>WBNH01005915.1:0-637967 GCA_013401255.1 Urocolius indicus
AACCATTCTATGATTCTATATTGAATTGCTCAGGTTTGGATGACAAGTTTCAGTCGACTCACTGTTCCCTCTAGACCTTAAGGGAAGTGCATTTACCCTTGTGTGTAGCACACACCATCGAAGAGATCATCAGAGATACAGTCTTCCCTGCAAAACAGACACCACCACCCACCTCATCCGCGCTGTCTCCTTGAGGAGTGGTCTCATCGCTGGTCTTCGGGGAGCCCAGGTCGAAGCTCTTCCTACCATCCCGCACCTTCTTTTGTTTCTTGATGTTGCTCTCGGCCTTGCCGCTGTTCAGGCGGCGCACAGGGCTGGTCAGCCATTTCTTCAGGGTGTTGGTCGAGCGCTTGGGGCCAGGAGAGCTCTGGATGGAGTTGAGGGATGGCTGAGGTTGTAAGTTGGCCACTGAGTCAGTCTTGCCCCCATTGTCATTAGAAGAGACTGAATATGCATCTGGAAGAAAACGAATGCAGGTGAGAGATCATACCAGCACCTCTTCTATTTCCTAGTGCAGTCCTAAGCATGGAACTGCAAGCTGCCTCGAGGAAAACTTTTGTGACCTATGGATACTGCGTAGACTGTATTGCACAGAGAGAGAAATATGCCCTGCAACAGGCATTTTTCACAATCTTACATGCTTCTCTCATTTCCTACCCCACTACCTGTCCTTACGAAAGACCACAGACAGCAGAGTTACCTAGTTTGTGATGAAAGCCTGACTTTCATGCTGGAATGCTGAGTTTCTCAGCTGCTTCCCACAGATTTCATTGTGAATTGTCAGGAAGAAAATAATCACAAAAGGCAGATTACAGGAGACCTGACAGCCACCAACACTTTAGCGAGTTCTGATTTCGTAAATGTTTCTCAGCTGTTTCCAGACCCCAGTGACATTACTCTTAGACTACTTATTAGCTTTTGAAGGTTATTTGAAGCACCTTAAAATTATCCCCTTTGCCCCTGAACGCAATTTGGCAGAAGACTTCACGTCTTCCCTAAAACTAAGGAACTGGAATGAACAATTACAAAAGATGACAAATTGTTCAAAATGAAGGAAACTCCCAAGAAGGAGATACAAGACAGGCTAATAATAATAATAATAATCATAAACAACCTGTTTCCATTAAATCCAGGCAGGAGATTCTGCTGAACTGACTCCAACCACAATTATCTATCTGCGTGTTCAGACTAGCACCTTAGAAACGGGTGCAACCTCACTTACTCCCCCTAAAAACAACAGACCAAAGATGTGCCAATGTCAACAAGTTTTCAAACCCAAAGCAAACAAGCTGCTTGAAGACTTCTCAATTGTCCTTTAGGAACAAGTGCCCTGCTTTCACCCCTCTGAAATCGTGGCAAGGCCACTGCCTCCCCAGGAGCAAGTGGACTGTGAGGTGTTTAATCCCACACAGTTTAAGATTGATTATTTTTTACATGGAATTCAGATATTGTCTTACTTCTGTAAGATACATCTCAGAATGTACATCAGAAAGCAGGTCAGCTGATGTAATTAAACATTTTTAGATGGTTATCTCTGAATCTTTTATCTGCCCCAGCAGAAAACAAAAATGTAGGTTACAACACATGAAAATAGCCTGTTGTATCCAGATATTCTCAGTTCAGCAGTAAATACCATTAGAGATACTGGGTAGTATACATGTGACAGGAGACAATTCCCCCAGAGAATTGTTATCTGTATTGCTTTAGAAGCCAGTTCCTGCTACCTACATGGAGAGCTCCTGCCCCACTGGGCAGAGGTGCTGCTCACAGTTGGTAATGCACCAAGCAGACATTGTAGTCTGCCTTCTCTGGCAGCTTGTAAAATGCAGACTGTGATAACTGTAATATTTGACAATATTTTGTAGCCATAGACAGCCTAAATCAGAAGTTGAACCCGTAATTTGTTACATACCTGAAGTGAAAAGTTAGAGTTTTAGAACATATGGAAATGATTGTGACAAGCTAGTGGAAGTCAAAGTTCATTTCCCAGAGGAAGGAAATCCAAATCATTAGTCTTCTGATGACAGGAGTGAGTGTGAGAAGGGTTGGGAAGAGGATGGATTCCAGGTGGAGCTGCTGGGTTTTTTCTGACTTCCTCCATAAGGGCAAAGTAGCAGCCTTATCTCAAAAAGGCTTGGGTTTAGCCAGCTCCTGTTGATGTTATTTCATGCACACAAAGTGCTGTTAAGTCAACTAGCACAAGATAATACTCGGTCAGCTTATCTTCCACTCAATAGGCTTTAGATAGTCTTCTCTTGCCTGGTCCATGTGAAGCCCTGGGAGTTTATCAGCACACCTTGCATCATTCAGGGGTTTGCAACGGGCGGTTTTGATTTTGCAAGTTTGTGACTCTGCTTTTGCAAATGCCCTCAGCCCTCTATGCCCCTAGCAGCACCAAAAGCCCTGCAGGTGGCAAGGGAAGCTTGAGGGGTTCCTTGCCAAGGGGCTAGGAAGCAGAGTGCCTTCAGGTGCCCACATTCTCTTTGCTGCTGCAGCTGCTGCAGGAGGATAAACTCTGGGAATTACTGGTGCAAAGGGAGCCAAGCTGCCAGACATGGAATGAGATGTGCTGGAAGTGATTGCTCTGTGGAGGCTTCCACTGCCTGGGATGATTTGGGGCAAGCAGCTGTACCACAGACTCACTGCCTTTGCTGGGAACTGGGCTCCAAGAGGAGGTTGAGGATAACTGAGGACAAGCTGCTCTCAAAACATCTTGGTTGATTAACTTACAGAGGTTTTTATTACAGCTTGGAAGGAACACAGTACAAACTCCTACCTCCAGTCAATGGCATCATGACAATTTACCTTTCAATAAGGGAGAGAAGCTGACAGGAGGCCAAATTGAGCCTGGGGACAACCCTCACGATCTCAAGGATTTGTTACAAAGATGTGCAATCCTACATCAGCCCCATAGGCTTGAGGCAGGGCCAAACCCAGGAACCCCCAAGTCTGTGATGGAAGGGGCAGGGACATCCCTTTCCACCAGGAAACACCCCAGATTTTACAAGCAGTCCCAGCCCTGCTGCATCTCCTTTCCCCACACAGCACAGCCACAGCTGGGGCATTGACAGACACACAGCACCTCTCACACCATAGCACTCTTTGCTCAAGGCCATCCCAGGGAAGCCATGGTCGGTCATTGCCCCCTGCCATCCCAAGGAAGGCAGCAAGTGGGCAGAAGCAGCCCAAATCCTGAGCTGGCCCACAGTTCACCCTGCCTGCTTGCAGGAACTTTGGATAAAGTTTAGCCTAGAGCCAGTAAGCCTCTGTAGACCAAATGTCAGGCCTCCAGAGCTATAGGCCATGCTGAAAGCCAACCTAAAGGTTTCCAGAGGGAGGTGTGTTACACTGTGCATTGGAACAAGGCTCTGGACCCTCCTGCTCAAGGTCATGTCTTTGGTGATGAAAAAGGGGCACTAAATCTCAGTTGTGCCATGCTGTACACAACCCTGACAGATATGAAGTCTCCTTTCTCCTTGCCTGTTGATTGGAACTGTAAGTCTGACCACTGTAAGGCACCTGGGACAAAGCCCAGGCCTTGCTTGGCCCATGAAGCCCAAGAGCGGAAACCTGGCCTTATCGTGCCTTTACATGGTAATGTAGCCTCCACCGGCTGGAGGATAGGCAGGGAGGTAGAAGAGAAAGGCTTGTCCTGGTATAAATCTTCCAGCTGCCCAGCCACTAAGAGACATCTCAAGCCAGGAGGAGTTGGCTCTACTCAGCACCACACACATGTACAGAGCATTTCCATCTCATCACCTTATTTCCCACCATTGCTAAACACGCCTATCCAAAGAAAACACTGGGAGTCCACACACAATAGTCATAACCTTTTTTCCTTTCTGTTTTCAAAGGAACTGCAAACACGGACACATTGGAGAGCTAATCACACTTTCTGTTTGCCAGCCCTGCTGAGAACGGTCCCCTTTGCACATAAAGCAGGTCACCTCGACATGGTCACAGAGGCAGGCCTGGCACTCAGGGAAGAGTAGAGCTCACGAAATGACAGAAACACACAGAATCTGCCAGGAAAGTCTTTGGATATAACGTCCCAAGCTGTGCCTGTGTGAGCTCCACTGTTTTTGTGCATGTAGGGCTACAAACACATTAATCATGACACGCGATACCAGACACCGGGTGGATCGAGCAGAAAGGGAGGACACGTTACTGCGCTTGTCTTGCAAAGCACTAGCACATATGTGCTTTGCGAGCCCTATTGGTTAGAGCTGTTTGGAAACACAGTTAGCATAAGAAAAGCCAGACAGTACTTTGGAAAAGATGCAACAGCACATTGCATGGTGACTCCAGGCAGTGGCGAAGCGGTGGCTGCCCTGGCACTGCAGGAGCTGTGCAGGGACGTCAGGGCTTGGCAGAGAGCTGCAGCGAGCCGTCCTCCTGCCACCAGCATCTAAAAGAAGGTATTTGGTGAAGTGAAATGAAGCTAGCGAGGTCAGCAGACTTGTGTGGCTAGGTTGATTTCCTGGCCAAACCATTCATTCAGACAGGAGAAATGATGGTTTCCAAAACACCCCTAAGCAAACCTCCAAGAAACTTCTGGCAACAAGGCTGTGACAGACACTCAGCCAGACCAAAGAGCTTTAACATTCAGAGCTTTTGCACCGCCGGAGGCATGAAACATTTGTTGTTGCTGCTCAAATGAACAGACGTCTATAAAATCACAGCTCTTTTACTCAAAAAAAACCCAGAAGGTTTCAGTTCTGAGCAACCTTGGGTGAAAGGAAAAACAAAAATCTCATAGGCTTGTTTTAGAGGCACAGTTGTATTCCCATTTGAGTCAGTAGGAATTACTGCTGGAACATAAATACAAGGCATTTTATTTTTACCTCCCTGTTCCCCAGAGCACGCATGAGGTCTGTCCGATCAGGCTCACGCAGCGCCAGCCTCATCTGCAGGAACTCAGATCTCTAATGGGAAAAGGGAAAGGCTTCTCTGTGTAACTCAGCAGAAGACATTAGGCTTCTCTTTTTGATCCACACTAACCACAGATTACATATGACAGGAAAGAAATATGCTTCAATAACCAGGACAAGCTAGCTAGCAACAGGACAAGGGGTAATGAGATGAAGCTGGAACACAAAAAGTTCCACTTAAATATAAAAAAACCACCTATTTCACTGTTGAGGTGAGGGAGCCCTGGCACAGGCTGCCCAGAGGGGTTGTGGAGGCTCCTTCCTTGGAGGCCTTCAAGACCCACCTGCACATGTTCCTATGCCACCTGATCTAGGTGAATCTGCTTCTGCAGAGGGGTTGGACTAGATGATCTCTAAAGGTCCCTTCCAACCCTACCATTCTATGATTCTATAACCAAAAGTTGACACAGAATACAGCTATGAAGGCAGGTGACCATGCCAGGACACAATCTTGCTTTAGGTGAGAAGAGATGGATCTTCTTCCAATTTCTGCTCAGTCCAGAAAAACAGCCTGAGACAAAAGGATTTTTCCACAGAAGTCAAAGAATGTGCTAGAATGGGAACTCTGTAAGTCTAGTAGCATGTGCATTTAAATCAAGTCTTTTTTTCAGGAATAATTCCATTCATGAATGAAAGCCAATAATGATTCTCTGACCAATGAGCACATAAAATAGCCAACAGAGCCTCCTTTCCATATTTAGTAATTCCTATAAAATAACATTTCTGACAAAGACAGAATTGAATCAGATGTGGGTGAAAGACTAACTGTGTCCCTACTCCAGCTTTCGTTTCCTGAAGAACAAGAATCTCTGTACTAGAAAATCTTGGAAAGCAGAAGTCATCTAGACCCATCCTATGTACAAAGTCTCTTATGATACTATTTCACACTAAACAAACAAGAATGATCTAAACCATCAAAATGCAGCCTGCCCTGCCCTTTCCAAGAGCATCTCCTTCACCGTACAGGCTGTAGGCTCCAAGTTCACAGCTCTCAGACCCTTCAGGCTTTATACTTTCCCTTAGGAAATGCTGTGAGAGACATTTTGTATCTGCTCGGGGGCTTCAGGGCTATCGCTCAACTCGAAGGATGCAAAGATGGCAGAAGGAGGTATGAAAACTGCTGCTTTGGTCTCCTCTGTGCTTTTGTATTAAATGTCCAAAACATGCTCAGCGAAACATTTTTATTGGCACGAGTCAGGGTTCCAAAGTTTGTGGCTTAGGCAGATGACAGTACCAATCCTAGCTTTAGTGTTAGAGCCTTATTCTGCCTGTAAAACCTGGCATGGATTTGCAAAAAATCTGGGAGGTTAACAACATTTTGGTAGTAGAAAGTCACTTTACAGCTATTCCTCAAGTGAAAACATGACAATGTAAATAATGAGTCTGACAACTGTTATTGTCAACAGATAAACTGTTTCCTCAGGCACTCCCTCTGGAAAAGATTCCAGCGAATAATATAAATGGACATTTTCATAAGAGGAAATTTTCAGTGACCATGTCAGACAAAGACAGAGGACAACTGGCTTGAAAAGCCTTTTAGATTAGAAGTGCACTAAACTTTCGCAATGGAATTGCAAAACTTGCCCTGGAGTCCTCCAGGGCTCCCCATACCCTCCCAGCCCTGCTCAGCCTCTCTGCACGTGTCCAGCTGCAGACCTGCCCCGTGCTTTGGCTCGAAGTAAAAACGAGATGAGACCACACAGGACCCAGTTCCACACCAGAGAGTAAGGACATGTTCAAAGTGTACCATTGAAATCAAGATGGAAATTTTGCTCTGGGGTTCAAACATTAACTTTCTGCTCCTGGAAATGAGCAGAACTGAGAAGATTCAACTGAATTTTCTGTTTGTGTCTTGGACTATCATTTGAAGCTTCGGGCTGGAAGCAATATCAAAAGGCCCAAATTAATCTGACAGGATTCTCACAGTTCCATTTACTTGGATAAAATTACTTCTGTCCAAACTCAAAAAGAGTGGCATGGAGTTAAATATTTCATACAAAAGTTCCTAGTCTAGTAGAGAAAGTAGCCTGCGCTGCTAAAAGCAGATATACTTGACAAACTTTCCAATCACTGTAATGTAAAAAACCCAAAATGTGACTTTCTGTTTCACTGCCAAAAATCCAAACAGGACTAACTTCCAAAAAGAACAAGGGAAAAAAAGGACTGAAACCTAAATTAATCACACAGCATTCAGAACGCACTGTTTCTTTATTAATAGCTGATATTTCTTGGAAACTGGAAAGAAGAGCTGCTTTGAGATAGAGGATCATCTGCAGAATTCTCTTCAGCTACACTGCAGAGCAAGAGATGCTCCTGGGGGATTGTGCACATGGCTTTTGCATTTGGGAAATGGTCACCTACCTGTTGGTTTCAGTATTCAACTTCCTGATCATTACTTCCAGGTAGAAACATAAGTAAAGGAAAACAAGCCCCCACACCTTGCTGAGGTGGGCAAATACCATCACTTGGACTTGGAGAAGCTCTTTTCAGTGGCAGGCAGCGGCTCTTGGCAGTCAAGGAGCCGCCGTGCACATTTCTGCCCAAGGGTGATACAGAGAGGGAATCACACCCTGTAGGAGCCTCTCTCTTTCCATTAACTACAGAGGGAGCCTGAGGAAATTACACCCTCAGCTAAATTTGGTTATTGTGAATCCCCTTCCCACATTTGAGTATGTTTCATACCAGGCCCATCTCGCAGCAGGAAATGATTAGCCCAAGTTAAGCATCTGACAATTCACTTTAATGAGCAGTAACTCATGGCAACCCGCCATTAGCTTCAGTTGAATAGCTTTTATTTTTAGCTGGTGTTGCTCTGATGCAGCTTCATCCAGCACGCGCTGGGAAAGCTGACATCCCAAAGTTGTCTCCAGGTCTTGCTTGTGCCAGTCAGAGTGTCAGGGCTCGAGAGCTCCAGTTCCTGGAGGTCAGAGAAAAGTCACTGCAGTTCTGGGAAAGTTTCAAAGAGCAAGATAAAACCAAAAGCCTGGAGAGGCAGCAAAGGCGTGCGGTCTCAGGAGACCAAAGTTACTGAAATCCTGAGAGTGCTGAATGAGAGAGCTGGGTCTCCAGGAAGAGAAACAGCACAAGGAGAAGGCACAGAGAGAGAGCCTGCTGAAATAAAACATGGCTCTGTTACCGTCCAAGAGTGCCTAGTGAGAGGGACAGCTACAGAAGTCATCTCTATTGTGTGTGCTGCTCCAGGAGGACCTAAAGCTACTGTCAGACGTAACTGTAGGGAAGGCACAGAGAAAAGAGGAAGACGAGTCCTCAGATGAATATAGGGCAGGGTTTCATTTCTTAAAGGAGAGCATTTAACTGAGTAGCTGCCACACAGGAAGGCAGAACGTGTCCTTGTGCCTCTGAAGAGGCTCTGAGGAAAGCGTGCAACCCAACTCCACGACACCAAGCACTTGAAGAACAGCCGAAATATCTGCAGTTCTCTTCTCGAGGTGTCCAGCTCAGAAACATGTTTCCATATAATAGCTTACAACTGTGATGGGTATCTACGACTTCTCCAGGGGGAGACTGGAGCCTTTTCCTCTCTGTTTTTCAGTCTGACAAGTTCACCCTGCTTCAGAGTTCCATCTAACCTTTCACAAACTGCCGTGAGTTCATGACAGAAATAATAAGAGAACAAACATCCACAGAGTGAACGCACCAACCTGCTGGGTGAGATGCTCCTAGCCAGCTCCTATCCCAAAATACTATGAGATAGGTATGTCACTGGCCTGCTTTGAGTCCTTCAAGGGGACCTTGCTTCCCTCCCCAACAAAGCAATAACTTTTTAGAATTGGTTTTTACCGAACAAAAGCCTGTGCAAAAGCTCACAAAAAGAGCAGCTGCTCCACACAGCAGAGTTAGAGGCCAGATGCACTTGAATTCACTCATTCTCTTGCCTCGGGTCTGTACCCAGCCCAAGTCCTGGAGCAGCCCAGAGCACAGTGAGGGCAGGTCCAACACACCTGCCTGGAGCACACGTCGGAACAGCCATCCCGTAACGCCTCACAGCTGGGACAGCACATTTCTGAAGCCAGAGGCACGCATTTTGCTTTAGCAAAGAAAGGAAATAAAAAGCCAAGACTAATAAGATGCAGAAAGGGCAAGCTTTCTTTTTTTTTTTTTTTTGAACAAATGAACATTTATTTCAGTCCAGTCAAACAGCTCGTTGAAGCGCTTCTCTAAGTTCTACTTTACATCTTGTATTTACACTGGCCTCCTTCTGTGACAAAAATTGTCATCCCCGACCCTGAAGTTTCCAGAATAAGTGTCGCTAGCAGCAAAAAGAGCAAAGTCCCAAACACAAAGCAAAAAGAAAAATAATTCCCCTTGATATATTTTGATAGGAGACTTATGCAAGCTCTGTAAAAAAACAAAAGTTTTAACCCTGAACCTTTATGGAAACCTATATGGGATGACAAGGGGGGAAACATCATGTTGGAAGCTGAACAAGAAGAGCAGCATTTGCCGGTCTTTGCAAGTGCACTGTTACTTTTAGCGTAAGGAACTGTGAAATGCTTAGACACCCACATGGAAGCAGACTTTTACACTTTGATCTAGGCAGTTTTGCTCTGCTTGGGAGCGTTAAGGGTATCAGAGCTGGCAAATACCATCTTTTATCCTGGTGGTGGGCACAAAACCAAACTTTATTACAAGTGGTTTCCAAGCAGCTGTTAGCACAACACAAGCCTTATTCTTTTGCGAAGTGTCAAGGGTCAGCTTCAGTCAGCAGCTCCCAAATTGAGCTACTGCAAGAATTTTGAAGTAATTTCTCATTTGAATGACATCATTGCTGAGGTCAACTCTGCCTTACACTTGAAGGCAGCAACCTCTACTACAAGGTGGACCACTCTGCTGAATGTGGGGAGAGGAGGGAGGAGAACAACATTTGAATGCCGTATTTATGCCTCCCTGTCTGAAAGGAAACTGTGGCTTTCTGTCCAAACAATTCTTCGTGGAAACAACAGAAGAGTATCAGTGACAAAACATGTTGGCATTGGGGGGGGGGGAGGGGAAAGCAAGAACAGAACCCAAAGCTTTTTGGGATAGGAAGGAAAACTGCATGTTGAGAAAGAAGGGATTGGTCATTAAACTTTCCAGGCACACACAGGGCTCAGAAAGCACTGAAAAAAAGCAGAACAAACAAACACAACTGTGTGCGTCTTAGCATCAGCTTCTTTTGCCAAATGCAGTAGCTTCCAACATTCAGCAGCTGTCTCTTGCTTTCTAGTGCTGTGGAGTTCTCTTTGGTACTTGGAGGCTGTCAGGAGCTCCGGGCAAAGAGAAAGTCTTTGTCCATTTACCAACCAATTCCAAAGGCGCTGATCTTGAATAACTTTACTAAGCAAGAGTGACACAGATGTCTAGGAAAGGGTTTTTTTTCTCTTAGTAAAGTTGTGGTAGGTGCAGTGGAAACCCAAGGCAATCTACATGCTTGTCAAATTGTGCCTAGGTAAGAACAGAGTCCTCCATTGAACGTCTCTCATTTGTTCCCTCTTAAATTATTCAGGCTCTGACAGCCCCTGAAAAGAAAAGAACGGAAGAAGAATAAGTTGCGAGTGGTGCAGGGCAAGAGAGGACACCACGTAACCACCAAGAACAACGAGGTTGGGGTGTTTGACGACAGACACATTGCAGCCGGAGCCTCCAGGGCTGGTGCCCAAAGCAGCTTCCTCCACGTCCTTGTCCTCCAGAAAGACGAGCAGAAAAAATACAAGCTCACAGCAAAGGTACTGGGTTGGGATGAATTAAAAGAAGGAATGAATGAAGTAAATGCAAACAGTGGTTTGGAAATAAAAGACACAGATAAGAACTGCTGGTGCTTGTGATGTTTTGCTCTTTGAACACGGCACAGGGAAATGGCTAAGCAGCTTGGAGACTTTTAACTGCATGCTCAAGACTATCAGTTAGACTTGTGGGAAGCTTTAATTCACTCAACTCAGAAAATCAGAACATCATTTGCCATCCCATAGAGCAACCTCATGCCATCTATGTCTGGGTTTTTTGACTTACAGCTCTGCAGGGCCGGGAGCAGCTCTGTGAGGAACCTTCCTGGTGGTGCTGGTCAACCACTTTATCAAATTTCAGGTGACAAATTCTCTACTACACTCTATCTGTGTCAGCAAGAAAGAGAGCATCTGCTGCATGGGATCTGGAGAGCTCTCTTCATCACCCTGCTGAGGTCTCAGCCTTCTGAAGCTGTGCAAGTCCCTTGACCCAGCCACCAGCCTTTCCAATATGGCTAGTCCTGTGAAACTTATTGATTTTGACTTCTGGAGGGCCAGACAGAGCCTCCCATGGCTTTTACAGTGCTTTTACCTGCAGCCTCCTCACAGAAGAAAATCTATCTCCAACTTAGCAGAGCTGTAGAGGTGCACTGCATACGCTGCTCTGCCTCATTCCCAGCTGCACCACTGCATCTCATTGCAAATAGCTGTAAAAATGCTCTCCCAAGCAACATTCTAAGCAGTGATTATCATTACAAAAGCCATCTTAACTATTGCTGAGTAACTGCTTTCCTTTGGACCCATCTTTCAAGGAAACGTTGGGAGGGGAAAAGAAGCACTCATCTGAACACAGCAGTGAGGGTTGGACTGGTCTAGCAGCAGAGGCTCTTTGATTCTGGAAAGACTTTGTTGAATATGGGACACCTCTTACTGCAGTGGAAGGTGTCTGATCACAGACATCCGCTTGTCTGATAGTTTAGTATATGCAGGATAAGTGACTGCAGTGAATATTCAGTGAGCATAAGCCTTTAGATGTTTGTCTGAAGCTTGCTTTTAGGCTTTTTCTTAGATACGCTGCCAGATCAAGTTTTACAGCAGCAGAGCTCTGAGCAGCTTGGAATGTTCAAGACTGAGTAATTTCTCTGATACTAACACAAAGACAACTAAGACTCTGCTGTCTGCTCATCACCTGTGCCCTGCTATTGTGGAGCTGAAGTTACTACTGTAACATTCAGAGTGTTTTTCTCCTCCTTGCCTAAAGCTATGTTTTTCCTTCTTCTGCCCTAGAAAAGATCCTTGTTGATGAATATATATTCCATATCCTAAAGCAATCTATTCAACCTCCACATGCTTCAGCTGAGAACGATGTTTGAATATTGTGTTGATCTTCAGGGTTCAAACTACAGAAGGTACAAAGAACACCAGACTTGAGGCACTTCAATACTATTAGCTGTGAATCATCTTTTTACATTGTACCGCTCGGATACATTTGGATCTAAAATACATTTGCATTTCTAATTAAAACGGATTACCATTAGTAACTAAAGAACGCCTTAAATCAGAATCCTTAGGCCATGGAAGCTAATTGCACGATGCTAAAACTGGATTTGAAAAATATACATATTATACCCCCTGCAGGATTAATTAGGCAACATCTCTTCAAAAGAGTTCTCAAAAGTGTATTTATTCAGCATGTGGTTAAATTATACTGGGTTGTGCAACACTCTTCACGGCCTGTCTTGGCACAAGCTTCTGCGGCAGCAGACAGCTGGGGCCTTGTTCATCAGGGGTGCTCAACATGGGCAAATCTGATTGGGAAGCGCAGCAAAGCCCAGCTGATGAGGAGGAACACACATGCCGCTTCGTGCTCTCTGCCTCACAGCCACCTCGCTGCTGCCTTCACCCCTAATGGGGTCCTGCTGCTCTCTGCTGCGCAGCGGGGCTTGTTTTGGCCACAGTTAACCGCTGCTGCTGAGCAAGATGATAGCGGGTACGTGTGAGATGTGCTTCCCAGGACACGCAGGCCCACAAAAAGTCTGAAATCAACTGGTAGATACAAATCTGGAAGCCACAACTACCGATTATATCACGCTCGTTTTGTCATCAATTTCCTAGGTGGCCTCCAGAAAGTTTCAAGGCTTTCATCTAAACTGTTACATGTTTTCAGAGATGTTAAGACTGTGCTGCATGTCTTGGGGATGTAAGAAACACCAGGTGTGTGTGCATTATGAAGGGAGGAGAAAAAAACCACCCAACACAGCATAACAGGGTGCACCTTCATCGGCTATACTCTGTAGCTGTCGCTATCAGCGAGCCTGAACTGTCCTCAGTGGATTCAGTTCTTGGAGCTGCTTGCTCCATGTGAAATCTGAACGTGGAAAAACGCACAGAAAACGTAACAGTGGAGAAACCTTCAGGGTTGCTAAACACAATCCCTTCTTACCACAGGTAAGAGTCCACCTCTTTCCTAAATGTTTACTTCAGTGCTATCTTGTGCTACTGAACTAGGGATTTTTGCTCAACACAGACAGACTATATTTGTGCTTTTCTGTATACAGCAACATTAAATTTCCATGTTTAATTTACAATCTTCCAACACAAAAGATGACAATTGCCATCGAAAACCACCTACTCGTTCCTCAGGATGACACTGGGTGATGGCTTCCCAGTAGCTCTGGCTCTCATGCTTCACCCCTTTATGCAACTTTACAGCCCTGCACAGCCTGGAAGATAATTCTGCAGGGATCCAAGGTTTCAAAGTTGTTGAGCTTTGCACCAGGACTAGCGATGGCTGTAACACATGGAACAACCAAGTGCACTGGGCTGCGATAAGGGCAATTACTAACTCCATAAATACTAACTCCACTAAATAGCAATTACCGACTCCTCATGTGGCAACACATGAAACGGGAGATGGAGTTTTTCCAGTTGCCAAATGTACTAAGCAACTCCAGTTCCTATATAGTAGAGGAGCGCCCAAAAGCATTGGGAAGTGCTGCGATGTGAGGGAGCAAGAAGCCAGCCAGAGCTATAGTGGGCTTTCTGCAACATGAGGTTAAGCCTGCTACCTTAGAGAAGAGCAAACAACAAGCACATAAACTGAAGTGCACATAACAGCTCTCTCCTCATCAAAGAGAGGAAACCCCCACGGCTGTTCTATTATGAACTGCTGTATGTCAGTTTGCAGGTTCTATTTCTCATCTCATTAGGACATCACTGCCATAATTTTCACATTTTGTTCTAATTATCTGAAAAGGCCTCAGATGATGCCCATGTTCTCAGCATGCCAGGGAGAGGACTGTGGGGCTGGTCTAGGACAGAGGCCATCAAACTTGACAGGAGACCTGGTGGGATGCACTAACTACCTTTAATGCAAGGGATGGTTTGTGTTTCTGCATAATCAGCCACATCAAACACTACAAACTAAAAGCAAACAGGTTATTTGGTTTGTGGCTTTCTAATGGCAAAGAACATCAGCCAAAGGAGAGGTTTTAGAGCACATCTCATTAGGTGTTTTCGAATAATTCTTTACATGTGCTGAAGTCCTACTTATGATCTACAGAGCTTTTTAAAGAAAGCAGCCAGATGTGCTTCTCTGGTTCTTTTAAAAAGTGTCTTTACATGACACTGAATTGCATAATGCAATATTAGCAATTGAACTGTTCTGCAATGGCAACTGATATCCAGTGGCTAAACTGGCAGAGAACTGCGTTTCCTGCCCGAGTTGAAAACCACACCTGTAGGTCCCTGGTGTAATCGCTAACTGCCCCACCAATTCTTCTCTACTGAAAAGATATTGCAACTTCGGTCAAAGATGTAAATGGTTTCGTAAAGCCTGTTAACAGACAGGAATCACACCGAAATGTGACAGAGTCCTGGTACGTTTGAGAAGTATCTTGACTGAAACATTGTGAGGTTTGGGGTGTTTTAACTTTGAAATGACAGATTAGTTTTCCTAATGCATACATAAGTTTTAATAAGGTGTATACCAAAACATAACTGTTTGGAAAAATACCAAAATCCTTTTGAGCTCAGATGAAATAACTGCCCTTTTTGTTTCACTTCAAATCAGATAGATTTGATTTCAGCATCCGTGCATTGAATTCCTAAACAATACATCTGTCTGGCACTTATTTTATAGGCAAGCAGCATGTTTAGTTAGCCGTGTTCTTTACAGTGAATACAGAGTTACCCAAGCTATATTTTTCACAGTTATCTGTTCTCTTTCCCTTAGAGGAAAATCCACCTTCTTAAGGTTTTTGACAAGATGAATAAAGCCTTGTGAATTCTTATATGCTTCTTGGAGTGACTGGGAAGTTTGGAGCTTTGCCTGGATAAAAGCAAACCCCATGTTTCTTCAAAGCTGGATGAATTCATAGAAGTTGAAAACAATGCAACAATATGAATAATAAGGATCTCTACCACACATTCACCCCCAGACTAGTAAATGAAGGCTCTTGCTGACTATTTTACACACATGAATTAAGATCTGAACGTTAATTTTCTGTACAGCGTTTGTCACATCCTGTATATAACCACATCTCAAAGGACCAGGCCTCAAGATCAGTCACAAAAGGGAGACCCAAAGCCAGAAGGATGAGGGGCTAGTTTGCATTTAGAGTTGTCCAGTGGTGTGTGTAACTTCAAAAAACCCTGGATCTTGAGAACTGAAAGTTGCTAAGGCATCCTGAACACTAGCATTGACCTTAGATTTACAGAGAGTGGCAGCTGGAAGATGGGAGTAGTGAGCAGAGTTCTGAGCAGCAACCAGCACTTAGAATAACTCCAGCCTCCTGTGCTCTTGGACATCTTGTATTTTGCAGTTACATAAACCCACTGAAAATATGACCTGCTGTACCAATAAACAAGGTTTCTATCCTCAAAAAAAAATCCCCACTCTTGTGAACAGGTAAGATTTAACAACACTTAAAGTAATCAAAAAAACTGCTCACTTGTCCCCCAGCCTGCCAACAAAGCTGTGGCCACACGTTTTCAACTCTCCACATTCAGAGCTTGCTTATCAGCCTCAGGACTTCTCCTGCCGAGATCCTCCTACATCTGTACCCCATTCAAGGGAGGACATGTCCATACACGCAAATACCAACAGGTTCAGGCCAGAGAGTCTTTATTTACCCAAAAAGACTGTCATGGAGACTGTCAGGCACGTTTTTTGGGACAGCTTAACACAGGATTATCTGTCAGGAAGGTGCAAAGCAGGTGTGGGAAAGCAGTTTTTACACTAACAGAAAAGAGTGGGTTTGGGTTTTTTTTTGCTAACAATATTCACCTTGTCATGTTATTCCTGTTTGCTCAACTCAGTAATGTTTCCATCAACTCTTTTGTCCCTTCCAATAACTATCTGCCATGACCTGCTCTTGACTCCTGACTCAGCCTGCTGAGGTGGGAAAACACAGGACTTGGAAGAGATGTTCCTGTCATGGGCTTACCAGTTTTTCTCTGAATAGAAGTGGGAGAAAATAACAACAACTCTCCCAAACCTCACCACAGCCAAACTGCTTGTGAACCTGCCAGGAGCAAGAGCCAAGCACAAGTCTGGCATGAGAGAGACACTATCCACAGAAGACCAGTACACTTGATCCTCTTGACTTTACTGAGATGCAACTAACGAGCAACAGATGGACTTCACCCAAGGAGTGTATTTGGGGAAGGTAACAGTTTCCTCATATTTCTCATTCAAGAAAGACCAGGAAACGAAGTGAGCTTTGGTTGACACCCTTATTTTTACTATTGTTTTCTCTTTTGCCTGAATTTTGGAGGACCTGCTTTGGCCGTGCATTCCATTACGCTTTACACAGTGTAACCATGGCTCAGCCTGAAACACTACATAAAATATGTTCAAATTAGGAAATGTTATGGGCTTGAATATATTACTGCAGATCATTCCCTTGCTACCACTCAGCACAAAGGTACCAGTTTCCTTAGCAAAGCTCTGCAGCTCGCTGTAACACAGTGTCAGCACCTTCTATAAAAAGCACCATCAGATCTCACTTTTTACCTAATGAAGAAATAACTTTTATTAACATGCTGTTGACAGCCCTTGTAACGATGCTGGTTTTCCCAACTTCCAGTTAAGGCTCTGTTTCTGACCAGCTAGCAGATGTACAAGGTGGCTGGATGAACTCCCTTCACTGCATATTAGTCACCTTCACTCTGTCAAGAGAAGCTTACTTTGTTAATCTCACAGCAAAGAGGTTCACCAGACTGAGCCAGTAACAAATCAAAGACTCAGGGAAGGATAGCAAAAAGAGGAAAAGGAAGGAAGGAAATAAACAAAGAAAAAGGGGACAATAAAACAGAAAACCAAAATGCAGAAAGAAGAGTAAAACTGCACGAGATGGGAGAGAGGAGAAGCCAGGGGGTCAAGAAATTTAAATAAGAGCTTTCCTAGGAGCTTAGCACAGGCACAAACCTACTCAATCTTTCATTTTAACATGCTGAGATTAAAGTTTTGACATTCAGATTAAGTATCTTTCCTTCTGAAATGGAAAGTTTGGATATGACCAGCAGCCCGCTCAGCAGAGCAATTGTACAAGGAGGCAGAGGATGATGTTCTTTGTTGAAGCCAATACAATGAATACATTTAAATCCACCATCCCTGTTCCTGGCTACTCTCAACTACAAAGCATTTTATAGTCATCTGAAGGCACTCTGCAGACACATAATACTACCTAGAATGAGGTGCAAAGTGTTGCACTGTAAAGTTTTGCAGACAGATCTTTGTCTTTGGGCTGTACCCGATGCACCCATAGCTAGCTCCTCAAGTTCCTTAAAGGGGAACATCTCTCTTCTTGTGCTCAAAGAAAAATATGTCCTATACCTTTTTCAGTGCTTTCCAGCCTCCTGGTGCCCCTCTGAGCAATTAGACAACAGTGTGCTCCAGGTTGGGCTACAACTGAATGAGCCTAACTGCTGCAGAATGTCCTCTAAATAATGCCCCGAGTATAATACAGCACACAGAATTTCACTTGTAGGTTAAATCTGAGTCACTGAGTAGTTTTTACAGCCTTCATGCAACAGAGCCTGGAGTTCAGCCTTCATCTGACCCAAGCTCAATGCACTCACTGCTGATCTTGAGAGCTCTGTGCTGAGAGGAGTCCAAAGTAACATCACTCACCCATTGGACTTTGCTCTGTGCTTAAGAGCAACAAAGTTTTGACCTTGTCACATTCGAGGCACGCAGCGAACCATTTGCTTTAGAAAAGCCATTTCACAAAGCAGGAATCCTTCAAAAAGCAGGAACCCCTCCAGTTTCTTCCTCTTTCCCTCATCACGACCCTTTTCAAGGAGCCTCAGATTAGAGGCTCCTTGATTAAGGAACCACACAGATAACTGAGGAGCCGACTCCATGTTAAAAGAAAATAAGGTATATTCAATTGCAAATCCTGGACTGATTTCTGAAGAGACTTCAATGGCTTTCTAGTTATCAGAGGACCATCAGGATTTGAACCTCTTATCAGTCTGCTTTCAGGGACAGCTTTACAGGGCTAAAACACATCCCATTACACCAGGGCATTCTGCATTTGTGCATTTAGGAGATACCACGAAAAGTCTTGCTCCCCCACTGGCAGCCGATTAAGACTATTGCCTAAAGACCTCAGCAAATCTACCGCTCTTAACTACACCTTTTTATGGCTGAAAGCAAGTGGCAGACTCCTGCTCTGAGGCACTCCTATATTAGGATTCCTAGCTCTCCATACTTTAGAACAGACGACTAGTCCTTATTTAGTTCATGCAGGGAACTATCAGGGTCAGAGCAAAACTGCAAATGGTACTAACTGTCAGTTGCTTTCTCTGGATGGATCCCAACAGCTTTGTACACAGGCAAAGCTGACAAGATCAGAAACTCACCAAGAGAAACAAGGGAAAAAGCATTATCAAAGCCTCTACTGCTGCAATAAACAAGATTGACGCAAAAGAGTAGTTTCGAGTTATCCATCAAAATCCTTCAGAGAAATGCTCAGTAACACAAAATGTACATATTTCATGATGCACTGAGGGCCTAGGGTCTGGGTTTTCCAGCTCTGGATTATTGTTGCTGTTTAGGAGATCAAACATGCACCTCACTTCCAAGCGTCGGGGCACAAAAAGCACTACACAGCTCATGCTGACACAACCTCTGTTTGAGCACAGGCTGGCTGCACGCTCACCTTCTCAGTTTCCCTCAGCAGATAGTTCTTAAAGGCATACCAAAACCTACTCGGTTGTGGCAAAAGATCAAGATCTATCAGGCATCTGTCACCAGGGGAAAAAACAGAGCCGCATTTCCAAAGGCAAAGGGAAGGTCATTTATGGGGCAGCAGTGAGAACAGCTCCAAGGCGTTTCACATCCATCTTCAATACAAACTACAGTCACCTATGTGCACAGAGATCAGCAAGAAGCCCTGAGATGAACAGCATCTCTCCAGAAGCAAAGATCATCCCTGACAATGCAGAATACATGAAGGTAGAGCTTCAAAGGTTAGAGCATCTCCAAGCTTAATGGTAGAAGCAGCCAACAACAGCTGATGCTGTAGTCTGGGGCAGCCAAATCCCTCATCAGACCTCACGTTTGGCACCTGCACCTGCTTATATTCAGGGAGGATTTCCACCATCTGACCTGCCTCTGGTTTTCTTTAATAAATACAGCATAACAGATGGCCTTTCACACGTTTTTCCCCAAAGTTTACCACAAGGACAAGAAAGAAGTAATTCAATCAACATCACCAAACACCTTTTGTTCCTAACCTGGTAAACTAGAGCTGCAAACAGAGCCAATTGCAAAAGGAGAAGACACAGCTGTTTCCCCTTCCCCTTTCTGGAGACGTCTGCAGGCAGGACAGGCAGCAGAGAGATTTTTATCTGTTAGAATCAAGATTTTTGAAGACCAGAGCCATGACAAGAGCTTCAATACTGCTCCAAACTGCTGCATGGGCCAACAGATTAAAGCACAGGCTATCTAACAAACTTGGCTTTCACAGTAGTTGAGTACCACAACCTTTCCGTTAGCAGCCCTACCCCTACAACCAGGTTACATGTGCCTTCTTAAAGGCTGCAAAACAGTAGGGGTTTGTGCACTGGCCTCAAAAGTCACTTATTTGGCATGAACTAGCACGTCTTCCCCAAGCTGAAAAAGATCAATGTCTTAAGAAGTCACGGCAAACTCCATCACCAGCTAGTTTGCTGCTGTCACCACGTAAGCGTGACTAGTTCAATAACCAGGGAAATAGGGCTCCTGCACTGCAAATGTGTGCCTCAAGAAGATACTAAGCCCACTCATCCTCACAGTCATCTTTATCTGGCACTGTACATATGGGTTCCATGATTACAGAAAAAAAAAAATCTGCATTTAAAAGCATTATTCTTCTAAAAAAAGGTCACAAATCAAAAGAAAAAGGCAATTCTGAGCCATTTTTTTCTTTGCTTGTCCATTCAGAGAACAGGGAACACCGAAATACCACACGCACATCTACCAAACACTCACGTTACCGAAAACAAGTTCAAGAGCTGTATCACAGCATAAAGTCTGCAGGCTGGAAAATCTTCAGCCAATGCATCTGAGCTGCACCGTTCCTTGCAAAAGCCAAGTTTTCACTTTGTTTTTACAAGGCACTCTAGTTGCTGTAGCTTTCCCACATCTCTCTCAGCATTTCAGTTCAGCCAGCTTCCCCAGACCTTCCCACATCACCATTCAGAGATTTGTGAACTGTGAGAAACAGATGTTCTCAAAGCATTTCGCCCCTGCCCAAGCCCGAGAAAGACTAGAAAGGGAAGAACAACAAGAACAACAAAAATCTCATTTAAGCAAATATTTCTCCCCGCCCTATTGACCTTACAGTCCCAGGGTGTTTCCTACCAGCAGCGATAAAAATGTATCCTGTCAACTTCAGCCCTCTCCGTCCCGGTGCCCCCGTCCCGCCGCGTCTGGGGGTCCCGCCGCCCCCTCCCCGCGCCTCCACCTGCCCCATCCCTCCGCTCGGAGCCGGGGGCAGAGGCGGGCAGCCGGCGGGACGGGGGTGATGCTGCCCCGCCAAAGGCACCCCAGCCGCCGTCCCAGCCCCCTGGGGAAGCGCTCCACGCAGCCCGGACCGCACCGACCTTTGCAGGAGCAGCAGCAGCAGCACTTCGCCAAGAGCCATCCTACACCGGAGCGGGCGGGATAGGCGCGCCTGCCCGCTTTCATGCTGCCTTCGGGCTGCTCATGGCAAGGAGCNCGGCCACCGCGCCGCATCCAACGGGCGGCGGCGGGCGGAGCGCCCGCACCCACGGCACGGCACAGAACGGAACGGCACGGCATAGCGCGGCGGGACTCCCGCCTCGGTCTGAGACGAAAACGAGCTTTGCGAGCCTTGGATGTAGGGGGGGGGGGGAAGCCTGCTGCGGCTCCGCTTAGGAGGGGCGGCAGCGGCCGGCATCCGAAGTCGGTGGCGAGGAATAAAAACTGCCGGGGAGGAAGTTTGTTTGAGCGCTGATATGTTGCGGAGGTGGGTTCCTCCAGAGTGTTTAAAAGGCAAAACTTGTAGTGCTGTGGGTTTTCTTTTTTGAACTTCTCAACTAGTTTTCCCCAGCCACTCCTTAGCTTAAGCAACCGATAGCTAAAACTTTACAACTAGTCGAAAATACTACCCAGACCTTTGTGATCCCGTTTGCTCTGACTGCTTTCTGCAGCAGAAGACTTGCCAGAGGCATTGTATGGTAAATGTTTACCCTTCTGACACATGGACAAAAATGCCCAAGATCCAGAAGCACAGCTTGTTTCAAAAGATGCCGGCCTGTTGTGTTACGATTTCTCACCTAAAGCATGGAAAACGAGGTACCAAGAACGTTCCAAACCTTGCTGGAGGTGGCTGGTAGGAGAGGTCAGGCAGGATTCCAGAGCAGCAGCATCATAGTTTTGTAGTCTTGCATTGAAAGCTAAACAAATCCAACAGGCTGCTTCTCCCAGGCATAGATATGTAGGAAATAGCAGAGGTTAAGATGTACTGGGGCTCTGTGCCTCTGTGTGCCAAGGCTTTAGCCTGAGCAGGCATGGCCCTACTGATGGCACAAACTGATGATCTGGGTGATTTCATGTAGCTGCCAGGTACGATCCTGTGGACTCTAGAGCCATCCAGCCAGAGAACCCCAGTACCTAGTGCCAGGAGAATGCCAAGAGACTCTCCCTGAGAGTCACAATGGCAAATATGAAACCTCCCTGCTTCACTTCTGGCTGTGCTGTAGGAACTGTTCTTCAACTACATCCTCACTGGAGGACTGGCAACCTCACAGCAAGCCTGGAACACGCAAAATTCTCCTGCCAATGCCCTTGAGCACCAAGGTGCTTTTCAACACAAAACCACAAAGGGAACCCTAACCCTGTTTCCACTTTGCTGTGTGTTGGGTCTTTCTTTGACTTGGGTGTTTGCCTATCTGTGAGTTGCAAGGGAGTGTCTTGGTGGTGCACTCAAGGCTCTTGTGCCTGTAGCAGGGAGATAACAGGTCTCACCAGAAGCAAGAAACTGCAGCTGCAGGCAGAGAAGAGGTGGGCTGGGATCCAGCCAGGACACCCCCACCCTTCTGTGCCTCTTTCTTTCCCTGTAGCCCATGTGACCCTGCCATGATGCCCCGGGCAGCAGCTCTTCAGGTGGCTGTTTCAGCTACCTGAAGTGCCAGGCAGTAAGAATGCACCAGCTCTGAGTGATTCGGGAAACTTATTGCAGGACTCTTTTGAGAAGTCAGCTCTTCTCTGCTTTCTGCTCCATACCACATCTCTCATACCACATCCACTGTCAGCCTGCTTCATGCAAGCAGAAAAAAAGGAGTAAGATGAGTATGTTTTTCACTGTCATCTTGCTGTTCGTGTAGTGTCAACCTGGNCCAGCAGCGATAAAAATGTATCCTGTCAACTTCAGCCCTCTCCGTCCCGGTGCCCCCGTCCCGCCGCGTCTGGGGGTCCCGCCGCCCCCTCCCCGCGCCTCCACCTGCCCCATCCCTCCGCTCGGAGCCGGGGGCAGAGGCGGGCAGCCGGCGGGACGGGGGTGATGCTGCCCCGCCAAAGGCACCCCAGCCGCCGTCCCAGCCCCCTGGGGAAGCGCTCCACGCAGCCCGGACCGCACCGACCTTTGCAGGAGCAGCAGCAGCAGCACTTCGCCAAGAGCCATCCTACACCGGAGCGGGCGGGATAGGCGCGCCTGCCCGCTTTCATGCTGCCTTCGGGCTGCTCATGGCAAGGAGCCACCGGCCCGCTTGGGAAAAACAGCAGATCACAATAATAATAATTTTTTTTAAAGCCCTAAAGTCAAAAAGATACATGAAAAGGAGCGAGACAACCGGCCCCGCGGCCGCGGCGCCCAGAGCCGCTGTCCCCGCCGTGCCCGGCGCGCTGCCCGGGGGCGGAGCGGAGCGGGGCGGAGCGCGGCCACCGCGCCGCATCCAACGGGCGGCGGCGGGCGGAGCGCCCGCACCCACGGCACGGCACAGAACGGAACGGCACGGCATAGCGCGGCGGGACTCCCGCCTCGGTCTGAGACGAAAACGAGCTTTGCGAGCCTTGGATGTAGGGGGGGGGGGGAAGCCTGCTGCGGCTCCGCTTAGGAGGGGCGGCAGCGGCCGGCATCCGAAGTCGGTGGCGAGGAATAAAAACTGCCGGGGAGGAAGTTTGTTTGAGCGCTGATATGTTGCGGAGGTGGGTTCCTCCAGAGTGTTTAAAAGGCAAAACTTGTAGTGCTGTGGGTTTTCTTTTTTGAACTTCTCAACTAGTTTTCCCCAGCCACTCCTTAGCTTAAGCAACCGATAGCTAAAACTTTACAACTAGTCGAAAATACTACCCAGACCTTTGTGATCCCGTTTGCTCTGACTGCTTTCTGCAGCAGAAGACTTGCCAGAGGCATTGTATGGTAAATGTTTACCCTTCTGACACATGGACAAAAATGCCCAAGATCCAGAAGCACAGCTTGTTTCAAAAGATGCCGGCCTGCTGTGTTATGATTTCTCACCTAAAGCATGGAAAACGAGGTACCAAGAACGTTCCAAACCTTGCTGGAGGTGGCTGGTAGGAGAGGTCAGGCAGGATTCCAGAGCAGCAGCATCATAGTTTTGTAGTCTTGCATTGAAAGCTAAACAAATCCAACAAGCTGCTTCTCAGGCATAGATATGTATTGAGAGGTAATAGCAGAGGTTAAGATGTACTGGGGCTCTGTGCCTCTGTGTGCCAAGGCTTTAGCCTGAGCAGGCATGGCCCTACTGATGGCACAAACTGATGATCTGGGTGATTTCATGTAGCTGCCAGGTACGATCCTGTGGACTCTAGAGCCATCCAGCCAGAGAACCCCAGTACCTAGTGCCAGGAGAATGCCAAGAGACTCTCCCTGAGAGTCACAATGGCAAATATGAAACCTCCCTGCTTCACTTCTGGCTGTGCTGTAGGAACTGTTCTTCAACTACATCCTCACTGGAGGACTGGCAACCTCACAGCAAGCCTGGAGCACGCAAAATTCTCCTGCCAATGCCCTTGAGCACCAAGGTGCTTTTCAACACAAAACCACAAAGGGAACCCTAACCCTGTTTCCACTTTGCTGTGTGTTGGGTCTTTCTTTGACTTGGGTGTTTGCCTATCTGTGAGTTGCAAGGGAGTGTCTTGGTGGTGCACTCAAGGCTCTTGTGCCTGTAGCAGGGAGATAACAGGTCTCACCAGAAGCAAGAAACTGCAGCTGCAGGCAGAGAAGAGGTGGGCTGGGATCCAGCCAGGACACCCCCACCCTTCTGTGCCTCTTTCTTTCCCTGTAGCCCATGTGACCCTGCCATGATGCCCCGGGCAGCAGCTCTTCAGGTGGCTGTTTCAGCTACCTGAAGTGCCAGGCAGTAAGAATGCACCAGCTCTGAGTGATTCGGGAAACTTATTGCAGGACTCTTTTGAGAAGTCAGCTCTTCTCTGCTTTCTGCTCCATACCACATCTCTCATACCACATCCACTGTCAGCCTGCTTCATGCAAGCAGAAAAAAAGGAGTAAGATGAGTATGTTTTTCACTGTCATCTTGCTGTTCGTGTAGTGTCAACCTGGGTGGGCAATGTGGGCTCTGCGGCAGGAGCAGTCCCTCCGGAGTGCCTCATACGCTGCAGCCCTGCTCTTTGTAGGTTTTACAAGTCATCAAAAGTCAATCTTTAAGACTCCTCCTTTAAGAAACTAGGTAACATCGTAAAAGTAGCACTTTGCCCATGAGTTCCCACTGCCGGGACCCATCTGGGCACCAGCAGTCCCGGTGTGCAGCTCACAGCGGCAGGCAACGGGACGAGCGAGAGCAGCCCTCGGCCAGCCCTGGCATGGCAGGGGCGGGAACAGCCTTCACATAGCCCTGGCATGGCGGGGGTGGGGACAGCTTTCAGCCAGCCCTGGCATGGCGAGGGCGGGGACAGCCTCCGTGTAGCCCTGACATGGGGAAGAGGCGGGAACATCTTTCGTCCAGCCCTGACATGGCGGGGGCGGGAACACCCTTCACATAACCCTGACATGTAAGGGGTGGGAGCACCCCTCGTCCAGCCCTGACATGGCGGGGGCGGGCCCAGCCCCGGGCCCGCAGGGAGGGTGTGAGGTATGTGGTGTGTGTTCTGCGGAAGGCAGAGCCATAAAACAGTGCTTGGGAGTGAAGCTTTCAGCCCACAGTGCTTAAAGTGAAGTGTCTGTCACGTATGAGACTGCCAAGAGGGTTTTGAAGCAAGTTTGCCGCTCTTTTAATTGCAGACAAACTTCAAAACATAATTAAGTCACAACCTCATCTCTGATAAACCGTTTGCTTAATTAAAACACATTTTAAGTAATTTTTGTGACTTCCCCTCTCATCTCCTGTCCCACAGTTCTAGCAATACTGTGAAAGTTGTATCTAAAAAGCGACTCTTTAAAAGTACATCTATTTATGCGTTGTCACTGATTAATTATACATGCAATAAATATTTCACAAAACAAGACTGAAAGACACATTCTTAATAATCCCACCCTATCAATTAGCTCCTATAAAGCAGAAGAGGCATGCTGTGGACACAGTCCAGCTCAGCATCAGTCCTGGCACAGGAAGACGACTTCTCAGCATCAATGGGAACTGCTGCCAAATGCACTGAGACTTTAGCTTCAAGTAGGGAGTTTGGCTGTGGGGAAATAGAAGTGTTGCAGAGATCACATGGACAGGAGAAAGATCTGTACGGTCCACACACCCCCAGTGGCCAAGAAAATGTTAGGGTCCTGACTTGCTACAGCTGAAGCTACGGCTATTAGCAGTGTGCTTGAACCACTGGCAGAGTGTGCTGCCTTGTGCTATGTAGATGGTTGGAAAGGCAATCATTTCAGTCTAACGTCATGTTGATGAGGAAATTAATTCTGTCTGCTCTTAATAACACCTTTAGGAAGTCCCCAGGCACACGAGTTGCTTTCATTTGAAATCTGAGAGGGCCTACAGAAATTACTTTTGCTGTAGAGGTGAAATAACTTCTAATACTTTTATCTAGTCCTCGTATGAAAACTTTGGGGTAATAAATGGATCATATCCATTTTAACAATATCTCCAGTGCTCCCTAATAGTGGCAGCAGTCAATTCTTTTTCTTATGTTATAAATGGAGGGAGAGACCTATCTGAAAGAAACACAGGAGTAAATAACTAGTGTCTGTAAACTGGCGTGGCTTCATTTGGGTCAACAGCAGTGCAGCAAAATACGCCTGGCCCAGATTGCCCTGTAGGCCTGTAATGCACAACAGCCGCGACAGCATTTCTCCCGCAGTAACAGGTGCTGTTTCCTTTCCCCACATCACATATTGAGAGAGATGAATAATGTAATAGCTATCAGAAGCATCTGTTCATTACTTATGCAAGTCAGCCCGACATTGTGCTTTAGGGTGTAAAGCAATCTCTGCAGAAAATCCACCTCTACGGGCACCACTATCACGGAATAAAATGTATTATGGCTGCTTTAGTTTTTTAATCCAATGAAGCTAAAGTATTAGCAATTCATTCCTTATGAAGGAATAGGGAAACAGCCATCTAATAGAAATTACTTATAGATGGCAAAAGGAAGATGGATCAGTACAGTTTTAAACACATTATTTAAATATGTGATATGGCTTGATGAGAAATATTCAAATAGGGCAATGAAATTTAAGCTTTGTGAGCAGGGAGAGTTAGGTACCATTGCAGAGCAATTCAGATGGTGTGGGCAGGACAGTAAACACGGACGTGTTGAGAACCAGTCAGTAAGAAACACCAAGAGCAAGGACTTAGCAGAACTTGTTCTACTTTCAGTTACACAGCAGCTTAAGGAGCCCAGCACATCCTAGTTGACTAGTTTCATTCTACCACTTGCTTTCTGGATGACTTTAGAGGAAAAGATGACCATTTCGTGCCTCAGTTTTCCTGTGTGCAATAAAAGGATATTATCATTTCACATTCCCTTTTTCAAGCGGTCTGAAACAGAGATTAGATAGCCTACACTGAACAACAAGAAGAGTCATTATAATTTGATATGTCTTAAAGTGAGTGTAGCAAAACGTGGCTCTGACATGATTGGCCTCTAGGGTTAGCATGAAAAAGCACCTTGATCAATATGTCTTGTCTGAAAATGCTACTCACACACCAGGTAAATTTCAACAACTGGAGGGACAGCAGATTGGCAGGGTGAAGCAATCCTTGCTCAACCAGCACATTTCAGTACATTATTCTTGGCTCTGGCTCCAGGTATTTTCAAGAGCACTAAACATTCATTAGATTAAATCAAATGAACCACATCCTTTAAAAATAGCCAGAGCCTTGTCGTGCCAGTTGGAAAAAACAACAACTTTATTGGGTACTAAAACAGATCAAATAAATTACAAATAAATAAATAAATAGAGTCATATTCCCTCCTGGCAATAGGGAGCACAACTCCAAGAGAGGTTTTTTGGCTCCTCAATTCAGCACAGTGGGAGGTAAAAAAAGAACATTTTCAACTAGCTAAAACAAACAAATTAAGAAGAAATATAGACAGTCCAGCACAAACTCCACGCTGAACTGCAGTGTAGGCATATGTTCAGCAAATGTTAGGATATATCGTTCCTGATCCCTCTGCTGCAGATGTCAGCACAGGATGGGTTTACGGCAACTTGGAAGAGTTGCTGTGACCAGGCAGCATCCTGGCCCACCAATTTGACTGTAAAGCCTTAAAGGCCACAGCCAGACCTGTCTGCTCTGCTGAGATAGACCTCACCATTACCCACAGCCCACCTCTTCCAAACATCAGAAGTCTCTTCCTGACACTAGCCAAACTTTCTGAATTTACAACTCATCTCTTTTTATGCCTTCTACAATGAAGGAAGAGCCTACTAGGGAAAAGAAAAAAGAGAAGTTGCCTGGACAATTATCCCTAAAAGTATCTTAAAAAGGTCGTCAAATAAACAGCATGAGGTGGATGGCTGTACAGCAGACTGCAGAATAAGACACATAACATTTGCTTTCATGGGATTCAGTCTGTTTAAAGGGAACTTAAGGGTTGCCCCCCAGATATTCACACTGGTATAATCTAGGGGAATTTCACCTACTCTCAGGAGCAGAACAGCCCTGCAGAAAACATGTGCCTCTTCAATCTCTATCCTGACTTTGCTTCTCAGGTGTCTCAGAACAGATTCCCACATTGCTCATTTCCTCTGGTTTCATGGCTACAGGACCAATTCCACTATATATGCAGCTTCTTCCTAAGCAGTGACCATCTGCTGACAGTGAGTTGCTTAAAGAAGCAGTTAGAAGCTGATATACACTCCTGCCCTGCTGCCTTTCTCTAATACAGGGTTCACTTGGACTGGCTCTACTGCTTGTAGGTCTTGTGTGAGCAGAGAGGACCTGAGTGACCTGCCAGCAGTACCATTATATTACACTCAGATGAGGCTGCAGAAAAGAGCCTCACCTCACCAACCAGTTTAACCTAAGAGGTCCAGTACGTGGAGCCATGTACCACATTACGTTAGTATAGTATTGATTGTTTGCTGGAAAGCTACAATGGATGGTGGACATATCCTCAACAAGTGACTGGTCAGAAAAAAAAACCCAACCCTTCATCTGAAAAGAGTGAAATGAAAATTTAAAGCAGGTTTTTGTGTTCAATTCCTGAAGCACTTATCTCCATTAGAGCAGAGACATATCTTTCAGAGTTACTGCAATACCCAATGATGGAAGACACAACGCATTAAAGTGCTGCCTTTTGGGCATGGTTTGGCTCCTGTCTCATAGTGTTGGACCTCAGTGGGAAAATCATGGGCCTAACTCAGCCTATCATGGTCTGCTCTCCAAGACAAACAGGAGCCTCACCCACTTGTGCATGACAAAGGTGAGTTGTTGTTTTAGCAACTACAGACTAATAGTGCAACAAAAGTATTCCTGACCTGCCTGTCTCGACTACCCTGACATTGTTCTATTTGAATGGTAGAAACCACAGCTAATTTTCTCTTTAAATGGCATTTCTTCCTTGGAGTGTGTTGTTACCTGTTTGGTTGGGTTTTTTTGGTTTTGTTTGCTTGTTTTGTTGATGGAAGAATATTCAAGGCTATTTTCCTGAGATGTTCTGCAGAAAATTGCAAGTTCTGTTCATCGTCTATCCCTAGCCCCAATATCTAACCATTATGGTTCAAGGCAAGCCAAAAGAAAAAATTAAAGCACTGGCACACACAATTTACTAGTTAGAGAGAAAATTTTCTCTGTTTGGCCAGTCTGGAGGAAATGGACTGGAATTAAAAGAAAATTCCATGTCAATATTGTGAAAGTGTTTCTTTTTATGGGCCAAATTATTGCATTAACTGTATTTTCCACTTCCTATTTTATTTTAGGGTAAAAAGAACGCAAAGGAGTTCTTACCAGGCAATGTTTAGGATGGCAAAGCTTTCTGATTTACAATACCAGACCTAAGACAAGTATGAAAGAATCTGTAAAGTTGTTATTGAAAATTATGCCAGGTGTAAGCAACAAGGGCACACATAACCAGGCAGCTTGCAGTGTGAAGAATGAAAAAAAAAAGAGAGTTTTTAAGCTATTTTTATCAGCTGATTGAATGACTGGCTAGAAAACAACCCCTCTGCTTTTATCAGCGTGGAGCACCTCTGCCTGCTTTCATTCTTTAGCGTCCACATACTAGCAATAATGGCATTTTTAAGATGCTATCTCTCTGGCAGGCAGGATTTCTGCTGCTATCTTATACAGAAATGCTGCTCCTGGGAATGTCATGGAGTCTAGCACCAAAAACTCTAGAAATCCCCTTCTGCTTGGTATAACCAGACATTGCTAAAAGCTGAACTCGTACACATTGGCACTTCCAGTCACTGCAAGACAGAAAAACCTTCTGTCTTTCTGTGAGAGGGACAAGTATGTGATGGTATGGAGTATCTTTTAATTGCTATGTTCAGCCACTCTCTCAGTATGTAACAGAACCACACAGAACCACAGAATCTTAAGGGTTGGAAGTAACAGCTCCATATTACATGATAGTTCTATGAGCACTTTGAGTCTTCAAGATCCAACAGCCCTGCCAAAACTCTTTGTTGCCTTTTCTGTCTCTCCCAGGTGCCTGCTCCTTCCTGCCATTTCTCCCGTGCCAACAGAAATGTTTGTGCAGCTCATGGTGAATCTGATCCGCAAGCGGATCCAGGTTAAAATTAACTCAGGGTGGAAAAAACAGTGCATTTTAGCCCAGATTGGTTCCTTGATCTGCCTTGGGCCTCCTGTCACTATTAAGATTTTACTGCAAAAGCCTCAAGGTGCAAATGACTGTTCCATCACTTGTACTGTTGTACTGTCTCCAGGTCTCTCTTTAACCCACTTACTATGGCAAATCCTGGCTGCTCAGGCAGGCAAAGGACACATACCTGGTGCTCAGAGAGGTTCAGGTCCCCATGTGAGACAAGATGGGTACTTCCATTTGACTATGTTTTGCTTAGCAGAGAGAAGCATCAGCCCTAGTGCTGCTGAAATCTGGACCATCTCTGTTGTGTCTGCATGTTCCACAGCATGTTTTATGACAGCAATCAGCAAGCTGATGGAGACTGGAAAGTGTATTTTTGCATCTTTACGTGCAAAAAGACACATCTTTGAAATAAGGAAAGAATGTAGCGGATTGAGTATTGCAGAACATGTATAGCTTCCAGGCGAAGGCAATATACAAAGCAGTTGTCCTATGGAGCAGCACTGTGTATGCACAGCACAACTACAGCGGATTTGTCTGAACAGATGTGCAATGGCCATGAAGACTACTGGGCTGTAAAGTCTGAACTACCTTCCCCTGCCAGTCATACACAAATCCTTTTCTATTACGCTTTGCATGAATTAGAATGGCCTTCCTTTGCAGCAAGAGCACCCTGGTTCCTTCACACTGCATGAAACTTCATTTGACTTTCGCAGTCAGTGAATGGAAAAATGCTCTTATTTGACTGAGTAACAGTCCTGCAGAGTTAATTCTTTGGTACTTTTCTGAAGAATGCCATTTGGCTCTTAAGGCCAGAATCTGTTCTCCGATACCTAAATGTGATTCCCATAGATTTCCAAGGAAACTGGGTATATATGGCAAAATGCAGCTATCAACTTCAAATTCTGAAGATACGTGAAATCTACAGAGAAAATAAAGAGCTGGCTACAGGCTGGAAGGAGTAAAATAGAAATAGACCTAAATCCACTTCTTTTAAAGTCTATCTTGAGTTGAAAGATTTTGGTGTTCCTCCCTAATCTATAAAACAGAAAAATGCCCTTGAAATATGAACATTGGATGCTACTATTTAACTTGTAATCTCTTTGGCTTGTAAAAGCAAAGGGCAACAACAAACTGTATTTTGGCATCTGGCAGTTAAAAGGTATTGTTGAGAAACATGGAACCTTAGGTGCCCTGCATGAAAACAGGAGTCACCAACACACATGAGCTGCAAATTGCCTTGCTGAAGAGAAGTCAGGGCTGCTTTATGAGAGTTTGGATGGTGTGTTACTACTGTTTCTGTTGGAAGGCACACTTCTAAAGAGACTGGAAGTCATCCCAACCTTTACTACAGTATGCAAGCAATTATCTCTCTTTATTTTCCATAGAATCATAGAATGGTAGGGTTGGAAGGGACCTCTAGAGATCATCAAATCCAACCCTCCTGCAGAAGCAGGTTCACCTAAACCTGTGTTTTATTTTACATTGTGTAAAATGTACTTTGCATTTTGCAAACTTGAGAAAGAAAACAAATTGCTTATTTCACAGCATTATAATTCTGCATTTATGAGGAATGCATGATACATATGTAAAATGCTGCCTTTTTATAAATGCTCAGGACACCTAAACACAAGAACAGTTTAATCTCTTATAGAAAACAAGAAAAGCATTCTTTAGCTGCTCTGAACTGTGAGAGGCTTATTTAAACAGATATCAGGAAAACATGGTCAAATATAGACTCTGTGAAAGTAGAAAACACAGTTCTGGAGTTAAAGGCAACCTGTGTAAGATGGGATAATATGATTTGTGAGACCAGTTAATATGACCTGAAAAAGATACCTGTGTATCTTAATATTTATGTAAATAACCTCCAGCCCTAGACTTTTAGAGTATCATGGTGACAGTAGCATTCAATCTGCTTCCTAGAATTTGGGATTAATCTGAACCAGGCAAAGTGGACATTGGTTCAGGCTCTTTTGCAAACTGTGTAACCTGGGAGTAACTGCTCTGACAAAATGCTTGCGTAAATGACAGGGAAACCAGGCTTCTTGTGTCAGGATCAATATGTCAAATCTGTGCAGTGTGCTGAAGCAGATAGACAGAAACATCATTTCAATTACTTGAAATACATTATTTAATACACATGTGCTTTGCATTGCAGTTTGCCTATCTCCAGCTCAGATTGGTCAGGGAAATGGGATTTTTAGCAGAGCTAGTTCACTTCAAAACATACTCATAAAATATTTGTTTAAGATTAGCAACGGAAGGACCAGCCCAGCACTGTACAGGCCTTGCAGGATGCAAATACTGCATTTAGGATTAGTCTAACTATCTGGAAGCTGAAAGAGTAAGGAGGCAACATTTTGGGGAAGCCAAAAATCATCCATCATTAGCGTTTGTGTTCCTTCAGTTCTTGCAAGTACCAGCTACAGGGTCAACTTTTCTGAGGATGCTATTACAAAGTACATCCACACTTTGACATTCAGTTAGTAGGGATGTCAGGTACGAGCCCAGAACTAGCAGTTCATGCTTAAACCTTTAATGTTCCAAGGAAAAGGATCAGTCAATCAGTTATAGCACATTGAGCAAGGCAGAAAACCATGAGGAACATAGTAATGAATGGTGTCTCACTGAAGTTGGTTACACACCAAAAAGCTTAGGCAAACAACCCAGACCCCACTCTTCCCCCCACAGTCCCAGATGGATTACGGCCCAATGTCCATCTGTGAATCTGCTAAATTTAGTCTGTCCTCAGAGGAAACAAGACACAAGCCATCCACATGCTCTCGTTGCTCTTTCAGGATGACCTTCCTGTTAGCTCGTTGGGCCAAGAGCTACAGAACAACTCCCCCCTTCCTATTACGCTCCATGTATTTCAAGACACATGACTAAATACAGAGGATTTTACTCAAGGAGCTATTTTTATACCTTTCTTCTGGGCTGCCTGTATTTCACTAGTGGGGCAGAGGCATGAAGATGTTATGGCTGCTGACTTTAGGTCAGAGCTGGTATAAAACCTCAGGCTACAAACTGAACTCTCTGCTCTGTCTGCTTGCTCCGGTGTCTGCAATGCACCAAAGTACCAACGCTCCAAGGAGGAGAAGAAACAGAAGGCATCTATGAGGTTCCTATGCAGTTAATAGAAAGAAACAGACCATTTTCGAGAAGATGCCTCCCCTGTGCAGAGATAACTGTACAGAGAGCCTTGGGTAAAACCTGACCTGACCTGGTCTCTTGAACCTCAGTACCACATTAGGAGATGAGTCCCTTTCTCAGTGTAACAACCATTGCTCAGACTCAGTCATTGCTTTTTGTGGAGATTCTTTGAAGGCCCCTCTCTCTGCTCTGACCCTGCTACCGCAAGGGAAGCCTGAGTTCAGCCATTCTGTGAAAGGACATGTGCTGAGATCACTGGGAGAGCTGGGGACTGGGCAGGAGCTCCCTGGTTTAGGGTCTTTTGTAGAGAAGGTGCCTCTGGTCTCCCCCACACCATATGGGATGCTGCAGAGTACACATTACTACACATTATTACCTCACTTAATGAATTACAAGTACAATACTTACTCAGTAGAACTGTCCTTGGCCTCTACAACATCCCAACAGTTGGGACATCAATAGGTGAGCAATAAGAATTGAAGACTACTTTTCCCTGCCAGCAGGGACCTTCCCTTTGTGAATGAGCTGTAGCCAAGGAGGGAGATTCTTGCTTCTCTATAGGATAGGGAAAGGAGTGCTCTGGGATCTCTCTACACCTGCACTGAGGAGCACAGAGCCCTCAATATCTGGGTTAGCTTAACCTGGGGCCTGGACAGCATGGGCTGGCCCTAGGAAAGAAGACTGGGAAGACATGCAGGAGAGCCAGGAGGGCACAGAGAATTTATGACCCTGGTCTTCCACAGAAGCTGTGAGAAGAAGTGTGGTCCTGAGCCTAAAGCAGAGAGGGACTCTGCACTACTTTTTTTTTTTTTCCCCTTTGAGGAAGCATGAAAATGCCTTCTAACAATGACTTTACGAACAAACTTCAGCAGGACATGAGAGTCTGAGAGAAACATCAAAGAGTTGTGAGCATGCATGGCTAAGTGTTGGCAACTTTGTTCTCCTCTGCCTCAAAATGCTTATTGACATTTGTGCAAGCATTGCTCTGTACACCTCAAACACATAAGGCAAGTGAAGAGAGGAAAGAGAGGTCATAGGAGAAAGCCTCTTTAGAACTGTGATCCCCTCACTCCCTTCATCTCCAGTCCTTGACAGAGCAAGCCAGTCTGCCTGGCCACCTGTATGCCGAGCCCTCACCCAACCCTAGGCCTGCCAAACTACCATCTCTCCACAAAACAGAAGCACTGCAATACGTAACTGTACCCTCTTCCAAAAACTGCCTCTCCAACAAACCCACAAGCATATCTAAAGGAAACAAAGGACCCTTTATTGTGACAGAGAAGATCTCTCATTTTGGAAATGGCTATCTCACGAGCAGCATGCTGGGCAGTGTTGACAGGAGCCTGTGTGGCAGCGATACACCATGGCTGTCGCTTCCTTACACGGAGGCTGGCATTTAAACTTCTGAAATGGGAATGTTTCTATCCTCTCACAGATCTACAGAGTTTGGAAACATCCTGCACTACATTTTCGCTGGTGCTTTCCCATTTCACTGCTATTAGGGCTCCTCTGACTGTTTTCCTTTTTTTTTTTTCAGCTGGCCTTGACTAATGTGATGCTAAAATCTGAATGATTTATTATCCTGATACGCAGCAATTCCATCCCATACTCAGTCATAGCCTGGGACGATGGTGCCAGCATATTAATGACGAAATACAGGTGATCAATATGATCTCTGCTACCAGGAAACCCTGTTCTCTGAAAGCCTCCCAGCCAAATTAAACAAAGGTCTCAAAGGTGCTGTAAGCTATGCATTAGAAAGCTGAGCATGAGTTGCACAATAATAAAGCTGCTGGAGACTGTAATGACAGAAGGGATCTTTAGCTCAGGTGCCCTGACCTTTATGCAATATCAGCTACAGCATTCTGCCCATTTTTATCCTGTGCTCTCCCTGTTTGCTGTATTCCCCAAGTTGCTCATGGTACACATACAGTGAGGGTAACCTATGACAAGGATGGAAGCAGCAGCAGTAAAAGCACGTAGGTGAGTCCCACCCTGGGGAATCAGGCCCAACAAATGGTGACAGGTCCAAACATTCCAGCATCAACGGTCTAATCCTGATTGGATCATTTATGATCACACTGTGTGTGGATTACAGCACTGTGTGTACCACTGCTGAGTTTCCCCCAGTTTCCCTTACGGACCAAGTTCTGAACCCTTTGGCATCCTTGACGAGCTCAGTTGGCCACAGCACTTTAAATTCCCTCCTTTTTTTTTTTTCTCCCTATGAAAACCCAGTGAAAAAACCAGCACAAACACTGTACAGTGAAACTTGGTGTTAAGCTGACAGGGGACTAGGTGGATAAAGTTTTACCCCCTGTCAGAAGGGGAAGAAAAAGCAAAGTAAACAAGAAAATTTGCAGGCCTTCTCTCTTTTAAACAAAGACTCCTGTGTTTAAAATAATAAAAATCCATTGTACAAAAGCAAAGTAACTTCCCCCAAAATAGTCTTTCCTGTTTTACCAGAGCATTCATCAAAATTCTATTTCTCCACAAAAATAAAATTCTAGGTAGAGCACTGGAGGCCTTTTGCTTTTGTTAGATAATGAAGCAGCTGAAGCAACAAGTAGAATTGACTTTACCTGATATCTCCTAAACAAGTCCACGTGACCGACTCTACCTTTAAATATCTAGTGATGCTATGCTGAAAATAAGAAAAAACAATGATACAGAAATGTACCACATTAGAGAAGTCTGAGTGTTCACAAGCCATCAGAACACAGCTCCACCAGCCTACATACAATTTAAGCTGCTGTGAGCTACTGTGGAAGGCAAGTCCTTGCCATGCTTGCTTAGGCTGTGCTAACTCTAGCAAGTATCTGTAACTTATCTAGTTACTCAGGTGGTGTGTGGACTGCCACTGCCCCTAGGGCTTGCCTAGGCAAGGACTTGCCAGTATAGTTTTGCCTTCTTGATGTAATGACGTAACAAACAGCTAAAATCCCTGGTAGAGCGACAGTTGTAGTGATTTGAATACCTCTGCACAGCTACAGCTCACTCTCTCAGGCTTGACTTGGCCTACCACTTAGAAACAACACAAATCAGATCTCATCACCCCCATTGCCAACGGTTGCTGAATAACTGTTCACTTTTGAAATTATTATTTTGGAGATAATAATCCTGGATTATTTTGGATCCAGGAGAAGGTGCACTATGAAAATATACTCATAGGTAGGGGAGTGAGGCATTACCAGCTCTCCAGCACCTGAACAGGCATTGTCCACTGAGGTAGAAAGGACTGATATGGTGGGGAGAAGCTGGGAAGGCCCATGAAAGTGATGGGAAACAGCTATTGTGTGATGACAGAGTGAGAAAGGAGACACAGTGGAGAAAAAACAAAGGAAAAGACGACCTGATTTGAAATAGCAAAGTGGTTTTGAGTTCTTTCATCTTTCTATTCCCATTCTTTTTATGACTGCATGGAGCCACACTTGTAAATGTATACTGAGGTGGAACAGCAGTCCCGAGCTGGGCCTGGGCAGCCCTTGGTGCCAGCCCACCGAGAGCTGCTGTGTTACGCCATGCTGGTCAACCCACTTGTTTCCAGCTGCTTTATCACAATGAAAAAGGAGTGAAAAGGCAGAAAAAAACTTTGCTGATGTGATTTTTCTACGTAAGCCGTGTCCTTAACTTGTAACAAGGATGCCACGAGGCACTAAATGCTGGCAGGAGAGGTCCACGTGACCTCTCTTGAAAGACAATCTATACCACAAAATTTCAACTCTGAACACCCTTATTGGAACAGTATTAGGAACAGAGGTGAAGGTTTGCTTTTTTATTTAAATACTGCATATTTGTATTGACAATGGGAGCCTGAACATTGTTTGTTTAAAAGAAACCTCATGACCTGTTTATGTGCCAATTAAATCAAATGTGTTACCTAACAAAATGTTTCCTTTAGTTCAGAGCCTTGCAAATGTTTTAATCGACTGCTCTTAATTAAGACTTTCAAAACCAAACCCCAAATTTTCTCAGCCTCTACAAGGACAACTGAAGGTTTAATGCAGTGCACTAAAACTTTTCAATCATTCTCAAACATAGCTCCCCTGGGACATTAGGAATCATTACCATCGAATGTGTTTTGCAAGAGACTGATTAAAACACAACAGAGAAAGTGCTTGAGCCAATGCAGATCACAGTTTAGTACTCCACAGGAACAGGGACACAATAAAAGCTGCCTAGACTCTCTTCCCCCACTAAAATCCAACATGTTCTTAGAAACAGAGATGTGGGAAAAAACAATTATGTTTTTCCCTACACAGATCACTCTTCTGAGACCAGGAACTGGAAGAAAGGAACTTAAAACCCCAACCAGAGCTGGACTAGTCTCACCAGCTTTGCACACTAGGCCATTAAATCATAGAATCATAGAATGGTAGGGTTGGAAGGGACCTTTAGAGATCATCTAGTCCAACCCCCCTGCAGAAGCAGGTCAACCTAAACCAGGTCACATAGGAGTATGTCCAGGCGGGTCTTGAAGATCTCCAAGGAAGGAGACTCCACAACCCCTCAGGACAGCCTGTGCCAGGGCTCCCTCACCTCAACAGTGAAAGAGTTTCTCCTTATGTCTAAATGGAACTTTTTGTGTTCCAGCTTCATCCCATTACTCCTTGTCCTGTTGACAGCTACAGTAGAAAAAAAGGGATGTATCAACCTCCTGACACCCATTCTTTATATATTTGTAAATATTAATAAGATTCCCCTTCAGTCTCCTCTCCTCCAGACTAAATAGCCCCAGTTCCTGCAGCCTTTCTTTGTGTGAAAGATGTTCCAGTCCCCTGATCATCTTGGTGGCCCTGTGCTGGACTCTCTCCAGCAGTTCCCTGTCCTCTTGAGCTGGGGAGCCCAGAACTGGAGATGAGACCTCACCAGGACAGATGATCTGCTCTTTCTCACAAGAAGTGGTAACAAAATGCAGGTCTTGGCATGATCTCTTTTTTGTTGATATCACTCTTCTTCTCTCACCAGTCTTATTAAATCATTACCCTGCTTCCTTCTTTCACAGCCCAGCCTGGCAAAGTGCCTACCAGCTGCAAGCTCGCTCTGGCTGTGGGATCGGGTAGGTGACCCCCTAAATGTACAAGCTGTCACCTGAGCAGCACTGAAACTCTTGTCAGTCCTGCCTGAAGTCTGGTGCTTTCCCAGCTGATGCACCAGGGCCAGTGTGACCCACCTGGGGAGCGCAGGTGAGATATTCACCCTGCTCACATACATCTTGTGAGACCTATGTTCCCTCTTAAGTTGGAAGAAGCCCAACTGTTTCTCAGTTTGCTTTGTTCCAAGGACTCACCACTGCCACCAAAGCCCTGCTGTTAAGCGGCCAGCCGCCCACATAGCAAGATGTTTGCGTAGCATCTTAACAAATATATATCCTCATCTCCTCCAGAGATGTACCAGACACAAGTATCTTGCAGTCAGGGCCTGGTCTGGGGCCCTGAACGGGATCCCTTATCATCGTATCATCAGCCCAAAATAAGTGCCATAAAACCCTGTGGGCTTTTTAAACTCTTTTTCTTTCGTGATAGAGATTGCTTATAAAATGACTGCCAGAACTAGCCTTCATTACTCTTTGAATTACACTGTGACTTCAGTGTTATAAGCAAAATGCTGGGTGAGGGGACGTAAGATAAGAGCTTTAAGATCAAGATTTCACCTAAATGTTTCATGGGCCAAATTCAAATTTGAAATCACTCAGTCAAAGCTCACAGGCTGAACCCAGGAACATGCTTGTCACAGTGTACCTGTAATGAATATTGGCTAGGTCATTAAGTTGCTTTCTGTCCACGTGGATTTCTCTCTTAATTTTAAATTTATAGCTTAATACCTTAGAGCTCAATTACAGGGTGAGAGAGACAGGAACAAAAGCCACAGAAAAGCCACAGCTTTCCTGTAATTAGCCATGTGGGATAGTTCAAACAGTGTTTCATTCTGAGTGTCACAAGCCTTTCTTTTTCCTTCTTAGAACCGCTAGTCAGAAAAAAACCCCATCCCACAAATTCTCAAGCAGAGTAACAGAGACTGCAGATGATTTCCTTTTACTCAAATGTCTGTAAGCCACTTGCAAAAGGTGAATCCCAGAAAGCAGTTTGCCTTTTTACAGCGGGGAATTGCAAACACTGTCAGATCATTGGAAAGGAAGGACAGGCAGGACTGTACTTGGACTCTGAGCTGTAGTCAAGTCATGAAAAAAAAAAAAAATCAATGTGTATCCTCCAAATGAATACAACCAGCAGTCAGATGGAAGGCTGGGAGACCAGTCCTCAAAGCCTCTGTGCTTTTACTGATCCACAACAACTGGAGTCTGTAAAATCACTTCACTACAAAAGGTAGGAAGTGTTCTCTTTCGGGTTAGCTCTCTTTTATTCACATCATCTATTTCCTTCTGCAATATTTTAAGTTAATTCATTACCTTCTTTCAAAAGAATAGCGTAAAAAAAAGTGAGGAAGAGCCACTGCACATGTTCAGTTGTGGAGGTGGGTTTTGCACTTTCAGTGGCTTGCAGGGAGGCTGTTTAAAAAACCTTATTTCATTATTTGATGAGGACTTGCACTGATGCTCTACGAAATACTCTGATGATCCCACCAAATCTTTTAAGCCATCATCTGTTCAGGTGTTGGCTGACATATTACTTTCTCTACCCTTTCATTTTAAAGATAGTAGGGTAGCTTCTATGAGCCTCATGATTTATAATTCACCAGAACCTGTAACAGGACAAGACACAGTAATCTGCCATTACCCATTAAGCAGATGTATCTGTGTTTTAGTACTTGTCAAAACTCTGCGTGTTTCTATCATAGATGGCAGATTCTATTATTAGAAATGTTAAGGTTTGAGTGCAGATACTTTCTTTTTTTGAAATTACAGTGCTTGTAAAAGGAAAGAATTATGTGCCTTGGTAACTGCAAGCGAAATTCAGCCATTCATTCTGTTCTACTGTGACTGGGCATGTTTATATACTTGAAACAGAGGACACCATTTGATAGCAATATAAAGATGTGTCAGCCTTTTTTTCTGGGTTATAGAGAAAAGCCAGACATTTTGGAAGCCTATACCAAAGGATTCTGAGTCCAACCCATGCCAAAAGCTACTGGAAGTAGAGCACACAAGTCTCAATTGTCAGAAGCCATTTATTAAGCTAATCCTTCCAGCATCTCATGAGACCAACAGGCTCTTCAAGCGGCTACCACATTTTCCCCTTCAAACAGTACATTTACCCTTCTTCCTTTATTCCCAGCATCTGTTAATTCAGTCTAAACAATTTCCTGCTTTCCTAATAGAGGGAGAACTGATAAGACACAGAGCCTATTTGCTGTGCTCTGGCCAAAATTGTGGATTGGGTGGCTATTTTTGTTATTTCTAGCAGCGCTTCTGGAGATCTCATTAATACTAAAGTTCCCTGACACAGCTTTGCTATGTGCAGGAAGAAAACAGGCCAAGAAGGAAAGAGCTATACGGAAATAAAGGCCACGAATACATGGCTGGAGCCAGCTAGCCCCAGACTCTGCACCTGCTTGGAGGTGGTGAGACAAGAGCCAGCTCCAACCTGGAAGCGGTTGCAGTGTGTTGTGGGAGATCACCTGCCCCACAGGCAGGCAAAGGGGGCTAGCGCAGGCTCTGCCCTGAGCTGACATGGTCTGGGAGCTTCCAGACATCAGTCTGCTCTGGCCAACCAGCCACAGCCTCGCCCTGAAGCTTAAGACTGCCAGAAGCAGTCCCCATGTCCCCTGCCAGCCCTGCACCACCCCATTTCCATCCTCCTCGGGATTCCCTGCCTTCCTTTCCACCGCCTACTCCTGCAATTTTTAGTTATCTCTCATTTGAGGAAAAGTTCTACAAGCCAGCACACTCAATTGCAGTTTGAGTGGTGTCTCAGTGTCCTTCAGCAGAGCCCAGCCCAGCTGCTGGACCATGTACCCAGCAGACACGTCTCTGCCTTCCTGTGAGTCATGCTGGGCAGTGACTGCTCCTACGCAGACCAGGCTGATTTTCAGCTTTACTTTCCTGCTTATTCACAGATATAATTTGCATGCAAGCAACTGCAGTGCTTCTGAGAGGAGAGCTGAGGACCAGGACAGGGCAGAAACAGGACAGGGCCCCGGGTATGCAGCGGTGGCTCTGGGAAGCGAGTGACATGTTTGGTGTTCACACCGCAGACAGAGAGCCGGCACTGGCTGCATCTCCTCCATCCTGCAAAGCAGGGCAAGGGGAAGCCAGACTTGCTGAAGGCATTGAATCTTAGAGGAAAAGCTGAACTCTGCTCTCCCAGGTTTGGGTCAGAGGCTCTTTAAGGGAAGCTCTGACTGCAGACGCTGTCCCTGCCCCTTTGCTCTGTCCTGGGAGAGTGTCCACTCCCCGCCTCGCAGTGAGAGCACAGGCAAGGAGTGAGGACCCACTGCAGCTTGGTTTCAATACTTTTTCTGAAGACAAACAAAACCACCAAGCTTAAATTCTACTTCACTTACTGCAGATGGAAAAAACCCAAAGATTTTTAAAAAGCCAGTTCAGGTTGCAGACTTGAAGTCAGGAGTGAGATGACAGGAGCCTTTCCTCTCTGGACCTTACTCACACTGTACAAGGCCAAAAGCAAGGGCACAGCCAAAAGCAATCTTGCTCTGGCCATGCTGACCTGAACCCATTCTGGTCTGTCAGTCCGGAGTGTCTCCTATTTCTGGTTGCATGGATGCTATATGTAAGACACACATTGCTCAGAACAGGACATCAACTGAGTAGGCCACAGACACCACAGAGACAAATCATGTTTCACCTCTGCTCACTGCAGGCGAAGCCCAAGCTCTCGGGATAACACCGGGGATGGGATTTGTTGCACTTTAATTGCAAAAGATTCTTTCCCCATTGTGCTGTGTCATTGCACACAATGTCTCCAGTTCACTAGTCAATAGAGTGTACCAGTACTCACTGGTGGCTTATTTGTAGTCATAGACAGGCAGCAGGGATATACTAAAAGACCACGCACTAGTGTGCACTGTGGCACTCAACATATCCACAATCTGGGGCATACTGGATGTATATACAACATGACTTTCTCTCCCTCTAGACCTTTAGACTGTGAACTGAGTCTCTTTTGTGTTTAAAGGTCTTATTTTTTCCCCAGAATCTCAAGACAAGAATGACTGCCACACAGCAAAAGACGCACAGGCACGAACATTGATTCATGGAGATGGAGTTAGGCTACTGCTGTGCCGACTCACAGAGACCTGGCAACAAAACTCACTAACACTAAACAGCTTTGTACCCACGCCGACTGCAGGAGCAGCCCAAGCAGCTTTGCACTTACATGATACAAAAGGGGAAAATCTGAAAGAGTCTTAAACCTGCTGGAGTGTTGCCTACCTTTTCCTGAAGGGAAGAAGCAATCCATCTCCACGCTGCTGCGGGAGTGGGAGATGCAGAGCGCGCTGCTGGGGACCAGCCCCTCCTGAGGCGGGCTGCGCTCCGTTGTCCGCACCAAGCACCAGCCTGGCCTTTCGCTCGGCCTCTCCAGCAGCTCCACCGTCTGCCCCACCTGAATGCTCAGCTCGCTGCTGTGGCTCGCTGTGAAGTCCTGGAGCACCACGGTTAGTTCACACCCTCCAGACAACTGCCCAGGTTCAACAGTGAGGGGGGGAAAAAAAAGGGAACAGGAACAGAAGTTAGAGAGGGCAAGATGAAGGCAATCATCTTTGCATCATATTTACACTGGCAAAGACAGGATTTGTGCTCCTTAGAAGCTAGGTTAATAATTTCTTTTGTCAAAGTTCAACGTGCTGTGACCCTGGTTTCATTTACTTCTTATTGATTCTGCTGGGCTGAAGTGAGAAATCAAAGCTACCCACCCAGTCCCCTTTTGAAAGCTAGCTGGGGGTGAATTTTCTAGCTGTGGGTGTCCATCAGAAACACTGCTTTTTCCCCTCCACCCTTGCTTTAGTTTCTGAGGTGACTTTCTAGACTGGCAATAGCTACCTCGGTACTGTGCTCTCACGGCAGGACAAATTCCTGCTCACTTTACAGCATGAGCTAGATACATTCCTACATGCCACCAGTGCAGTGAGGAAACAGCTACCATTTTCTTTTTGCAAGGCAAGAAATGTGCCCTCATGTTCCCAACCTCGCTCCAGGGACCTCTTGGGAGCCTAGGGAATCCTGACCGGGCAGATCAGAAAAGCTCCTCCCATGCTGCTCTCTGATGGAAAACAGAGGTGTAAATATATAAACGCAGAGTGATTGATTATCTGCTGACTTCCAGGATTTGTACCTAAGAATAAATGCAGCATCTGACTTCCGTACTGAGCGCTGGCAACCTGCTGCTTTCCTTCAGCCTCTCACCCTGCGACTCTCCATGAATAATCCTGGTCTCTGTTTAATCACAGCCTCTATATAACCAGAGACCGGATATGTAAGTGCTTGTGTAAACAGCAGAACAAAACAGAAGTAGTGATTACAAAAGCAGCAGAGCTAATGAAGCTTGTTTTCGTACAGATTTGGCTCTCGGAGGTTGATTCTTGGTGTCTAAAAAGGTGTGAGCACAAATCTAGTTTTTTTTCCTGGCCTGAGAAGTCTTTCCCAACGCTCCTCTGCAGTGTGGCTTTCTTGCTGTCTGCCTGTTGAGACCTCTTTTGGGTCTTTCTCCTCTATGTGCTGCCTGCTTCCCTGAAGCAACTCTTTGAGGTCCTTATTCCAGTGTCAAATCTGATAGAAATTAGTTCACTGATCCAGAAGATATGAAGATTACTAAACAAGCTGATTCAAAGCAATACCATAAACCTCCCCATATTATAAATTCAAACACATTATAAAAGGATTTAAAAGAGCACCTTCAAAATCCAACTGAAAGGAGATAAATCTCCGAGTATTTCTGTGAAAGCAGCAAGAACTGGGATCTGCTTGTCAGCTGGAATAAGGGACCCCTTGAGGAGAACACACCCATCTCTACTGACTTCACTCTTCAGCTGGTACAATCTCAAAACCCCTTGAGCCCAAGCAGCCCTGAACACACAGTCCCATAGGACCAGTCTGTCTCCCCATGCAGTGGCATAGGGGTTTGTGTGTCTAATGCAGGCCTGAAAGGAATCCCATTCACAGAGGTGGCATTTACAGTTACAGAAAGGAGTCAGTGGACAAGGACTGGTTCTCACCTGTCCTGTGTCTCTGCCGTAGACGAAATGCTAGATTTGGGGAAGAAGAAGGAAACATTTCTCTGAAAGATTATTTGTAAATAAAGAGAGAAAAAAAAATCCAAACCAAACACACCAGCTGTTTGAGGCCATTCAGACAGAGTGCTCACATTAGTCCTGGCAGAAAGTGCTCAGTGGGTTGCAGAGAGCACACAAGGGATCAGTTTAGCACCTACCCTGTGCAGTTTATCAGCAAACCCACCATTCACCACTGCTGACAGAACCTCCCCATAATTGTAGTACAATTAACAGGTAGGTTAAGAATAAGATATTGCTGTCATATTTACTGAGATTTCTTTGCTATGGACTAATTTAGGAAAATCTTTCAAATCCAGTATAGTATCTGGTCTGGTATGGTATGAGGTATTTAAGACACATGAAAAAAACCTGACTACTTTTGGTACATAGACTGACAAATGTTACCAAAGGTAATGCTTTTCCCCTAAGTTTTTCACGCTCCTTGCCAAGACAATTTTCTCCCCCTTCCATATTATGCTACCCATATATGATACCATAAGAAAATAGTCAAATCTCTCCTTCTTTTAGGAGAAAACAAGTGAAAAAAACACTCTGCTGTATTATCTGCTCTTCCAGAGAGAGATGTAAAGCATCTCCGTGCCCTGCCTTGCAGTACCACTAGGTGTCCGTGTTGGCCATCACACCGGCAGTTAACTTGCTGTCAAGAATTAACTCTCGCTTGTCTTCAAAGTGCTTATCTAAGACTGATGTGCGGTGTCTGGGCACGAAGGCACTGCTTCAGACCGGATCCCAGGACCCATCGTTTCCAATGATGTGGGCAGAGGATGCTCCAGAATATTCAATAAAAATTCTTTGGATGGTTCAGGTTGATTTTGGAAAAGTAAACCGTTTTTATTGCTTAGGCAGGAAAGGTGAAACAGCCTTGAAATACCTCAGGGAAAAAGCCCTGGTGAAGACAGTGCTTGGTAAAGTTTGGGACTAGCAAGGCACTTTCCAGGGAGCATCAGCATGGGAAGGGCTGCCTAAAGGAGCTCCTCGCTCCCCATCTGCTCCCCACTGCAACCTCAGCACCATGGGCTGAGGGGCAGCTAACCTGACCTTGGTCTGTTGCAGGCCTTTGTCAATCCTTCCTCAAATAACTAAACGTCTGTGATGTAAACAGATGCTTCAATTAGGGCAACACCTGTAAACACTACCCCAGAGGAGGCAGGTGTGCTCCAGGACTCTCGGGTATCATCTAGCCCCAAGTTCTTGTTTCCTTTGATTCATTAAAAATAGCTACTTAATATAATGAGAACTGGAAGTAATCATCCCCTCCAGGAGCTGCTTGGCACCTGGTGTGAAAAAGCTCTTCCTCCACATGGTAAGAGCTTCCCCCAGCTTTAGAAGCCTGTCTTTGATGTGTGAGTGGGCAGCTAACCTCCCTCAGCTCCCTGGAAACTGGATGAATCACCCCTTCCTCCACCTTCTCTGGATGGAAATGGGCTTCCTCAGGTTCCAGTTGACACTGAAGGAGCTGGTGCTAAAATAATACATTTTCAAGGAAAGATTCCTTCTTTGGAGAGAGGAATGAAGCTGGTTCCCTTTTACAAGTGCAGGTGGTAGGTGCAAGCAATTAGCTCAGGTAGGGGCCAACAGATCATTTTTAGGTGCTGGCCACAAAGAACAGAAAAGGAGCTCCTTCCTTTTGCCCAAGGACTTCCAAGTGCTTACCATGCCTGTTGTGGGTCTTACATACCACCACACCACCAAGAATATTTACTTAACGAAATTAGCCCACAGCAAAGTAAGTGTCTCTAGAAACCTTATTTTTGCAAGCAAGTATACAAATTGTAAGCCACTGAGGAATAATGCAAATACATCTAATTCCCAGACAGAAATCCTTTCACCTATGAAGTGATCCCTCAAGCTATTAGTTACTTATTTTAGAGACTAATTTTCCAGTCTCAGAGAACACATCATGCTTCTCTTTACCTTGCAAATTGCAATACAGATGTGCTGTTGGTTTCTCACATATATTGTATTTGGTTTGGAAAGAGAAAGAAAATAGAGAACGCCCTTAAGGTTGAACTTCACAGGTAAATGGCTTCATATTTTAACATGTAACATTCACCTTTATGATTCCTGTGATAAAAACCACAATTAAAGCCACTGACTGGATATATTTAAAACCCAGACAGCAGCCTAATCTGTGTGTGGTACAATGAGATTGGTGAGAGACATTAGAATGAAAATAACAATGTCACATGTCTTTGCAGAGCACAAGGCATAACTGAAAGCTCTGACACACAGACGAATGTAATGAATTACACAGCAAGCAATAGCCTCAAAATCAGGAAGAAAAGGAAATGCCAGAAGCAAACAGCAAAATGCAATGAGGAAGCAGGAAGGCCCCAAGCAGTCCAGAGCAAAGGTTCCCTGTGTCCTGAAAGCAGCTAACAGGAGCCCCAGCCTGTCTCCATGCTGCTTGCCATCAGCAAACTATCTCCCAGTCTCTGTATTCACTAGTGCCTGGGCTAGAAAGCATCATTGTGCATCCAGTGTTGTGTTTTTACCACTATGTTCTAAACCAGATCAAACCCGAGCTAGAATAGAGCCCTGCTCTATGTCACCAGGGCAGGCAGGGACCCAGCCACACAGCAACTGAAAACTCCCCTCTCTCCTGCAGGATGCTGCTCACAAACCGCTGAGCATCGATGTGAGCAGGTTATATCAGACACTGCTTTGGGGGAATGAGTTTTGTCAGGACTTACATGAGCTTTTTTGCTCCTGGGAACACTGAACCAAGTGCCTGTCAGTTCTGGGAGGCTGAAGGGCCAAATGACCCCAGGCATGGACACATCCTCCTGCTGCTGTAGAGGCATCTGGGCTGCCCCCAGCACAGCAGCCAACTCAGCTCCAGAGACGAGCAGGGACCAAGTGGTGGAGACAGTCACTCCTGAATCCCAGTGTGTATGCATGGCTACTGCTGCATCTGGTTAGTTTCTAGCCACAAAGCAGCAGTCTGAACACCAGAGGCATGTTTATAGTTATGCTGCAGATGGAAAAGACCTATGAGGCTGTCCTTCCTTCCCTCTAAAATAGATCTTAACTACTACTAAATCCATTCCACTGGAAAGGAAAATGGGAATGAATAGCTCTCTAATAGGTTAAGTAGGACTTGGGAGATGGGTGTCTGGAGAAGGTTTCCTCAGTTACTTCTTAAAAGGATAGCTAAATGGTTTATCCTGCAATTCACACTGAATCTCACACTGGTTCTAAGAGATAAACCCAAGGTTTGAGAGGCAGAGAACTAGTAACAGTCACACTGTGGTGGCTCTATCTGTGTAAGTGAATAAATACCAGCTGTCCCAGCAAAGGCAGTCGCATTTCAACTGTCCTTTTCTACAAGGATGTAAAATATGAGTGTGCTTGGTCTTCCTGTGGCATAGGGCCATAATTAAGGTCCTTTTGTGCTTAAGGTCTGAAGTTTGTTAGAGGCTTGCAAACCACATTGTGGTCTGTGAAATGTGGGGGCACGTAACAGAGATGATCTGGCTACCTGTTCCATCAGGGAATTACATTTGACACTCATGGGAGATGCTGTGAGCTGGACCACAGCCAGAGTTTTGATGCTGCTGTCTCCTTCCAGCCAGCCCTGGGACAGATGTTGCATGTACCTGAGTAGCTCCTTTGTCTCAGTGCTGTATTTGGGTCACTGGGCTGGATGCTGAGGAATGACCACAGCTCAGGCAACCTCACTGTCAGTCATTGCCACTCACTGCCAAGCAGAGCAAACAGATCAGTTGTACCTGGGGTTCAACATTTCCAAATATGCCTACAGTTCTACAGTTTGGTCAGACTCTTCTCACAACTGAGTAGTAACAGAGAACAGGAGAATGCATGTCAGTACATTATACCCACCTTTGCTTCAACTCCTTCTGAGTGTCACACAGCCTGAACACACAGCAAGCTCAGGCTGCCATAGGTTGTCATGTGTCTGGCCTGAGGGCTCACAACTGCCAAAGATGCTCTTGTCAGTACATAACACACGAGTGCCCTCTCATGCAATATTAAGCTATTTTAAAATAGATTATAATGTAAAGAACCATGCCCATCCCATCTCACTATACTAAACTATCCAGCACACTCTGTTATTAAAATTGCTGTCTCATTTTATTCATATTTCCCTTTCCTGCTCCTAAAATGCTTCGTTTTCCCCTGCAGTACATTTTTCAATCATAAAATCACATTCAGCAGCAGCAGAGTCAGCAGCACACAGCATCTGCAGATGTAGGTAAAAGCCAGTGTACTTCAGGGAGGTAAGAAGTTGTTTACTCTGCATTGCAAACCTCAAGTCAACATCGGATTTTTGGTCAAAGACTCGGCAATGGAGAATTAATCTGTCAGGGTCGGAGGAGCTGCTCAGGGTGTTTAAGTATTTTGAAATATGCCAACATTGCTGTAAAAATCCACACTAGCTGGTTATTTACATATATTAACAGGGCACAGAGCTCTGCTAGTTTAAACAAAGCATTCTGTGTGGTGCAGCACTGTGTCCTAATACAAAATGCTGGTTTTCTGTTGCTCTTAGGCTTTCTGCCCATCTTGGTTATGGATGACAGCCAGTTTTGGATAGAAGCATTTAGTCACCATAAACAGCCTATTCCAAGAGGCTGACAGAGGCAGTGGGAGCAAGAATGGCATTTGAATTCTATCAAGAGATTAAAAAAAAGTGACTAAGACCACTTAGATGTTGACTTTGTCTGCACTGAAGTGGATCCAGGAGCTGTCAGTCTAGTCGAGGCACAGGCATGAGAAATCCTATCCCCCACTGAGTTCTTTGTTAAAACTTCTGTAATTTTGCAGAGATTTTCTTTTTGCTGGGAGATTAGAAACAGAGATCAATTTCAGAAGCCTTTGAGGTATTTCCGTACTAGAGCGTTGCTTTAGTTTTCTTACTTCCTAACAGGCTCTGTTTGGAGTGCAAACACTAAGTCACCCAAGTTCCTCCCTCTAAAGTCTCTACAGCTCTAAACGATGCTCAGCTGAAAGTTCTAGTCATTCTGGGGAATGCTTCTATGCATTGGTACAGAGGTGTTTCTGTGGGGATGGACTGTATTTCAGGAGCTTTGAGCTGATCCAGAGATAACCTATTATGGATGGGGAGTTGGACTAGATGATCTCTAAAGGTCCCTTCCAACCCTACCATTCTATGATTCTATGAAGCAATGAGAAGCACTGCCTGAGCTTCATTAAGAGGTCCCTTTATATTTAAGCAATTAGTCAAAACACATGTCTAGGATTGTGGTGACAGCCCTGTAGCCCAAATGTGCCAGCTTTGCTCCTCTCGCTGAGGAGGTAACAACAGAAGCATCAAGATGTGCAGCGTTCTATAAATCACGACAGAGTAAGTTATTCCACAGCAGGAAGAAGAGACAGAGATGACACGTGGGATATATAAATATGCTAACGGAAAGGAAATCTGCTGTTATGGTTTCAAATAGCACATACCTTTCCTGTCCAGCATCTCTTGCTGGTGTCTCTGCTAGAGGACCATTTCCTGATTGTGCTGGATTTTGGACTCTGGCATATGCTGACATCTGCAGAACAGCTTGAATGGAGCTGTCTGAATTACTTATGAAGCCGCTTTTTTTTTTCCCCATAAAGTAAGACTAAAGTCGATGCAAATTAAACAGCACATCCAGCTATAAAAAATGCCTTTGAAGATAAAGATGACCAGATTCGCTTTGTTTCATGAAACAAATTGAACCAGAGCGTCAGTGTGTGCTTCATCCTATAAAATGTTGAGGCTTTCTCATGGCATTTGGCTCAGAGAGCTGGTACCAAAATTCCATTCCTTTCCCTTCCCTGCACAAAATGGAGCAGATATAATCTCTGTTTCCTCAGTGACACAGAGCCAGCACAACTGTTACCAGTGCTGCAGAAGGTGAGAAAGGTAGATGGCTAAACCCTTCCAAGACAATTCCCCACTCAGCCACCAGACATTGAAACTCACACCTATTAATGTAGGTTAATAAAAGCAAAAAGAAAGAGTGAAATTAGAGACTACTTCCTAGTTGCTTTCTTCAGCGTGTCCAGCACAGTGTGAGCAAAGCAGACCATCTTGACCCAAGAGGTGAAGGGTTTCAGTCAACAGATGAGTCATCAGACATCAGCTCCCAAGACACCACTGACGAGTACACAAAATCTGGTCACGTATTGTGGCCAGGAGGTACAAAGATCACAGGCAAAGTGTGCACAGTAAAGGGTGTACACAGCTGATGAGCTTGGAATAAAACCCCAGCTGTTTGCATCACATACCTGGTACCACTGGAGAAGGAGAACTGAAGTTCAGCACAAGCTTTAGAAAGACAAAGCACAAGGGCAGAAGGTGGGCACTGTGCACATCTGTCTTTATCTAACTGGGATGGTCTGCCCTGCCCAGGGTTTTGAGAAAGGAGGAATCAAATAATCTTCCAGCAGACCTGTTTCCTGTCAGATAGCATTCCCAGCTGAGTATGACCCCCACTATTTGCTTGTCAGCAGAGAACCTTCTGCTTCCCTGATGTCACTGTCAGGGAATAATTAGGCCTTACAAGTCCCTGAGTAGCCACCTCTGCTTTTAAATTACACTGAAATAAAAGTAATTACCTGAGAAACTAGGTACAATGGCTCACAACAACCAGATGAGAGGTCTCAGACTGATGTCCTCTTGAGAAGGAAACAAATGATATTCAGAAGAAAGCACAATAAGACAAGCGGTTGTAGATGGCTTCAAAATTATGTTTTCCTGCTACAGTCTTGCTGTAAGAAAGGAGTGTGCAAAGACAAATAATCTTGCATTCTCTTCTTAACCTATGCTGGCATGCAGGGATCAGGATTTAGTGGCTCGGTACTTCTGTGTTTTAGACACAGATAAGTCTGATGACACTGGGTAGATATTGTCCTCAGTGGGCTGCCATGGCCAGATCCCAGCACTGGCATGAGCAGCACAGAGATGGGGAAATCTGCCTTCCTGTATCTCAGCCCAGCCCAGCTCCAGCCATGCCTGCTCATCACAGACCCTCTGCTGATGTTCACTGGCCTGCCTCAGGTGCTCTGGACTCTCCTAAAACACACTCCCCTTAGCAATGGAGGCTGGATGTCTGATGGCAGGATGGATGGGGAACCCAGTATAAAGAAATGCAAAAGCCTGAACTGATGCTTGGTAGCATCATAGGAAACCACAACACTCCTTCAGGGATGTTGGCTCCTCAAAATGGTTAAGGATCTGAACAGAGAAACCAAAAACATGGTGAAAGATTTAAAGTATCCCCTGATGGGTTTTCTTTTCCCCAAATTGTTGAGTTCACAGCACAGATGTTTTCTATAAAACTGGCTTTATTTTTAATTGGAGAAGATTATTTAAACTATGTCCAAGCCATATGCTCCTGTAAGCCTGCCTCCCCTCTGCCATTACTGGAGAGGCTAGCTTGGCAACCCTCTCCTTTTCCAATTCATTTCCTTTTTACAGACTTAATAGCTGCTATTTTTCTTTTTTATTGTTGGTCCCTAGGTCCCGTTACTATAAATCAGGGCCTTAGGCCCACAATTAACTCCAAGGTGGATTTGGATAAGTTACTTTTAACGGTTTTCAGTAGTAGGTTGGTCTAACAGAACATAAAGGGAAATGCAGGTTTGAGATGCCAGAACAGGAATGACAACAGCGAGTGGCATTCACCTCCAGACTGCGAAGGAAGGTGTGGTTCTGGCTGGCAGCCTTTTCTGCCTCTCTTCCCCTTGTGGGTGTCACACTGCAGAGAGGGAATTTTCAGAAGGATTTAGTACACGTTAGGAAAATCAGGGCATGTTAACAACATGACTGTTAGCTGGTGCTAGGTGCCAGGCAGGTTTCACGTGTGATAGCCAAGGGCACTGCTCTGCCCCGGCACTGCTCTGCCCCAGCACTGCACTGGGTACAGGGCTGGGCTCAGTGCAGTCCGGCCATCTAGTGTCTATTCCTATGGCACTCAGAACAGTCCATGAATTTTCATCACTTGAGAGCAATAATGCTTCTGGTAAAATGAAATCAGACTTCAAGAGGCCAGGACTGCAATGTAAACCTTGGGTGCTCTTTGGGTGAGGTAGTTGCAGTTAGTCTGATAGTGGCTAGAGGCAGCCAGGCAACCCCACACAGCCTTCTCCTTCACTCCCAAGATGTTTTCTCTAATGCCTGTTAGTCTACTGGTTGCTATCACAGAAACACAGAACCACAGAATCTTAAGGGTTGGAAGGAAGCTCAAAAGATCATCCAGCCCAACCTCCCCTGCCAGAGCAGGGCCACCTAGAGCAGGTCACACAGGGAACTCTTCCAGGTGGGTTTGGAATGTCTCCAGAGAAGGAGACTCCACAACCCATCTGGGCAGTCTGGGCCAGTGCTCCCTCACCTGAACAGGGAAGAAATTCTTCCTTGTGTTTCTTTGGAACTTCTTATGTTCTAACTTGTACCCATTGCTCCTTGTCCTATCATTGGCCATCACTGAGTACAGCCTGGCTCCATCCTCCTGACACCCACTCTTTACATATTTGTAAACATTAATGAGGTCACCCCTCAGTCTCCTCCAAGCTAAAGAGCCCCAGCTCCCTCAGCCTTTCATCGTAAGGGAGATGCTGCAGCTTTGTGGCCCTGCACTGAACTCTCTCCAGCAGCTCCCTGCCCTTGAACTGAGGGGCCTAGAACACGACACAATATTCCAAGGGCAGAGTAGAGGGGGAGGAGAACTTCTCTCCACCTACTGCCCACAGCCCTTCTAATATACCCCAGGATGCCATTGGTCTCTTGTCCACAAGGGCACATTGCTGGCTCACGCTCATCCTGCTCTCCACCAAGACCTTCAGGTCCCTTTCCCCTACACTACTCTCTAAGAGTTCATTCCCCAACTTGTACTGGTACATGGGGTTATTCTTCCATAGACACAAGACTCTACACTTGAATTTCATTAGATTTCTCCCCGCCTAACTCTCCAGCCTGTCTCATCCTAACAATATGCTCCAGCTCAGTGTTCCCATTAATCACCATTTAAAACAGGTCACTGCTGCTGCAAAGAGGCTGCATGAATGAACTCTGCTTGAAGCAATGCTTGCCTTGAGCAGGAGAGTTTACAAAACTGTTGCATGTCCATAACTTCAGAGAATGTTTGGCACTGTGGAAAAAGTATCTGGAGGGAGACTATTACCTGTATTTGAATCCACCCTATTGCCTGCCTTGTCCACTGCACCCACTGAGCCTTTTCAGCACTGCTGCATGGTCTTCAGCCATCATGCCTTATTGCAGCTCAAGTCCTAACAGTTAAATCCTGGGGCTTTCACTCTCCTCTCCATAATACTGCTATTTACATGAGGTGACCTCATTTGCCAAGTGATGTAACAGGGTGCACGATCGAGCCTGGCACGTCTGAGCAGATGTTTCCAGTGGACACAGAAACAGCATTATGAAACAAAAATGTTGCCTAAAACCTGAGCAGCACTAGAGATTACAATGGCCTTTATGCAGATCAGCTTACCTAAAACAGACTTGAAAGGCCTTTGGCTGCAGTAGTATGCTTCCTCTTTTAAAATGGAAGGCTGTTGCTTGTACTACTGTAAGGTGACTCTCCAAGGAACCAGCAGCTGCAGGATTTGTATTTTATTATTCTTGGCCTCTGTTTGATAGAGTTGACTGGAGCATGCCCAGAGGATGCTCCTCCCATAAAATATTCCTCTTTGACTATAACAACAAAAAATGATGGCACACTTCTTTGTGTGCGTGCCGTGCTTTAGTTTCTAACAAGGTAATACATTCTCTTTCAAAGAAGAATATCAATCCAAAGAGTTTGATAGTCAATCTGACTTGCTTTATTTTGGCTGAAAGGAAATGCTCAGTGACTTTGCCATTTACATTTGCTGCCATGTCACATTATCGGGAAGAGCTAAATATGGATCAATGAAGTCCAGCATAAACAAGTAGAAGATTGAGAGGAGCCTGAAAGAACTTGCTATGTTCATTTATCAAAGGATGAGCAGAATAATAAGGTCTATTGATAAGCACATTCCCAGCTCCTGCCTAATTTCTTTCACTGGAGACACTTCAGATAAAATACTCTGGCCTGTGTGCTCAGTGTTACATGTAAATGGTTCCTGGATGAATGTGCTCATTTCGATTCTTGCAAAACTCAGTTCAATTAATACAGAGGCCTCAATTTTCAAAGACAGATGTCTGTGTTTACCCACAACACTCATGCATGTGTTCATTTATTCCCCTAAAAACCATTTCTCTCTTGCACACAACACATGCAGAAGATATGTTCATATGCAGATATGAACTGAATTTAAAACATCCTCAGGGTATTGGACAACATGGAACACAACAGTGTCCAGCACAAGCAAAAGACTTTGGTGGCTGAGTATAAAATTTTCAGTGTGAGATCCAAGTACACTTCAAGCTTGACATTATCTTTTCCAGTGAATCTCTAAAGCCATGTGGATGACATGCTTAGGGCAGCTCAATTAGAGAGCTGCTGCTTCTGGGGATTTCAGAGGCGCAGAGGGGGAATAGAGCCTGAAGTCAGGGACGTTCTGTCTAAATGGAACATTTACTTCCTTTGAGTTTCTTTTGAAAATCCTGGGCTAAATCTCAATCTTATCCTTAACTGGCAGATATAAAAGCAAGTACTCAGGGAAGCAACTTCTTTTTTGGTTTTTGCTGGTAAGTGGGAAATGAAGATAAGCTGTGTAAGAAATCCTATTGCAGAAAGAGTGAATCCATAGGGTTTGACAGTGAACCTGACTTGCTTTGTTTCAGTAGGAGTAGCAGAGGATTTTGGGGCATTCTAGCTATGCAGGAGAGGGATAAGTAGAGCCCACGCAGAGAAGAGTGGAGACATGGGAAAAGCGCAGGGCTGTGGCAGAACTGCAGAGAGAGGGGACAGAGGACAAACAAGGGCCTCAAGGTGAGCAAAGGAAGATGATGAATATCAGCATTGATAACCAACCAGGCTAATAAGCAGCCCTCAGTGCTAATCGGCACTTGTAATGAAACCAAGCAATTGCCATACAAGACCTTGGTTCACTTTGAGGTAAGTTTCCCAAACAGCACACTAGAGAACCCTATAATAAGGAAAGAAACAATCAACCTTTACTGCACCTTTCTTAAACTCCACCTAGTATTACTCCCAACATCCACAGCCTATCCTCCATACATGTGTTTGTATGGTATTAACATTGTATTAACTGTATCTACTTAACAAAACACTTCTTTAGCTAACATGCCTCTTCCAGTCACAGAACTGTGTTCCTTTTAATAAATTCCATTTCACTAATCCATTTTTCCTTCATCTATGCTGAAAGATTTTTGGCATAAGCATCTGTTTCCTTTCATAAAATGTGAGCATATTTTGGCCAAGAATGATAATGATAAATAATAAGTAAGCAATTTCCTCTGTCCCAGGCAATACAGTAGCAGAGCTGTCTGTCCAAACCTCATTAACCCCTATCCAATCTAAAGGAAAAACTGCTGAAATGCCTTGGTTGTGTGAATGAGTCCTAAGTGGAGGGAAAATGTGCTTGAAGAGAATGAACTTAGCCTTTACTGCAGAAAAAGAGATGTTACTGTTGCATCACTACACATTATACTCTAATTATGAGCCGGTGGCTCTTTCAATGACATATTTCTGCAAGAAAATGATGAAAACACAATGTAAAACATCTTTTCTTCTCAGGGTTTGCACGCAAGGCCTTAGTAAATAGTGACCCTATTAAAAGCATGTACATAATTTCTTCCAGCTTGCACTGTTTCCTTCCCTTCTTTCTGATTCCATTTCTGTCCTTCCAGCAAAAAAAGGGACTCTATTACACTGCTCCTTATTGTACCATAACTAATGTTCAGATTGATACAAGGTACAGATAAATTAATTCATCCCTCTCTTATATCAAAGATATTTTTGTCAGTAAGATGCACCCACTGAGGCATGGGAGAAAAGCAAAGACAGTCTGAAAAGTCCCTGCAGAAAACAGGGGAACTTGGGGAAAGCAGTATTGAGGCAGGCTCACTCTCGGCAGGTAGGCAGAGGTTTTTGGCCACTGACATTCCACTAACCCAGTTGCCTCTTCCCCTCCTCTGCTGAAAAGCTGGTGAGGTCCTCAGGGATGGCCTGCCCCACTGCCCCGCTGCTGCTGGGAAATCAATTGCACAATTTGAAGAGACAGTTTGAAAGCTTGGAAGAAAAGTACAGGGGTAAATGTCTCTTTTATGCTCCTCTCAAATTTACTGAGTTTGATGCAAGAAGCTTAAACTGTAGATCTAATTCAGGAGAGCATCCACAGCTATGCACAAGCTCATATATGGTAAATTGTGGGTTTTTTTTGTGAGTCAGGACTGATGTGAGTGCTTGCAACTGTGAAAAAACAAGAAGCAGTCCATAAAAATAGAGAAGCATTGACATATGTGGTGAGACCATTTGATCTCATGAGTTGGTAGTATCTGCATGGGCTGGGATGCTTTATTATGTCTGGAGAGAGGGACGTGGATCACTGAGAAAAATAAGACTTGGTTCCACTCTTCAGTCTCTATTTATTCTCTCTATGTTATACCGAGCATATGGCAACTTCATTAGAGAGACCACAGTCACATTTCATGGGTATCGATGATGAAGGTGAAATGAGCACCTTCAGAACTAGACCATACATTTTGGTATGTCTCAGTTTCTGTAACAGCGGCAGTAAGAACCCTGAGTCTTATTTCAACAATGCCTACAAAGCCTTTTTCTTGTTTTCCAGCCACAAGGTCCCCAAAGTAAATGATACTACAGTGACTTTGCATAACAGAACGTATCTGTCAGGCTGAAATCACCAGTTAAGGATTTAAAAAAATATATGTAGAAGAGCGTTCATTTTCCAAACTGAAGACAAAGAGAATTATAGTTCTTTGCAGATATTTCTAGAGTATTTACACCTGCTCACCACAATGGTAATAGTACTAACATAGTTAAACCTTATTTCTATCACATGAAGAACAGAAAACAAAAGGTTTATCACCCAGTTAGGTTCTTTTTTCTTTACTTGGAAGCTGTTCAACATCATCTGCCTCTACGAGGATAACATGGGTTATCAATTGAGCAATAATTCTTTGGTTATCTGGGAAATTACAATCCCAGATGGTTCTCTCTTACATCAATTTCTACAGCTAGCTGGCTTCCCTAAGTACATTTGGTTTCTATTTGTATAGAGCATGTCATTTACATTGGCTGACTTCATTTTCCTTTTCTGATCACTCTATGTCATTTTCTGCCATTGTTTCTCTCAGCCTGAATTTCGCTTTGCAACCCACTCAAATTCTGAATCATCATCCATAAAATAGGTTTTTCTTCTCTTCTTACAAGCTATATGTTGGTAAATACTGCTTCAAGTATATTGTTTAGCAATATCAAGGGCATGTTTTATTAGAATGATCATGTATCACTACATCACTCGTAGATGAGAAATACAACTAATGTAAATGTTCTAGCCATGCAACAGAAACCACATCAACTATTGCAATTCTTTAACCAATTCAAAGTCTTCTGCAAACACATCTATGATTTTGCTAGTAAACAAGAACAGTCTAGCAAAAATGAACTGCTTTCCCTGTTAACACATTTTTTCTTGTGAGAAGATTATTTTAAAAAGAATTGTTAAAGCATTTTTTTAATAACTGTAAAAGGGAAGGTTGCCACAGAAGCAACACTGAAAGAAGGGAGAAGTGATCTAATCATAGAATCATAGAATGGTAGAGTTGGAAAGGACCTTTAGAGATCATCTAGTCCAACCCCTCTGCAGAAGCAGGTTCACATAATTTACAAAAAGAAGACACTGCTAGTCAACAACACTAAACATGGAAACATTATAGGCAAAAAAACTAGCAGGAAAAGAGTCATTCAAAAAATGGATTACAGCTTATTGCTGTACAAGTACAGGTTCAGTTTTCCCTTTTGTTTCTAAAAAGCTCCTTTGGTAAACTCTAGCAAAACCTGTACTCTCAAGAAAAGCAAATACACTGAAGGAATTTGGTAGTCTTCTTTTGAGGTACAAGTCTGCTCTCACCACCCTTCAAAAGGATACCCCAAACAGGAGGGTTTGTAGAATGGCATTGCTCGAGCAAATGCCTCCCAGCTGAATTTCTTAACGAGTGAAAGCTCCAGCATCACCTGCTCACAGTATGAATCTGCTCCAGCTCGGGAAAACTGCCCTGGGACTTGAATAACACTTTCTAAACCTTCACCCAAAGTTGTTTAGAATCAGGGATGGAAAATGGAAAAGCTGACATACCTTCCCCTCTGGCAGTTCAACAGGTGTGTGCTATATTAACTAACCCTGTCTCCATGCCACTGCCACCTTGACGTCATTGTTACTGGGTTGACAAAAGGTTACCATGACAAACGAGAAAGCTGATCTGTTATCTCCCCTTTGGAGGAAACTGAAATGCCCTCTCTCCCATATTCTGCTAGAACCACCCATCTTGTTTTTGGCATGTAGCACAGAGGGTGCGTTTTTGTGATTGATTTCAATTTCTATCTGCTCTGGAAGGGAGAAGCCAAGTTGTTTGTTGTTCTTCCCCTGACTTAAAATAGAGGGTGTCACCCTCATCCCATTGCGATCCCACCCAGCTCACCCACAGCACTATGTTCTTTGCAGGCATATTGACTACCATGCTAAAAAAAGAGAACAGATAACACTGAAAGAGGACAAACTTTGAAACAATGAAAAAAAAAAACCAAACAACCCCTCACTATTAAGACATTTGATTTTCTTCTTAGCTATAATTTATTACCTCCACTAGCAGGCATGGCCCGTAATAGTTAACATATGTTTGAAACATCTCATTTTGAACTTTGCCTAAGATTAAAAAGAGATCTCGTCGTGTTTAAATAGCAGCTGCAGAATGAAATAAGGTTTCCTTCCTAATGTGACAGAAACATCCATCCTAGCCTTAAACAAGGAGGACTGGTTTATATTCTGTAAATATCGAGGAAGCTAAATTTCTGTGCACAGGCACATTATAAATTTTAGATGTGTCTAATTTGCAGCAATTGACATGAAATAACCCCAGTGGAAAAGGCTGGCTCAGCTGCCTGAATGCTTTTTAGGTTTTTTGCTATGATTTACCCCAGGCCTATGGCTCACCACAAACAGGAGAAGGCCACAGTAGGTCGGCCATGAACACCAGGTTAGCAAATTCACAGGGCCAAATTTATTATTACTGTTGCTGTTCTCACTGCATCGTGGGAGAACCTAACAGCCCTCAAAGAGGATCATGTCCTGGATATGGAGACAAAAACCAACGAATCTTCAATGAGCAATAAAATATGTTTCGCTACTCCTGTGTGTCCCCACTGGCCTTACTGCCGTGCTGGCCCCGTGGGGATTTTACCCAGTGCAGCAACACTATTTCGCACTTTCTTTAAAGCACTGGGGATTGGTGCTAAATTCAGCCTCACGGGCATAGTTCCTGAGAACCCTCTGGGACTACCAATTCCCCTACCTCTTGTTTCTACAATGATTAAACTTCAGACAAAGGCTAATTAACTGAAACAGATGGCTAAGCTTCTGATTGGAGGAAGTTAAAATACAAACAGCTACTTTAAAAACAGGTTTAGGTCTCAAAACAAATTATTGTTCCCTTTGAGACTGCATGTGTTTCTCTTTGCTTGGCAGCGTAGACACTTTGAGATGTTCACAAATTTCTTATACTTGCAGGTTTCTGCATGGGCACAAACAGAGATGCGACAGACAGCCTTGGTATGAGGCAGATTTTGAAAGATCTACTGTAGTGAACAAACACAGCCCAAGCCTTTACGCATCTGGTTTGAGTTAATATTTTTATCCCCTTAGAATACATGAGATTTTTAACTAAGCTAGGCTTTTCCTAGTACAGATGTTTCTTCTGATTTTCATAACATTAGGTTGTAATGTACTGCCCTCGAACAGATGTGATTTTGGAGCCTATCCTGAGGAGCACTGCTCATCTTCAGAGGGAGGCAAACTCTGAACCAACCGTGTACTACTGCCTTTGGGAAAGACAAAATGCCTTTCTTTCACTCTGGTTAAGATAAATTGAAATCCTACTACACAACAGCTGGTTACAACTAATGTGGCATGTAATATTAAAGACGTTATTACCAAGTAGGAAAATAGCTGATGCTTTTGCAAATATAATCAACGTATTTAATTCATTGTCCCAGTGAGGTTTGAAACCCTTAAGACTTTCAAATCAGTGGAGGACTTCACAATATACACTTCACCTCAAGCCAGTGCTAACCCTGTTCCTACTGAGCATATGCTTAACATTAGGGGCATGTGTTTAATGGGCTCATGAAACAAGTCCTGGTTTATGATTCGGCACAAGCAATTTGCAGCTCTGTGTTCATCTTCCTTATGACCAGCAATGTGCCCACAAAATTACGACAGGCCAGGGGCAAAGAACCAGAGCCCTGGTCTCATGAACAGGGCTGTTACGCTGAATGAGCGCGGCGTGATCACTGGCCCAGGATACAGCAAGCCCAGTCAGGGTGTGCATTTTACAACTAGAAAGCAGGCGAAGGAAAACCACCACGGCTAATTAAACACCATAGCTCTTTAGCATAAAGAATCTATATGAGGGTATAATACCCACAGATGTTTTTACTGCAGATCTACAGTGAGCCCACCACTTCCAGCAGGTGTCAACGCTCCCAGCTCGGAGAACACATCGCCTGCGTGTACTTCATACATTTAATTACCTTGATTTTCAGAAATTTGCTCTGTGGTGCTCAAAGCAGAGTCATTAATCTTCAGTAATCTCTTTGAGCAACAATTTCAACTTTTATGAGCTTGGAGCCCCTCTCTAAAGCAGCGGCTGTATTGTCTGATCGCTGGATTTTATGCAAGGCAGTTGTCATGGCAACGTGTCAGGGAGGGGAGAACCCAAACAATAATTGAGCATCAAAGCACTCTAAGTGCATGGAAAATTCAGAACTAGATTCCATATTAGAGCTATAGGCTGTCCAAACTGCAGATTTTAAAGCTTAGGGAGGCTGGATATTATTATAAGCTCTCTTGGGGATGGCTAAATTCCAGTAATGCATTATCACTGATCTGTTCCCATTATAATCCATCCATTTCTCTGAAAATGACATGTTTGTGGGGCAATGGAAAAGCAATCTCCAAAGGAACAATTGCACATCCCTGCTTTTGGTAGAGAAAAGAGAAAGAGAGGAGGAAAAAAAGGTTATAATCAAAACTGTATTTCAATAGCGAGCCCGGCTGTTGTAAAAATAATAATGGTCTTGGCTGGCTGCTTGTTGTGAAATAATGAACCTTCTGCACCTTTATAATATTATTGCAGGCATTCTATAGAGCACCCTAATAAAAATGGATGGCTAACTAAATGAGAAAAGGCTGCTGTGTTGTTTTATGAGGCAATAATCCAGTTCCAGAACACATAAATTGTAAACCCAAAACCAAAGAGTTCACGTCAAGAACATAACACAACTTTACTGTTATTGTTACCCAGTTGCTCTTGTATATGCTGTTACAGATGTGTTTTCAAAATAATTAAAATCTTAAGAGTTAGCAACAGAGCAGAGCATAATTATGTCTCAAGAGTGCTGAATGCCCGAAGCAGTCACGAATTTTCATGTAAGTGCTGTTTTTATGTTCACATGGGTTGGTTTGCTGCTTAAAGATGGGAACATACAGATATGGAAGCTAAAATAACCTAGCAGAAGGCCACTGCCTAGGACACAGATGATCTTGGTTTTAACTCCAACGCTGCTTCTTTTCCAGTGTTTAACTTGGACCACTCCACTCTCTTTCTGGGTCTTGGAAACTGGGATAGTGCCAATCACCTTTTCATGACACTGAGTACAAGTTTGCATTTGAACTAACGGTTAATTTCCACAAGAAACATGCAGTTTGGATCAGCACATTTCTAGCAGGGCCAAAGCCAGCACAACTTTGGTGAAATTACCAGTCTCCTCAACATCCTTGCTAACCTCTGCACCTGCAAGAGCAGCTGATAGTCTTCTCCCTCTGTGACAAAGAGATCTGCATGCATTAGGGCTTGTCCTGTTTACCTACACCAAGCTTACCAAGCCATGTGGATCAGCAGGCTGGTCTTTTGCTCCTGACTGCTCACCCAGCTGCAGGCATTAGTGGTGAAGTTTTTTTTTTCCAGCTTCTCACAGCTAACTAGTAGTTCCTATGTAGCAGAACCAGTACAGATCAGCTCCTCACAGATCTGGGCTGTGTGGTCAGTCTCCAGCTACAGTGAAAACTTTCTCTGAGGCTCAAGCAACTATGAAAGTCTCAGCCACGTGGAATCTCCAGTAATATGTGTGTCCAGAAAAACGTATGTTCATACTACTGCATTTCTCCAATTAGAGCAGCTTTTGGGTCTCTCTCCCTACTCTTATGCTCATCTTCATAGAAATGATTTTCAACTTCAGAAGCTTCTGTCAATTTGCTTGAAATTTGTCCAATGGGTACAGAAGTTATTAAAGGGCAGAGCACAAACAGATGTGCAAAACATGAAAGAAAATCTTATTTCCTTAGAAAACCAAGTTAAAGCCTTTCTCCTAGGGTAAGGACAAATCTCATCAGGATTTCTCTACAAACTGCCTGCACTATAATAACTCCATTTATATCTGTACCTGTCAACTAGCCAGGTTTCAATCCATTTAATACATGTCATGTTTATTTTCTATTGTTCTGCTTTGTTAGTAAAGATATCACATGACCCAAATCAAGTGCCTGCAAATGTCTATCCCCAAGAAACTATTTCCTCTATTAGCTGAATTATAACCTCATTAAAAAAAAATACCAAGCTAGTTTAATTTTATCATCTATAAACAGGTGCTAACTGGCATTACTTACTTGAACCAGATTTAATCCATTGTTAACTTGTGCTCTTTAGTTGTAGTTTTACTATTATTCCTGGAGTCAACATAGCAGGTTTGCAATTCAAATGTATTAACTACAAAAAGGACTTAGCAGATTTTGAGACTTGCAATCAATTCACAGCTGAAGTGGAATGATTGGACACCTATGAATCCTATGAATTTCATTTTTATGTCAAGCACAATTTCTGAAGGTTTCTCAGGATCTTTTGTATTATTTCTCTCTCATGCAGATACTTTTTACTATGTCATTACAAATCACGTCAGTTTTGACTGCTGCAGGCTATGCAGTTCTTAAGAGACTCTGCTACAGGAACTGGAACAGAAACTGGAAAGCAACTCACCAAAGGACGTGCTAATGCAGCCTATTTGTGACACCAACCCCTTGCCCTGTTCCTCCTGGTCAGTGCCAAATTATCCCATTACATTAACACCTTTAAAAGCTGTCTTGCAACAGAGGCCAAGAAGCACCTGTGCCTGACAGCTGAACTGCACTTTAATGTTAGCCCTAAACCTTAGGGACTGATAATGTCTCACAATGGCTATAATCTCAAGTGGCTTAATACAAGCATGTAAGGCCAAGCATAGCTGCTTGTCTTTTTGCTTCCACAGTGCTGCAGTCAGGTTTCTCTATTGCTTCGTTTTTTTTCTGTGATGTGCTGGAAACAGCCTGCACAGCCTGTGGAATGGAAGAGTACTATCAGCAATTGCTCAGCACAAATCATTTAGGGCTCTTCTTATAGCTTCAGGATACACAACTTCCACTTATGCACTATTATAGCTCTTACATTGCTACGAGGCAAGAAAGTTTATGGTATGATGGCTTCTTTTATTGTATCAATTTCTGATTCAGTATTCTTTGGCTTTACAGTATCCAATTGTCTGTGCATTTAGACATTTAAAAGACATTTCTTTCCCAATTTGCTCTTAGCTGCCTCTACAGTAATAACCAAGCGTGATCTTGGACAGTTTGGCATGTGATTAATAGCTATTCAGATTCCTCTGGCAGTTTTAGCATATGCTAATTGGCTTAACAAGGTACTAAGTGCTCCAAGGTGTTATGAATGTGTTGTAAAATCAAAAGCTCTGCTGCCAAATGCATTCATTACTCATGGTCTGTAATTTGCTTGCAAGAAGCCTACTCCAAAAGAGGCATTCCAACCACTTCTCTTACTCTTCTGTGAAAGACATTAGCATGACAGCACAAAATGCATCTTTAAGTGATACTGTCTCATTTCTAGAGAAGGATTCTCGGCCAACAGGCTCCCTGGTATCTTTGGAGGGTGTCAGATTCCTTTTCAGCAGCAGATGGACAGTCAAGTCACAGCAAGCCTCTTACCATGGGTTGCTGCCACCAAGCTCCTCTCAGGCAAGACTCATTTGGCTGTCTGGGCACAGTCAGTCTCTCAGAGCACTGTGGACCTGTCAGGGGCTTTGCTCTGTGAGAGACTCCCATGCACTGCCTGGGGCTGGTCCACATACCCTCACTCTCTGCTCTTTTCCTCACCTAAGGCTCCAGCCTTCATTGCAGTTCCATTCTCCCACTCCCAACTTTTTGCTCTTTATGCATGATTCCTCATTCCCATCTCTTGCTACTCACTCACACTGCCTGACAGCGTTTCTAAACTTCACATGATATTGACCACAGTGATCAGACCAAAGGGCTGTCACAAGTTACACTGTGCTCTTCATTTCACAGGTAGTGTGCAGCTATAGGACTAGACGTGATTGGAAAAAAAACAGAACACATAAAGTTCCACTTAAGGAAAAACTTCTTTCCTGTTCAGGTGAGGGAGCCCTGGCACAGGCTGCCCAGAGAGGTCGTGAAGTCTCCTTTTCTGCAGGTTTTCAAAACTTACCTGGACATGTTTGTGTGTGACGTGATCTAGGTGAACCTGCTTTAGCAGGAGAGTTGGATTAGATGATCTTTCGAGATCCTTTCCAACCTCCACCATTGTGTGATTCTGTGTCAGACAAAACAGTCACATTACTGTTCAAGTCTACAGAATAGACCAGAGAGTCACAGTATCGCTAGTTCCCTTTGCCCACTTTGTTGAAACATGCCAAATTTATCCACTGACGTAGGAAAGGTCACATGGTATCTTCTCCTTTTGCTAGTTCTCTCTTACTAAAATTCACAACTGTTATCATTTCTGTGGAACTGAGCTACTCACTATTGGCTTCTCTCTTCCTGTTTCTCTTCTTTTTCCATTAGCACAAAAACCTTACTCAACAATGACATTTAAGTTGACATTGATTTCTGCTGCATTTGAAGTAAATAAGAGAAACCATATATCTTTACCTGATTGCCTGTAGGTACAATCCAGCCTTACTGACCAGAGTGACTGCGACAGACATTTCATCTAGCCAAATCACTGTGTGAAATTAAATGTAAATGGTAGGATTTAAGCACTTAATTGACTAATCAGCTTCAGTGAACACAGTTTCTGTCAACAACGAGGTTGCATCTTACATCCTAGATGTATGGAGAAATGAAGGACAGGAAATTTATTTCTTCAGCTACTGCACACAATGCAGCAGGCAGGAGAAAACCACGTGAATATGAGAAATCAGGTAAGGAAATGATCACCCAGTCAAGAGTTTGTTTGCATAAGAACTTAATCACCCAAGAACACACTTTAGTGGAAGTTGGAGAGGAGTGTAAAGAAGACAACATGTTCCAAGGAATAGCTGACTGTAAACAGTAGCAACTTTTTATGCAACTAACACTCTTCAATGGAACAATTGTGACAGCAGGAAGGAAATGTTTAATCTTTGGATCTAAAAACATAGCTCTTCCTTGCTTGACTAAAAGATTGGTGTTGGGTCAAAGCCAATATTGGGCTCATAAAACTTCAGTTTCAAGTGTAAAGGTTCAAAGCAATAACCTGCTTGAGAGGGGTGACAAATTCAAGCCCTGCCAAAGTCAGTCCCCGCACCCTGAAAAGAGACAGAGTTTGGCCTGGACTCACAACTGGTTTCCAAAAGTGGAGGTGAGAACACACACAGGTGTTATACAGCTGAATCCAGACACTTTTATACAATACTTTTACAGGAGTGAGTTGTGTATTTGCTGTATTGCAATGAATGAAAACGTCTATTTTTCTGCACCAAAAGGATACCTGTGACCAGGTACACAATGGAAACATGCTGCTCCTCAAACAGCTCCTGGAATAATCACTTGCATCAGCACATTACACCAGCTCATAGATGCCAGCCCTAACCTGGCAATGCAAAGAAGTCCCTTGGTATACTGATCATAACTTAGCCAACAAAGCACAGAAGGTTCAAATTTGACTGACTCTAAAGTACAATGAATATATAACCACACAGAGCTTATATTATGCTGAAGTAAGGCTACTTTTCCCCCTCTCTGCCTGCTGCTAGTGAAACAGCTTGTTTACTTACTCCGTGTGTTGAGTAGAGGATGTACAATTCAAGCTCTTTATCCAGTTGCTGCTTTCAGCAACTTCTTCCCTCCTGCTCAGCTACCACAGCCCCTGTAAGGGCTATACAGGGGGACTGCCTGCAGCTGGATAATCTAACATTCCTAACCCTTTTGGCCCCAGTAATTTAAAAGGAATGCTCACAATTTATTTGATCCTAAAATCCATCTTGCTGTAAAAGTTAATAGTCAGATAATGCTATGTATCACATTCCAACCATGGCACAATAAATAAGAAAGCATTTAAATAAAGGAGTGTGCCGCAAATGTTCAAACCTGCTTCCAAGAGTCACTTCATTAAAAACCAAACCAATGTATTAATCTCCACTGCTGTATATTTTAAAGACATGAAAAACAGATTCTAAGAGCTTCTGAGTACCGCAAGCTGCTTCTGCACTTTGAAAAGACTGAAGAAATAACATGCAATCAGTTTTTTAAAGGCTTCCCCTTCTCTCATTCTTACAGCACATTACATTTGTAATCTGGCATTCAGCCCCACAGAAGATTTTTTTTCCCCAATTAAAAAATGCTTCCAGGAACAAAAGTGAGGTTCTTGCCACACTTACAGGCTTCTGGTTAAATCTACAAAGTGTTAAACCAAGCCTTGCCCAGTGCTTTCTTAAGAATATAAAGTACCCGGAAAAGTAGGACCTGGGAAGCTCTCAGCTGCTGTGATGGGGCAATGGCAGCCACTACAAACCTGACAGCTGAAGTCATTTGCTCTTCACACAGGTAAATGCAGATAAGAGTACGACTTCATCTCTGTATGGCAAGAAATTTCATACAAAATTCTATCTTGATGAAAACTTCAGCATGGATTTTAAGGAAAAAAGCACCTCACAGTTCACTGTCTACCATTGACTGTATTAAACAGTCCACTGTTCATCGCCCTTCCTCCAACAAAGCAAACCAGAAAATCTATTTCTAATTTTTGCTGCATGGATCACACGTTGTGGCCCTGGAATTGGGATGCCAAGCCTCCCATGAGCTGCTCGAGATTCAGTAGGAACACTCCCTTCTTTAGGCTTGTTAACCTTGCTGCTAGTTGCTTACATAGCTGCTCAAGTACAGAAAGCGGAATCACTCCTGAATAAAGTCAGAATTTAAATGAAATTAATCTTACTTTTCACTAAAATAAGACACTTAACCAAATTTCTTAGCTGAAGTTCCAACCTGGAATGACTACAATCTTTGGAAAATAAGCATTTGGATCCAGAAATAATTTCGTTGCTCACCTTTAGCTTTTAATGGATCCTAAATGTGTAGACACTAACATTCCTTGAGCAGATCATTTGCTTCCAGATGAAGTAGCTATATAATCCTTCCTGTAATGGGCCAAATTTATCTCTCAGAACAGAAATGCAACCCTTGCCTGCAAAGGTTTGGCCTAAGTAGAGTCTGAATAATGCAAACCAGGTATATTTGGGCCACTAATTCAAACCAAACTGAAGGCAAGGAAGATAAGATCCACACAAATTCCACTTTGAACTGTACAGCAATAAAGTTGCCAGGAAAACCTCTGAAAAAGCACTGGCCATTGATCTCCCATAAGAAAGTGTGCCCAGTGGACTTGGCACAAAGCGAGAATGCAACAGAATTTCTCTTCATGCTGGGGCAGCAGTGTGAGTTCTGGAAAATCACATTGCTGCTCTGTGACCTGATTTTCTCAAATGTAAAATTGCTCTGACTGCTTTGCAGTAGACTATGAATAGAGAATATAAGACAGACATGCCGTGCAATCAAAGTCATGCGCGTTTTTGCAACTTGCCTGCATATTTGTTAAAACAGGTTTTGCCATCAAAACAGAATAAACAGCAAATGGGACCTCTCCTGCAAGCGATGAGAATGTGAAAAAGGTGAAACCTCTACCCAATTCTGCCATAGTTCAGGATCATTTACAACTCACTAAACTGCTAACAGCTGCCATGATTTTATTTCATTTTCCTCAATCATATAGATGCTGCCTTGGGACACTCAGAATCACTCCTTTATTGTCCCCCATCAAGAGTTTATCTTTAAGGATTTAAAATCACTTCTCTTTGCTAGATTTATTTTCCTCTCTACAGGGCAAAGAACTTTAGCAAGAGAGACCCAATCTGTTGTGATTAAAAAGAAAAGTTAGAACAGTGTTCTATTTTTTGTGACAGTATTTTATATTGTTTCCCACAAGGGGAACTATCTCCATTAATGGTGATTGCAAATCCCTGTGTACTGGGACATTAGCTTCTCTTATGCTTGTTACTGAAACTTCTAAAGAAGACAACTAAAATATTACAGAGCTGTTTCATAAAGCACTTAACCTATTCAGCCACTTAGCCTTAGTCTTTACATAGGGATGAGATGCTCAGAACTCTTTGGGGAATTTATCAGACATCACATTAGGAAATGTAAAGGAAAGCCCTCATTCATTAGGATCAATTTTAGCAGTTACTGTATCACTCCTATCAACAAAACTGGCAGGTTCGCGGATGCAAGTGGCTACCTTTCAGATCTGCACCCTGGGAGGCACATCCTGCTTCTCCTGAAATGCAGCAGTGCTGCTCTTTCTTTCTCACAACAACCAAGGACTGGGAACCAGCAGATGGAAAATAAGTTGTATATTTGTTTAGAAGACATCTGCTTTAGCCCAACTCTCACTGAGCTATTTTTATTAATTTATCTGCCCCCCCCCCCGGCCCAGAGAAACTGTCTTGTTCAAAGGCTGGAGGCAAAATCTGCTGCTACTGAAACAAAACCTCAGGAGTCAGTGGATTCCTGAAGGGCTGGGTGTGGTGTGCAGCTGAGATGCTCAGACCCAGTCATTCACCTGTTGCACAGTGACAAAGTTTCCTTGACCTTGAGAAAAAAAACTGACTTAGATTCATCCTGCTTTCTTTCAATTTCTTCAAACAACTTCTCTTTTCTGCCTTGCATCTCTGACCCTAGCAGCTGCCTAACTCTGGTCCTCTCCCTCCCTCTTTGCAGTACCACATAACTAATTGCACTTCAGCTTCAACAATGTTGGTGCTGTATGAGCCAAGTGCTCATAAATAACACATAAGCATCACACAATGAGAAGGTCAGAAAGGAGCAACTCAAAGAGTTTGAGAAAGGATTTTTAAAGTCCTGTCTCAGTCCTCAGATTTCTCTGCTAGAAAGCTTGAAAGGCAGAGGTTCTGTGAAGGTGAAAGGTACCAAGGGTTCAGTTGCCAGGGAGGGCAGCAGAACCTCAGGGTTGGAAGAGAGTTTCTGCCAAATAACTGCACATAGCACTGAGACTAGGAACTCCAAAAGTATATGAAACTTCAGAGATTTCAAAAGACAACCCACAAAAGCAGCCCCTGAAGGCCTGGTTCACACCTCTGTTACATTCCAGCTGCAGAGGGAAGGGGGATGCAGCCACAGTCTGCTCAGCCATTGCAACAAAAGCCATAAGGTGCTTCACGAACCACAGCCCTCAGCCCCCAATCTGTACCTTGCAGTCAGCAGCTGCCTAAACCAGTGCAAAGTTGGGGAGGTGTCCCCTGGCTGGGTCTGCTGCTGGGCAGGGAGGCGGGTTGCAGAAGCAGGGGTGCTGTCAGGCTTTCAAGTGCTCTAGCACAGCCTGGCAGCCTGCACAGTGGAGGATCCTCTGTGCCCAGCTGTGAGGGAAAAGACCAGACAGCTGTTCACACTTTTCCCACTTTTTATGTAGCAACAGACACAGAACATGACCCCTTTAGCTTCCTAAAGAGAATCAGTTCAATTCATACAAAACTCATCTCTCACTGCGTTATCTGCAGCAAGCCAGCACGCTGCAGTTTGTCTGTGTGTGTTTCAATTTACTTTCTTCTCTTCTATAAATGTCATACTTGAACTGATGGTTTAGCAACTCCAATTCTAAAGGAATATCACATGGTTTAGTTAAGGAAAGTGTTTCTTCCTTTGGGCAGACTCCCTGCTGCCCTTCTCTATTGACTCCTCCAGATCACGCAGTAAATATCAACACTGGAAAACTTTTAGAAGTAATAACACCAACTGAAGCCTGAGACCTGTGGGGCACAGCTGGTTCCCACCCTCAATTCTTCCTGCAGCCTCTGCAAGCTGAGAAGGCTCAGCACCTCAAGAGATGGTGCCCTAAAGACACAACAACAAACCCAACTGCCTCTTGTGAAAACAAATAACCACCAGCCAACACATGACTTTTCTCCACCAGAGTGGAAAATACGCATGTGTGGTCCAGCCATGCTCCTTCAATAATTGTTTATTTGCAAGTATGGTCAGGAAGTGATGCTGTAGTGTCAGGAAAAATGAACCCAGGGAGAAAAGGGGTTGTGGAGTTGTGCCATATATTTCACGCCCCTCTGTTTCTCGCCCACACACATTTGAGAAGGGTGAGTCTGATTTTGATTGTTGGTGGGTTTTAAATGAATGCAAGATCCAAACAGAAAAGTTGGTCTGGATAGCAGCAGCACTGTGGTTCTGGAAACTGAAGCCCGGGGGAAGCTTTGGATCTCTCTCTCTCTCTCTGGTGCAGGTTGCCAGTAGGAAGGCATGCATGCAGTTTCTAAGGCGGGGAGAATGCTGACTCCAAGGCAGGAAAGTGCCTCCTGAGGCATCCTACAGCAAAAACACTTGGCTCTAGAATAAATACTGCCTCAGATCACTGAAAAGGTTGAGTTCGTGGACTAGCAGAAACAACCAGAACAGTTCTCCCCATAACTCAAAGCCTTTTCTTCCCTACTGGATCAAGGGAGGAGAAGATCCCTTACTGGGATCTAAGAGGAAAGAGAAAACAAAGTAATGATGCATTTTGTGGAGAAGAGCTCTCACCTCCCTCAGCTGCCTGTTGAGCCCTGTGGCTTGTCTTCTATGTTCCTCTGCCTCCTTCTATCACCTCCCATTTCAGTATCTACATTTTTGTGGGTCTCTGTGGTCCTCCATGCTCACAGCTGTTCTCAACCAGGCAACAAATGAAGACTGAAGTAGATGTGGACTTGGTTAAGAGTCAAAATCATTAACTCACTGTCTGCCTGTTCCCTTTGGCCTGTAATCAGGCATTGCACCTTAAATGAGGCCATGCCATAAAAGCCACTTCCACGTGAGAATGTGTGAGTTTCATATACAGCTTTGGATGGAGAAATGTTTACTAGCAGGCAACAAACTGAAGAGAGGAAAAGTATGAGCTGAGACCGTAGGCTGTGAAATTTGCCCAAGAATTGACCAGCTCTGGAGACAAGCAGTCCTGATGAACCCCCACGAGCTGGTGCATTCAGCACACCAAGAGTCAGTCATCTCTGAACAAGGCCACCAGCACACACTAGCATCAACAACTGGTTGTATAACTCATACTAGATACAAGAAGGCAGTAGCTGCTGCATGCGAATGTACATATACACTCGATGAAAGGATAGACCGTCCAACAGAACTTCTGACCACCTGCCTAAGAGCACACCAGTGCAATCTTCCACACAATACAAGGTGTCATTATATTGTTTGTGAACTGCGTCTCCCTGATTTGATCCCCTATATGAAGAAAAAGGGAATTTGCAACTGTTTCCCTTCGTCCCTCTCCTTCACACATAGTTTTGTTTCCAACATCAACCTCTTGCTGATGTTAACTTTCAACATGGATGATCTCCAATGTCCTTCAACATCCTTGATCAATGAACTTTGCAGTGTTGCTCAAAGATCTGTTCTCAACACTAATTTCTGATCTCAACCTTTTCTTCCTTTCCAGATAGTTATTCTGTGCTATCCCTATATGGCCTTTGTAGCTGGAACCATGCTGTTCCAAGGTTTTCTAAGTTTCTTGAACAAACCTGGCACTTTACAGCTCATAAACAATAACTACACAGAAATGATGAATTCTAAGAGGAAAAAAAACCCCTATGCCAACAAGAAAACACATTGTTCCTCTAGAGGGATATATTTAATTTTGTACAGCCAAATCAAACAAATATGCTGTAATCACCAGAATGAAACCTCAGAAACAACTCAACAGCACAGGATAAATAAATATGAACTCAAGTTCTTTGAAGAATAGGAGGAGAACGATCTGGTTTAGATGAGGAACAGCTTCTTGCTTAATGACAACATGGAAGATAGAACTTGGATGAAATAAAAAAAAACCCCTCTCTAAAATAAATTCTGATTCCTGCTTGCTCTTTTCTTTCTACACCTAGCACGTGCCTGGCCCAAGAATGGCTGCAGAGACAACCCCAGAACACCGACAGACACTTTCTACACTATTTATGTCCTCATTTTGGGGCAACCATATAATCTGTGCTTTTAATTAACACTTTTGTTCCTTCTACGAGCAGACACATTTGCAAAACCAACATGATGCTGAGCCAGGAGTATCTCTTTCAGGTCTTGAGCAGGCTTGTTTCCAAAGTGGTGCTGGGCTCTTTCAGGCCATAGGCCTTGGCAAGCGTCAGTGTGCTCTCATTAGATGTAACAAAGCAAATAAGTCTGGGAGCAGCCTGAGGAATCACCTTTCCAGGGTCATGGCCCAGGAAGAACAAAAGTGAAAAGGAATTGTTCATGAGGAAAATGGAACACTGACACAGGCTGCCCAGGGAGGGTGTGGAGTCTCCTTCTCTGTAGGTTTTCAAGCGCCACCTGGATGTGTTCCTGTGTGACGTGATCTAGGTGAACCTACTTCTGCAGGGGGGTTGAACTGGATGATCTCTCAAGGTCCTTTCCAACCCTACCATTCTATGATTCTGTGAATTAGTGAATAATTTTCAGGTCACTTTATGGTAATTATGATAAGCAATAATGAAGAAATGCCTTACAGCTTCACTCTCAATAGCACACATTTTGAGGAAAAAGGAACTCAGACACTTGATTTCTTAATCTATGTATTTTTGTTTAACCATTACAGATAGAATCTTGTGGGGGAAAAACCCCTATTTTTTATTAACATGAATAAATTTTAAGTGTTTCCCATTCAGTTAAAAATCAATTCATTTGAAGTCCAACTCAGTTTCTAATGTAACAAATGTCAACAAATCTTCGACATCTGATCTTTGAAAATCACAGCACATTTATAAAAGCCAAACATCAGCTGGTCTCTCTTTAGAGTTGCAAAACAGAATATCCTTCAATTCTTCTGTGCAAATCAATAATTTATTTGAATCCTTCTGTTTTAAAATCACTCTGATTGGTCATCTCTTTGAAACAAAGATTAGGGATTTTACTGCACTCTCTTTTGACTGCATCAAATCAATTCACTTAAAACATCCTCATAACTCAAACATCCTCTTTCTTCACAGTAGACATTAAAACATCTTTTTTTTGTTTGGTAATACAGATTTATTGATATGAAGCATGATTTATTTCCTGTCATCTAACACCAGAGTGTAATCCACAGCTAAGTTTCAGCCATCTTTACAAAGGGCAGCATTCTGCACCTTATTCCTTTACGCTTTAAAATTACAGCCATCCCATCTAAGCAGGATCACATGTTTTTCAGAAATGTCTTTTGACTGACACACACCACGTTGGCAGTGAATTTGGGATACCCATTATATCAGCTAAGATGACCTTTAGCCGAGTACCTTGCATCTTAAGATGAATTAGTATACTCTATTAGTATTGAATCGGATTTTCACACTGCTTGCAGGAACAGAACAGAGATATCAAGTGGGCTGCCACAGGAATTACATTTAAATACCCTCACATGAACGTGTTGATCCTCGACACTCATTGCTACTGTTCTCAGAAGAGTTTCAACCTGCTATACTTGTTTTATTGCAGAAACACTTGACTTTTATTTTCAAATGTTACTGATTTACTTATTTTACATCAAAAGTTGCATTAGATTGAAGTGGTCTCAGAATAAGACTAAAAGTATACTGAATACTGATCCTTATTTATTAAAAAATATTAAAATCAGTAACAAATGTTAGTTATTAAATGGACAGCAACAGAAAGGAAAATTTACAAAGGAATGCACTTTATGAAAGCACTGGAGCACACTTTATCTGCCTTGTGTATAACTGCCAGTTATGCACAGAGATAAATGCTGAGAAGAAATCTTTGAAGAGTCTGTTTCTCTAGGACTGCACTTTCAGGGACTATCAGTTGGATTTCTTCTCAGCATTTGGTCACCCATCTGAACCTGGATTAACATCTGAAGTTACTTATAGCTGCAAATAAAAAACTGGGAAGAGTGTTAAAAAATGTATGTGCTGCTTCTGCACTGATGTGGAAATGAACCTGTGAGCTCTGACCAGTTAGCCTTCACAGACTACCAGAGGAATGGCTTTTCTTTGGGGACAGAATTATGTCCATGTATTCTTAGAGCAGAGGTCCAACTAAAATTCCATAGCACCTTCAGAAACCTCACCTGAGATATTTAAGACATATGGCAAATTGCACATGTGTTTTTTAGGAAGCTGTTTCCTGGGAACATTACCCAGGGCACAATATGATTTCTATTTCCATGCACACTACATTTGTTTCATCCATAGAAAGAAACCACAGGCTGCTCCAAACACAGCACATAGTCAGCAAACTCTCCACAGGCAGTTTGTTGTTTGGTTTTCCTTTTTCTTTTAGTGTGCATTGGAGACATTAAAAACAATTACACTGAGAATAATTTTTTTTTTATATCGTATAATTAAAAATATGTCATAATAATAGAATCATAAAAAGACATAATAGCAAAGTAATCATACTACTTTAAATATCTTTTGAGGTGAAAAAGAAACAACCCCTTGCAAAGCTTGTGCCTTCTTTCTTTTGTTTTGGCTTTGCAGTATTTTCACAGTGATGAAGCCAGGGTTGTGTGAAACACTCAAATCTCGGAAAATGTCTGGCTAAAATTCAGTCACCAGCTGAAAACAGAGGGCCTCTGGTGAAATTTATCTACTGTTATCATCTCTCAGGTAGCTGCAGGGGGAACGGTCCAGCCATGCAGAACAATAAGAAACAGAAAAGGCTCCACTACATAGTTACAACTTTCTCTAAAGTTCCCTGAGCAATTAACTATGAAGTTTGCAAGTGTCACATTTTATGAGCAGTTGCTCATGTTCTGCTTCGTTTTTCAAAAGAACACATACACCCTTTCTAGGAAAGCTATGTGAAGCAAGACAGCCTGTCTTTAATGCCACCTCCAGCCACAGCTGCAACAAATACCGGCTGGCAACAAGAGTGAACATCCCTACTATCAGCAGCACTTGCACCCATGACAGGTCACTTCTCTGAGGTAAATCCCTCGATCATCTACTTGCTACACTTAGAAATGGGTGCCAGAAGAGGCAGATAACATGTAATTCAAGCCAGGAATAAACCTGGCTGAAAACCAGCATTGATAAGGATTACTTATTCTCCTTGTTTTGAAATCTGGTTCCAGTCCAGGGAAGACCAAAGTCCACTTTTTTTTCCAAAGTTCTCAGAGGAAAAAAAGGCTAAAGGCTCCAGAATTGTCCTGGGAGATTTGTGTTATAGGCAGTGCCAGTACTAATAATATTTGTGCCAAGGAGCTGGAGATCCTGTGCTACATGACAAGTGGGTATTTCCCTGTAAAGCTACAAGTCATTGTCACCAGTGCATAAACAAGAAAAGGCAACGTGGGACAGCCAAGGCATGCAAGTACCCAAAACAGAGTTATTCCAAGGCAGAACATAGGCCTAGCACTAACTCTCTGAGCAAGGCATGGTTTTAACTATTTGGATCACATCTGGGGTTCAGAGTTTGCCGTGAGTGCCTGTGCAACTTTGCACAGTAAGTCAAATAAGGGGAGTGTAGCACTTCAGCCCTGGGGTGACCTGATTTGGAAATCTAAAGATGTACTTTAAACCTTGTCTGTTTGATTGTGTCATATTTTACTCCAAGAACTCTTTTTTTTTTTTCCCTTTTTAGAAATGACTGAAAAAGCTTGACTAGAGCCAGGCAAGTATATCCCTGCAAATCAAAAGCTGGAACATTTCATGATACCGGCAGCAATGCACCACTGATGAGAAATATAAGAAGCAACAGGAAATTCCTTACTTATGCTTAGGAAAGAGAGAGAGAAAAAAATAAAAGTGCCACAGTAATATTACTGAGCATGAATGATTAAAAGAGCAAGCTCACATCAAAGAAGGCATTACCAGCAGAGATAAACCAGTCTCATTTTATCAACTCCAACTTCAATGACCTCAGTTTCAAGGAAATATTCACAGTGAAAAAAAGAGAGATACATATATTTGTATATTTTTCCCAGGGAAGAGGTGAATTTACAGGGGTTCTTGCCAAGATTCAAAGAAAAATTAAGAGGCAGTCTCCCAAAACCTAAGGAAATGGTAACAAACTACCTAAAGATAAACATTTTGCTGCAACATGACAGTATCTTGAAAAGGGTTAACAACCTATAGCTAGTGAGCACTCAAGAAGGCTAATTAAAGTGCTAAAATGTTTCATGTCAGGCTTTTGTTTACTAGCTCTCATGTTCTCCTCTTTCCACAGGTGAGGGCAGTATGACTCAACGTGACGACTGCACTAATGCTAGGCAGCATCCAAGAAATAGAAATGTATCCTCTGGGGTCATAATTAACTCCTCTTTCCTTTATCATATCTTCACAGGAAAAATTCATTTAATAGTCAGCAATCATTTTCTATTACATTAATTTAATTTCACTTCTGGTACCATAATTAACCAGTCACTAAAAGGAAGCAGCACTCCAGGCAGCACACTACTGAGTTCTGGCACATCTGGACAGGATTAGTGCAGAATAACCACAATAGTTATGTAAAGAGACCAAATCCCTTCCTTACCCTTTCGAAACTCACAGTTCTTTAATCTATTTACTGAGTAAAATATGTAGGTTGGAGGAAGAAATCTCTTCAAGTCAATGCCCAGCCTCACCTGGAAGACAACTCCATATGCATCGCTTTTCACAGGGCTTCAGAAAATAGGAAGATTTCTACAGAAATACTCCAGATTAAGGGGCTACTTCCCTGTTCAAACACAACATGATCAGCAGCCTCAAGGAAGAAATTGGGGAGATCAAAGCACTTCTCATATCTGAGTTACTTGGAAACTTCCAAGGAAATGAGAACTCTTCATAGAATCATAGAATGGCAGGGTTGCAAGAGACCTCTAGAGATCATCCAGTCCAACCCACCTGCAGAAGCAGGTTCACCTAGATCAGGTCACACAGGAACATGTCCAGGCGGGTCTTGAAGACCTCCAAGGAAGGAGCCTCCACACCCTCCCTGGGCAGCCTGTGCCAGGGCTCCCTCACCTCAACAGTGAAATAGGGTTTTTTATTATATTTAAATGGAACTCTTTTGTGTTCCAGCTTCATCCCATTACCCCTTGTCCTGTTGCTAGCTACAACAGAAAAAAGGGATGCCCCAGCCTTCTGACACTCACCATTTAGATATATGTAAATGTTAATAAGGTGTCCCCTCAGTCTCCTCTCCTCCAGACTAAACAGCCCCAGTTCCCGCAGCCTTTCCTCATAAGGAAGATGCTGCAGTCCCCTGATCATCTTGGTGGCCCTATACTGGACTCTCTCCAGCAGTCCCCTGTCCTTCTTGAGCTGAGGAGCCCAGAACTGGACTCTTCCTAACGAAGAATCTGAAGCAGTACTTCCTGAATCAGTTCCTAACTTCTACTTCACTAATAGCAGCTCAGGGTGAAAGCTATTTTACTTTGATTAGAAGCCTTTCAAGAAAAGAGAAACCAGCCCTCGATGACTTGTTCCAACAAGGCTTAATTCTAAAATCTCCCTTCATACCAATTACCTTCAATTACAAAAGTGATTATTCTCAGATTTTATATAATAGCATTTATGTGGAAGAGGTCAAGATCTCAACCTCATGACTGCTGAAAGATGAGCTGAGTCCAGCGCCTAATGGAAAAGTATATCATGTATATTTATATTCAGAGAGCCAAAACTTTTCAGTTCATATTTCAGAGCTTTTTTTTCCACATCCAAAAACAACAGGAGGAAAGGAGAACTACTCTCTTCAGTGTTCTGCAAAAGCCAACAACAAAAAAAGCCATTAAAATATGGACCAGTATCGCCAGAAACAGCTGTTCCATAAGCCAATAGATCAATGGGCTTAACAAATGAGGATGCCTTGCATGCCAGCGTTTTCTTTATGCAATTCCCCCTTGCTTTGAATCCAAATAAAAAGACTGAAATCCTGCCTGCCGTGAATTGAATAGGGCAAGGATTTCTCCCTAAGGAGAGGTTTTTTTTAGATAGCATGCTGGAGAGAGTTTACTGTATAGAACAAAAGCTGTCAAGTTTGCCTTTTGGAAGAGGATGAAGAAATTTTGCATAGTAGGTTACCTTGGACCTGACCACCCTTACTGTAATAGCATTCCTTATCTATTGATTCTGTAGCACGAAGTCCGGTTCATGAACCCACTTTTCTCCCTCTATATAATGCTTCTATCATACCAAATGACAATCCAAATAATTCTTTTTCTGTGCATTAAATATTTCAGGTTATAGATTGCATATAGAAAAAGCCACAGATTGCAAATGGAAAAATAAACATTTTATCCATCCTCTCTTTCTTTCCTTTCACAAAGGTGCAGACCTACAGACCTTACTTGAAGTTTGTCTTTCTATTATATAGTATTTAATGGAAGTAAAATGTTTGAGCCCAGGGATAATAGCTTTATGTATTTCTGAGAGAGAAAAAATTGAAGTTCTTAAGGACTAAGACCGAGATTTAAGAAGCTACTCACAAGGAGTAAGATCCAGATTTAAGAAGCTACTTATACAGGTATTTAATTTAAAAGACAGGATTAATCTCTCTTTTTTTATAAAACAGACTCTGACTTCATTGTTTTCTTTTAATCTGAAGTCTCATATAATCACCTGATCACTGCCTGCAGCCAGGAAAGCCTGAATATTTCAAGATTTAGTAACACTTCTGGAGTCAGGTATATAATTAAGAATATTTTCCAAGCAGAGTCTGCTACCATAGAGACTGCTGTAGATTTCCTTCACTATACAAAACAGGCTCTGAACTTGGCTCTGTAAAGGATAATGCTATAATTAATGTACAAATGTAATGTTTGTAACAATTCCTGTCTCCCCCTCAAACTCCTAATCCAAAGAGGAAGAAAAAAACCCCAGACAATTGAAATGTGCCATGAGATGTAATTTGTGCTGGCATCCAACATATGAGTTACAGAACAGAACTAGGACTCATCTCCTCTGACCACTCAGTCAAGTGCTCTATTCTCTGTACCAAGTGATCCCCCTGATAAATGTTATGGGTAGGTTTAGCTGTCCCTGAGAGAAAGCAAAATCCTTGCTGAATTTGCAGTAACATTATCTCATTTCCACTTAACCACAAAAAACCCTTCAGCTTCTTAGGAGTTTGAAATGCAAAGGTAAAGCTTTGCTCTAGGGCTGCGCCGTGATGAGAGAGGAGACAGAAACCGCTACTTGTAACCCAGAAGGAGTTGAAAGAAATACATATGACTTGAGGCAAAGGGAGTGTTATTAAGCAGAAGTGCTACTTGAAACTGGGAATCTTTGAGAGGCTGTGATTTTCTTTGTTTAAATTGTTGTTCAGCATTCATGTCTGAACATTCAACTAATGCATTAGGTAATCCTCAGGTGTAATGGTAAGATTTAGGGAAAGGACAGGGATGTCAGCTTAATTTTTGAATTCTTTGGCCTTCAGAGCTTAATATCAACTCTTAAACATTACTTGAGAATTGGTTTTGGCACGGAGTTAATACACAGATGGTCCCAGTGCAGGACTAATTTGCTGCCATCCCAGCACATTGCTAGCACTGCAAAGCTCTTTGCATGTGTTTGCAACTGAGGCTGCTGTGAACAGCCTGAGCTTTTAAAGATAGGAGCTCTTTCTCCTAACTCATCTGGATAGAGGTCTTACTGTGGCACACTCAACTGTGAAAAACCTCAAAGCCTCAACCTGAACTCCTGACAACACTTCTGCTGACTTTGCTGGAGTTAAATAGGCAGGGAAACTCCTGTTTGCTGAACACATTACCTATGGGTGCTGTTATGGTTACATCATGAGTTAATCACAGCATGTATGTTACAGTGTTTTCCAAGCACTGTCAACTGTGTCAAGAAACCTTAACTACAGAGGATGATATGATACAGTCTTTCAGTGCCATAATCAGTACCTATCTACGTGAGAAGATGAATCTTCCCAGTCCAACGAGATTCACTGAGACCCATCCTAGAAGATGAGCTCAACTACACAGTGGAGGAAAAAAAAAAATCCCATTTTAAAACTGGAAAGTAAAAGAACTGTGAATGACAATGCATTGCTCCCATGTGGTGAAACATCCCCTAGGAGTCTGGTGTCTCGGGTCCTTGCACAGCAGTGGACTCTGCTAACAGAGTCTCCCCCAGTAGACTCTGACCTGTGCTTTGTGCAAGCAACACAAGAACCCACTTTTGAACTGAGATGAACACAAGTGTGCCTCCATGCTACCTCAATGGGAAGTAAAACAACTCATCCATCTGTCATTAATCTGGGTAGCATTGTGTAGAGAGAACTACAAAGTGATGCAGAGAGTTCATTTTCCTTGGAGCAAAGACTTAGTAACGCAGCACTCATGGGGCTAAATTCTCCACTCTATTCTGGCACTAGTGTCAGTGACAGCAAGGAAACTGTTCAGCAGGAACTGCCTCTCTCAACAAGGCGCATACAAGTATACTTAGGCATTAGCTGTACACTGCAATTTGTTTCTATTCATTAAATGTACATAAGGACACCCAAGCACACATAGCCTTAAGGCAGCAAGCACACCTTCCTACCCACCCTAAAAGAGTAAAAAACCATGACACAACTGTAGAACCAACTGAGCCTTCCCCCAGTGGTAACAAATTTTCCTCTGTACAACGAGGTGCTCAGTTTATCTCAGTTGTCATTCAGTTCAAACAAGGTTTTGGATAGAAATTCCTACAACCCTTTATAGTCTTGTGTCCTTAAAACAACTGTCAGCACGATGGGCTGTCTTTCAGGGTACAGCCCGATAGCTTCCCATGCTATTGGCACTACAGATCTTGTACGCAGCAGCATGCAATATGGAGCATCTGATGTAGGCTTTGCTTGTCTACCATAATTCATGCAACTGAGTCAATGGGCTTGAGGCAAATCAGCAAAGCTTATGCGAATGCTGAAAATTAAGCATGAGCTCAAGTACTCAGCCCAATCAGGGCCTTTCTCAGGGGTGATAAATGTGAAAAACGTGGAAAAGCAGGACAGGTCCATGTGGATTGAAGACATAAGAAAACATTCATTTGACATCGGACAAAGTATTTGCACACATTACAGTGGCCTGCAGACTGTGAGGATTAATACTTTGCTAATGCATGTTGTTGGTCAAAAAAGCAAAAGCATGAGAACATGCCTTTAGGATAAATACAACAGGTGGTTTTGCAAAGGTAACTTTCTTGCAATTAACTCCGATTTTTGAGTCCAGCTTTCAAAACAACATCTGCACTGAACCTTACCTGTGAACTTTACAACCATAAACTTCAACTGATTTTGTGAAGACGTCCTTCTACTTCATGTAAGTGAGCATAATTAAAGCCCTGACAAACAGATAAATCCATAACAGCACTGCAGAATTCATCCTCTTGCAAGTGACTCATGACTTCAAAACAACACATGAATAGAATATGGACATTCTCTCATTAGATGTGAAAAACCTCATCAGTGTACCTAAGGTAAATTATTACTAACAGCCTATTTACTCTTACCACCAACTGCTAATTCAGCTGAAGACCACAGTTGGAAGCATCAGGGTGACAAATTCAAGTCAAGCATCGTAGTGGAGCTGGGAATTTAGACTCGGATCCTCTGACAAGTAAAACAATGAATACATACATGCTGACAGAGTGCAGCATTCCAACAGAAACTAGTACATCTCGGGGCCATCCATATGCTCCACCATATGTCTGTGAGGAGAGGGGTCCAGAATCACAGTCTCTGGAAAGGGTAGGTCTTCCAAGCTCTCAAGATACCAGCCAGGATCTCAATTTTGCTGTATTAATTGGTGTGTAAGCACTTGTATTCCCTCCTAGTGATTTTGGCTCAGAGGGCAAATGTAGAACATAACCAACTTTTTGCTGATTCAGAATCTGTCTCTCACAGGGCAAGTTCTGCTAGGGAAGAAAGTGATTCTTTGGGCTACATTTTTTTTTTTCAGAGCCAATTCAGCTTCTGTGTATTAACCACAAAGAAGCTGGAGAAACAGAGATGTTACCATGTAAAACAGCAGTACTGACAAGCACCTAAAAACAGACTGGATTTTAATAGCCTAGCACAGAGGAATACAAGTTTTGACTCTCTCAGTAGAAGACGGGTTGCTTTCTTTGCCTTCTATTGTGCTCTTCAGTGACATTTTCCTAGGGGCAATCAGCTGCAGTGTGTTTTCACTTTCCAGTCCTACCTTATCGCTGTCCACCGTGTTCTGGGATGTCCTGGATGCAATGGAAATGGTGTCAGGTTGACTGCTGCCGTCTCCTTGGCTATCTGCATCATCTACTCCATCTCTGCAAAAGAAATAACACAGAAGCAATGATGCTTACTCAAAACAGTACCTTGGAATGTGCATAACTTTATAGGGAGGAATTTGAGAAGTGCTGAGTCAGCGTACCAGTGTTGGCTTTGTGCTAAGATTACCTGACTGATACAAACCACGTTGCTATATAACTTGCGATTTAAAATGATGTCGCCCTCAGCCATAGGGTTGGGATTAGCACATAATCACAACATTTGCTGGAAACAGAATAGCAATTGCCTGCATATTTGTAGCATAGAAGACTCTGGTGTTCAAAAACAGCTCTGTAATGAGGGTGTCAGGCAGAAATTTTCCTTCAATTAGATTTCTGCCTTCCTTAACCAAAGCCCTTCAGCTCAGGCACACAGGACACTGAAGGAAGGAGTATTTCTCTTGTCTCACAGGAACCACATCTTTGGGAATTTAATACTAAGCCATAAAAATCCTATCCAGACAAACATAAATGGAGACAGTGTAGAGCTCTACAAGGCTATATCTGTGAGACTGCTAACAGAGGGTATTGTCTTCCCTTTTGCTGTAGATACCGTTCCCCTAGATTTTTACTGGTCTGTCAAAATAAATATTTAAATAACACCAAATACATATTTAAGGACAAACAAGTTAAAAAAAAAATAAAGATCCCTGTTCTATTCTGGAAACTCTTGAATTGGTGTATGTCCTCAGGACAGAAATGTCTGTATCTCTGCCTTGCTACAGGTCTCTTGGGTGACCTTGGTTACTCATGTCTCTGTGATACAGCCTGAAGTAAGACAGTGATAAAACTTGATGAAGAAATGGAGATGCTCAAATTGCAGGTGGCTTTTGGGAATAACAGCATGACAGCCAAAGAACAATTCTTTTTCAGTAAATTCTATTTAGTCCATGATTCAAAGAAGCTGACAAAAAGAATTAATATTCCTTCATAGGCTGAAATGAGTTTGTGTTTGATGATGAAACACAGATTCTCCACTGTGCTATATTGCCATGACCAGCTGTGATTTTCATTGTTAAACAATTCCAAATGACAGAAAAAATTAAATCTGTGAAGATGTAAATTCTACTTTGGGAAAGAAACATAACCTTGGAATCTGAAGAACTGATGCTGTTAATTTCTAATAGTTTGGAGCACTAAAAGATCTTTGTACGTATATCACAGAAAACCTTTCTAGCTGCCATTTGCCAAGACAACATATAAAAAGCATCTAAAGATGATGAAAACTGCTTTTCACTATAGTAAGAAAAAGTAAGTGAATCCAGAGAAGCTCACAGACACTACAGTGATGTTGGTTGAGAAAATGCCAATGATTTCACCTTGTATGGAATGACTGAGTTTACCTTCTACTGTTGTTTCGTTGCTTTGCTGGTGTCTTGGGGAGCTGAATTGGCTCTTTCAGAGCTCCTTTCAGGTGGATAATCCTTTCTTGAATGACTTCCCGGATATTTTTGATCCATTCCTGTTTGGTTTCAATACTGGATGCCTAAAGTTCCACAGGGCAGAAAGACAGTCTATCATACTCCCAACCTGTCACCTCCTGTGTAGAATAATTGTGGTAACCCCAGGAGAACTGAGGGTGTTTGTACCAGACCTACTTGGCAAGCAAAAACAAAGCAGCTAAGCTCTGGATAAATATATGTAATGCTAATAATGCAGCATGCTCTGTAGAGGCAAAATACGTTATCAGTGCACAGCTGGGATTACCTCAGGCAAAATAACCACATTGTGAATTCTTTGTTAGGAACTCACTCGACAGAAATGACTGTCAGTTCTGGAGGCTTGAGGAACAACTTGATTTAAGCTCAGTGAGTAAGGACTAAGACAATTGCACCTCCTAGCCAAACACCTCGAGATATGCCCTGTGTCGTTATGCAGCTGCTCAACCCAGGTTGCAAGAGGAAATGAAGTTCAGCAAGGCTGCACAACTGCACTGTCTCGATTCATACTGAGGCATTAGATGTGAATTGCTCCTGATGCAGACATGACCCTACTGACAGGCGTGGAAGCCACATGAATACACAAAGGGAAGAAATTGACCTTTTATTTAGTGCTCCCAAGGTCTGAACTAGAAGGTCTAAAGGCAAAGGAAACAAGCAGAAAAGACTTACTTTCAGCACTGTTTTATTGTCTGAGGATGGTGTTCGTCCAGACCACAAAGCAAATTTACAGGGGTCTCCTTCAACATGTTCAGTTACTCCCAGTTCTGAGGTCTAGTGTGGAGGAGAGATGAGAGATTTCATATATAGGAAGCTTCAGAAGCCCAGAAAAACTACTTTTGTAGAGAGAACTAAGGAGACAGGGATGGATAGGAGAGTAAGATCTTGTCTCATGCAGATAAAACAAATAGAAAACTACCATGGGATTGCAGGGAAATGAATAGTTTGAGTGATCCTCCTTTCATCTCCCACCCACCCTTCATATCTCACTATTCCAAACCTCTCCAGACTCACTGCGAGCTTGGCTTCCAGGTGAGCCCCACAGGGCTCAGAGGCAGCCCTTCCAGGTGGAATGAGTATACCCAACCCAGCATGGGGACATGTGAACCATCCCCCACACATCACCTCTACCTACAAGAAACACAACACTCAGAGAATTTTCTTTGCAGCCACACCTACCAGTAGCTTGTTCTTGTAAACATATTTTGTGTGTCCTGAAGAATCTTTGATTTCTTTGCTAAACACCAAAGAGATTTCAAAGAGAAACAAATGCCTCTCACGGCCTTTCCGAATGAGAGATTTGGGATCCCACACTTGGAAGGAATCCTGAAGAATCAGCTCTCCTTGGACGTCCAGGTTCTCATCAAATCCTAAAACCACAAAATATACTGGCTTGTATTTGTTTTTGAGATCAGTAATGCTTAGCAATACCAAAGCAATAAGGTATTGACATTAAAAGAGTCTTTTTCATATTTATGCGTGCTCTGAAAGGACATTAATGGGCATTCCTTGTATCAGTGAAAATATTTCTTTTTTTTCCTACTGCAATAATGCAATTATTTCAATAGAGACAAACATGTGGTATGTGTCAAATGAGACTGCTGCTAAGGTGTTGTAGTAATCACTTAAATATTTACAGAGGTTTCAGTAGTCGTTGCTGTACCCAGAACTGCAATGCAAGAAGTCTTGTGCACAGCAATACTAATTCAGACATATGCAACATGGTGACTGGAAGTGCGCCATTGTACCACAATGCTTTCCATCATGCTAATCCAACTTTCATAGAATCATAGAATCAGAGAATGGTAGGGTTGGAAGGGACCTTTAGAGATCACCCAGTCCAAACCCTCTGCAGAAGCAGGTCCACCTAGATCAGGTCACACAGGAACGTGTCCAGGTGGGTTTGGAAACCTCCAGAGAAGGAGCCTTCACGCCCTCCCTGGGCAGCCTGTGCCAGGGCTCCCTCACCTCAATGGTAAAATAGTTTTCCCTTATGTTTAAATGGAACCTCTTATGTTCCAGCTTCTTTCTATTATCCCTTGTCCTGTCACTAGACATAACAGAAAAAGGTGATGCTGAAATCTCTTGACATCCACCACTTGGATATTTGTAAATATTAATGAGATCCCTCCACAGGCCTATGAGTCCCCAGCAATGGAATGAGGGAGCTACAACTACGAGAGTGAATTGATAGAGTCCGAAACAAGCTTTCCAGGAGGAGTATGTCAAAATCCTTCACATGGCTGAGGGTCACAGAATTCCCTTCACATAAATGGAAGGCTTGAGGAAAAATGTGTCCCTAGTGCAAGGTGCTCTCCAAGCTGCTGTCTCAGCAGCTCTCACCTCTCCAGAGCTGGGGATGGCTCCTGTACAAGCACAGCTGGTTGTTGGACGCGGCAGCCTTGGGAGAGCAGCAAGACCAGCAAGCTGCCCTGCTCCCTGCTCCAGATATTTGGGAGTAATATTTTATACAGATGACTGTCCATGTGCTTGTCTATCCTAACAACATAATCCCTGCTTCTTTATTATTGCACAATCATCTCATGGGGACAGATTATCCAGGTGTTATTTTGGGAAAGCTTGCTTTTCACCAGACACCACAGTTAAAACCATCTTTATAGTACTTCTACCTATGCTCGGTCAGTTTGCCCCCTCTGCAATTAGCTACTGGCACCACTTCCTTTTTCTTGCCTGTTTTAGTACTTTTCTTGTTTCCTGGGTCTGACTCAAGCCAGGCTGGAAAGTGTTTCCACAAGCCAAGAAATCTGAGACACAATAAAGCATCTCTGTCCAGAATAAAAACTTCAAATTTTAGAAATACTCCACACATCAAAAACCCAATAAAAGACTTTGGGGCAATCCAAAATAGTGTTTTCTTGTAAGTTTGAAATACTTTTTCAATAACACATTTTCCTCTCTTTTTTAAATCTTTGGGATAATTACACTAACATTTTGAAACACAAGCTGTTTTGACTCAGAAAACCAGATATTTTTCTTCTGAAGTGTTGAGACAGTACTCAGAAAGGTTTTCATCCAATAATTGTTATGGCTGCCAGCAGCTCACTGATACTGTTTCAGGAGGGTTGGGGATTTTTTTCTTTCATTAAGAAAGTTATAACCAAATAGATATAGATATATATATATATATATATACACATGTGTATATACATATATACACACATAAGATCATACAATGACATAAGTAAACAGAACACCAAAACTTCCTAGTTGGCTTTATCCTTCCAAGTCTTTCAAAGAAATATCAGAAAGGAGCAAGCTAGTATCTGAAAACTATGATCAGTCAAGAGCATGCTACAGTCAACCTGTAATAACTTTCTACACAAGATACAAGAAGGCTTCCTTTATTGGCAGGTCCCTCCCCTGCCCAAACCACCTGCCCATCTGCTACCTTCCAGCATGCTGACGTGCATTGCGTCGTTTGCCTTCTTTGGGACACTGAGCATCACTTCCAGACCATCTTTGAGTTCCCCTTTGCCTTCCTCGCAGCAGGTCAGCAGCTCCTAAGAAACAATGCAGAACAAAGGCTGACCAACAAAGAATCACAGAATCTTAAGGGTTGGAAGGGACCTTGAAAGATCATCCAGTGGGCATCAAATGTGAATGACTGTAAAACAAGACAAACCATGGTGCTCTCAAGTGTGACTGTGCACTCAGATGATTTCTGGGCGCTTTTGCCTATGCTGCGGTCATCGGTGGGTCCAGCTGTGTCTGACCCTGCAGGGCTGGTGAGCACCACAGTGCAGGCAGTGTGCTCTACCCAGGGCAGGGAGATATCTTCACAAGAGATTCATCTGAGGAGAGGACCAAAAGGGTGATGACAGAAGGAGTGTTTTAGCTTTCCCAGTGGCAGATGGTTTGTGCAGTGCAGGCTCGCTATCCTGAGCACTCACTAGACTATGGTCAACCTCTGTGTTGTTTCAGTAAAATGATACAAACCATAGATTTGTCAACATGTTGAATGTACTCAGTAAATGTCTTCTTAGTACAGCAAAATCACTCCCTTGGTATGTACACAGGAAGCTTTAGATGCAAGTATCATATCTGGTCCCAGCTTTTCGAAGTCAGAATCTGTCTCTTCCCTTATCCCTCAGATGTTTTTTTCTTCTAGGTTTACCAGTTTTGGAACAAACAGTGTTTGCTTAAGTTAGATCTAAACTTCACCTACCCATGAGATACTGCAAAAACCTGTAACCAATTTACAACAAAATAACAAAGTTTTGTGGGTTTTTTTTTGATGGGGAATGTTAGTGTTTCACTTGGAAGTCCTTGCTTTGTGTATGAAGTTTTCCCTGGTTTTCACACACAAACACGTTAGATTCTAAACAGAATCTAATGCCAGTGAAAGAGTCTCTGTCAAGAGTCAGTGAAGTTTCCCAAACTTCATTATTGCTGTCACTGAAGCCTTTAATCAAAATATGACATGTCACAAACTCAGCCAGAAGGAAAGTAAACAGTTCTGCCATCGCTTCATTTTCCCTTTCCCAGCTCTCACTTTTTAGGGTTGAACCCACTTGTACACAAAAAAAAAAACCAACACTATTTAAAGAGGGGATTAGTTTTTTACTGTTTTTTTTTTTCTTTTCGTGAGTCTTTTCCTTTAAAACACCCAATCTGATTTCACTCTTTGTTGCCATGATCAGGCCTGGGAAGTGGGAGTAGTAGCTCAGCAGCTGTCTGCAGGTCACGAATGTGTGATGAAGCAGCTGCCTCAAGAGTAAGTTAACTCATTACCCCTGTGAACTGCTCTGCAGGAGCTGATTTGAGCAGCTCACTACAGTACCTTCAGTAGGAGTTGATATTTTGTGATCCTCTGGACAGGCTTGATTAAGTAAGAAGATATAGAGTTGGCCAGACCGTGTCTTTGCTGAATTTCCTAGAAGAGACAGAAACAGCAGTCAGTCATGGAAAACTATTACTCTGACAGACAGAACCCCCATAGCTAATTTTAGCTCTGGATCTCTGCATTTCTTTGTTTAGTTTTTTCAATCTCTTTAAGCTCACATGCAAATAACTGTGGTTTCAGAGAGGCTGGCAATAAACTGCAGAGTCCTCCTAAGGCCACTTAAACTGCAGGGGCCCTGTGCAAGTGAAGCGAAAGCTACATTGAATAAACCACACGGGCTTCAATTTCAATATGACTTATCTGTCATGTCAACTGGTTTCTCCTGGCTATGAAGGCTGAAAGCAGAATCTTAACATTCAATTAAAAGGGAGTGACATTAAATTATGTTGCACGTGTAGAGTGTAATTTAGCTGTCTAAGCACAAGCATCCAGTACCATTTGAGAGCCCTGGGGTAGCTGAAATAGCCACATGGGAGGAACAGGTCTGACACAGTGCTGACATATCTATGCAATTCTGAGGTGGCAGTTGGGGGACAGGAGAGGTACCCTTATGATAACTTTCATAGCACAGAATACTGCCAGTTTGGCACTTGAAATGTGCCAAATGTTTGTGCTGAGCACTGTGATGTGGCCATGAGCTTCTGGAGACGTTGCAGATAGGCACCTGGTATGGTCTGCAAAGGGCTCAGCTGCATCTCCCCATTCCTCCAAGCTGGTTCCAGGAGCTCTTTAAAAATCCTACAGGACCCTAATGCAGATAGCTAGCCATCTAAAATACTTCAAACTCATGCCCTACAAGGGCATAATCCCTGCTGAAACAGAACAGGTTGGAATTCCTCCTGTTTCTCCCAAGGCCCTGGGTGTTCCTCCCCTTGCTTCTGGCCATCTTGTAATCCTCAGTTCCTAAAGAAACAGATGGGGAGGGGAAATGTGACTTACCTCCAGCTACTAGAGGATAAATTGAAGGCTGTAAAGGGAAGAAGTTACAGAAGATGAAGGAGGAAAAGCTGCCAAGAGTGGAGCTTTTCTTTCTGTATACAGCCTGATTTTCTGCTGAGTACGAGGGACGTTACTGGGTTTTTTAAGCTCCAGTGTTTATGCTGGGATGCAAAAATAGCAACTTTTCACACCATGTGCCAACAGATTTTTTTTTTGTACTAGGCAAGTTTGTTTGAGGAAAAAAATATCTCTGGTGCCATGAACCTGACCCAAAAGGGAAGGGGCTCTGTGTGGGGGTTAATGGAGTTTGCATGAAGCTGAGTCATGGCTGGCTCCAAACAGGGACAGTGCCTGCAGAGCACATGGCTGGGACTCAACTATGGGAGCCAGCAAGACCTCAGCCACGTCTGTTAACTTCCTGGAGCTGGCTAAATACACTTGTTTTTGTAGGATCCAAGTAATTAATTTAGTGCTGCACCTTCCTCCCAGTTCTCTGAACAGCAGGGCAAGCTCCCAGCAAGATGCTTCCCCTTCCAGCACTCCCCACTCTTCCAGGTTAGACTACACAGAGACAGAAAGGGCTGGTGGAGGGAGAGCTGTCCCTTCTGCATGGGAACTTGCAGTAGGGAAGTAACAGCACTGCTATGCTGCTGAAAAGGGACATTCTCCTTGCAGCTTCTCCCTCTGGTCCCTGAAGTGTTGGAGAAAGATGGCAGCCTGCTGGAATGTGTTTTGGGTCAGCTTTGTAACAACTGGAGAGGCCTGGGTGCGTGGTGGGTGGAAAAGGAAGTTGGAGAGGATTGTGCATGTTAGAGCATGGTTGTGCAGACATTTGCCACACACCTCTAAGTAACATGAAGCACAGAGATATTGGAGCTAGCTTTGAAGCAGCTGGTGGGTTTCAGAAGTAAGCTACTCACAGGCCCCTGTACTTTGGTCTGCTTTGTGTTTCAAGCAACCTTGGCTCACGTTGTAGTGCACCATGGCTCATCATTAGATACAATTTTAGTTATTTCTTGGGTGAAAAAGTGTCCCAAGGGCCTGGAAGAAATGAAGGCATCTGGCAGGCACCACATGCTCGCAGTTGTGTGTTGTGTAGGGCAGCACAGAACCTTCAGAAGCCCTTAGACAGACAACATAGGGAGAGGAGTACTTAAATATGTTACACTATAAGAATTTACCATGAAGCAGTGACAAAATGCCCAGATTTTGAATCAAATGTCTAAGGACATTCACAAATTAATCAAAGTCATCTGTTTGTGTACAGTTCTTTAGTAGAAAGATAACGTCCATCCTGAACTGGGTATACAGACCTGGGTATATATTGGGTATACTCGCTGAGTCAACTGATTCAGCACCAAAACCCTCATGAAACATTGAGGTGTTGTAATGCATGACACAAACCTTTGGGGAGCAATTTCAGAATAAAGATTACTAAGGAGAAACTGAGAACCTTCTTGCACCTCTGCCCACCTCCTAAGGGACCCTCCAGCTCAGTGGAGAAACTGTCCATGAACCACTACCCACGCAGAAACCAAGTGCTCTGCAATGCCACCAAAGTTAATGAGCTTTACCATGCTCCACTCTGTAAATGCTGGGCTTGCAAGTTAAAGGTGCCCCAAGGCTTCTTGAATATAACAAACTGATCTTTTTCACAATTTAAAGGAAAACCCCATTCAAAATAGCAGAAGCATATAGATGACTGAACCAGCTTTTGTCTTTGTCCTGAGGACCAATGCTTGCTTAAATAACAGACACTAGAATCAACTCAGTCACTTCAGTAGTATGCTGATTTCCACCAGCTGAGAGCTAGCACATGTTGGTGACCAAAAATACATCTTGTCAGCCTGTAGTATATGGTACTGCAAATATCAAAAATTGCTAAATATGGTAGGTACCATTTATCTTTGAAGTTACTGAAGGAAGTAGTAGTAATGTAGTAATACTCTCAGAAGCTGAATAAGACTGATACAAAAAGTGAAAGAACCCCATTAATGAGCCTACTGCAGTTATAAAAGAGTAAGCATGTTAGTTCTATTCTCTATGCAATTTGCAGCTAATATAACCATACCAACAACTTCTGAATTTTATAAGCAAAGCAAGATCTGGAAGGAAGCAAGGCAGAAATCTTTATCCTTTGTTAGACTAATGGTATAGGATAAAGTAGGCAAATTTCACAGTTAAGAGCTTGTGCACAATTTGTCAACTGGTTTAAGAAACTGTTTTTTTCTCTATGGCTTCACTTCCATCCTTAGAACATCCTAGCTACAACAGCATTGCCAGCAACTCTCTGCACAGTTTCAAATGATATGTGTCATTAATCTTTGTGCCTTCTCCTAATTAGCTAACCCTTGCAATGATCCCTGAAGTGATACATTTTCCATAGCCTTGAAGAGTTCAGAGGGATTATACTGCGACTGCTTGTTTTCATCTCAAAGGTGGCTTTCTACAACACGTTATGCAATTTGAGGTGTCATAATCTTGTGATCTTTAAGTAGGCTTCTTACTAAAGGATATTAGTTTAGATAACTCACTCTGGTCATCGGGGTGTTTTTGGAAATTCCAGGTTTTGCCTGGAAGAAAAGAACCTATATAAATGTACCCCTCAGGGCACACCATCCCCTGTCCTGTCACTAGCTCTGCTGCTCCAAGATGAAGGTAAGCAGGTACTTCACACTACAGGTACTTCAAACTACCTTAGTCACTGGGATTGAGCGACTCCTAGGGAACTTTTCTGAAAAGATAGCCAGTTTACTCTTTTTGCACAGGCATCACAGGGTAGCTCAGCACAATTCCCACCAATGAACGAAAACATCATCCCTTGAAAACAGCAGATGTCAGCACATGAATACTCACTATTAAGCAACATCAGGCAGGTCTCCAGCTCATGTGCTGTGCTGGAGTGGAAAAGCTTAGCACAGGAAAAGCTTTTACCCTGTGCAAACGACTCTGATCATCACCTGAGGCAGCTCGAACGCTCCACGAGTCACCGACCAGTACAAACCATTCAACAGGCTCAAGCGCCATCTCCTGGAAAATCCCTTTCAGTTCAACTCTACTTTTAGACCACTTGGTAAAAGGGCAAAAGAAAAAGGTGTTTGTCTCTTTTCTTCTGGCTCATGTGAGACCTTTCAGCGTCGAGCTTAACTGAAATGCTCTAACCATTGGCATGTACAAAGCCCAGAGGAATTGATTCATGTCAGCTGCCAACCACATCAGAGGTTGGATCCTGCTGAGTAGTTACATTTGTAAAAAGATTTCAAATGCTTTGGAAAAGTGGTCTTAGCATTTTAATTTCTTTTTTCTTTTCAGAAAAGCAACTAATTACAGCTACAAGCTAGCAGACAAGCATGGCAAAACGGATGAGGTTCCAAAAATCAGAGGGAAAGCTTAGTTTAAAAGTGCTTAAAAACTTTAAAAAGGTTTTTCTCAGCCTACAAAATTGGGACTGGAGCCTGCAAACGTTTATCACCAGATGTAGTGATTGTAAAGCAAATAGTTCCATTGCAGTCGATGGAGTCCCTTACTAGCATGATGAAGCAAATGTGGGTAAAATTGGCAGGACATGAGGACGGGATCTTGTTTAGGACTTAGGGATTTCAGGTCATAAAATATAATGGGATCTGCTTTTCATTTTACCTCTGAAGACAGAAATGGAGAGCACACCTTAAGGCAAACCTTTAGAAAGGAGGGTGTGTAAAAAAAATGCAGGCTAATTCCCATAAGAATGGGTGTCTCCGTTATCCACTAAAAAAAACTTGCCCCACGGATGAAGGTCACACACTGCACGACAGCTTATCAGTTTTCACAGAATGTGGATGAAAAACCCAGCTGCCAAAGCATAAAAGGGAAGCCATTGGTCAGATGTAAAGAGGAGATGTTTCAGCCATGTGTGTGCTGAAGGGAAATGGCAACGGCTGCTTACATCAAAGAAGGTCCCTGCGTGTTCCAGGATGAGCTGGTTGGAGTCAGGCTTGTTTTTACAGTAGGTGACATACATCTGAAATTTGTCTGCCTGTGAAAACAAACACCAAAAGAGAAGTAAGAGAAGCTATTTCTCTGCTCCAACAGTCTTTCATTGAGGCTCGCCAGGATAAATACAGGTGATAAACCTCCATCTCTCTGAGCAATGTAAGAATTGCAAACTGAGAACAGATGACTTACAGGCAGTTCATACCTTACCGGAGCAGTTCTGAGGGGAATGAGGTGCACCAGGTAACAGCTACGGGAGGCTTTCTTTAACAAGTGTCACAGAGGGAAGGCCTAAAAGTTTAATCCAGCTATAAAGTAATTTCTAAGAGCTCTAATGATGTTACACAGATTGTATCCAAAAGTGTGCATGTCTCAGAACCCAGTCATGAAGTGTCAGCTCTATCACCTACTTTTCAGATAAAGCCAGTGTGGAAACTCTGGGCAAGAGGCTGATATTTTTTACTTGAGAATAGCCTGGATTTGTGACACCTGGCCAAACTTGCTTCTCCTACCTTAATTAAGATTTTAATGGCTCAAACTTTATGTTGTGCTAGGAGTGGTTTGCATTTCATTTCCTAATTTCTTTATTTTTTAAGAGGAAATGAAAAGCATCTGTGCACTCCTGTCTTACAGAAGTTTCTCATTGCTGAACTTTGGTCTTGGGGAGAGGCAGGCAAGCAGAAGAGGAGGATGGCCTTTTTTATTACTACTGCATTTTTTAATACCAGATATCTAAAGAGCAAGGACCCTGCAAACTGGGCAGGAAGCTTTGTGTGTATGTCTGTAACCACACACACAGCTCTGGATGCTGCTGAAATGATGTGGTAGCATCTCAAATGTACCATGAAGATTTTGCACAGAATGCTATGTAAATGTGTCCCTCTTTCATAAATATGTGACTTCTTCTCTAAGGGCAATATTTCCAAATGCATTTCATCAATAGTTGTGCAGTGTTTAGATTGAAACCCCAACTGAAATCATGCACACGTGCTCTTTCTTTTTGGTAAGCAAAAGTTTTCCATGACAGCTTTAAAAATGCTGGTTCCTAGCTTTGAAATATTTCCAAAACCATTCAAGAAAACATGAAGAACGCTGTCTTACCTAGTAAATATTTTGAAAAAAAAGAATAGCTTTCATACAGATAAATTACTGGAGCCTCCTACACTCCTAGCATCAAGATTTTAAAGTCCTGATGGAAATTATCCTGCCATTGGGTAATGGAATGAGAGAGGACAGGGGGTCAGCAAATTGACACTGATTTTTGAAGAAAAATGTTGAGAAAATACGTTATTCATGTTTTTGTAGAGGTCTCATGGCATGACTAAAATCCTCTAAGGAAGATATGTTAAGATTTTAAATGTCTGTCCTTGCAGGACCCTTCACAAAGAAATGAATGTCACCCCTAAATATGAGTTTGATTTGACAAAGTCCTGTTAAACAGGAACCAACAGAGGTAAAAGCTGTGCTGGTCAATGAGAGAGGCTCTGTAAAGCCTTCATACCCCTGCTCAGGACGAGAATTAAACAAGAGAACCTTTCACCCTGGAAGAGACGAAAGACAAAGCAGTCATACTTCCAGATTAGTTCTTAATGTCATCACTAAAGATGTAACACTTGCACCACATCCTAGACTGTTTCTGTCTGTGCAAGAATTAATTTGAATAAATAATGAAAAGCAGCAGCCTCATTACCCAGGTGACGAAGCAGTGGCCCACATCCTCAGGCAGTTGCTCGTATTTCTCTAGTTCTTTTAGAAAAATGCTGAAAAAAAAGAAGACACAGATGTAATTAGTTACAGTCAAATATACCCAGGAGAAGCAGAATGGCCAATGAGTTAATCAGTGCTAATGATCAATACTTGTGTCTTGATTAGGAGGCTAACTGAGTGTCCTGACAGTGGAAAAAGTGTGTCCTTGCCAAGGTATGCTTTGTTTTCTGAGCATGGTCATGCCTGATTCCACTAGAAAAGAAAAGGTAGCAAACCCTAGTAGGGAATCAGTGTATTCAGGACTTCAAAGTGATATTCAAGAAACAGATCACGAATCTTCCAAAAGATCTTCTACAGTAGTTCAGAGCAAGAGTAAAAAAGTGTGTGAGGTTAGTGGCTGGACTTGATGATCTTAAAGGTCTTTTCCAACTGTAATGGCTCTATGATTCTATGAGAGAGTTCAAAGCTGCCAGCTTTCTGTCACCAAAACTTGGCACACTGCACAAAGGACAACAATTTAAACAAGCTGTACAATGCCTGGGTGAAAAGAGGAATGTGAAAGAGAAGTTGCAGAAGTGGAAGCAACTAAATGGAGTGTTTACCCAGCCTTGAACTGAGCTGGGGGATGTCCTAACATCACCTGCCAATGGACAAGATTGTGGAGGATGCTGGTGGAAGTGAGGAGAGGGCAATGTATTTATGTATTTTAGTGTTGCTAGAAGTTTTACAGGGAAAAGGATTATGAAGCAGCAGGCTGGAGGAGGATGGGTCAGAGAAAGGAGAAATGATCACAGCAGGGAGCTGAGGGGCATGACTGAGGGCTGAAGTGGGGCTAGCTGGGTGCAAATCAAAGTCAAAAATGAGAGTCATCAGGTGGCATTGGTCAGGATCACAGAGGAAAAAATGTAGCACCAGAAAGAGAGGGGAAGTGGAAATGCAGTTGAGTGATCCATGCATAGTTTTAAATGGAAGAATACCCATCTGACAGGGCAATTATTGGGTGCTGGAAGTCGATTCATCTATTGCTTAAAGGCCTTTTGAATGTAATGTGTAGCTTGAATCTACTATCCTGATAGGATTTGAAGCTGATTGCATAAAAGCATGCATATGGCAGCTTTTCTAGGCCATACTTATGTGTATGTGATGGTGCATTTATCTGTCTGAAGCACTGAAAGTCTCCCAGCACTTCAACAGGAAGAGGTTTTCTGACTTCTTCCAACTGCTTTGGTTTTGATGTGTAACTTGAAGACAGACTTTGAAATTCAGACTGAACTTGTGGGATTCAACACCCCTAAATGTTAAATTTATAATTGCTATTGCAATTATAACAGGAAAACAATGTCCTCTCAGCTGATCTGATGCACAGTCTTATCTTGATAAAGGCAGTAATGTTACTTACAGATTAAATACACAGAGTCTCCAAGAAGTGTCAGGAAAGATACTTATTAACCCAGCTCAAATACATCATTCCTTTCTCCCTCTTTGTTTTCCAAGAGATCATATTTTTCATAGAATCAGAGAATGGCAGGGATTGGAAGGGACGTTTACAGATCATCTAGTCCAGCCCCTCTGCCAAAGCAGGTCCATCTAGATTTTGACAGACAAGCTTCCAGGATAGATCTAGTGCTGTGAGATGGAAAGCATGTCTAGGACTACAAAGCATTGGTAGAATATACTTTTAACATTGCTAATCATCTGAAGGCAAAGTTCAAACCAAGATGCAATTCATTGTTGTAAAAGAAACAAAACAAGACATGAAATAGTATTTTGCAAATCTGGATCAATCACTTTATACTCCTCTGTGCATTGTAGTGTAGGTGTTCCCTGCAGACACCACATAGATAAACAGCTAGCTATACACATGCCTTTGGTTTCCTTAGTCAGTAAACAGTAACAGAACTGTTAGGAAAACCTACTTGTTATGAAAGTCATATATCTCCTGAATATTGCCAAAGATGATGTGTTCTTTATTAAGGATGCCAGCGGGTATTTCTTCCACTCCACTTGTCATTTCCCAAAGGTAAGTCTGGAAGACACCAGCAATTCTTAGTTTTGTGAATAAATGCAGTGGAGAAAAAAAAAAATAGGTCTCCCTGTTTTATTGCCAAAGGCACAATCTGACAAGGGAACTACTTTGAGATTAAACAAACAAGCCAAAACTAAAACCCAACTTAAAAAAACTACCCTGATGTCACAGAAAGCTCTCCAGAGAAACTCAAAGTGCTGACACTTAGAAGTTCTCTGAGGAAAAAGTAGGAACACGCCACCACCATCTGTCTTTGCTGTCCAGTTGATGGTGACCAAAAACTGCAGGCAGAAACAGCTGAAAGAGAAGCTGGATTTGCCGTGTCAGTAGCATTGCAGGAATGTGAAAGCTGACAGATTTCACTGAAATGCACTCTTCCTTTTGCCCTGCATATCACAGTCGTCTTCAGGAATAACCTGCTGTAGAGCTAGGAAAGGTATGTGACAGTGCAAATCCAGCTCTTTCTCTAGTAAATGATGATCAGAAGGAATAGATTTGAATTCTTATGCTCCATGATTCAACAAAGTCTGGAAACCAACAGATTTCAGGTCAACACGCCAATATATTCCTCTTTACTGTGTCCCAGGACATTGAGCTCACTCTACAGGGTGAGTGCAGCTTTGTAAATAACGACACTCTCAGGGCTCCCTGGAGGTGCATTTACAGTTAGAGGTAGGGAGCACAGGGTGTGGTTCTAGCAGTGGGAGATGAGCTCCTACTGCTGCCTATTCAGCTCCGAGCACCAGCAAGACAGTTTTGAAGCTAAACACCGATGGTGCTCCTCTCACTCAGGCTCTGGTCCAGGACAGCCTTTGCACTACAGTGAACACCATCAAAGGAGACCACGTCTTTCGTGAAAATCCTGACACTCTGGGCTGTAACTTACCTCTAAACATTCATGTAAGTCTCTGACATAAGCTTTTTCTGTCTGAAGCAGCTCAGCCATAATGAATCTGGAAAAAAAAGAAAGTGTTTCTGGTGTTTTGGACATTATAGGCATCTGTACAACCAAGAGAAAAGAAAACATCTTTAGTTGTCTCAGTGAATGAGTGCACTTCATCTCTAAACCTTCACCTGCCTTACTTTGCACCTTTCAGCTCCACGAGTGAAATATCACTTCATACTTTGGTCTCTTGTAAGTTCTTTTCTAGATATCTTTCTTTTTGCATAAGATTCTATTGAGTGGTATTTCTGCGACCCTGAGCTGAGATTTAGTATCTACATGCCCATCCTTACCAGTTAACTGATTCTCTGCATTTTTTTCCCCAGGAGTAAGGATTTGAGATTCACCAACATCTTTACTAATAGACAGCTGCAAGTCACCCTGAAATTTGATCTTCAGTGGCAATACAGATGAATTTGGGAGAAATCACTACTTTGAACAGGCTTCAACAGCCTGGTATCTCACTGGAGAAAATCCAGACTTCTGGAAAGCTCCACAGCCAAATCTGTAGTGGTCCACGCTGGGCATCTTGAAGTTGAAATGCCCAATGTTTTGAAAATGTGCCACAGGCAGACCAAGTGTAACCACTGTTTCCTAAAGTAGAAAAGATTATACAATGTAGTGACAATTTCAGAGGACTGAGAAGGATGGTACATGCAAATGCTTTCCAGAATATCCTCACACAAAAATTAAGACAAAATGCAGTGAAATTAGGCTGTTTCTAGATTTCAGTGCAACAGGCACTCCCCAGAAGTTTCCTCTAGAATGAAATGTTTCCACTGAATTTGAAACACAAATGTCAGCTGAACTCTCATGCCACTGAAACCCAGTTAACTCCTCTGGATGTCACTGAAGTTTAGACAATACCTAGACATAGAAAGATGCTTTTCAGTTTTTCCTGTTTGTTTCACTTTTCACATACAGCCAGAAAAAAATGATGACAATGAGCATCTACATAACATCAGGGGCTAACCACAGTGCTTGACTAACTCCTTTACCTTTCCAAAAGTAACTTCTGAGTAAAACCAAAAGAAATTCAACCTGTATGTTCTGAAATGCTCTAGCCTACAAGTCAAAACTTCTGCCTTACGCCTGTAGACTTATTTCAATAGCTTCTCAGGTGGAAGGAGTTACAGGACTCTCAGGCAGCTCTGGTCATGCAAATATCATAACATCACTCTTAGACAACGTGTCATGGCATTTAGGGACATACTCTTTCTTTCTGGCTGACTTCCTCTTTTCTTCATTGACTTCATGATTTGCGTCTCGTAGCTTTACCTCCCGATCTGAAAGACTTGCTGGAATAATATCTAATTCTAGGTCCTTGTTGTCCTAGGAAAAAAAAGTGACAGTACAGATTTTAAATTCATTGTAATCCTACTGTTGTGCAAAATGCAGTGTGCTCTTGAGATCAAATGGATAAGAAATGAAGAAGTAAGATAAAGATACCAACATCAGCAAGACAGAAAACTGAAGAGCTGTAGAAGAACCGCAGTGACAAGGAAGAAGGTAAGAAGGTGAGAGAGAAATCTAAAAACCAGCAACTGTAAGATTTATTACAGTCTTCACTGTTACTCCTATCTAGGAACAGGCAATAAGGACAAACGTTTAACATTTTATCTTGCTCCTTCACATTTAAATTCCTTGCCTAGTTGGGGACTTCATAAATAGCCTGATAGAGCTGAGCACTATGCAGAGACAATCCCAACTTTAAAAAGGGTCTCTTCCATGGAAATACCCTTCTAGACTGTGGTTAGTAACTTTGTGTAAGCCAAAGACCCTTCAAGGAACAGTAAAATGTAAAAAAATTATCTTAAGGGTGAGAGAATTCATTCCTCTTTCTTTGATACTTAATTTTTGAAGGATGGTTGACTAGAAAGGTTTATAAATGCTCCTGCCTCTGGCACTCCCCCATAATATTGTGGCCAGGAAATAGCAGGAGATTTGCATTTTTGTTTCTCTTGTGTTGCTCTACTTCACCTAAAAGAGCTCTGAGATGAGGTTGGAGATCAATTTTTTGGGGTTAGTTACAGGATGAGAAAATGGAAACTTACAGTCAAAGCCTGAACTTGATTCAAAATAATCAGTGGGAGCAGGATTTATGGCTTGTGCTAAAATTAACACAGGCTTTTATTTCAATAACGTTTCCCCTCCTTACCAGTAACTGTATGGTCTCCTGGAGAATGATGCAAACATTTGCTTACAAAGTCTTTCTGATCTTTACCTGTCTCTTCCTCATATCACTGACCTGCCACAAACAAACTCCCCCTTATTCTCTTCAGAAGCAGTTCTGAGCTTGGCTAGGTAGGCTAGGTTGTAAGTGTTTCTAATGGTCACATGATAACCTGCAGCATTCATACCATAGCTCGCACTTCTCTCTTTGACTTTCAGCTTTGGTATAAAACCTCAGCAAGGCACAGACTTACAGTACCTCTGTGTTGATCCCAAGGGCTTTTTCCAGGGAGTAGCGGTATTTGCCCATCCTGAGAGAGAAGTCCCGGTAGCGTTTGTCAACGGTGGTCACCCACTTCCTAATTTCAGTGGCGTGTATATGTCCTTTTTCTACAAAGCTGTCAGCCAGCTGGATGAGGAGCTTCACTTTCTCCTTTGTTTGCTGCACAAAATATGGTTCTCAGTTACATTGCACTATTATTATTTCCTTTGCTTTTAATTCACACGGCAGTCAGAAGCAGCTTGTGTTTTTTATACATCGTTATAGAGTGTCTGTATCTCATCTTACACATAATCAGATGCTTTAAACTTTGCCCAGTAAAACATGAAAGGAATGGTAAATTTATAAGGACACTTATGAAGCTGCAGGAGATAAAAAAAAGTAATTTTCAAAACCACACATGCACACAAACAGAAACGATGCTGGAGGTTAGGCATGCCTCCTTCCTTCCCATAATCAAAAAGTCACTTTTTGTGAGCCTTGGGAGTATATGATGGGATTTAAAAATCAAACCTCATAAACTACACCAAGCTACTCTGAGTCTATACCTATGTGGTTCTGCAGACCTGTGAGGGAAGGTCATTAATATACCCCATATCAGTTCAGGACGCGAGTTTTGAGTCACTACTACTCTGTTTCAGAAATAAACAGAATTTAAATCCAAATTCCTGGTCTACTATAAAATCCTCCATCAGCATTTTAGTTCCCATTAGAGCATCACAAACTAAAAGATGCTTGAACTCCAAAACATACAGTGAGCTTCCAAATCTTTCAGACGTCTTTCCTGTTCCACTTGATCTCTGACTGCCCCTTAGTCATTATGGTTTTCCACACTGAGGAACTTTGTGCAAATCTGGCAGAAAGGAGCTAGTTATAAATTTTAATTTCAATTCCAAATCTATCTCAGGAACTGAAGGTGTCTAGACCCTATCTTTGAGCCAACTCAAGTACAAAATGCTTACAAAAACTGAGATGTCAACTGTACAGACTGTACTCCAGCTGTAACACACATGTTAATCCTCAAAAGCAGAAGGAGAATCAGTCGAATCCCCAGAGGTACTAGCAAGTTGCTTTTCAGAGATAGAGAGAACTTTCCACTCTGCAAGACATGCTGTCAGGTATCTGACATTATCAGCAATCTGGCTACAAATGGACAAATGCATGCCAGACCAGAAAGCACAAAGCAGATTTCAAACACAAAACTAAATTCAAGAAATTTAACCAGCAAAATAAATCAGCAGCTGAACCAGAGGTCATCTTAACAAATTAATTGAGTACTTCAGCAAGGCTAGCTATGGAGAAGTAAAGCTGTGGCTTCCTGTTACATTTAAAAGGTATTTCACTCCCAAAAGCTACCAGTGGTTTTGCTTTACAAACAGATAGGTTGGCCAGAAAGTTACTGGGATCAGGAAGGCTTTCAGTTACAGCTTAATTTGAGAATAACATCAGCCTGGGAGTGACATGCATTTACCAGATTGCATGTGGCAGTGAAAATATTCTAGGGCAGCAGTAGGGAAGTGATTTACTAGAGCCCTAGGGTGCAAGACTGGATGCATCAGTGTAAGGAACAGTCAGTAATGGTCAAAAAGGCACAAGGTAGAAAACTCAATCAAGAGTAGAAATAGTTTGGAAACTTCAGGATGAATTTGGATTATTCTGATAAAATTTAAATGATAAACGAGAACATCATTTTAGGTGGACTGATTATGGGTGGTTAGAGGCCAGAACTACTGTTAAAGGCCTGTTGTACAGGTCCCATTTGATTCAATTAACTTACATATGCTGCTAGTTATATCCCATTTTCACAAACGTGCAAGCTAAGCAAAACGTGAAGGGGACAGGAACACCACAAAGCCTGTGAATCACACCCGTGCAAGCATGTACAGCCTAATGAGGAATTTAAGGATTACAGAAGATGAATTTCAGGACACAGTGAAATAAAGCTACATAATACCAAAGCTGTGGTCTTGCTGCCATCCGACTTTGCAATTTAGATCCTTATCAGCGACTGTTAATACCCCTGTGGATTCACTGTCTGTGAATTACCTATGGTTTGAATTAATTTGTCTGAAGCAGATCCAATTACCATTCCTCCATAAACCCCACCAGATTTCTCAGAATTGCTCCATATAAATTAACAGATTCTTGGTAATGCAGCTTTGTATTAAAGAAAACCTTCACCCTGGAGTTTACAAACCCATTTATTTCAAGTATTTCACTGGGATCAGCAGATTATTTCTAATGGAATAAATGATCATCTGTGATCAACTCAGATGGAATTAATGAAGCAAATTGCAGTTGTAATGACAGAAGAAAAGAGACAGGGAATGTAAGATGACCTTGGATATGTTCAGATCAATTAGTTACTCTACATTATTCTTGTACGATTGTTTAAGGGTGCAATTGGGGGATGCCTTATAAGGTTGCTGTGAATGCTGTATACCAATGGACTTCCTTCTGACCAGAACAAAAATGCTCCCTAACCACTGCAGACCAAGGGGCAGAAAAATCTCTCTTTTTGTGGCTATGCTTTGCTAAGAGATGAAAGATCACAGTTCTCAAAAGACATTTCTCTTCTGGGCTAGGAATGTTGGGAAGAAAATGCAAAATCAAGAGAATATTATTACAGAGATTTAAGGCATTGAAACAGGATCATAAACATAGACTAAAGCAGATGCCATAAATTAGATTCAAGTCACTGTTTACCTTGGCAGGTACTCTGAATTCCCCATATTCCTTCAGGAGTTCCTGAGTTTCTTCTGCTGATTCCCCTGTGGAGTTGTGAGTAGAGAGGTAATATTCGCCTGTTTCTTGGATCCAGTCTAAGGCCTGTGAATGTCAAAAACAACCAAAGGAAAAACAAAACAAACAGTCTTTGTATTTCTGGAACTAATTCTCTGAGGTAAAAAAGATCTTCCAAATAAAGGATATCAAATCCATTGGGACTTAACACTGTGTATACTAAACACTTACTAGGAACACATAAAAAGAGTCTGGTAATCAAAGCAGGTGGGAGAGGATACAAAAGGTGCTGTAGGTTTCCTAGGAGAAAAAGGAGTACAGGGAATTCTACCTATATACAGATAAATCTGTAGGCACAGAAATTAGCTTTCTCATTTAGTGATAGCCCATCAAAACAAGTTTGCTTATATATTTGTTTTCAAACAAACAAACAAGACCAGAAAATAATCCAGCCTGGTCGAAACACTGAGTTTTGTTGTTGGGTTTTGAAATGACCTTAAGTTGTTTTAAAAATCCATGTTTGCCTTATTTTCAAAAACTTTTTTTTTTCAATATAAACTGAGATTGCAACAGGAACCCCACACAGAGGCATTACATGAATATAAGAAATATTTACACGCTGCCAGGATGGAAAGACAAAGTGGGGGTTTTATACTACCTGCTTGGCACTGCGCTCAAAAACAACGTATTGTTGGCACTGATCTAATCTCCTCTTCTTCAGGGTCCAGAAGTGAAGGACCCGGTTCTCCCTCTGCAGCAGCTCGCTCAGAATGGCTGTAGGGCAAAGGAAAGCATCTGCATGATTAGCAATTCTGTGACTACACACAGAAATAAGCCATAATAAACTGAATTTACCCACTCTGCCTGCCTGGACCGCATTCTCAAAGAGCAGAGCCCCCAAGATGTACTTTGTAAAAGCAGGCATTGATTCCAAGGGATTGCTTTACAAAACAACCCAACCTCCCTAAAAAAGGACACACACACACAAATGTAGTGGCATGGTTATCTGGACAAAGAGAAGATGCTGGAACTGAGTTTGGGATTTGCCCCAGTAAACACATTGGGGTACATAATTTCTAATCCTTTTGCTCTCCTCTGTCACTTATTTTAGGAGTCTGGTCCTGGCTGACATAGAAAAAGTGCTCTTTAATTGCCCCATTTGTTGCTCTGGCCACAGGATACCCCAGCACTTGGCACCAAAGCCTGCTGGCCCATGCAGAGCTTTGGTCATTTAATTCAGACCCAAGTCCCCTGTTTGACATACCAGGTAAGGTTTCCCGCACAGCTGTGCTATCTGGTGACCCTCTGTGTGCTCCCTGTGCACTTGCTGCTGGGCTATGATTTTGGGCTGAGGTCTGGTACTGGTCCTTTAAACTGTTTTCGGCATGACAGGGATGTGACAGACCCCTCAGATTTGGGAAGAGCCTGGCAGACCTGCTGCTCCTTGGAGTCTAGGACATATCTACTCTCCTTCAAAACCCGAGTGCTCAGCCAGACTGTATCAACTGATAAAAGGGTGTAATTTCACTTTTTAATCACAGATTTAACTGAAAAGATTACACACAGAGAGTTTGCAAGAGATTTACACTATATGTGTAATGTGAGAACATCTCCACAGACTCAGCAAGGTCAGTAGAGAACGAGGAGTAGGAGATTCTCCAGGCCTGGAGTAGAGATTCCTCTGGAGCCTATGGTGCAGCACATGATGAGGCAGCTGTGCTCCTGCAGTCCGTGGAGGCCATGGGAGAGCAGAGATCCACTCGCAGCCCGTGGATGACCCCAAGCCAGGGCAAGAGGATGCCTGAAGGAGGCTGCGACTCTGTGGGAAATTCACCCTGGAGAAAGTTCTTGGCAGGACCTGGGAGTCCACGAACAGTGAAGGTCTTGCTGGACTAGGTTTGCTGTCAGGACTTGTGACCCTGTGAGGGACTCAGCCTGGAGCAGTTGGTACTTGAAGGACTGTTCTCCCTGCTAGGGAGAGTTAACTCTATCCTGGCCAAACCCAAGACAATGACCCACATTGGGGAAGGCTGCGAGGAGCTGACCCTGTGGGAGGCCGTATGTTGGAGTAGTTTGTGAACAACTGTGGCCCATGGGAAGGACCCACGCTGGAGAAGTTCATGAGGGACTGACTCCCATGGGAGGGACCCCACAGTGTAGCAGTGGGAAGTGTGAGGAGGCCTCCCCATAAGAAGACGCAGCGGCAAAAATGATGACCACAACCTCTATCCCCTGTGCCGCTGGAGGGGAAGGAAGGGAAGTCCTCGGAAGAGGGAGGGGTGGGGGGAGGTGTTTTAAGATTCAGGTTTATTTCCCATTTCCCTGTTTTGTTCTGATTGTTCATTAATAAGTTAAACCACTTCTCAAGTTGAGTCTGTTTTGCCTGTGATGGTAACTGCTGAGTGATCTCCCTGTCCTTATCTCATGAGCCCTTTGTTATATTTCTCTCTCCCCTTGCCCATTTGGGAGGGGGAGTGATAAAACAACTTGATAGGTACCTGGCACCCAGCCACGGCTAAACCACCACAGGGAATCATTGTTTTCCAGTGCTCAGCAGCAACAAGATGCCTCTAGTCTTTGTTTTTGGTCTGTGCTTACTTGTTTAAGCATTTTTAGATATTAATGCAAAATACTGTCTGATTGTCTCAGCTAACAACCTTCATCATGAGGCATGGCAGTGTCACTCCCATGGGCTCTCCTGACAAGAGAAGCAAGAGAGAGCCCATGATTCAAACCCTTTTCTTTCTCTCCCCTTTACAGAAGCAGAATTCTGTATAACTCATGCCTAGCACAGGAGGAATCACTTTCTGAGAGGCCTCACTACCATTGCTAAAGGTGTCAGGCATATGTATCATTTTAGTGACAGCAGATGGCAAAACTTAAGGTGCCCTCTCAGCATGTTCACAAAGCTCCAGATGACCACATAACAGAGGGGGAAGCATACAAAACCTCCAATGCTGTCATTGCACCAACCTTTCACTTGCTGCTCGGGTCCCCTTGTATGGCTTGCTACTCCAGGCATGCTGACATTGTTCCTGTGGATGTACTTGAGGAATACCTCGGCGTTCCTTCGTGCCAGCGTACAGGCCTAAGAAAAACAGCCCCCACCAAAAGGAATCAGTAAAGATGAGCAAAGAGACCCAAGAGATTTCTCTGCTTATTTTGCTGGGAGAAGTCCTTTTTCATCTGGGAACATAAGAGCTTCAGCTAAGAGTCAATAAACTCAGCTAATAAATCAACAGCCTCATAAATGTATTAAAACACAAGCCATTGTGAATATAGTGGCTAATTTTATACATTAAGGCAAATTAATGACTATAATAAAACAACTGGTTGTAAAGAGCTAGTACATCACACCTTTTCAATCTAACCAAAGCTTTCATGAAAAGTACCTATTGTTTAGAAAAAAATGTACACTCTAGAGGCATAATTTCTTAAGCCTTGCCTGCAATCATAGTTTCATGCTGTTTATCAGCTTTAGTGGAAGGTAGGAGACTGGCTGGCTGACTTGTCAGCCTGTCAGCTCCACTTGCCTTACAAAGCAGCTACTGGAAGGCAGGAGGAAATCTCTGTCTCCATCCTGGTGCTGCCCTGCAGAGACACAATTGCTTCAGTTGTCAGTAGTTTTTCAGTTATTGGCATGTAGGACAGAATTTGAATTGCTGAATGGTTTGTATAACCAGACACTAATAATACCTGCCATTTATAATGCTCATCATATGCAATTTTGAGAATTTGAACTTTGAACCAGCACAACAACATCCTCCAAGTGCAATGCAAATACCTAATTAGTCTTCATGACAACTCTCTGATGTGCATTGATGATAATGCTTCCAACAACAAGAAACTGGTCCAGGGTATATACAGCCAGCCAGTAGCTGAACTGGAATTACAGCCCAGAACCTCCTCTCAAACTCACCAACGCTGCTCTGAACTGACTACTTAACAGGAAGTTTTCCTGATTTATTAGAGAACTAAAATAAGACCTTGAGAAATGCCTCCTTCTGCTCCAGATGTTTGCTGATCAGAGGGATGACGTGGTCTATCTCAGCTGCTGGTCCAAGCTTATCTCGACCTCCACACCAGTCTTCATCCCGTCTGTACTCTTGCTCCAAACTCTCTAATACACTGCACACCTGAAACATGCCCATAGCACAACAATTCAATTACCTACAACCACAATCAGGAGGAAAATATTCAGTATAATTCTATGAACAATGACATTTGAAATCTAAATATTTTGGACTACAGGCCATGGTATGGAAGATAACTGATTATGAAACAGACCCTGCATAGAACAATCTAGTAGTTCATACTCTTAGGCATCTCTGCTGTTTGGGATACAATTCATTTGGTTTAAGGGTGACAAATCCTTCTTCTCTTCCAATGGATAATGGAGGGGAAGCTCAAAAGGCTGAACCAAGGCAGGAGTCAGTCTGGCCCCAGTGGGTCATTCAGGAAACAATCTTACTCCGGAAGGGTGCTTTTTAGATGTGTTTAAAGACAACTGAAGTCAAGGGACTTAGCACATTCTTAAAGAGAAACACATGCTTAAATACTTTCCTGAATCAATGTCTGAACCTGGAACTAATTCTCTTCAGCTGCATGCTAGTTGCTCCCTATACAGCTTTTGTAAAGAGTGATGGTAACCAATAGACATTAAATCAGTATCACATCCTAGGTGGATGCAGGTGTTCCACTGTAGAGGGCTTACACATGTACCTTCTGTCTTGGTAGAATAATGACAATGAGGTAAATAAACCACTACAGACTGAAAACTTTTGTGCTTTGGTCTCAGACAAGGCTGAGACTTTTTGTGTTGCAGATCCTGAGAAAACTCTCAGTGGCCTGAGCAGACACTGGAAAACATGCAAAAGTTTTTCAGAACATTTGGAATTTTCCTCTTTTCTCCCAGAGGCCTCTTCCTACAAACACCACTGCTGAGATTAATCAACTCAATTACTGGTAGGGTGCAGTTAACCACATTCACCCTTTTCTCACTCAGTCCTGCAACTGTTATGTGAACAGTTACAATGCAGAGGGCCTCACATGATTAAGAACATAGTCTGGAAGAGACTCCAGCAGCACCCACCAATCCTTTCCACTACCATGGGTCATTTTCATAAAACTCTATTAATGAACTCATCAAATTCCCATTCTAAAACTGATGAGCTGAGGTGAACTTGTCAACTCATCCTGCTGACAGGCTGTTTAAGGACCTTATGCATTTCACAGTCTGAAATCATCCTCTTGCTTGGATGTAAAGCAGCATTTACCCTCAGGTGCCCCACATGCTATTTTGGCACAGAAGCACATTTCCATTGTATTTTTGAAAACTTTAGCACTCTATTGAATTTGGTTACTTAAAAAATGAAAGTAGATGGACTGCCTGGGATCCACATCTTCCCAGAAAAGATTGTCCCTGTACACCCAAACGTCACTTCTCTGTTAAGACCATGAGAGAAATTAATATACAGTAGGCTGTCAATGAAGTCAGCCTGTTTGAAAGCTATGGCTCCACCAGTTATATCAAGAACATAATATGCTTGGGGAAAACAGGTATGAGAAAGCTTGGCTGGTTTTGACCGTCTCTCTACCTTTTTTACTTCTTTTTTCTTGATACTTGTAGAATTCAGGATCCACTGATTGTTATGGTCAGTAGATCAAGAGAAGCAGCTCAAGAGAAGGCAACTATGCAGCAGTGAGTTTATGAGCGTTCAAAGACTGAATGATTTTTGCCCTGAACATTTGCTGAATAGACACAATTAATGAATGAACTGGTGGGCACTGCAGTGAGCTTATCTACAACACAGAAGCAGGAAGAGAGACTAAATTGATAAATTACAGGCTACGCATATTTTGGCCAGCACATTTGACTGTCTAAAGCACTAATGAATCCCTTAATGGTTTTCATTTCTCACAATCCTCCACAGCAGTAATTCATTTCAATCTTGAATGCATCAGGGACTGTAAATCAGTTTGAAACTCTTCACAGTGAAAGACATTCATTACAAGGGAATGAATTCATCTCAAAAGATCTTAAAAATACAATAAATAAATGACCAAAGAGTGGCCCAAGGAACATCCACAGCCTTGATGTTAAGAAAAAACAATCTATTTCCCTAATGACATGTTTAGTTGTGCTAAGAAACTTCCCTGCCTGGTTCTCTGAGGAAATAACTTTATGATAATAACAATAGAAAATGTAATGGAAATCACTGCTGCCTTTTGTATAAAAACCACAGCTTCCTGCAATGTCCACAAACTGCCTGGCTGCAGTAAATTACATCAGGCATTACATTTGAGTATCCACACTATGACGTTAACTCTCACTGACTATAGTATAAATGGCACCAGTTAATGCAAGGGATGAATAATCCCACCATACCTGCAGCCAAGTGGAATGTGTTTTGCAATTCACAGACAACCTGAAATAGTTTTGTCCAAAATTGTAATTGTAGATGCTGGAATTATCTGTGTTCCAGACGGATGTAAGAGAAATGCCTTCATATCTTGGCATCTTTCTCACCATGGTGGTGTTTGACTAGTGAAAACACTGGCTAGTGCTGCTCACAAGGTAACAAGTCATTAATTGCAAGCAGTTCACAAGGAAAACCAGACTTACATTCCTCAAAATTAACTCTGATATCATGAGAACTTAAAACCTGTAGGATTTCAGAAATTCTTCCTGTTGAAAAGGGGGCAGTTAAAAAAAATTCCCAACTTCAAGAACTCCATTGTTTCACTGAAAACTTCAAGGTGAAGAGCAGACTGAGGGGGTTTTGTACTTGTCAAAGAAACCATTTTTACTAGTTCAAACTTTGGTTTCCATACCACTTAGCATTGCTATGCCAGGGGAGCAATCATCCTTTCAGTTAATTTTGCCAGTGTTCTGACATCCCTTGATGGCAGAAGACCCTCTGCATTCAAGGTCAGGGCAGAAAACCCACACCTGACAGCACTGCTGCATCACAGGGTGCACTCTCATTGGTGTTTATTAGTTGGGAGTCACCCGAAGGCTCAACACTGGCTCTGTCCAGGTGAGAGAAAAAATTATATGCACCTAATGGGCAGATGAAGACATGAAAATATATGTAAAGAGACAATGGGCAGCTTTTAAGGGCAATCAGGGCTGACTGAAGCCACACTTTTCCTACTTTTGGGTTTAATTAAGCAAAAGGGAGAAGAACAAACACTGCTCCTTAGTGACATCAGCAGAGCAGGTACTTGGAGCTGCTCAGCACTCTGTGACAGGCAAGACCTTTGCACTATATTCTGGGAGCTAAATCCTAGGTTGTAGCAACATGTCATGGCACAGATATGATACTGTTCAGCTTACCTGCTCAGAGGTTTTATAGAAGGCCACTGAGGCATTGACAAGTTTGAGCCTGTCCTCCATCTTCAGCATCAGCTGCTGCCAGTGCAGGGCCACCTTTTCGGCACACTCTCTGATAGCATCAGCATCATAATGCCCAGCCTGAAGCAACACTTCAGCTTTCTGCTGGACCTGCAGGGCACTCTGGTGTGTCTTCTGTAAGGAAGTGGCATGAAAGAGGGACTGTGTATGAGGGGAGGAAGGAGAGGTTGTATAGATGTGCCAGATATATGGTAGAAAGGTGAAGCGAAGTGTGAGCATGAAGATGTGAGAGAGTGAAACATTTTCAGTTATCTTCAGTGAACAGTTATTTTCTTCAAAGCATTTTAATTTCAATTATTCACACACATTTGCAACATGTTATTAAAGCCAGGGACAAGCAAGCACTGGTTAAGATGGGTTAGCTCCACTGGTCAGCTGCTGCCCCTTGGGCAAGAACCCAAGGTGGGATTCCTTGGTGGGTCAATGTTGATAACCTCAAGCAGGCAGCTGCTCTGCTGAGCTGTCACCCAGCCTGTACTCAGTGCTGACTGTATCCCACAGTATCCACAGATGCAAAAGCAAACACCAGAGCTGGAAAACCAGGGGCCTTAATCACCCTAATTTGACTCTTGCTGCAGTTTGCAGCTTTACTCTTGTGTAATTGTCCTGTCCACAGGATACAAAACATCAGCCTCAGAAGATGCCTTACTAAATAGCATCACCTATACCACATGTATCACCCCTAAGAGATACATTTCTGAAAGTCAGTTCACTCATGTTGGAGCTACATGATGCTGCCTTTAAGGGCAGAGCTGAGGGAATCAAGCCATTTTCTTCACCCTTTCCCACTTTACTCAGTAGCCACATTACCAGCAGCACTGAATTATCTGCCTCATTCTCCAGCCTACACCAATTCCTCCCAGAGTAACCAAGTAATGGTTACACCTTCCTCTCTAAGTTGCTGAGAGGAAAATAGCCCCTGGCCCTTCACAGTCTCCCGAGTAACTGTGTTCAGGCATGGTTTAGTCCAATATTTGATTTTAATCTTCTGAACAGAAGCCCCAAATCTCCTAAGGATCACTCTGTTCTGCATCCCATTTGTAACTTGCTGACAAATTCTCATGTGATATTTTTATGATCTAATCCTTGAACCTGGAAAGAAGCTTGAAATCATCTGGCAACACACTGATGAATAATGCAATGTACAGAAATCTATTAGCAAAAAAAGAGATTAATACTTGGCAGAAACATTTAGGAAGATGTTCAAGAACAACTGTTTAAATTTAATATCCATCTACTTTACTAATGTTAGAGTTGTAATAGTGGTTTTAAATAGACTTTAAAGGATTTCAACCAAAAATCAATTCCACATCTAGAATGCCTTTAGAGAACAGTCTGCTCAGTGTGCCTTGCTGATCTCTTCCCCATATTGAGCTTTAAACACTTTAAATATTTAATCTAGTGTTTTCTCCCTTTGAAAACTTACTTTCCCCTTGCTGTGGCGTAACCCTCTTCTCCCTCTGTGATTTGCATTTACCACCAAAGACAAGCACTTCCTCAATGGCAGCAAGCTGTGCTAACATGGCCAGTGAGTGTCTTGTTCCCCATTGCTGTCTGGTGATGGCTGCCAAGATGTGGTCAGCACAGCTTGGTACCAGCCAGCTCATACAGAATTGATAGAAAACTTCTTCCTTTTCCCTTAGGAGCTGCAACAGCTGCTCCTTCCTCAGCATAAGTGGAGCTGGATCCAAATAGGTCATTAGCTGAGATTTGAACTTTATACCTGCTACCAACACTATAATGTATATTGACTTATTTAAGGCTTACCAGAAGATATAAAGACATTTCACTCTCCTTCTCCCCCTCCCCATCAGGTATCTCTTCACATCTCCATTAAGGAAATACTATTATTGTAGTTTAAACTTTGGTTTAGTTTTGGTTATTTTTCAAGTATATATAAACCACAAAAAGGGATTTTCCAACCTGTCCTTTGCTCTGTAAAAAGCTAACAACTAACTTCATCTGGAAAGCATATACACCTTGTTAAGCAGGAGCAGGAGCAAGCAATGGACCGGCAATTGGAGTGAGCACATCCTGTGAGCATTGGGCTTGTTCATAATGACAAAGATATATAAAGTACTGAGTCTATGAGTATCGTAGTACCCTACTTAGGGGATTCCATAGCCCTCCACTACCTTATATTCAAAGGAAAGCAGCTATCCTGCTATCCTCCTGCCATGCCATGACCCTGTGAGCGAGGCAAATGAATTGGCTCACAATCTACTTTCAAAGTCCCGGTCAAAAATGTGTCACTCCAAGACAAGATGGGGCAAAAGCTCAGTTTAGCTGACAATTCTTTAAAAAATTGCCCCTCTTGCCTTTCCTTCAAAGTTATTTAAGAATGTGGGTTTGATGCACTGTCTCCTCTACTCTCCATAAATGGAGAGTTGAATGAAACAAAGACTTCCTGTGAGAGCATTATCCAGGAAGAAAGATATTCACAAACGAATGCTGTGAAATGATCTGCAAATTGCAGGAGAAACTGACTTGGCAAACTTCTCCCATTTTCAGATTACTTTATGAATTCTGATCTTATTTCTTTACCAAAGAAACTATCAGGAGATGTGTGTCATTTTCATGAATGGAAAGGCTGATATCTGATGACAGCAGAAGAATTAGCTGCAAGCGACAAGTCATTTATTTCACTATTAACCTCTAGCTGCATTACAAGTTTAATGAGTTGACTTTCTGAAGTTTTTCTTCCTCCCCTTCCCTCAAGCAAGCTACAATCGATGCCCAAGGGATAACGTTTTGTATGATGTTCACCTGGGAAGGAGAAACAAAGTTAACGTCTTCATTTTACCTCTATGGCCAGCTGAAACTGCTCATGCTCTCGCTGGAGTTGCTCAGCTTCAGAGAGGGAGCTTGCATTCACAAGGCTTGCATTCAGCATTGATTCACCATTCCTGATCCAGCCAAGCACCTGGAAAGAAAGGATGAGCTTATGGAAAGGTTGATTCGGTGAAAGGTTTATGTAGTCAGCACTCAGAAAATGCTCGAGCCTAGCTAACAAAGAAGTACTTTGCCGAGTGTGGTCTCAGGCTGAATCAGTGAGCAGAATGAAATCCTACGATGAAGCCTTAATGACATAAATTTTTAGAGGGCAAAGTTCTTATTGAAGAAGTTATTGCTTGAAGAATTAAACTCCCAAAGTGTTTACACAGATTTTGGGATAGCAAAGAGCTTTCATTTCCACAAAATGAAAAATGATCACAAAAATGAAAGTTCCCCTAAGCAAATACTCCAGGGCAGGACTACAAAGTGTAATGAGGGACGTTCTAAATGAAACAGAAAGATATGTCTCTCTTTGAAATTCCAACTGCAATCATGGACATTGCAACTCCTTTCTGCCCATGTTTCACTCACACAGAAGTCAGAGCTTAGGAGTGAGGAGGGAGAAGACACAGTTGGTTTCATCTGACTGAGAGTTGAAATGCTCTTGAAGCTTCCACCTGCATGCAGAGCTAGGAAGAAATCCCAGGTCTCGCATTTTATGTTTAGTTAAGAGGATTCATTTCAGGGATATTCAGATTATTTTTAGCATGCAAACAACTTTATAATGACTGCAGAATCAAATCTTAAATTACATCATTAATCTATCAAGCTTGTACTTATTAATTTAAGCAGCAATATTTTCTGCTATTTTAAGACATGTGTGTGGAAAATCAGCACCCAGAACACACGTGCAAGTTCTTTGCAGTGTTGTCTCAAAGCCTATTTTCTACCTGTGTAGGTGTAAAACTATTCCAGTAAAGCCAGAAAGTTGCTGAATTCAATTCACACATGCACAGGAAATCCTGACTGCCCAATCACTGCCCTAAATTTAGCTCATGGTTTACACAGCTCCAAAATTGACTTTGCTGCAACATTCTACATAGTAATTTCCCTTTTGTGCTATCAATTTCACTGAACGATCCATTACATTGTCTGAAAGAAATAGGGATTTTCTGTTGTTTTGGGTTTTATCCCTACATCATGTATCACCCTAGTTACAGCCATTTAGTTCCCTGTAGGGTAGGAAAATTACTTTTTCCTAGGAGAAAGGAAAGGGGAACCATCTACACATGTAGCTGACCCTAATTTATAGAAAATTACATTCTACTCAGTACAACAGCGAGGAAGATTTTGTCAGCTTTCTCTCTTTCATCAGCAGGTGTTATTGTTCCTGTGGGAAATGCAACAAAGATTTAAAGGAGAAGCAATCAAGTTATGATATGGTAATCATTTTGGCTGGCATTTTCTATAATCCATCAGACAAGAAAGCTACATTACCACTGACTATTCGGTACCAAAAGCTGAAGTTAGCCAAAGGATCACTGTTCTGCGAAAGACTTCAAGTGAAGACATCATAAAGCAACACATGCTTTCACATTTTACATACCATAAAATATACTGGCTTGGGCCATTTGGAGTGTAGCAAATACTGAGTATGTATGCTAAAAATGCAGCAGTTGGGTTCTGTTGTTTGTTTTGGGGCTTTTTAAAAGTTACAATCAGTGTGTGACAGGGTCCTCTTGGGAAGAGCTTTCATCTGAGCTGAGATTTTCAAAACCTGATATTTCAAAACCTGACAGATATTTTGATACAGATTTCATACAAACATCTGAGCCTCTAAGTAGTTAAAAAAAATCACTGGAAACCTCAATCCTAAACCAAAGCCACTTTATTAGGGAAAGCTAATAGGAAAGATCATACAACTGAAATCAGCCAAGTTTCCTTTCGTGTTAATGATGCACGTGCATTCCTCTGTACAACTATCGTGCTGACTCAAACATATTCAGGGTAAAGCAGTTCAGGTCATGCTCTGGAGGATGACATCTTGTCAGCACTCTCCTTGGCCAAAGCTGCTGCCACCCCTGAGTTGTGTCCTCCCTCCTTCTTCCAGACTGTGGGTTCAGATGCTCACTTTGGGTCTCTTACACTCCCCCTTCCAGGCTCACTGAGCATCCAAGCACTAACAAGTTTTGCTTTGAAGAACTTGAATAATGAAACCGTTCCACTTCCTAAAGTCTAACGCTCAAATGGCAGGGCCTCATCTGGGATTGCATCATCTTCTTCCATAGTAATGTTTTTTATCTTAGTGGTTTTTTTTTTCTCTTTTGTGCATACAGTAAGAAAAGATATTTCAGTTGCATACTCAAAGCTTCTTAAGTCTAAGGGTGGAAACCAGTCACCTGCAGAGCCTTTTGTTGTGTTACTGGTTTGGAAGTAGACTGTGAAATGGCTGGAAGAAAGGATTTTCAGATTTGTACTTGGTTTACAAGACCTGCTCACAAATTGACTCCCACTTATATGGTGCTGAATATCTTTACATTAAAATGTGTATAGAGGCTGCTAATTCATCACCAAGGCACTTTTCTGACAATGTCTTCTATTAATAGATTCACCATTATCTGGCAATGTGCAACAGCAAAACATGGCTTTAAAAAGACATTTCCTACAAATTGCTGACTTTATCAGCTTTGTAGATGGAGGTATTAAAAAATTCTGGAGTTAAATCAATCTCCAAGGACTACCTTAAAAAGCTTAACCATTTCTTTAAAAATGCAGAGGCAGAAACACACTGACAGCATCTTAGATGAAAACCATGTGCCATTGGAGAACAATTTCTCTGCAAGGCACTGACTGCCGAACGAGTTGACCACCACAGTTCTGAAACAACTCCCACCTTTTGACTCCAATTTGCTTAAAACAGGCTAGACTTCTGTATATGGCTCCTTGTAATTAAATAGCAGTAGCAAAATCTCTGCCATCTTCACTGAGGGCAGAATCAGATGGAAAATAAAAAGTGAGGCACCCTTGTGCAGGAAACATCACTGCATCACAGTGTTCCTGTCTGCTGGTTTAGTTTGGTCAGACTGCCTTCCTTGATGTTTCTAAAAGAGACTTAAGGCCTTGCTACTGATACCTGCTCAAGTTGTGTTGGAGTGTTTTTTTTAAGTTTAGAAGGCAAAATAATGTAAGGAAATCCTTTACATCTCTGGACCCTTTGTGGCTTCTTGGAGAGGCACTTAATACCACAGACACAACCACCAGCAAGGACGCCTTCTGGTAATATTATCCACATTCGAAATGACATCAGATTTCCAGGAGCTCTGTGACACTAGATTGCAAAAACACCAAGTGTATTCAACGTCTCTGAAATGACTATTTCCTGTCACTCTTTGGGCATATTCATATGGAAATAAATCTAATGCCAAACAGCAAAAGTGGATGGATAACAGAGATATGAAAAGGAAACTTCAGAACAACCTGGAAAATGCAGTGGGACACTGTGAGGATGTCTGGGAGTAAATTAGGCCAAGGTCAACATATCAAAAAAAGAAATAAAATGTACAAAGATAAAATAAGGGGACACAGAAGCCAACAGCTGCAAGCACAGCATTAGAGAGTCTGGTTTTTACATTGATCTCCACAACCCTGCTACTCTGCTATTACTTTTATGTAAGAAATCTAAGCTCTGTAGTTTCTGTTAGAAATGAGTGGGATTCAAATGAAGGGAAATCAGTCTTGGGCAGGATCTCTCTTAACAATAAAGAGTTTGTGAATCACTGATCTATACTATTTCCACTCTACAGCAGTTTGCAGAACATCTCATTTGGAATTGTTCTGCTTTAACGGCTCCAACCTTCGATTCATTATCGTGGCATTCAAATCCTTGCTGCATATGATATAAAGCAGAAATCCCTGGTAAATGAGACTTAAATAGACAGAGACAGTTAAAAGACTTTGTATTTCCATGAGCTGTTATATCAAAATGCAAACACATGTACATGCAGCAGCCTTGACCAATTCTACTATATCAGCAGAACACAACCACAGATACGGTAGACGTCTCACAGCTACCACATCTCAACTGATTTTCACGAGAGTGTAAGCAATTTGATAATGAGATCATCCATCATCTCAGATGCACTAAAATGAAAGTGAAGGAAATCTGGACCAGACTGGAGATGAACTACAAGCCAAAATCAATACATTTCCCAATTTCATTGATGGCTGGGAATAGGACTCCTACAAGAAACCAAATAGATAGAGCACAGATGTATTTTAACTTGCTTCTTTCTAAGAGAAACTATAGTTGTGGTAATTTATAGGTTAATAAGCAAAGGAGTCCTTAGTATTCAGCTGAACAAATAAAGTGATTCTTCACTACTGGTTTTCTGAAAGGTCACATGGTAATGAAGGCTCTGATGGTCTCAAGCTCCTTTAAGGAAATACTAATTCAAGGCAGCTGTTCTCTCAGTAAGTATTAGATAGTTCAGTCCTAAACCCATTTCCTTTGGTTAGATTTTGGTTTGTAAAATAGTTGAAAGTCCAGCATTTATCTGATAATGAGGCAAGTAACACCAGGTACCTGCAGAGAGTGCTGCTCTACCACAGGGCTGACTGACTGGCACTTCATCCTGGTCCTGTAGGCTAGTGACGTTTGGTCAGATGGCTATAACCTGCACTTTTACCACTTCTGCTACATGTTACTCCTCTGTATTTTCTATTATAAGTTAAAATGTGCTACTTCATCGTAAACCTACCAGACAAAACTCAAAGCTTACCTAAGTTGTGTGTAAAATAACTTTGGGAACCTATGGAAAAAAAGGATACACTTGATAATCATATTAAGGTAGTGATTATGAATAACACAGAGTCTCTTATTTTGTTTCAGGGTTTGTTTTGCTTTGTTTTTCAGAAGAAAGACAAAATACTCTACAGAGATCTGAAGTTTCATGAGGAGTTGACCTTCAACTATGACAAATGCAAAATTACTAAAATTTCAGAATAAAAATTTAGGAGAGTTCTGTGCTACTTTCATTTAGGGCTGCAATATATTCACATCAAAGTGGACTTGGAAATAAAATGTATGCACTGGTGTTGGTGCTGACATCTTCTAGCTTCAGTGCTAAGAAGGAAGGATTTTTTGCCAGCAATGCTAAACAATTCAGATAAAATGTCACTCATTCACTTTTGAAGATAGGATAACTATGATGATGTGTACTGTGCACTCAGTATATTATTTTCCTTTATTTTTTTAGTAAACAAAGAAGCAAATCTTTTTCATTACCACTTTGTAGCATTTGGAACCCTTTCCTCTCTGCCCCATCTATACTAGTAAAATGGAAATCTGAATATTCCACTTCTGGAAAAATATTCCTGGTTTTCCTAATGAAACAAAGACCATTCCATTGAAATCCAGACATATACTGGAGGATGAAGCTACCTATTGATTAGGAGGAAGGAGGTGTAACAAAGGAAAGAGAGGCATCCAAATTAAGTATCAAGGGAAACCTGGGGAGGCCGAATGCAACTGCCTACGCTAGGATGCAGTATGGAAGAAAGGCAAAATAACAATTCAGAATTGCTGAAAAAGTCCCATGATCTAGAGACCACAGAAAGAATTTTTTATCTCACCCAGAGGATGTTAAAGATTTCTGTAGGTCAATAGATGTACAGCAATAAAGGAAAAGGTGAAACTACTGTAATGTCATACTTAAACCTCACAGGTCAGTTACTATTTGCTTTGGGCCAATTCTCCACAACAGCTTAAGTCTGTATCCCAAACCAAATCGTTATATTCCCTGGACACATGGAGTCTGAGACAGCTTCTACAGATGAGAAGTTACGGGGTCAGTTCTGCACAGACTTCCCATAACTATTCATGAAGCCAAATATGTGCACACTAGAGACAATAGAGCCCTTTGCTATTTGGAAAAGCTCATACTGCAATCCATCAGCAAATCTTGTATTGTTAAGGTGGATCAAGATTGTTCACCTAAAGGTATGTGATTTGACAGAGGCTGGTTTAGCAGTTTGCATGTATGTAATGCCTGAAAACCCACTGAAGTCTCTCATGTGTGGTTAGAACCTCTCACCTGCTTGACTTCAGCCTGGAGGTGCCGGAGCTGTAGGCACTGCTCTAACCTCTTGTGCGTTTGGTCAGCATTAAGCTCCAGCTCGTGCTGTTTCTCATGAAGGAATTCCAGCAGTTCTTGAACCTGTGTCGCAAGATCAATGTCTTTTTCACAGATTAGCTCAATGCCTGCAACATGTAGAGAAAAAGAGAACATTGAACTTACTTGAAATTTCAGTTGCACAAATACGAGCTTCAAATTGTTTTGCCACCTAACACATTGATTTGTAACTCTCTGCGTAATTCTTTCTCAATAAAGTCTCTCATATGTAGCATTTGTCTTTCCCAGCCTCCTATTCTGCATCATTACATTTTTTTACACAGTAGTGTTTCTCTGGTGGTCATTGCTCATCTCACTCATCAGCATCTGGCTAGTAGGACATGATTTACCCACAGCTTTGCTAAACTTGAACATTAAGGAAAAAAAAAGACAGAAAAAGCCTTCTTTTTTTAAAGTAATTAATTAACTTAGAGTTCAGAGAACAGGAAGTGAACTACTTGCTAGATCCACAGTAATGCTCCCAGTGCATGGAATTCCACAATGCAAAACTTGGACACTTTAGAGCATCATTAGCAACAATAATCATCAACCATCCTACAGTTCTTTCAGAGTTCTTCCACAGACTGATTTTCATCCAATTCTCAGGTACCAGGGAGAAAAGGTGGCTTAGTACCACATTCTCCATGACCAGCATCCTGCAGGAAACTGAGAAATCCCTGATTGATCTGCTCTGATTTCATAGCTGACACTGATCTGATCAGGAGGCTGAAACAGAGACCTCCTGTGCCCCTTCCTATCTGCTAATTTTTTTAAATGATGCTATCAGCCTTGTGTGTAGCAGTTACATAAACTACAACACAGATCTTTACGTCTTCTGCTCTATTCCACTGGTGTGATAGCATTGCTGGGTACATTACCAGTGTAATTGTGAAAGTTTTGCCTGGAGGAAATATTATGTCATCCCATGTTACTATAATCCTTGTGATTATAAACTAAGAGCTGACTCTTCCCTTATTGAGGTCTACTGGAATTTTGCCTTTGGCCTTAATTCAGGGAGGATCAGGAACCTAATATAAAAGTAATCAGTTTGCAGTAATGCTGAGAAAACACTACACTTTTGTCCAAACCATTTGATTTCATGGAATGATAGGACACTAAAACAGAAGTGTTAATTAGAAGCTGCTGTACAGAAGGCTTGGACACTATTTTTAAAGACCATTTAGAAAGATATGTTTTCTTCACTCTTTATCCTCCTCGGAGACTTGTGACTTTCTCTCTCACAGCGATATCTATGGAGGACAGTACACAACATAAGTATGACTTTACAATTCACCACACACCTTTTTTCCTGGTTTTATCAGAAAAAGCACATGGGAATGCAAGTGGTTGGCTTATTGCCTTTCCCAGACAAAACAAAACAGTTTCTTCATTACCAAATAACGTGGAATGCCCCCTGGCTTCCCATTTAGAACTGGAAATTTAATATATGTTTCTATTCTTGGGAGTGAAGTTCCTTTCAATTGCCAGACATCAGGCATTGTTGCTATAATTAGCCTGCATACGGTTCTGTATCCTCAGGACACGATGGCTTTTTCTATGCTTGATTTCATCACACCTATTTGATAGGAAATGCACAGTTTTCCTTCATGCATACTCAGCTGGTATGGTTTTGATTGTGCTAACTCATCAGAAGCGACCACTGAAGTGCCTAGGATGCCTTCCAAGGGCAGCCTGTGCTCCCAATGATGGATGATCTGCCCTTTCTTGCTTGTCATACGTCATGCAGATTTATTCCACAGTGCGAGTGCATGTGGTGAGAGAGCTTATTTTTCTCAAAGATTGGTTTGTAAAACAGAAAGCCTTGTTTTCAGAATAATGTCACACTTATTATCTTTACATTGTGCTTGGATAGATAGAAGAGTGCAGCTGATTTTCTGAACTTGGTTGTTATTTTCTTCTAATGTCTCAGCCAGTGCTGTAGATATCAAGTGAAGGATAATGAAGTTAAAATGTTTTAAAAAAAGGTGACAGAAAAGAACATCTAGCCTCACTAACAGGCATTCTACAAAACATACATCATTTACACCTAAGCTATTTGCAATGTGAGATACTATTCAGTGTAAGGAAGATACTGCTTTTTGACCTGTACAAAGCTGATTTGAACCTCTTCTTAGGCTGAAGAGCCTGCAACAGGAAAGTTGTCTATCCTCTTCCTTGTAATATGAACTACAGTTATAACTATAAATGCCATCAAAACCAAAATTAAATAGATGTATATTTAATTAAATAGATCTACATTTAACTTTTAAATAATACAATGCTGGCACACAATGTGTCAGGAGGTTGGGGCATCCCTTTTTTTCTGTTATAAGGTAAGAGAAAGTGAAAGAAGTTGGAACACAAAAAGTTCCATTCAAACATCAGGAAAAACTATTTCACTGTTGAGGTGAGGGAGATCTGGCACAGGCTGCCCAGGGAGGGTGTAGAGGCTCCTTCCTTGGAGGTCTTCAAGACCCTGGACATATTCCTGTGTGACCTGATCTAGGTGAACCTGCTTCTGCAGAGGTGTCAGACTGGTTGATCTCTAAAGGTCCCTTCCAACCCTACCATTCTGTGATTCTGTAATTTTCCACATGACAGATAGGAACTATATAAAAGTTCCCCAGTATATCTTTGCAGTGTATTTCAGGCTTGACTTAGACAAATTGCTGCTAAGACATAAAAAACACAGCTCTGTAAACAATGAGCAATTCCTGAATGTGGTGCTCATTACGACAATACTGACAATGCAAATGGATAATAATCAAATAAATTTGTGCAATCAATTAATCAGCTGTTAGAGTGTAACTACTTTTAGTACCCAGAAGCAGAATAAGTAAGGTGTGTATGCTAATGAGTTACATGAACACGTCATCACTGCAGCTTGGGCTGAGGTATTAAATCACTGATGAACTATGACCCTAAACTTTCAAGATTAAATGGGTTTCTCAGAAATGTCCACTGTTGGAAGTATCAGGCCCCTTCAACATATCAAATTAGACACCCAATAATAATTTAAAGAATATTTGCCCACACATTAAATTTGCTAGTGGCAGCAGAGCTTCAACCAAACTGGAGACATAGAAGATAGGTTCATTGGAATGAAAATGATGGCTCATTGGAAAATCCAGTCTTCTTGAAACTACTGCTATAATCTTGTCTAAATAAGTTTCCTGAGACAATTGAAGACAATTTGAAAGTATTGCAAAAGTTCAGAAAACACAACCTGACTTCCTGATCTTACATATCCCCCAATAAAAACAAAACAAAACATCTCTTTGAAGAATAATTATTCTGGTGTTGAATGGTTTAATCCAGAGCAGGCTCAGCCACATGTGCTGGAGTAGCGGAAGGAATCACAGGAAGGTAACTCTGAGCTGTATGGAGCTTTGGAAATACTGGACTTGCACAGATGCTTTGTAGGCACAGATGCTCTGAATATCCACACAGAGCTGGATAGGGTGTATCACAAGGCCACTGGATTTATTGTACTAACATGGTAACATTCACAGGGATTTCCAAAAACTCCACAGCCTGGTAAGAACCTGCTCCAAATCTGCATCAGGCACTCAAAAAAGCATGGAAAAATGTTTTAAAACCTTCTTATTTTCTACCTGCACAAGACTTCCAAGTGAAAAAGACATCATATGGGGAAAAACCTGGATGTAATTTTATCTGACAGGCTTACTAGCCTAAATACCTCCAAGCCAAATGCCAGAGTGATCAAAATCAAACCTATGTGACATGAAAAAAAAGAACAAAACTCAAAAAAGATTTACAGAGAAGGGCAGAAACTTGGTCAATTAAGAGTGGCTGGTTAGGATAGAATGATCCTGAAAAATCACTTTTTAAATAGCTTTATCTTCCACGGGTATAGCTGAGTTTTGGTTGTAGCAGTGGTGACACTGTACAATGGGAAGCAGCAGTAGCAGCTGATTTCCCAGAACCCCTGCAAGTTTGTAGCTCTGGCAGTAAGAGCGATTGTACCTTAACTTATGCACTGAATGACTGTGATACAGGATTCAGGAAGAGGGAGTAAAATGAAATGAATTTTTTATGAAGTATAACTGTCCTTTATTGAAATAAGAAACAGTAGGCTCCCAAGAGGAATCTCTCTTCCTTATTTTGCCGTTCTCCCAGCATTTAGCATTCTGTGCATGGCAGACATGACCATTACCTTTTATTAACTACAGCTACTCTACATCTCCCATGAGGCTTCTGCTTCCTTGCCTTTGGGAGCGATGGATTTTTATTGGGTAGGCTTCACAGAAAAGGATCGTACATAATCTTTAAAAAAACACATCTTAAAAATCACTTCATTTAGTTGCTAATCTTTTGTCTGCAATCCAAAACAAGTTGTTTCTAGCTTCTTGACAAATACAGATTTTTTTTTTTCCCCTAAAAATCAGTCCCTGAGACTCCTGACTGTGCTCTGTTCAGGATCATATTCTTTACCTCCCATGAATTCCTACTCATATTAAGATTCTTCCAAGGTGAAAAAAATCCACCCAAGCGTACAAATTTAAAAAGCAAGCATCTTATCTGATGTATTCAGACAAGTTTTCTATACCAGCAAGCAAGGGAGATGAAGTACAGGACCAGGCATAGTGTGGGCAGATCTTATAGAAACTTGCACACATGGTTCACACAATGCACCGGATTGTCTAGTTCACAACATACTCTCACAGCAGCTCTTAGGTCTCTGTTGAGTGCAGCTTGCCAAATCAGGCTGAATACTGCCAGATTTTTTTAAAGGTGGGTGCCTAGAGGTAAAATGTTTGCCAAAGAAAAAAAAAAAACACGTGAAAATCCTTTTTGTTTTGAAAGTGCAAATTGGGAGGGAAAGAACAGGAGCTGCTTTTGCTTTGCACTCTTTCCAGACATTTAAGAAGGTTAAAACACTTCACAAGCAACATACGCTTCTGGACTTTATTCAGTGATTAATCTGAATTGTGATACTCCTTTTCCAAATGCAAACTGCAAGGATACAAAAATCCTGATTCATAAGATGTCTCAGAAACAGGATCCTACTGCTGAGAATAAAAGAATCAGACACACTATCAACATGAATCAGGTCTGTCGTTTAACAGCATGTCAAAGGGGGCTTTTCACATTGAAGTTGCTACCTTTAATTTTCAAGTGCACACTGAAAAGGAAAATTCCAACATGGTTTATCATACTCCCTTTTTACACAAAATAATTCCAATTAAAGCTGTCTGGAAACAAGAGTTCCTTTTCATGTCTGGTTTTAAGTTTCTGATATTTGGATTCTTTCCCAGAGGGCTCTTGGATAACTTCTTTCTCCCCTCACTCGCCTCTCTCTTCCTTCTGCATGTCTGCATCCTGAAATGTGGCAGAGAGAAGAAGTACTCAAGTCTGCAGTGAAGTCAGCACATCTGGTCAGTTTGTCTCTCCATAAAGTCTAGTTGCAGAAAGATTAATGAGCTCAGGATTCTAGAACAATTAGATTTCATCTAGACGTGAGATTTGACCAGTCAGCTCAAGTATCTGTAATTCATGATTCCCTGCAGTGTTTATTTCTGAGCTGGTATAAGGATGAGGACCTACCAGTGCAACTTGTCTTGCCCTTCCCTCTCCGTCTTCTTTGAAACTAATCACGAATTCCATCCTGCAGTTGTGAAACTTTCTGCCTAAACTTTGAAATTCAACTTTATTTCCTCAATGAGTTTCAGTCTCAAAGAAACAGCATATAATTCTGAATGTACGAACTCCCAATACTTGTGTAACAGTTCTGCAAGTTAATAGACAGGTATTGCCCACACTTATTTATGATAAAACCTGATTTATTTGGTATGTGCTGAGGTATTTTTGCCAGATACGCAGTTTTTGGGGGTTGAGAGGTTTTTGGGTTTGTTTTTTTTTTTTTTTCTCACGTAAAACAGTAATCAGATTCCTCTGCTCACCTGAAGCCTGGACCTCCATGATGTACTGGTGTAAATCTTGCCCTTGCTGGATGACTTCAAAGGTCATGTTGTTCATGGCCAACTTCCGCTCGGTGTGACGCTGCAAACGCTGCTCAGCCAGAGTGAGGTCTTCGGTATTGAAATCATTCATTTGTCTCAACAGATCTTCATTCCAGGCATCTAACTCTGCTGTAACCTTCATAGACAGAAGACAGACACTGTATTCACTCAAGATCAATGAAAAATCTTACTCTCGAACTGTGTCTGGATCACAGAGATATTTTCACATTTTCACTCTGATCCAGAAACCTCCAAACCACAATCTCAGTACATTAAGTGGAATCTGCCCACTTAATGCTCACACTTTGCATTCTGCTTTGGTGAGGATTCATGAAAAGATTACCCATCCATTAAGAAATCTGACTCTTTCTTTTTCCCTCCCATATTCCAAATGGCACTGCAAGAGAAAACTCATTATGTTCACATGGATGGTGGAGATGACCTTTCTGAATAAATTCAAATTTAAATGAAGCTGTAATGCTTGTAGAACTGCAAAACAACCTGCAACACCTGTGACCACATAATCTCGAAATGATTTGAATGCTTCTAAAACCATTTTTGCAACACACTGTGTTATATATTACATGTAGAAGTATTCAGTTCTACAAAGACAGAATAAATAAGTGATAAGCTGCTTTCACTAAGCCCTAAACCAGGGATAATTAATACATTTTCAGAATTATTATTATTATTATTGATATAGTGTAGTGTGAAAAGTATCTATCCATTGCTCACAGAAAATGTATCACAAGTCTAAATGTTGTATTATGAATTTGTGAGTTAACCCCTACATCATTGATTGCAGTTGTACAATGAGGCCCATGCTGTGCTTTCAGGGATGTACAGTCTTAGAATCATAGAACTGTTTGGTTGGAAAACACCTTTCAGATTACCAAGTCCAATCACTCACCTCACCCTGCCAAGCCCATCACTAAACTGTGTCCCTCAGCACCTCATCTACATGGCTTTTCAGTATCTCCAGGGATGGGGACTCCACCAGCTCCCTGGGCAGCCTGGGACAGGGCCTAACAACCCCCTTGGTGAAAAAGTTATTCCTAATATCCAATCTAAACCTCTCCTCATGCAACTTGAGCCCATTTCCTCTTGCCTTATCACTCAATATTTGAGAGAAGAGATCAACCCCCACCTCACTACAACCTCATTCAAGGCAGTTTTAAAGAGTGATCATATCTCCCCTTAGCCCCCTCTTTTTATAAGGATCCTTCTGTTGTCTACAATGGACGTGGGAACAGGCCCTGTATAATCTTTTTCTCCTGTGGAGCGAAAAACTTTTATACTGGAGAATGAAGAGAAATTATTCCCTTTTACATATGGGGAAAGCAGAGCACAGAAACGTCATACTCAAGGGCTAGGTGAATGACCACTAGAATCACAAATAGTACATGGCTCTAACCGAAGATCTATATAACCTGCCTGTAGCTCATGGGAATATCCAAAATCTTTTGTTGCTCTTTCTGCTACCTGATTACAACACACAGATTTTAGTGGTCCATTTACTGTATCTTCTGTATTTTACATGTTAGCCCCCAAGAAGCCAACCAATATCAGAGTGGCTTCTCCGCTTTTTCCTGCTCAAATAAAGTGAGATCTAGTCTCTACCTAAACAGCAAAGCCTCACCTCAACCTGGATTATGCTGCTGAAGACAAAGAAGAGGGAACATGCTAAGGACAAGGAATGAGGGATGGAAGACAAGGGAAGTGGGAATTAAATCATGCAGATAGGGTAGTACTGTGCAGAATGCAATTTCCTAAAGTGTTTTAAATTTTTAAATCAATGCCTTAATGCTGATTCATAGGTCAATTCCTCGTAGTTAGATTCAGGAGAGCTAAAACCAGGTATCTAAATTCCCACTTGTGCATGTTATGACACAGAGAAAGGTTGTTTCTCACTAAAAGTGTCCTTTAGTGCCTGTGTGCAATGAGATGCTTAACTTCCTAAGTAGTCAAGACTCAAAATTTTCCATTCAGTCTTCCCTTTTAGAAAACAAACATGATACCTAACACAGCAACACAACATGATGGTAACTCAGACTGTCTCTCAGTCCTCCTCACACCAGAATGTGAGTATATAATTTTGCACTGGAAAGAAGGAAAAACAGGTTTTAGGTTCTTTTTGGAAAGAAGTTGAGAAGCAGATTTACTCAAGCAAGAACCTGAAACCTCAGCTGCAGGGTGAAAGGCAGAGTGTAGATATCCTGGGGGGCTTCTATTTTTTTTCAGCTTGTTCCTTTGCCCATTCCACTCAATTACCTTTCAATAATAGCTATCTCTACAATCCTTGGCCCAATTCCTGACTCTAGCAGCCTCTGATTCATTCACATATCATAGCTGGAGTATTTGGACTGTAGAGACTTATTGGCAAATTTAACTGTTAGGGATAAATGGACAAAGTAGATGCAGGACAAGTGTTTTACTAGATACATTTACATTTAGAGACATACCCTCAGCTAACAGTAATCAGAATTGAAGTGGTCTTGGACTTGTTTGAAGCTGCAAACGATGAAATGAATTTAGGGTAACCACAGGTTCCTACAGTCATGACAATAACACTTGAAGTTCCATGCAAAGCCCTTTCTGCTCTTTTTAATGGAAAGGCACATGATAGAAGTGAATCAGAAGATTTTTGGGTTTTTTATGAGCTTTTGAGAAATCCGTCTATTTGAACTCATTGCATTGATTGTCAGGCTGCTAAAACACAAGTATTTGAAATTTTGCAAGGATTCACAAAGTACTTCCAAATTTCCTCATGCACATTCTCATGTAAGTGCACTCAGGAGGATGCCTAAAAGCATGTAGAAGTGATAGTAATAGAAAATATTAACACAATCAAAGAATGTGTTGCATTAGTTTGGTCTGACGGACATGATGCTACAAGTGAGGAATTCACATCTAAACAAAATCCCATCATCCCATTTATGTCTATGGGCATCTGCTCCAAGACTGGAAAATGCAAATCTTTCAGAGGGTTGAACTGACAGGGGAGGTAATGATGGACATATGGAGGCATCAACAAGTGTTCCCACAAGTGTGCTGATATCCAGCACTTCTACTGCCTGGGCAAACCTCTCTGCTATGGTGCTGTTTCTCTCAGTAACTTCTCCACTTGGCTATGAGAGAGACACTGATCAGCATTGCTTTTATTGTTAAATGTACAGTCATTTCCAATTGAGCAGAGGGGAATGGCTGTTCCTGACTGTACTCTTCTTTGCCCCTTAGGCCTGAGTGTCTGAGACAGACACTCAGACCTGTGGCTGAGAGGTACCCACAGTCAAGAGGACTGCCTCCTAGGTAACCAGTGCTCTTCATGCTTTTGTCAGCAACCATTATTCACTCATCTGCCCACCCTGGAGGAGCTGCACCTCAGTATCTACCTGTCCTATTAGCTACTGCAAGACACTGAGGGGTTTATGCTCCATTATCCATGCTTCCCAGTTCAAACCAGTGGTTCCAATTAAAGAGAAAGGACAGTACAGGCAGTCAGGACACAAGTTGATAAACAACGTGGGATGCAAGGCCATCCCATGATGCTCCATCTTGCATTGCCAGGACAGGAAAGGGGGTTAAGAGTGCACTTGACTGTCTCTGGACAGTTGGACAGGTCTGGTGGGGCTTGTTAGTCTAGTGCCAGGTCTGGCAGGGCCAAGAGGACAGCCAACAGCAGAGGGAGAAGGAAGGGCAGAGGTGAGTTTCCTTTGAGTGAAGCTGATGAAGGAGTGACGATCATCGCATGTGCAGGGTTAGGGAAGGGGAGGGGGGAGTCAGGCACAGCAAGAGGTGGAACATTACTGAATTCCTCAGGCAAAGGGTGTACAGGAAGGCTGGGTACATTGCTCTGAGTAACTGAGACAAACAGATGGCTAAAAGGGAATCTAAAGCATATGAAGGCAAAAAAGCAAAGGCAGAGCTGTGATAACAACCCAGGTTTCCTGAATCCCAATCTGGTGCCCTATCCCAGACACCATGCTGCTTTGCATATCTCATTAAGATGTTTCCTTTTCTATCTGTACAGCCAATGCCTCAAAATCCCAGCAGTTTCTGTACTTGAGACAGGATCACTGGAAATGGTCCCAGAGTCTGAATATGAGTCTCTAACTGGTCTGACTTGGGTATAGGGAAAATTGTTCAAGCATCCTATCTCCTAAGCTGTGCTAAGAGCCAATTTTAAGAGCCTGTGTCAGGAATTGTTTCATAAATGAGGCTCACTTGTCCACGAACTTGTTTAATTCCCTTTTCCCCCGGAATGGCTGATTAGAGTTTACTCTGTCTGCTAGATTTTTGATGGGAAGAACTGACAGCACTTCTTATGTTTATTCACTTCCCAGTGTTTGCAATTCTAAATAGACCTTAGCATTCCTCATACCCTCAGAGAAGCCTTGCTGAAAGAGAAGCCCTGAGCTCTGCTCTGTTCTTGCATGAGAGAGAAATTATACCAAAGCAGAGCATGTCATGAGAGCAGCAACAGTGGAAGTGCACAGGTCTGCATTTGCAAAACCTACAGACTTATCCCCAGGTGCCCACACTGTCCCATGGGAAGCTGCACACACGGCTGTCAGCCACACTCCAGCTGACTCTTTGGAAGAAGCTGTGTGTCTTCCTTGCAGGTCTTACAAAGCTAGTGGCCAAGGAACAGCTCTCTATTACTAAAGGAAAGTCAAGTTACTCCTAAGTACTAATGAGAGAGGAAGGCATGATGAAGTTATTGATTGACCATGAGCCTAGAAAAGCCCATTCTTCCCTGAAACAGATGCTCCTGCTGCCATGATAATGGTAGGTAATTAATGCTGGTAGTGAACCCAATATAGTATTAAATGAGATACCTGAGATGTCCTTATTAGAGCAGTGGAGGCAGCATAAAAGTTAACTTCAACACGTAAGCAAACATTGGGTTTGTGTTGAGCTCCATGCTGCGATCACAAGGCTATAATAGATATCAGACTTTGTCAGCCAAGTCTCTCTTTCACGCAGACACAGCAAATGCAGTCTAGATCATACACTCTTTAGGGAGGAATCCCTCTAAAGCAGCAACTTAATATACTCAAATTGCCACTGCTACAACGCTGCTGCATTTGCTGCTTCCTGCATTTATCATGTTGCAACACCTGCAGATAACAGAACCAAAGGGAGAGAGACATGTTCATCTTCAATCCTGGAGAAAGAGGAGAGGTATAGAGAAGAGGTATGCAGTCATCTCATGTCCCCATTGCAGCCTATCTGTGAACTAGGCCACAGAACCTACCCCAGCTGCAGCAGCTGACGTGCAGGCAATTGTACATCTGCAGTAACTTCACATCTAAACCCTAAATAGTTTTGTTTTTTTTTTTTTTTTTTTTTTATGCTGCTGCTTAGAATTCTACAAAATGATGCTGCTGAGCCTTGAATGTTGCTTGCTTGGCCTTAGCTCTGTGTTTGACATCTAAAGTTGTCTTGTTTAATGCCAACCAGAAAATGCTGTTTGCCAATTGAAGGAGGTGGGAGAGCAGAAATGAGGAATCAAGTAAAAAATGTTATATGGTGAATGAATCACATTGAAGGTGATATTTTGACGTACGGGCTGAGGAAGGGCATATGAGGAGGAGGGAAAGTTCCATCCTGGGAGCAGAAGCTATTAACACAAAGAAAGTGGGCTCATGAGAGGGAACTGAAAAGAGTAAAGAAGAACTCTTCTCCTTGGGAAAAACAAGCAAATGTGGGAGGCAGGTTGCAAGAGAAATGATGGTGCAAGTGGGAGAAGGAGCAAAGGCGAGAAGAGTGGGTAGAGCATGGGGATGAAGCAGAGCAGGAAGAACAGTCACAGAGGAACAGGGCAGATCTGTACAGAGCTCCGAATCAAGAATCAACGGAATATCTACCTCGTTTAAAAAGAAAAAAAGGTGGCAGCCATAGAGCTGGGAAGAACAGAGAGTGAATAGACTAGTACTGAAAGTATAAGGTAGAGGAGATGAAGGTAGGAAAGGGTGAATGAAACTGTCACTTCCACAGATCACGTAAGCACAGAGTTTGCTCTTCCACCTTCCCAGGCCTCAGGTTCAGCTGATGCTATGCAGTATGACAACACGGTCACTCGTTTTTTCGACAGCAGACAGAAATGCCACCCTGGCTTAGTGGGGACCTCAGCTGCTGAAGTGTGAAAAGGCTGTCACAGAGATGATTCTGCTCCAGTGCTTTTGGCTCCTGAATCCCCAAAAATATCAAGGAAATGATGGAATTTATCTCCAGAAAACCAGAGTTCTCAGGACAGCTTAGTGCTTGCCCTTCCTTAAAATGAAGTGAAAACTATGGAAAAGAAAAACAAAAGCTCACTAAGCATGAGGCATTATAGAATTCCAGCTTATGAATAGAGGAGTCTGAAACTTTTCTTAGTGTTCCCTTTCTCTCAAATCTCAAGATCCTTGTAACTCATTTCTAACGAAGAAGCTCACATCCGAGTGTCAGCTGTAAATCAGCGAGGGACTATAAAACTTCCTTTACCTTCATCCAGGCAGCTAATTCACTTGAAAGATTCTGCTAATGATATAAACCTGTAATGGGAAACTCAAGTGAGTTGTAAATAACAGGGAAACAAACTACTGTGAAAGCTGGCTCCTGTTCCCTTCCAAATTCATGCTCAGGGACAGATGTGAACAGCCAGAAGAGCCAGTATGTGAAATTAAGGCTGAAAAATTTAATTAGCAGGTAAAATAGAGCCAAGGAGACTTGAATGGGGGAAAATCAGATATCCAGCAGGTGAAGATTTTAGTGCTCATGGGGATTTTTGAAAGATAACAAACAACATACAAGATCAGATTTATATTGTACAGTGGGATGCCTCATAATCCCTTCCAGGACTATGGCTTGGCCTAGAAAACACGTTGCTCTAAGACTACAGCACATAGGCTCTGTGTAACATTGCACAGATCTACATGCATTGTAGGATACAAGACAATACACATAAGGGAAGGATCTGGACTGCTTGGGGAAAGGAAGAGAGAGTTTCTTTGGAGGTAACCGAGAGCTGTTGCCACACAGGCGTTGGCCAAGATCATTCCTGTTCTCAGTCATAGAGTTTTAGAGGGGGCTACAGGTGAATTTGATCATTCCTCTACAAAACATACAAAGAGAAAAATATGCTGAAAGACTGTGGATGGCAGTAATTTTGTCAGGAGTTTCAACTCAGTGCATTTTACCATTCATTCCTTATGCATTTTCTTGGTATTCTACTGCATAGTAGCATTCATTCAAACAATGGTTAATAAGCCTTTCAATGTCTATTTCTGAAGCAAGGGACAAAATACACTTGACAGATTTTACTGAGGATATAACTCTGAAATAAGACTGTACTTCATCCAAATAACGTGCTCAGCAGGATGCCAGCACTGCCGCTCGTGTCTGCCAGCTATTGTCCCTTGAGTCTTACACCCTATTTCCTCGTGGTGGATCAGCTACCACATTCATCTCCTAAGTTACTTGGTTGGCTGCACGAAATCAATTGAGGTCTGCATCACGTAGGAAGACCAATCCTATAATCCTAATGATCCCATCCTTGTCTTGAAATGAGCAATGACTTGGTGAAGGAATAAAACATATCAGGCATCAAAGTTAGACACATTTCCTAAATAAAGAACGGGTTGTTGCTTTATGGTTTTAAAACCTAAGGCAGAATAACCTCCCATAGGGATAGCTCTGCTCTCTCACGTTTCTGTTATGTCTGTTTCCAGGTGTTGTCATAGTTTGAATTTCCTCATTTACCCCAAGAAGTGGTAAATTTACCCCAGAGTGTAAATATCAGTCAATATAATGAGATTAAGACAAGAGAGAACACGCAGCACATGCTGTATAGCTGGGAGTTTGCATCCAAATTCATGTCCTCCCAAATTCATGTCTGCCAAACCTGCCTTGAGTCAAGTACAAGACAAAAGCTGCCTGTGTGGCTTAGAAGTCCTAAATGAATGCAGCTGGGCTGCACTGTCAAGGAAACAGGCAGGTGGCTTCTCTTCACCTAAAATACTTTTCCTGAAGACAAAATGCAACGCTAGCTGGCAGGTTTCACTGAAGTACAAGAAAAGGTCCAATGATGCCTAAATACATGGAAGTAAGCATTGCTCGTTCAGTAATCATTAATTCTGAAATTTGCTTGGACTCCAAACCTCTGTCAAGAAGACAGGGCTACAAAGCAGATGAGTATAGTGCACAGTACAGTTTAGGAAGGAGTGACAAAGGAAAGGGTCATGGGATCTCTGGCATGGATTTCAATACCCAGGGAGAACAATACAATCAGGAAAGTTTCCAAAGAACAAATGACATTCAGATAGACATTTTCTAAATAAAGCTGAAAGCCAATCACTCAATTGCCATTTGTGTGTTTGAAAAATTCCAATACTTTCAGTTTGCATTATTAATTAAAAAGGAGAGAGACAGAATAGTAGAAAAAAATTAGAATAAACAATGTTTGGTACTAAAACTGAATAGAAAGAGACAACATGATAAGTAACTGTTCTCCAAGACTGAGCTCTAATGTGGAGCCTTCCCTAAAGTTGTTGGAAGCAGATAGGTCCCACAGCTGCATCCCTCTGGCCTCTACTAGAGACATGCAAGTTTTTCTGCTCACTGGAGCTCCCATCATAAGAGATTCCCTGGAGCTCAAGAATCTGAGAAACAAGGGTGAGAACACAGATCTGGAGGGGGCGGGTGGGAATGGGAAACTCAGTGCTTAACAAGACAGAAGCAGCAAAGAGGACAAAGGTGTTGAAGTTTGGGAGATAGAGGGCCAGCTTTTTGCAGATTGTTTGTGTGAGTGCAGATAAAGAGAGAGATTAATATAATTGCAGCAGGTAGAGGGGTTTCATTAGGAATGTGTTCAATACGGAACTGCTCTCTGGACAGATGGAAGGAGGCTTATCTAGACTAGAAAAGGAGAAATTCATTTGACAAGCATACTGGTACACATTATTTCACTGTTCTTAATCTATGGAGAATCTAGGCTATTATGGAAAATTAAAACCTAAATACATTCCCAGTCAAAGCTCAAGCTACTTAAGTAGAAAAAACCATTTAATTTCCTAGTTTAAATTTCATCATCTTTTTCTCTTAAAAGCTTGGAATAGTCAATCGCCAGAAATACTACATGCTTTTTAATTATGGTGATGAAAAAGTCTTTTTGCTTCTCAATAAATGCATGAGATAATTTTGTTAATTTTGATAAGATTCCTACCGGTCTGGAATCTTTATTATATGGCTGAGGCAACTGACTGCAATCTACTTTCTAAGGATCATTATTGTGTCAATTTGATCCAATTCAGCTGTTGTTTGAAAATGCATAGCATACATCTGCCATTTAATATTTGATTTCAAATTGCCTGTATTTTTGTTATCCATGAAACTCTTTTCCTTGTTTAAGCACTAAATATAAAATTTGAGACACTGACCTGGATATATTTTCCATTATGTGTTCAGTTATAAATTAAATGTCACAATTATTCTAAAATAAAAGATGTTTTTTTTTCAGAAAGAGGGAGGTTTCTAAGGAAAATCATCTGCCTACAGACTCCCTATGAAACACTTTCTCGGATTTCCTTGTAATATTAATCTTGCAGAGGGAATTCAGATGTACTTATGATAAAAAATGGCAAACCTACACTGACAACTGAGTGGTGATTTTTTTCTTTAAAATCCTTTCTAGCTAATCTGATTTTAGAAGCACATTCCCAGTTTTGCATATCTTAATATATCACAGCCACTCCAAACGAGTCTGTGGATACACAGAAGTAGGATTCATGCAAAACCAAAACAGAGGGATCCACACAGCAGTCCTATCTCTGGCATCACATATGGAGGGGACTAAGATAAGCCACATCACCTCCTGATGCCTTGATTGCTCCCATCAGTAAAAGAATCCATGATGGCAATGACCTTTGAGAACTTTGATTGATTAGAATTTTAAAACAGGGATTTAAAAAGAATAATGATGAACTTTATTTAAATCAACATAAGTCTAGGTTCTGACCTACAACTTGCAGTGAAACAGGCTGAGATCTTAATGAATGACTCACATGAGGTCACCATAAATAGCCAAAGACTCATTTGGGTGTTTCAGAAGCACCTACTGGTTTTCATATTTTTTTTTCTTCATTTTTTAAAACAACAGGGGCCATTTATAGATATGTACAAGTATATACATTCACACCCCATTTATATCTTTAGAGCAGAAGCTATTTAACATTTGCCACACTGTTGTATTAAGGTATCTTCTATTTAAATGCAAGAGATGCTACAATTACTGCAGGTTCCTGGATTCTGAATGTAGCATTCTTAAGGCAAAGTATGTTACCTGACATGAAATATTTACACTTACACACACATATTCATAAATAATACTGTCTCTCAATATCAAGGAGGCTGTATATAGTTAAATAAAATTAAACTATTCCAATTTACATAAATATTAAGCACTGTAGAGCAGACTTGAGTATAATATCTAACTCTGCAGTCACAACAGGAAAGCTCACATACTGATTTCTATCTCTGGTATCCGATTATAGATCAAGACACCTAAAAATTTCTGTTTCCAGACTTTTATTCTACTGTAATCCATCATGCTATGTCTATTTAAAATAAACACTAACAAAGTGTAACACAGCATTATAATGCTCCTGTTAATTACCAGTACTCACCTTGAGATTACCTACAGATTTACAAATAATACCTCCAGGATATATCATCATAAAACACTTAAAGGTGTTCCATGAACTGAACAAGCATCAGTGGGATACAGTAGGAGGAATATACCCTGGAGGGGATATAAGCTCTGACACATAGCTTTCACGGATTTTGTGCACAAGTTAATTTACATGTTGTTCTTTTTGCACCATGTCCTACCAGAATTACAGCAAGTAATTAATGAGGTTGGCTGGAGTCTCTTTAAAGTTTCTCTGTCCAAGAATATCTCCATTATTAATGGTTTGATGAGTTTTCCAGCCAGTGCTTTTGATTTCAAGCAGAAGTACAAAATAGGAATGAAAGACTGTTTTTGTACATGGATGTAAAGATGTTCTTTAACTTCACCCCCCCCCTTTTTTTTTTCTTTATTCCCTTTCAATATAAATCCACTGTGATGCTTAACCTTGTTTTTTAAATACGCTTTGCTTTTGTGCATAGTGTATTTTTTCACTTGGTGGTTTGAAGTCAAATGTGCATCTGTAAATATCTATGTTTGTATATGAAGAGGCAAACCGCACTAATAAGTGACACAGAACTTTCAAATCCCTGAGTGACTAGAGTCAATAAATAGTTATAACAAGGGCATTTTATAAAGCTTCTCTGCAAAGCAAACAGATCCTCAGCATAGTCAGTTAGGCAGACACAAATCTATTTCTAGCAGTACATGCTGAAGCATATTTTTAGCTTCAAGATGCCGTATTTAAAACCTGGTTGTAATTGTCTCTCTTCCTCACACGACTGCTGAGCACAATCAAACAGCTCCAGGTGTACTCTAACAGAGTATGTTTACATACTCTCCCCCTCCCACAGCTCTACCTTTCCCAGGTCATGCAGCCAGCTCTTACCTCAATAGTGTACTGCTCAAAAATCCGGAGCTGAAGGAAAATGTCTAGCTTAATCTTCCTCTCATGGAAGAGCTCTTCCATCTGTACCTGGGCCTCGTCGAGCTGCTGAAGGACAGATTCGATGTGGCTGATGGAGCTATTGTGTGGAGTCTTATTGTTGGAAACGGCAGAATCCCTGTAGCAAGGCAGAGAGCATGGTTAAAACTGAGCTTTAAGGCAGGCAAAAGAGCAAGAACTACACACTTGTGATTCTGCGTGCTGCTGAGAAGCAAACCCAAGCACAAAGGGCTGAGGGAAGGTGTATGCAACACTCATCTCTTCTACTTGCTGAAATCCTGCAGCTCCTGAACTCGGCACAAAGTTTGAACAAGGGGATCACACTTTCTTGTGTTGTGACACTGTGACCTTACACATTTGGGAAGGGGAGAGGAACAGAATGACACATCGATCTGAAAGGCTCTCTTGAGGAGTCTGGCTCCTCAAGCAATCTCCTTTAATCCCACTGAATGACCTACTCCAGTCTACTCTCATACCAAGCTCAGAAATGCTATTTAGCCACCTGGATGTTTACAAGGTAATTTTGTACATTTGCTTTACTACCTACAGACTAATTGAATCAGAACTACCAGCATGTTAGATCAAGGGGTAGGGATGCTTTGTTTTCCTCTGGAATACATGGTACAGCCACAGATGCAGAATACAGTGCAAGAAACTCCGCTGAAGGAAAACGCCTTTTAAACATTGTAAGACAGACTCTGACTTGTCTTTTCACTAGGGCAAGTGAAATAAGAGGCAGGTTGGATGCTGTCTTGTCCACACTTTCCATACCCAGGCAGCACAAGGGAGGTAGCCCTTTAACTGGTGGGCTAGGACCAGGGTAAATTTGCTGTACCTTAGAGCATGGACATAACACAGTCCTGACTATTTTCTACTGTTCTCTGAGGTATATTAAGATGTATCAGTATTTCCTATCAACCTCCAGTTCTGCCTTCCAGAAAGTGGCAGGAACAATTACAAATTACAAATCCAACAGCACATACTGAACTATTGGTGCACCAATCAACTCTCACAGGTCTACTTAACTGACTGACAATACTGGAAGACAAACTAAATGTCCAGTAGTGCTGCCAAGTCATTGCATTGTCCCACAGAGACCAAACGCAGCTGGGAGCCATTCTTCTGGCCAGATAACCTGGGCTTCAGAGTAGAGGTGCCCACGGAGTTTCCCCACTGTAGAAGAGTGTGGTTTAGGTCTTTAATTCCCTTTTCTTGGTTCAATTTCCTCTCCATAAACATCTAATAAATCATTCGTAGTTTTCTACAGAACTTGACAGAAATGCTTGTGCTTTGCTCTTTGCAAATTATCATCACATAGGGTCAGATCAAAACAATGTAAAGTCAACTTAAATGTTAATGGAACTCTGTCAGTGAGTAAAATTGGGGAAAAAAGAACCCACAGAACCTTTTGCAGATGCCTTAAGTTGAAACTAGGCACTGACACACACCCCATCATTTTAGGTAAGTTTAAAACACCCTTTTGATGTTCTAAGGCAAAACTCCACATGTTATTCTGTTTTCACTATGTGTCTTGAAGGAACAGAACAAACATTTGCCTGAATATGTGAAGCCTAAAAATAAAAATACAGAATACTATTAACTGCATAACAGTTTCCTCTTTGGATGTGTTACACTTTCCTCAAATAGTTTGCCTGATACACTGAACCACGGATGTTCCAGCATTACTCTGAAGCAAGTACTACCAACTCCCTTTGCTTATATGGGAATATTACACCAATATCACTCTCTCCAAGTGATATGGTTTCTGCCCCACTCTTGAGTCTTGGGTTTTCACCTTCTTGGTGACCACAAGGTCTCTCTCTGCCTCCACATTAGACCTCTGCAGAGAAGAGTGAATGAAGGTAAAGTGAGATTTTGAAACTGGAGCTTAATCTGAGGCCACATTCAATCAAGTCCTGTTTCCTTCAGTCAGCACCTGTCTTCTATAAAAGGACATGAAATATGTCTTCATTCAAATGCATTAGTATTCATATAGTATCTAAATGACTCCATGAATTATTCAAGACTGGTGTTGAATAATCTTTCACAGGATCTAAAGGCATATTTGGTTTTAGAAATTCTTTTTCATTAAACGTTTCGCTCTTCAAATCAAGCCACTTTTGTGTTTCAGTGTCAGATGCAACACAAAAATTTAAGTGTAATAATCTGGTATTTTTTTCCACAGTTTCCTCAGACAAGGCCTTGACAATCCCTAGCTAGACTGGTCTGAGAAAGATCTTCCATAAAAAGAAATTTCTGAGATTGGATGCTTCCACCACAAGATTTCTTGCTCCAATTGGTGATGAGAAATTCCTGGAAAGAATTCATAAAGATCCTTACTAGTCTCTGAAAGGTTACGAATGAGAGGAGTAAAATGCAGGGAAATTATTGGAAACAAAAACAAGATAAATTTGGGGGACATAACACTGGGCTTTGTGCATCACTGTTGAATTTGTTCAGAATGAACGCTGTGACTCTGAAAACACTTTCAGTGCTGTAAGTGGGAGAAAGCTTATTGAAATATACCCATTATCAAAAGCTCATACGCTGAGCTTGCCTAAAGAAGGCAAGATACAACACTCTTCACTGTCATTTTTTTCCCCCTAACATTCCTGTTCTTTGACATCTCACTGGATCAAGGCATAGTTTTGCCTTTCACAGATGTGCAGAAATATTGTCCCCAGCAGCAGCTGCCCTCCTAGAAATGCAGTTCAAAAGATCTTCTTTGTGTTGACTGCTGAGAATGATGATCACCTCAGTAAAACACTGATAAGAGGCAGTGAAAAAAGTGTTACCAATGCTAACCATGACATGTAGGGTCTTGCTAACCAGGCTAGTTTTATTCATGATAGGTATGGTCTCCTGATGCAGAGTCACTGAGGTCCCTAATCACCTAATTCTCCTCATTGTTGTAGTGTTTGCAATCTTCCCCTATTCTTTATGGCAGGTACAAGGTGATCCATACTGTGAAATACAATGCTGTGTTAAGGAAAGGAGTCAGCAATTCTAACTTTTCCTTCTTTCTTTTATCTGTGTGTTCTTTACTTTTGTCAGCAGCCACAAAAGCTGTTAGAGAAGTGGTTTCATGTCTTTCTTACACAGTTCTGCTTCACTTTTTGAAAGAGTCCAGGATTGCATTACAGGCTTTGCAGTTAGTCAGAGTGCTCAAAAACACTTGACTCAGAGATTGTCTTGACAGTTCTGCTTTGCAAGCCTGTGTGTGTGTGTGTGTGTGTGTGTGCCACAAAACCTGTCTTGTCATTTTACAAACGTTTAGGCATGACATCTTTGCTTTTCAAAGACTGAAACTCAGAATTGACTAAGTCTGCATTGAAAAAAAGCTGAAGTTCCATATGCCATCTCTTAGTTCACCTCTTCTCCTGCATGGCCTTGCAGCCACCACATCAGCCTTTCTCCAATAACTGCTATTCATACCAATGCTCCACTGACTTTTCAACTCCAAACCTGGCCACTCTCCAACTCCACATGATGCCTTCCTACTTACTCAGGTGCAGGCAAAAAACCTTTAGGCCAGTCCACAGCTAGCAACCATTACCCCTTCAATACAGACACTTTCTGCAACCCTACAAACCACACCACACTCAACCTGATGGGTTTATATCAGGATATTTTTAGGCTCTTCTCCATGGGTGTTCATACTGAAAGGGTGTTATGTCAATAGATGGGATGAACAACAAAAAAATCTTTAGTCCAGAATGTCACTGCTACTTTTGTGATCTCACAGAAGTGCCCTAAACTTTGTAAAAAGTTTAATTGTGTAAAAGGAGATTACCAGGCAGACCTCTGACTGACTCATTCTGGCTGGCCATATATCCATTCTTATCTAAAACCTCCTCCTTCTGGCAACTCACTAGCCAAAAACAGCATGTTTCCTTCCTACTTATCAGCCAAAGTGAATGGAGGGATGAAGCCTAGCTATGTCTACTCCCGATCCTTCCTTCCCAACTCTGATCTTGGCCAGTAATACCACAGTTTGAGTCCCTTGCTTTTCCCTTGTGACGCAGGCAAGCCACATATAATAAGAGTAGGAATTTACACAGCCTCTCCTGTGTGGCTGCCTAGGGCTGAATGACAATCAAAATCCATTCAAATCTCTCAGGTTGTTTCTGATGCGGTGGAGAAGACTCTGCATCCAGGAAAAAGTATAGAGGAATGCTTAGCATGTGGCTGCAGTAGATGACTTGAGAACTCCAGGAGGGCTTGTATGGGTAGAGTTCCACCAGGACCCTTCCCCCTGCAGGACCCTTCCCCCTGGGACAGCCTCTGGTGAAATGTATAAGACCTGGCAGATTTGCATATTATATAGGTATAGAAAATGCATACACTATGTACATGTAGATAAAACAATCAGTAACAATACAAAGATCTAAAGAAAAGTTATGTATTGGACTTGGTTTTGAGCTCAGTAACATCATTAAAAAGCAGGAAAACTCCACTGCTGTCCACAAAGTCAAAGCCATAGAAACCCACTATAAACAAGGACAAATGAGATCTCACAACTACAAGTCTTGTGCATGCTCACTCTGCAAACATTCATTCTATTACACTTACAGACTGAGAAAGCAAAAAAAAAAAACCCGATTTCTCTGAGACAGCCTCTTCATGTACTTTAAATCAGGGAAAATGAACTGTTTCAATTCATAATGGAAGTGGAACTGACAGTATGAGACCCTCTTTGACAGTATGAATAAACCCCACATGGACAATGATAAATAGAAAAGTGCTGCATGCAAAATGAAAGAGTGAAGACTGTTAGATGCATGGATATTTTATTAAGAGGAATACACTTCTACATCAGGACTAACCACATAAATCACAAGGCCTCATCTCACAACCCTTTAGCAATCTCACATAAATATCAACTAAAGATATTAACCTGAAACACATTGGTTTCAATTCACTTCACTGAGCCTATAAATAATCTCTCTGTCAAACAAGAACCCCAAGCTGATCCACGACCACTCTAATCAGTCTTACACAAATCACTCCTTGCAATTTCAGTAAAACACTCAGAGAATTTGAAGAATGATAAATAAGCAAAGAATTAATAAACTCTCCCCATTAATCCTAACTTACAGTTCCCTATTTATGCACCTCCAAACCACAGCATACATCAGGTTTCTCAACACCTGTTCTCCCTGTGGATGCTTACCTGAGCTGCTGGATTAGATCTTCCCCTTCTTTAATAACATTGAGGGTAGCATCCAAGGTGGCTGTTTGTTGCTGCTGAAACTGTTTGATAAGCTCCTGAACCGCATCCACAGAGTCAGCACAGACATCCTCTAAGAGCTCCTTCTGCAGATCTTCCATCCATGTCCACAGCTGGGAAGGAGGGGAGGGAAATATAAATCAGAAAGGGATTGAGACTTAACCCTTTGGCTCTCTAATTCCAGATCAGTAAGTATTAACTAGGGCTGCATGTTTCATGTGAAAACTGACCTAAAGTTTCTGAAAACAAAAAGATGCACGGGTTATCGATTCTTGTTGATGCAATTCCATTTTAAGCAACAAAGTAAAATACATATAATGTCAGGTAATTTTTCGCAAAAGTAACTTGCACTTCATTTTATGATAGGAAAATAACTAATTACATTATTCTGATTAACTCTTTAGACAAGTCACAAATAACAATGCCCTACAGCTCTGATAACCTAACCCTTTCAGGAGTGTGTGCTATCAGCTGCTATTAATTTCACACACATCTGAAATCTGTTGTGAAACAGACTTAAAATCTTTGGTATGTACATATGGTACTGGCTGAAGTCTAGCTCTGCCTGCTCAGCTACGGCTTCCCAGGCAGAAGATTTTGTGGAAGGGTTGGGATTTTGTTTTGTTTTGTTTTTTTTTTTTGGAGGAGTTGGTTGTTTTGTGGGTTTCTGCCACTTACACACACACACACACTCTCATACAAACCCTCCTCAAAATGCACCTGACTGTGCTTTTTAACTTATAGAAAAGTTAGGAGACAGCAATATCACCAATCCATCCCATGCAGGTCCAATAATTTCAGATAGTCTTGACTACCAATTTCAAAACGACAACAAATCATTTCAGTAAGTGCTTAGATGAGAATTTCCAGCCAGCTGTTCATCAGAGATCTGGACAGTGGCAGGCAAACCTCAGCAGCCTCCCATTGGCTGTAAAGGCTTAAAGAGAACAGAGGTTTCCCCTTTAAGGTTGCTCTGAAAAGTGAGTGTAAAATTGCACCAACCGAGCTGGCAGTCTGCCAGCAAATCCTAATGACTCCACCAGAGAGAGGATTTTCTGTGCCATGCCTGCCCCATTAACCCACATTCTGCTGGTATATTCAGCAAGGTAGCAGAGAAGTACAGGAGCAGGAAAGATGTTAGAGTAGTGCAGTGGGAAACGTCAAGCGATGCGGTGCTGGTGGCAGCGGGGTTGCACTTCTGCTTGGTGTTCCAGGGAACTGCAAAGCATTTTATCTCAAAGGGAGTTAGAGGTACACAGGAAGGAGACGACAGACGTCGTGTGGGGGTGGGAAAAGAGCTGGTAAAAACGTTCCTGTTCAAAACAAGACGCAATAGATTCCCATCGTACAGATTTCTTCTTAGATGGTGAATTCTGCATATCCATGTAAAACGAGAGGAGGAGAGGGACATCTTAAGCACCAGCTTGCAAAGCTTCTCACAATTAGCATCCAAACCTAAGACCAGTCATCAAATGTTACACTATATGCATGCTACTGACTTCAAGGATATCACTCTGATTTAAACCAAAATGAGAATCTGTCCCAGAACTGCACATGATACCAAAAACGAACAGCCAAGCTCCTTGTGCTCTGTCCTTATCTCTGCTACTGACTCTTTGCTTTACAGACTTAAAACTCTCAGGTTTGAAAACATGCTTAATTTGAAGGCTTTGAATATTTTTTTGGTAATTGCCTTTGTTTATTCATAATAGCATAATCATAATAGCCTACTCTACTACTGGCCTAAACTGAAATGTCTTTGCTCAGGAGAAAGGCATAACATAAAATAGCAACTAATTAGTAAAACAAATATATTTAAGTATTTGGGCTTGTGAAATAAAGGAAAAAAATAAAAAGAGGAAAACATATCTAAAGAAGCAAATAGAGAGCTTTTTCCAATTGTGGCCTGAGGTCCAGACGCTAAATTTTTGGAAACCGCCATAAAGGAAAAAGCATTAATGCCTTCAAATATGAATTACACTCAGAATCTTCCTGGTTTTGATCTGATCCTTGCACCCACTCAAACAGTAGGGACAGCTGGACTATAACAGACGATGACCAAGTTGTTCAGGAATAATACATTCTCTGCTTATCAGATCTTCCAGTAATAGAGCACTTTGTAAATATAGAAAAATGGCCACACTTATAAATCATCTTTCTGTTTCAAGTTGGGAAAGGCAGCAGTTTTCTAATTTCTTGCTGTTCATCATATTTAATTTTCCCACTTAAGACAACAACAAAAAAAAAAAGCTCAGGGAATTTTCTTTTTAAAGAAAATATTCATTTACAAAAATGAAGTGAAATTGAGAACTTGCTTCATTATTAGGAATCTGCTGTTTTCTTCACATTATCATGTTATAAAGTGCAAAGGAGAAAGTTTCCAATCCCCCAGTATGACTCTGGAGGAAAACTGTGCTTTCAAAAGCATCTCCAGAACCCAACATTTAGCAGCAGCTAAAAGGATCTGGATCTTCAAAATAAGTTTTTTAAGTACACTTCTAAATCAAAGTAGTTTTGAAATACTTAAATACAAACTGTACTCACCTAGAACTGAAACACTCATTAATTTCAGAGAGCACTCTGAAATATTAACTCCTATTAGCTTCAGAGGTTTCCATTAATGACCTCTGATTGTAAGCATTTGCATAATACAATCTATCAAAATCTAGGTCATCCTTGACTCAGAGGCCTTTAATCCTTTAGACTTCACCAATCCCTGGGAAATCCTAATACAAAGAATCAGTCAATATTAACAAGACTGGAAAGACCTTTCAGGAACAACTTGCAATGGGAATCTGATTCAAAAAGCACCTGATTTAAATTACTACCAAGCCTTGCCTCTGAATGCTATAGCAATGAAATGATAACTCTATGTCACTGCAACACCAGAATCTGAAGAACCGTTAATAATAAAACAGAAATCACACTCTGTTTGTCACAGCTCAGGAAAATCAGTCCCTGTCAGGGCTTGATGCTTAATTCCAGTGCAATCATTCAACTGACTGGAAAAAAAAAAAGCTATTAAAATCCCAAATTATCAGTCACCTCGTGCATCTCCTCATTCATGCTGGGACCTACTCTAAACAGCTGGGTAGGTTAGACTCAGTGAACTAATTTTTTATTGAAATGTGACATATTACACAGGACAGATTTTATTTCATATTTGCAGAAACTATTTTTCTTCTTTTATTCTTAGGATGAGCAAAATTGGTGAGCATGTGTCTCATTCACGCCCCCACACACACTTCTTGGGTGATGCACATGTCCAGAAAAGGAGACTATCTGCATTGTACTAATTAACATGCACTAAACCAAAGATACGGAATCCTGGAAAAAACATGAAGAAATAACACAAAAACAATGTTTGTGCTTACTCCAAGTTGATCTGTGTTCTGGTACGATTCATTTGATATAGAAATACTAATGCTTTGGTGGTAAGAACTGAATTAACTCCAGAAAGATCCAGCCACAAATCTGACTCATGAAAACTGTGTCTAAAATTGTTGTAATCATCAGCTACTCAAAGTCTAAGGCAAACACCTAGTACCAAAATGCCCATGCTGAAGGTCCACAGAGGTTCCAGAATTGAGGTTTTATTTCTCAAGGTAATCATGGCTTTAAACAAGAAAAGCATTTCTCTTTTGATTAACAGACCACTGGAAAAGAATGACAACAACACATCATGCCCTGTGTCCCCACCTCCCCAGCTTCTTTTAGGGGAGCATCTGGCACCTCTCATGCATTGTACCAACTTCTGAGACTTTCTTGGATATAAAACACAGGCAGTTTTCCTCCATCCAAGAGACAATAATACAGCTCTTTATTTTCAGCTATTTCATCTGATGCAATACCCTTCATTTTACTCAAGTACTTAATGAGACCACTTACTGGAGGTTTGAAGGACATCTGTGCCTGTTACCTAGAAATGAATGCTTCTGACTTGGAGCAAGAGACCACTTTAAACAAAATCTGAAACCTAAAGAGACTGCTAAGAAAATCTTGCCTGCATGTTTGGAATAGCTATTAAACACCCAGTGTTTATATGCTGCTATTTGCAAATGCACGGGATGAGCTTTAATCCCTTCAAAACCTGTTTAAAAACACTGCAATGAGACCATTGAAAAGCAAAGAACCAGCCAGTTCAGTCCATGAAAACTACCATTGTACATTTTTGCATTCTGATGGAAACAAGCAACTTTCCAGGGTATATGTTCTACCCTTTTACTGTGTCAATGTTACGTGTTGCAGACCAGGCCCCAAAAAGATGCTCATGCCAGTTCAGTAAAACAAACATTCATCACAGTAATGAAGGCTAGAGCAGCATGCAAAAGAATTCAGTGAAATATGGAGATCCTCTTTTCTCACCTGATTTTCACTGCTTCAACTTCATGAATTGTAATGTAAGTGTACAGAGAACCAAGGGCAGCTTGAGGAAAAAAACCCAAATGCAAACAGAATTGCTCCAGAAAGAGATCTCTATCAATACCGTTTTTCTCTGCTACTATGCCAGGCTTGTACAAACCTATTCTGAGCAGCAACATCTGCCTTTTTCATAATATGCATTAGGAAGTCACAAAGACACCAAGTTCAGGTTAACTTACGGCAGGACTTCAGCCTGTGCTTATATTTAAGCACCTGTTTAAGTGCTGGTGTGAATCTGGCTTCACCATGCAGCCTTTAGGAAACTGCCTTTTCTACCTTGATTTCCCCACACCAACATGGTGGAGATAATAAAACTTTCCAGTGTAATTAACCTTCATCAGAGGATGTTTATTGATATTTGGAATGTATCCAGTGCCGTTTAGGTTGAAAGAAACGATGGTTGTTACCAATTGGAAGCATATTTCAACAATGTTTTCCAAAGTCATGTTCAAGGACTCATGGAAATGTCAACAGAAACCTAGAGAACGATGTACGTAATGAGGAGCTATAATATGAAGGCATCCCACCACTGAAGTGTCACACAATGACAGCACACCTAATAAAATGTGACAAGATGGGAGATGACCAGACACTACCTAGGAAAAGCCACAATACGTAACTTCCAAGATAAGATACAGCTGATGAGACACCCTGCTGCAAGAAGCAATGCTGTCACATACCACCAGACAACAAGTGGAAAGAAAGGGAACATTCTGTGAAGAAAAACAGCTGATCTCTTTCTAACCTCTTACTTGCTTTTTCCCTTTTCCTTGCCAATTTCTTGACATTCATCCTTGGCTGGGCTGCATCTGGTGCTTCTGTATGCTGACGCTTTTTAATTAGTAACCTTGCCTATGGCAAAGGAATTTGCAATGCCTAAACATCTGATGCTTTTTCCAAGTCCTGCATGGACCAGACTGATATAGCACAAAATAATCTCCTCTCAAGGGAAACGTGATTTGAGTAGCTACACTTACATCAGGGAGTGTGTCGATCCCCAGCCCAAGGTCATGTAAGTGTAATTCGGAGACTGTTCACCCTAGGAGAGAAAGCTGGCTTATAACTGAAGAAGCAGATGTATGTGTTTTGTGCTGCTTCTGCAACCATCATGAGTTGCAGAAAGATGTTCCTTTTCCAGTATAATTTTAATATATTTGTAATTATGAATCTGTAATTGTACTAAGCAAATAGAATTCTACAGTTGATCATACTGATAACAGGTTTGGAGAAGTTCTTCCTGCATCAGAAGATTTACTCATATTTACACCACTGTGATACAGTACAATTTGGTGCAGGAGAAGCTTTCCATAGTTGTAAAGTATCTACTACACATTCAGCAATTTGCCTAAACAAATGCAGGTACATTTTCCTCTGAACTGTTCACTGGTCCTAAACATTTCATTATTTCTCAAACAGGAGTTGCATTACCATTGCAAACTTCCTGCTGTACTTTTTCCAATGGCTGGCCATATCACTTGACCTGCTGCTTTGAACCTGTTGTGAAACTTTGTGCACTACACCCTAGGAATCTCAGAAATAAATCACTCATGAAAATTCTGAATAATTCTGAAACTTGCTAAGAATTAAACAAAACATGAGACCTTCTTCTAACCAAAGAGTCTTATTGAACCCATCAACTTGAGCAACTATGCTTACACTAATAATTTTAAACTACTTGTGTAGATTCTGTTGCATCCAGGTGCTTAAGACCCATCAGAGAGTGAAAGCCTCCAGAGAAGGAGCCTCCACACCCTCCCTGGGCAGCCTGTGCCAGGGCTCCCTCACCCTCACTGTAAAATAGTTTTCACTTAAAAAAGAATCTTTTGTGTTCCAGCTTCATCCCATTACCCCTTGTCCTGTCAGTGGATACAACAGAAAAAAGGGATGTCTCTACTTCCCGACATCCAGCCTTTAGATACTTGTAAATGTTAATAAGATCTCTCCTCAGCCTCCTCTTCTCCAGACTAAACAGCTCCAGTTCCCGCAGCCTTTCCTCATAAGGAAGATGCTCCAGCCCCTGATCATCTTGGTGGCCCTGTGCTGGACTCTCTCCAGCAGTTCCCTGTCCCTCTTGAGCTGGGGAGCCCAGAACTGGACACAGGACTCCAGATGAGGCCTCACCAGGGCAGAGGAGAGGGGGAGCAAAACCCCACTCGACCTGCTGGCCACACTCTTCTTGATATATTCCAGGATGCCATTGACCTTGTTGGCCACGAGGGCACATTGCTGGCTCATGGTTAGTTTATTACCAACCAGGACACCTAGGTCTCTGTCTGCAGAGCTGCTCTCCAGCAGGTCAATCCCCAGCCTGTACTGGTGCTTGGGTTTGTTCCTACCCAGGTGCAGGTCTCTGCACTTGTCCTTGCTGAACCTCCCGAGGTTTCTCTCTGCCTAACTCTCAAGCTGGTCAAGATCTTGCTGAATGGCAGCACAGCCTTCTGCTGAAGCTCATCTCAGCTACAGGAAATTGAGACAATGGGCTGTAATATGACTAATAAAAGGGTACTTTACTGGGAGTTGGAACTATATTAGAGTATAATTAGAGTATCAGAAAACATCCTTTTAGCAGTAGCACAAACCAGTGTTATCTGGAGAGCAAAGCATACAGGCTTGATATTTGTCTCCACAACACACGAAAGACACGTGAGGGCTCTCAAAAGCCAATGGCAATATTTGAGTGAAGCCAAGCAGTCTGTCAAAATGCTGGTGAATGGCCTGGATAATGCAAAATGTGAGCTTGAATGCAGTCTATTGGAATCCTTTGCCTAGCACATGGCAGAACAATGGCAAGAACTCTTCTTCTATGCTCCTGTCCTTGCTCTGCTGCAGGTTTGACTTCCTGACGTTTGGTTTATGTGTTTCCATTTATAAGCATTTCATTCTTATTACCTTAATTCCATCTCCCATTTTTTTTGCCATCACAGATGGCAGAATTTATTCACTATTGGTCTGGCTGTGCTTCAAACTCCCCTGCTCAAGACCGGGATGTGCTGCCAGAACACCACAACTCTATTCCCAGCTTCTTAATCCTTCGTGAAAAAACCTTGCTTCTAGACAACAAATGGACAGGAAAGAGGGCACTTCCACACCACACCAGCTGTCCTCAGTCACAGATCTTTTGTAGCTTTACAGACAAGATTTAACTCTGCAAAGAAACCAGCAATATAAATGATTGCTAAATGTTTGCATTTTGGTCAAAGCCAGTCTATGCTCTGGAGCTGGAAAGGGATTTGTTCTTGTTTAGCTGCTTTATGGTAATTGATTGCTGATAACCCAAAGTCAACTTTTATACAACTCACAGGAAAATAACACTTGTTTTATCCGCAGAGCCCCCTCTACAGCTCCAATAATCAGAATGGTAACAGTAGGCTGGCAATGTATCTGTCTTCACCAGGGAATCTGCCGCCCAGGCAAAGGACTGCACACACGTTACCTGTATGTGTAGATCTGGCAATTCACTTCTGCCACCTCATTTGCTCTCAGACTGCAAATCCACCTCAGATGAGAATATCAGAATGTTTAGGAACTGAGCAATTTTTACTTTTCATAAATCAGCCTTTACTTCATCTCTTACAAAAGCATTAGCTTTTTTCACCCCTTTGTCTTGTGATTCCTCTGCTTGTAATACCCCACCCATCAAGCTACACTGAGTCATCCCCCAGCAAAAACAATGTTCATACTTGTAAGATACATAAATTTAAGGTTTGATGTTTCACAGACCTGCAGTGAGAGGAGGGGCAGATATTTTCAAAGCTGGATTTTGTATGCTGCCTTGTCTGTACCTCAACTGTTAATTTTATCCACTGAAGGAACAAAATTTCTAGGTTTCAACAAGGAGTCTGGGGCTTCATTCTAACTCTCAGAAGTGCTGGGATGTGAAATAGCCAGTGAGTAACTATTTTATGTGCAGAGAGAGAGCCAGTTTGAGTCGTCTTAGTGTTTTATGCTTTCAGAGTGTTTTAATTCTGGACATAACATGAAAAAAGGAATAAAAGCACTGTCCAGAATAGGAGCAGTGTGTAAGTATGTAAGACAAATACTTTATGGCAGACATGTTCAGAGAACAAGACCTTTTTAGAACTCCTAAAAGTTGTGAGAAAGTGCAATTGCCAAATTGATTATCTCATTCATCACATGTGTCTATTATCTAATGAGTGATAGCTCTGAAATGTCAATATTAACAGTTAAACAGCAAATTATTACCCTCAGTAACATTAACTTTGAATCCTGGGTCAATTCACAATGAATGACAGGATTATACAATATATCTCAGAAACATTGTCATGTATTCTCCATGATTAACTCTGATATATTCTGTCAGCTCTTCTGAGGAGAGTCAACAGCAGCTGACCTTACCCCATGAGCTTTCTGCTCTGCTTCCCAGCAACTCTGCCACAACATGAGGGGACAAGTCCTGCAAAATTAGGGACCTACACTAAAATAATCAATCTCCTGATCAGGATACTCGACTGAAGCAGAGAAGATTTTATTTCACAGGTCTTGGTTATCAAGTAAAATTAGGTTAGCAGTGGCTGCAATAAAACACTATTGCTGTTCCTAACCTACAGAGTAAACCCACTCCCATTACTCACTTGAGTAACCCCACTGGTATCTACAGAGTGACCCACTGACCACAAATAATTTAGGTCTTTATAGGAAGTTGCTTGACAACCGTCCAGGTCTTTGCTCTCAGTTTCTCATGGTCTTATCAGACAAGCTGTTCAGAATGAAGCTTTCCATACCAAGTGTCTGCCTAAGGGTGAACTTGATGAATTTTGAGGTAAGACGTCCAGAATGAGAGGAAGAGGGAAAAGCAGCTACTTTGCCTGTGTTAGGAGTCTTATTTCTGCTCACAAGAGATGCTCCAGACCCTCCATGCTTTTAAGCAAGGGTTTGAAATTTTGCAGGGTTCAGCCTTGATGTCAAAAACATACATTACGTCATCCCTGTGAAAATTTGCCCACATTTGGTCACTCAGAAAGCCTCTGCCAAGTTCCAGCTCACACATGTTCAGGAAGAACCTGTTAAAGAGTTTGGCAGTTCATTTTTTTCTTTGCATTAAATACCTGAGAATACTCATCTCCCCATATGTGGACCAGGTAGACCAGTGAGGATCCATATGGAACTGTAAGCACTGAGCACCTTGACTTGTTGCTGTTCTGACCTATCAAGGACTGACAAAGCACGGGGTACATGGCCTGAAATCACACTATTCCCTCTTCTGCGTTTTGATGCTGTCGTGCTGGATTCAACATGACACAGAAGTAGTAATCTGAAACCCACTGAAAAATGAGAAAACTAGAGGTGGTAAAATGTGCTTTTCATGCCCCAAAGACCTATGAAGCAATTGCAGAACTGCTTTGTAGTTTAGGTAAGGCTCATATACTGTAAATGGATCTGGACATGTTCCTATGTAACCTGATCTAGATGAATCTGCTTCTGCAGGGGGGTTGGACTAGATGATTTCTAAAGGTCCCTTCCAACCCTACCATTCTATGATCCAAATTCAGTGAAGTTCTGTTGTGTGTTTAAATTAGCAATTGAATTATCAGCCAATATAAAAAGTAACACAAGAAACTTTTGCTTCTGTTACATTGAGAAGATGCTGAGATATGTATACTTGCTCTTAAAGACCAACATTAATCCTGAAACCTTAAAATCCCACTAATAAAGCCAAGAATTTATCTGCATGTCTTTATCACACACCTATATGTCTCCTCACCTCAACATTTACTCAACAAAAGTAATTCCCAGGCTTTTCTATATTGCTGTTTAAACCCCCAGCACTGAAGCTGTATCAGAAATCGCTGGTAGCAGTATTTCCTGCCACTTTAAGCCAAGCAAAACACAACTATGATTGCTAAACTGAGAAGAAAATATGTGAGGAAAGTAAAGACACTTACAAGACGTCAAGTTATCATGCAATTATGCAAGAGGATATAAAGACTTTTTAACGATATGGAATTGGTGACAGTGCTCTTTTGTGTCTACATTTTTTTACTCGGAATTGTAAGGCACACTTTAGAATCATATGTATAAAACTGTGAGATCAATGTAAAACACTAAGATTCAGACAACAAATTACAAGATTTTTTTATTAATTGCCTCAGGGGTTTTGAGCCTTCAGGGCATGGTTTTATCATATCTGCAACCTTTTCTCCAGAAGGCTCAAAAACTATATTAATGAAAAGTAATGACAGTCAAGAAGCCTACAACATCATTTGATCCTAGAAGCTGAGACCTCATAGGAAAACATCAACTATCATGAGATTTGTCATAAAACTGTAAGATCTGACCATCCTGCCAATAACTGATTCAGATCTGAAGTAAAAAACTGAATTCAGTCACATTTAATCCTGAGAGAAATTATTCCGGTACAAGTCCATTAAATGCATTTATCCCACTGATAGCAATTTATAACTTTACCCTGATAATTGGATTTGATTCCCAAGGTACCAGATTTCTGCTCACACCATCAGGAATGCTTTGGCCTAAAAGGATATGGAAATATTTACTATAAACTAAGAAAGATTAATGAATACTGTAGGACAGTGAGACACACAATATCTCTTCTAGAGGCATGGCGATAGGACAACTAAATTACTCGTGAGTTTTGACACCAACGATCACTTAGGGCACTGCTCTAAATTTATGTCTCTAAAATGTTTTTACCATACCAGAAAGTCATCATTCCAGCCTACTGTGTGTACTGTTAAGTAGGCCACTTAAAAGTAAAATCAAAGTTATTGTTATGCTTATGTGTTAGTATTTTTATGCTTGTATTTTTAGTATTTTCTTCTGCTTCTATGGTGGAATATTTTATATCCCTTCAATTGTATAAGCCAGTGTTTAGCAGAAGGAATCCACTTATAATGCTTTCACATGAAATGAGCAGTGATTCAAGCCTACTGTAGTATAAAAAGCCACTATTAACCTGCATTGCTCATGAGGTTGCTGGATTTAAATGATCCCCTAACTCAACACTATATACTGTCCTGGAGAAATTTTAGCAAGGCAAATTACAAAGGAAACATTTCTTAGACATGATCACTTCTTAAAAATGGGAGCTGTTGAAAGTTTCCCAGGTGCTGGGAATCTGAGTAGTATCACATGCAGATGAAGAGAGGGGCAGAGTACAGGTGAAGCAGTGAGAAGTTCACAATCAATCTACTCATCCACAGCTGGGTACTATTGCATCAGAAATGCAATTCATCTGTGCTAGCAAGACTGTCAGGAGCAGTAAGTTAGTTGCAGGAAGATAGTTAGAATGTTTTCATGAAAAACAGGTCAGTAAGACTGATTCTTTCTACTTTCACCAGTTCTGTCTCAATGGATTAATATATCAACAAATAATAAGAATTTGGGATGCTTTGATGTAAAATACATCTAGGACATAGTTTCCTACATTATTGCCAAAAAAATATGAAGGGAACTGTTTGTTCATTTCCAAGGACATAAGAGAAACAGTTGTTAACAGTTTAAGAAATGGTTTTAAGACCTACAAAGGATGAAATGAATAATGATGGTTATTATTAAGTAATTAATAATGCCTTGTAGGATAATGCAAAATACATCAGGTGTTAAATGTGTTACCATACCAGCCAAACTCCTTTCTCCTTGCCCCAAGACATTCACAGGTGATGGGGTTGGTTTGGCATAGTACAGTCCAACATCAGGCACAGCATGGCAGGTAGGAAGGGCAATGTTAATGGTGGGTGGGGGGGCATGTGTCAGTACTGTAACTGGAATGCTACCTGCTAACAGAGCTGTGATGGATATCAGATCTCCCTGTATTTTACTGCTGCAGCAAAATGATTTTTTGCCTTCTGCTATAATTTAAATTTGACTCCAAACTCTTCTACTCAGTTAAAACTGATACTGACTCAACTGGAATTCTGACTTTAAAACTGGAATCTAACGTTCTCTTTGCTGTTTGGGACTGAAATCCCAGCAAAATGAGTGAATTTCTTTTTAAGCAGTTTCATAAAATGAACAGGGATGGTGCAGATCTGACCTGGACAAGTGGCGAGAGCTGTGTTAGGCCCAGCCCAGCTCTGTAGGCTGGGAGGTCTCACCAGAGCTGAGTGCATTTCCTAGCGAGAGCCCAGGGAGCAACCACCTGAGATTAGTTTGTATGAAAGGCAGAAAGGACGTAATACTGTCACAGGCATGGTGGAAAAGGAGGGACTTTTGTATTTCTTCATTTCTGAGGAATATTACTAACTGTTTTACATCCATATTGAAGAATGACAATCACATTGGATAACCTGCCACTTTACAACACGTGTGAAGGGCCAAGCAAGGCCACGCAATGTGCCGTTTCTACTTGAGCCAATCTATTTATAGCATAAAAAGGCAAATACAGATTCAAACCTGTGCTAAGGCTCTCTTGTTGTAATGCTTTGCCCTTTGCACCAGTTCCCCCTGTCAGTCCTTGGTTATTTCACTGTGTCTTTGGGGACCTCCACAGCTGGCAGACAAATACTAAAACTGCAGCAATTTCCTCATTATTTGTGGGGAAAAAAAAAAGTGTTACTGCCAGCAGGGTAGAAACGTGTCACTGAAGGAGGCAAGTAGTGACACACAATGAAATTCAGTGAACCTGTAGAGTATTTGGCCTCAAATTAACACAGAGGTAAGTGAAAACTTCCTTTCTCTTGCAGAGCTACTGTGCATTCTCTGACAGTGTGGAACTGCTGGAGACTGCAACAACTTTAGCAGCCTCTTTGCACCCATCCCAACCACTGTGATGCATCCTGATGCATGTGGATGCCTGGGTCTGTCCTGATTTTGCTGATGTCTCAGTTTTATGCTACAGATGCCTTGACTGTCCCTCTGGAGAGAGGGAGAGGCACTCAGAGTATGTCCACTCTGGATCTCCCTCAAACTGACAGCAAGTACTTTCTCAGCTTTCCAAAAAGGCATCACAGCACCAATCTGTCCCGTGGGTAAATGGCAATGAAGCCAAGATTTGGGGTTTGCTCTCAGTATGTAGTAAAAAGTGTTGATGCTGTCACAAAAGACTGAGTTTTTTAACAGTTAAAAAAAACCAATGCATTTTTCAACAACTGCATTTCTATACACCAAAACAGGTCTCATTAAAACCAGGTGAGTGGAGCAGGCAAATTCCCTTCTTGTTGAAGAAAGGTAGGAGTGAGTGTAGTGCATTGCCATCCAAAACCCTTCATACAGGAAAGCTCTATTTCCCAAACCCAAATTAAACTATACAGTACCAGTAATCATCAAAAGAAATTTAGAAGATAGAAAACATACTGATAACTTCCTGGAGTCATGCCTACCTTGCTGTTCCTAGTCACCACCTGCATAGGTGAAGTGAGGTTAAACACAGTAGGAAACTGTTATGAAATAATTTTGACTGAGGAAATAACCAATTAAGCTTCCTCTGTGGCAAACCAGCATAGCTGGAAGTGTTTGAACTACTCTGCAAACAATAGTGTTTTTCACTAGCTTAAAGTAACTAGACTTTAGTATACTGCAGGAGCAGGATGTAAAAGAAAAACCTTCATGTATTAATAGCTATAATGGACATACTGTAACTCCATCTTCCATTTTTATGTGAATATGTAAATATAATTATTGAAGGAGGCTCCCCAACATGCTGAAGCCTGCTATACACAACTTGTTTGGAACATGTAAATCTATAAACACAGGCAAATCTTTCAGCTTCTAAGAGCATCTTTCTGACCAAGTGTGCTTTTACAAACAGATGCTGCAGGGCACGAAAACAACCATTCTGACTAATTCCATCTCTTAGCACAAACCCTGTCTTTAAAAGTCACTCATCACTGAATGGCCTTTGCTCTGCAGAAAAATGTGAAGTATGCTTTAATTACATCCCCAGTGGCCTCCCATTTGCTGTCCTGTCCACTGTATCTCTGGCGAGACAGCCTTATCTCTGGATATTTTTCAATTACGCTAAACAGCATTTATTCAGGTCCTCACTGGTTCAGTGTATCAGTATGTAGCTATTTGGTCTTTAACCACAATTTTGAAAAGTGAAGTCCATCTTATTAAACAATATGAGATTTCCAGTAACACTTCACAGCAATGGCTACATTAATTAACCTTACATTCAAATGGAATCCCACTGAGGATAAGTATCACACCGCTAGCATGTTTATACTTAACGTGTGAATATCAACTCAAGTACTTTCAAGAGCATTCTTGCTTTATAGCAATACATTCTAGTTGTGAATTAAGCACCACTTGATGTGTGAGATATGCTGTCCCTTTATTTTAGTGTACAATATCATTCATATGTTTCATTCACATTTCATTTCCTTTTTCTAACAGTTTGTAATATGCATCAAAGGCATCGGATTATCAGCCTTGTACATCTGAGTTTTCAGAGTCAGCCTCTTGCAGCCCTCTGAAATGCATTAAAAAAAAAATCCCTCATGCACATCTTACCTCTTTGGTGTGGGTATGAAAGGAGACTGACATGTCCAAGAGAAGTTTCCTCTGTTCCACCCTCCGGACAAAGTCCTGAATCCGTACTTCCAGATGCCGAGCTGCTTTATAGATCTCTTCAGGGTCACATTCCCCAGTCTGAGCCAACTGTTCTGCAGCCTCCAAAAGCTTGTCTGCATTGGTGTATGTATTCTACCAGCAAACAAAGCAAGAAATGGAGTATGAGTAATATAATCGTAGCGAGTAAACCCCTGAAAGAGTCTGTATATACTTTCAAAGGCACGCAAAGAAGTGATAGAGTTTTAAAACAACAGGAAGAATTCATTCTGGCACTGCCATCTGTGAAAGGAGAATGTATAAAGCCACATAGACTAGTCCCTGAGTATATATGAGAAAATTTCTTATTTGAAACACACCACCTCAGCCCCTTCCTGCCAGGCACAGCAACAGGACTGTGCACTTGTTTACTTCCAAGTCTCCTGGAATTTCTCAAAGATAATGTAATGAAGCAAGTGGGACTAACCACCTCAGAAATGTACAGTGCCTCACGTGGCACTGGGCTACAAGCTCACTGCAAAAGCTTCCCAACAGCTCTCCCATTACAGCATGTCATTATGATAGCCAGGGATATCTCAGCCTCAAGGATATTCACCTTTCATTGTTTTTTGTGAGATAATTTGAGAAGACTGAGCCTTCCAGTGCCTTCTACAGTTTTTTTTTTGTCTACTGTTCTACATCATATTTCTAAATGTGTAAGTCTATTTGATTAGACTGCAGCTGCCAATATGTAATGCTCAGGTTGTTTTGGATGTGTATAATTTCTAGTTCGTCCAAGGCACATACCTGTGCTCTGTTGCATAAGAACTCTGTTGCATAAGAACTTGAACACCTCACCATGCTGAACAATTTACCCCATAGCCACAACTTTTGCATATTATCCCTGCTTTACAGAGAGGGAATGGAAGAACACAGAAGCTAAGTGATGTACCCAAGACATGCCAAACTGTGCAGGAACACAGGTGAATGCCATCAAAATTACCTCAGCTTTCAAACTATCTGCTCATCATTTCTCTCCCTCTCATGTTTCTGGAAAGCAACAGTGAACTAATACACCAGAGAGTCTCATAAATAATGGCAGAAATAGAAAGGGAGTGCAGTGATCTTTTCCATAGCCATGGAGCTATGGTATAGTCAGTTACGTTTAGCTAACTAAACATAGCCAGACCCTGCTGTCATAGAAAAGCTTTCTTACTCAAGTTTAGGCCAATAGCTCTATGGTGTTTAACATATAACAAAACCAAGGAGAGATAAATATATCAGCTTAAAGGTGTTCTTAGTACCAGTGAGATCTTCAGAAATGCTCAGTATTGGCCTAAGACTGCTCCCACTGTGAATTTTAACCTCCTCATCAGTAGAAGCAAAATTGTAGCACTTTCCTTTATAAAATCCTACTGAGAATCCTCCTCAGTTTAAAAATGCACTGACTTGAGGCATACACACAAAATACCTTTGAACACTCTGGACAAATATGTACTTCTGAGCATTAAAGGAACACTGTCAAACATAAAGGCCATGAATCAAGTCATGCTGTTCTTACTTTGATAATATCCTGCTGCAGTCAATAGTTCTTGCTTGAGAAAATATTCAATACATAGATGGAATACTGTCCTCCAAGTGTTTAATGGTGGAAACTATTTCCAGTTATAAAAAGCAGAAAGAAAACAGCTCATTCACTGTTCCTTTTCCCAGTTTCTTAGGACTATCAATATGCAGTATTTGCCTTTCTTCTTTTGGACTGTGAAGAACATATTCTAGACAGTTTTGTTACCAATAGTAAATTTTTATTCCCTCCCTTTCAGGCCACTGCTATAATGGTTAGGTTGTTAACAGCAGCAAAACATTATGTTTTAATAATCATTTTTTGAAAACCCCTTTAGCTGAGCATTTGCAAAAAATGTTCCATTGAATACGATCTGAATTAGGGTCCAGTTTCACTTAACAGCATCCTTTCTGAATGATCCACTTCCAACAGTATTTGGAGTAAATGCCAAAGCTAGCACTATTTTTCAAAGTCTACTCCACTCTAGGGTTTTTCACACATTACCACTATAACAGTTCAAACACCAATCCAGTTCCCCAAGCAGAAAGCTGTTCTCTCCTCTTATTTATAACGTTTAGTATACTTTTAACTGCATTTATTCTTTGCTTATGGCACAGATTTGGGACACAAATGACTGTTGAAATACAGTATGAATACAGCTTTGCTGCATTTGTCCCTAAACACGTTCAACTCTGCTGAAAACCATTACAAGTTTACTGACTGCAACATGTGCTTTGCCTAATTACATCTCGATGAGGTGAGCTCACCAATACGATGATGGAATATAAATATACTGCTTGATGAGAAGGGGGTGGGTTAAGCCGTAGGCTTTGGGGAAAAAGAGAGTACAGATTGGCCTCAACAAAGGCTCTGGCCACACTGTACAGACTGTAACAGATGCAATGGTCCTGCACAAGCTTCTCCAAAGGCAAAGGGGATGTTCTGCAAGGAAGCTGGCTGGGCTGTGCCAGACACTGTCAGCATAAGACAGTGATGCTTCCCTAATATTGGACAGGCTTGCATGAATGTGTCATTCATAAGAAGACTGAACATAGCACATTTTAAGTATGGTGACATTTTTGTTTACCTCTGTTTCTATCTTTGTCTGCAAAGTTTACAGCCAAGAGTCTGGAGTTTAAAAACAGGTGCAGTTTACGATATGAAAAACACTAATAGTTTTATTCCTGCCATTCTAGAAGGAAGGCCTAGTGCTGAGAGGTTTCTAGCTCATTGTGGCAGATTTAAGAAGTTTAGATACATTTTGGATAAGCAACCATATTTGGGAGTTAACCACACTTGCCTTGAACTCCAGAGTTTGATGTGCTCATGAAAGGATTGTCATCTACTGTCAGATGAGATGTAAACACACCACACACCAAATAAGCTAGAGGTTAATTATTTCATGAGAGTTGCTCTACTTTTGTCCTATTCATTTGCTTAAAGTGCACATAAATCACATCAGAACTTGTTACACATATCAGATGTTTCCATCTCCATCTATTTCTCCACAAATGCTGAATCAGAGATATGTTGAGAGAGCTTCATCCTGAGAGCTTCATCCTGGTTGGTACGATAGTGCTGCACTGCCTGCCTGCTTTTTACAATTTCATCCTGAGCTTACTCTTTTGTTAGTAAGCTCTTCAGAGTGCATATCTTTATTTCATTGTTTGAAGCACTTCATTTTTTTTTGGTGTGATGTAATCCTAGATCAGGCAGGTTGGGAATCCAAAAGACAATTAAATCTCATCATGAAGAAAAGCATATAGTGCCTCCTTGTTCTGCTACCCCCAGACAGAGAAGTTACCTCAAGTCTACAGCCCTTCTGAGGTCTGACAAGAATCTACCAGGAACAAAAGTACATTTCCAAATCGGCATCAAGACTCAAAACTTGGGAAGAATGTAAGAGCTAATGCAACTGCAAAGGAATGTTTTTCCTACCATCCCCTTTCCTGCAAACTACAGACCTGTGAGAAGTTTTCTGTGGCATCCCGTGGAAGGTGACAGCAAAAATAACTACTCCCATGAAAAATCTCTCCTCTGCATCTGTAGAAATTATTTCCTGCCAAACTATAATAGCATGAGTTCCACAGAAACATAATCTGTAATTTATAAAACGATACACTCTCCGAAATGTTAGGGTTGTGTGGCATTTTTTTCCCCGAGGTTGCATTAACCCCTGAGAGAACTGTTGTGTGCAAACTCTTGACATTCTCAGTGATCTGCTAACTGGAACAACATTCTTCTGCATTGCACAAAACCAACTTTCACCTCAAATCTCTTAATAATCTTTCTGTACTAACCTTTGCATGATCACCTATTTCAATCATTAAATCTGAAAACACAAGAAAATGAAACTGTACCCCTCATATTTCAGCTAGGAAATAGCTGTCCTATGTGCTTCTGGAGTTCACTTTAGATAAAACCAGGAAGTTTTCATATCTCTGTTGTTACTTGCAAACAACAAAAAAGAAACACAATTAAAGAAAGATCTCAAATGTGTTGTGAACCATGCTGATCAGACAGAAAAAGACTTTTAGTTGCAGAAAAACATGAAACAGGGGAACAAGGCAGGTGATCTGATACATTCTTGCATTAAACACAAATTACACACCCTAGGCACTGCACTTCCCAAGCTGATGTTGAGGTGTGCTGAAGTGGGGAATGGTGTGGAGTGAGGCAGCACTGGTCAGCCTTTCTCTGTATTCATCAAATTCTGGGGCTGTGAAAGGTAGTTCCAGGCAAAGGTTCCTTGTACCGATTCAGAGGGCTTTGTCACCTAAGTTTTACCATGTAAAGGCACAGAAGAGATGGCACCTCTAGAGGCCAGTAAGTACTTACTAGAGAGAGAACTTAGACGATTAGCTTAAATCTGATCTTCTTGACTAAAGACTAGTGATGTGAATCCCATCTTATGCCTGCAGGCTGAAGCATAGGAGACTTATTAGGCTTTCTCTGATGTGATATCTCCTTTATGTTCTTTAGAGCCGTGACTCGACTCCTCAACACCAAAGATGAAATCTCAGTATTATTACTCCTGCTGTGAAGATGGGATGTCTAGACAAAGTTCAAAGCCTGATCCATTTCTCAGTGAAAACAGTAAAAAATATCTTACTGATTTCAGTGAGAAATGGGTCAGCCTCCTAGCCATTTACTCAAGATCACAGGAGACAAAATCTGGCGAAGGGCTAAAAATAGAAGTCTGGAGGCCTTGTAGCCTTGTTCTGCACATAGACGGTGAGTAGTATTCCTCTCTGCAGAAACTACAGCACAATCCCCACTTGTAAAATGACAACTATGGAGCTGATTCTTTTTTTTCTTCTCAGTCCTTATAAACTATTGTTACCCTTAATTATGAAGCTCAGTTACTGCTATTAGATTATTTGGTCAAGACTCTGTTAAAATTTACCTCAGTGTTTTGTTTAGTTTAAGTGATCTCAGAGTCAGGCTTTTGTGGAGAATCATATCTTTAGTAACGTGATATTCTAAAGCAAAAACGAATGACCACAATGAAGCATTTCTTTGATAAATAAGTCTGGGGTTTAAGGAAGAATCCATCTTTGTCAAAGCTCGTCCTCGCTTAAGAAGGGCAAAGGCTAAGTACATATGATGAGCTAATGTAACATGTGATTTTATTCAGTTTGAATTTCCCATAATCAGATCAAGACATATATTCTTGTGCACTATTGCTCTAATTTAAAACAGACTTACCAGGAATCACAGTTACAGAAGTTAAAGGCAGAACATCTCCTTGAGGTCATGTAGCCACTTGCTCTATTAGTACAAGATTCCCCCCTATTGTACACTAGAATAGAAACTTTGTCAAGCCTCTTAAAAAATACCCAAGTGAACGAAGTTTCTGTCACCTTCTTCTGCAAACTGTTCTTCCCTCAACTATGGCAATTCATCTTAAGCCTTTCTTCTCACAATTTTCCTCTAATTTGCCTGGCACTGTCCTTCCTTAAGTTACAGCTCTTCAGCCTGCTATATTCTGTCTTCAGCCTGTCTTCTGATGAACACATAAGAACATATCTACCTTTAAATGAATGAATTCCACCTGTTTAAGCAGTTTAACAAATGAGGGTCTCAGTTAAGTTTGCGAATGGAAGCATGTGTGAGTGTGTATCCAAGTATCAACCATCTGACAATGTCAACAAAGTTAGTGCTATTATCAGAACAGCATCTATCTGCAAACAGAGTCTAAGAACCAGTGTGCCTGGAACACTACTTGTGCTTCAGCAGCCCAGAACTGCAGGGAAAAACTCTCTTCCAGCTCCTGCAAAAGTTAGCTTTGTAGATGGTGCATGGGATTGAAAAGCCCTTACATTTCTCATTTTCATTGTCTGATCCTGGCTCATTCACAATGTCTTAAATTATTTTTTTCAGACATTTTCTGTCTGAGCATCTGTACTTACTGACCCATTGTTACCTTCCTCACTGACATTTTCTGAGGACACCCTATTGAAGTCTGTCAGAATTAAAGTAGGCTTATAAGAAAGATGGAGACTGACTTTTTAGTAGGGCCTGTTGCCATAAGACAGGGTAGATTCAGACTAGAAATGAGGAAGAAATGTTTTACAGTGAGGGTGGTGAAACACTGGCACAGGTTGCCCAGAGAGATGGTAGGTGCTACATCCCTGGAAACATTCAAGGTCTCAATGGATGGGGTTCTGAGCAACCTGATCTGATTGAAGATGTCCTTGCTTATCACAGGAGGTTTGACTAGGTGATTTTAAAGGTCTTTTCCAACCCAAACTATTATATGATTCTATGATTTGAAGCTCAGCTCCGTTCGGAAACATCCACAGATTTGGGCAATATGAAGTTAGCTTCCATTTCAGGTGGCCAAGAGGCTATATATAATACTATGCTGATACTAGTTACTTTACACTTACAGTAATTCCATTATTTCAGTGAACTCTATAAGCATATGAGATTTTTCAATATGAACTAGAAAGAAAGAGTTCCCAGGAATGGCAAGGAGGATATGGCAGCATCCTCATTGCCAAGAACCAGGGATTTTTCCATGTATTTCCTTGTATTTCCACTTTTATTTATGATTTTTCCTAACAGTTCACGTCTAAACTAAGATGTATTTATTATTTGAATTTAAAAGTGACACATATTACAACAAATGCTGAAAATCCAGATAAATTGTTTAAGGGCTCCTTTAGATCTTCAAACTAATAAATGAGCAGTATCAGAATGAATAGCTGGAAATACGTTAGCTAAAAAAAAAAGTCTTCTTTGTGCTATTTCCCATCGAGTGCTTACTTTAGATAAAAGAAATATTGCCTATGGTATATTTTATCACATCAACTGTTCATCTCAATCAAGAGTGTAGTCATACATCAGGTAGAGAACACACTTATTATCCCAATCACACTAATTAACTCTGGTATGATCCCGACCATAATTCAATGAAATTCCAGTGAAACGTACAGTGAAATAATGTTTTAATGCCATCTAATATCACACATCACATCCAGGATTAATAAGCATGCAACCACATGTGGATGCACATGTGCATGCACATACCACATATGCACAAGGCACTGTGCAATCTCCTCTATTAAAAAAAACACTAAGTACTTGCTTAATATGAGAGAAGTAATGGAAGCTTTTCCAAGGAAGCAATCTGCACACTTGGTGTCAGAGGAAGGCAAATCATTGCAGGATTACACTGGAGTCTGATACATATCCTTGAAGAAGGCGCAGTTTAAACTGCCAGAAATATATGCACCTTCACACTTTGTGAGATAGGATTTAAGAAGTTTTGATCTGAATTAGAAGAACACCAACACCCTTTGGTGTAAGAATGAAGTTCTAGTCCCACAAAGCTAATCCTTGGTGTCTTTCCTGAGACCGAGAGAGGCTACCAACTGAGAAAGAGTGTTGCCCCAGGAAAGCTCATGCACTGGGTCTAACAAACAAACATCTGTGTTTACCAACTAAAAAAAACACCAGTGGAAACAATTTTCAAAGAGTGCATTGAAACTTATCAGTTTTAACTAAGGTGGTCTTACAGCCCTTCACAGACAGCTGCTGCAGCTCACTTTGGCACTTTAAGCATTTTCTTTCATGGAAATGACAAAGGAGCACAAGAAGACAGACTGTCAGGAGTGAAATGTAGCATTTTTGAAAGCTTCTCAAACGATAAATAACATCAACAAGCCTAGATGGTTCACAGCAAAGCTCCACAACTTCTTTATGAGGGGGGAAAACGAAAAGCAAGTGGAAAATGTGGCAGCTCTGAGGTGAGCAGCAATCTGGGAGGGCACAGTATTGTTTTCTGTCTCAAAGGCTCAGCTCATATCTTTTCTGAGCCCTCCAGACATGAGTGCAATCATGACAGCTTTATCAAGTCCTGCCGGTCTCCTGAATGGATATAACTTCAGGCATTCTGGGTTTAATATCATGCTCACGGTTTGGACATTTCAAAGACACAGTGACAACAGTATTAAAAGTCTTTGGACTGTCAGCAGCACTGGGAAAAATCGGCACCAAATACAACTGTCAGCATTGCTGCCTCAAAAACAGAAGAAGAAGTAAACCTATGAGGATGACGATTCTGTAAACTGCCTGGCTTTGTTTCTAGTGTCTAGGTTTTAATGAAACCTGCCTTGAATAAGACAGCAAAGCTTTTCATCTTCACTACTATAACTCAACTGTGCATATATTTCTATTAATGTAGAGACAGGTTATAACACCTTTCCTGAAGCACATTTTGAGTGACATGGGACAGTTTATAGAATGAGATGATGTTTAACAGAAGAATATTCAGCAAAACTTTGATCCAAATTCTCCAGAGCTTTTAGCTTAAGAATTCCTATATAGTCAAATACAGAGAATAGGCAGTGTGAGGCATATCACAGTACTGCATATATATATATATTACATTACAATCATACCTTCCTTTAGTCTGGACATATGTGGCAAAAATGCAACACAAGCTGTTGCAAAAAGATAAGTCTACCATGAATGCATTATAGCCCCTCAAGATTTGCAGTCAGCTCTATTTTCCCATAAGTTGGACACCTCTGACTAGCAAACAATAAAAATATGGAGGAAGACTATGCCACACCTTTGAGAAGGGCTAGCAGGGTAGCATTGCTGCTACCTCAGGAAGGATGTAGAGATTTAATGACATTTTTGCTGCCATTGCTCCTTTGAAACACAGATTACCTGCCTGACACACTGCATTGCATCAGCTCCCATGCTCTGACCCAGGTGTGGGTAGTGTGGGAGGTGCTTTCACTGAAGCCATCACGTCTCGTGGTGCAGCTGAACTGGTGCTATGTGTGGCACTCTCTATATTCTCTCAAGACTGAGATGGAAGCAACGAGTCCCTGCCAGAATCCTTCAGTTTGCCCAGATAAGTTTAAATCATATCAAAGAATCACTTAAAAATTAGTCTTTCCATCCAGAGCAAACCTCACACTTCAGTACAGTACAGGATAAAACACTAACACCTCTGTTTTGCCAACAACTTGGATATTTCCATTGGCAGGAGAAGGTTTCACAAAATACCGTGTGAACAGGAACGGTAACACACCATCTACCAATCTCCATCACCATCCCTCTACTCTTTGGACCTCAAGTAATTTGATGGCAAATGCCTCCCTGCTATCTGCAAGAGTAAAGCAGCACTCCCAGTTAAAGCTGAAGAAACGTTTTACTTCATCTCTGTGTCCACCTCAGCATCCTTAGGAGCAGGTCAGCAAGATGGTCCCTTTGGATACAAAATCTCTTCACTGTCAACATTAATTCATCTGTCTGTCACGGTTTACACATTTGATTTTTTTTCAAATCAGTAGAAACCATTCACTGAATCTTATTAGATTTATAAACCTATTTTTCACCACTGTTATTTCCCTGACACATCAACTGTCTGTATGGCTTACACATCAAACTCATTTTTCAAAGGTGCCACCAAAGCAAAATGGACTGAGGGGCTTTGTCTTCCCTAAAACTTAAACAGATTAAAACCTTCTGTAACAGTTAGTGAGAGGTACTGCAGGTTTATGATGAAAAATACGAGGGAAAATGAAGGGGGTTTTCACTACCCTGGAAGTAATAAACCATGTCATTTATTTATTTAAAACCAGACTTATTAATACACTTTTGAAAAGTTCCAGACAGGAACTAACATTTCTCATGTTGGAAAGCATTCTTATGAGGCACATTTTTTAAATGTGTTCTACTGTGTGAGATTCAGTTCAGGTTATCCATAATCACAGCAAAGATTTAGAAAGACAACATATTTTCTTTTTTTTATTGCTGGCTTTTATTAGGTGGCCACACATGATCTGAGATAAATATATCTTACTAATGACTTAGACTGAGAGATCTGTTACAGGACAATATTCCCACCAGAAGTCTTTGTGCCATAAAATACATTGATTTTTGGCATGGAGCAGATCCCAAAGAATATTGTAGGTAGATGAAATACTGCCTCTGTAGTCAATATCTGTCATATTTTTGCTATTAAAAAAATCTTGAAGTCTTTCTAGTGTTTTCTTTATTTCATGATGCCGAATCCTTGCCTCTCCCCATCCAATCCCTTTTCCTTCAAAAATTCCAAATCAGGCCCCCAAAAGATAAGAGACAAAACCAGAGATAAGAGAAATCCTCTGTGAGTTCTCCTATGATCTCTTTCTGCCTGTTACCTTTGATTCTCAGTTTTGTGCCAAACCCCAAGCAGTAGCATTTGGGCACCTGCCTCTACCCCTCTAAGCGTGACCAGCAGGTCCAAGCAGCAATTCACACTCCCCTCATCATTCTCATCCCAAAATAATCTCTTTATGGTGTGTCCCTATCCTAACACACAAAGCGGGTTCTGCTCTGTGCTCTTAAGTATTAATATTTTTTCCATCTCACATTTGCATTCAACTGTAAGAAAACGAAATTTACAGTGGTTAAATGACCTAGTGACTCAATTACCAGTCCCAGGGGGAAGCACATGCTCTGGGAAGATGACTGATATTTCAGTGTGGCTGCACAGCCCTGGCTGTGCTGAGAAAATCATAGAATGGCAGGGGTTGGAAGGGACGTTTAGAGATCATCCAGACCAATCCCCTTGCTAAAGCAGGTTCACCTAGATCAGGTCACACAGGAACATGTCCAGGTGAATTCGGAAGATCGCCAAGGAAGGAGACGCCACACCCTCCCTGGGCAGCCTGTGCCAGGGCTCCCTCACCTCAACAGTGAAAGAGGTTTTTCTTATGTCTAAATGGAACTTTTTGTGTTCCAGCTTCATCCCATTACCCCTTGTCCTGTCACTTCATACAACAGAACAAAGTGATACCCCAATGTCCTGACATCCCTCATTTAGATATTTGTAAATATTAATGAGATGTCCCCTCAATCTCCTCCAGACTTAACAGCCCCAGTTCCTACAGCTTCTCCTCATACAGAAGATGCTCCAGTCCCCTGATCATCTTGGTGGCCCTGTGCTGGACTCTCTCCAGCAGTTCTCTGTCTCTCTCGAGCTGGGGAGCCTAGAATTGGACACAGGACTCCAGATGAGGCTTCACCGGTGCAGAGTAGAGCAGAGGCTGCTGCTTTCCAATTTGGTTTTCAATGCATGACAAGAGTGAAGAGGAGATGGAGACAATCACTCAGTCAGCATTAAGGCACTGTGCCTTAGCATTGTGAGGGTGAGGGAGCCCTGGCACAGGCTGCCCAGAGGGGTTGTGGAGTCTCCTTCCTTGGAGGTCTTCAAGACCCACCTGGACTGTTCCTATGTGACCTGATCTAGGTAGACTTGCTTCTGCAGGGAGGTTGGACTGGATGATCTTTAAAGGTCCCTTCCAACCCTACCATTCTGTGATTCTGTGATTCTATGAAAGGGTCTGGAACTGGGAGGGACAGCTTGCCAACCCATTAAAAGTGAAAGAATGGTGACTTTTTATAAAGGAGGAATGGTGTGAATGTGTTCCCGACTCAGGGGTATTTGTTTGAGTCACTTGTGTGGTTGAAACAAACGTCTGCCTCTGATTTTAAAAATGATTCAACTAGGTCCATTTTGAGCCTAAAACAAACTCCAGAAGGCAACAGAAAGTAACACTGAAATTGTACTAGACTTCTCTCCCCCACTATGGAGCACTGCAGATTTCAAGTCCTTTGTGCACTCAACTTTGATGTGTAGGCATTGACAAATCCAAGTTCTGGTTGTCAATATAAATCCTGGCCACAGGCAAAACAACCTGGAGCTGGTTTTGCAAAAAAACTAGTGCTCTCAGCCATCCCTCCTCTCCGTGCAGAGACACCCTTCGTTTCACTGAACAGTCAATGCATTCGCTTCAGCTCTTAGGCTGACACAGGTAATGTGAAGGCTGCACTTTCCGTTCCCTGATATTATTGAGTCACAAAATGCCCTTTTACACTGCACATTTTTGAACCAAGCCTTAATATTACTCTGGAGAGGCAAAAGCAGGCTCTGCTCTCTGCTTCATAGCTGTGGCTCTCACTCATGTCACGAGGAGATACACTGTGCAGAAAAACATCAATCTTCATGTACTGAACAAAACAGTCTAATAATCACGAGTGTTGTATGTTAATAGGACACGGTGTCATTGTTTTGGAGCACGTATTGGTATCTATTGTATTAGCTGCATACTAATACAGGCAACCATGCTAGGCAAACGTGTGCACAGACTGACAGTTCAGAAACACCTCCTGTCTCAGTTCCTGACTTGTTGAAAATTCTGCAGTTTCCCTCTCCCCAAACAAGCTTCATTTTAAGTGTGGTGAGATGAGAAGGCTAGTTCTGCCTGCTTTTCTCATGTCAATCTTAAGAGTTTCTTTCCCTAGCTCAGCAAAGGAAGAGAGGAATCTGTGCTTTCACAGGCAGCAGTGCTCTGAAGCAGACACTAAATAAAGATGCCTAAATGCCTCAAACCATATGCCATTTCCATAGTGACACAAACCAGTGCTTTCTTGAGGCTTGGTTATGCAAAACTAGACTTCATAGATCACAGTTATGGAGGCCAATATTAATGGCTAGATCACACACACTGAATCAACAAGTATATTTATATACACATCAAGACTTTTGTCCCTATTCACACACATGTAATTCCAAAAGACATCTACTGATGTTGCCCTATTTCTGTACAGGGGAAACTGAGATCTGAGCTCTATTCCAGGGAAAGACATTTTAAAAACAGGTTTATATGTGCTAACATGTTGGTTGAATACTTTCTATTTATATGTAATCAGTATAAAGCATTTTCAATAGTCTCATAACACAAGTGTAGTTTTTAGGCAACTCAATAGCCTGATGTGGGAATAAGAGGACATCCTTCATCTGGACACTTAGGGACCTTTGATATAAAAAGAAGACGGACAACCACACTGCCAAGCAGCTTCTCTGAAGTGCACACACAGCCATTGAACTGGATTCTCCACTCTTTAGAACAAGTTAATTTTAAGCAATTTCTGCAGCAAAGTGATCAGTCAGATTCAGGTAGTCTATTCCCAGGACACTTGCACAATTATAATGAATATGTAAAACATGTCTTGGAAAATTATTTATTTGAACATTTTTTTCCTTTACCAAATGCCTGCAGAGCAGCATATTTGTGATTTGCAGCAATGTCATAATGCAGTGGCTAATGGCTAATGTTGTGCTGTTCTCACCACTGGTGAGCCTGGAGGAAGCAGCACAGCCATGGGCAGCTCCTTCTATCTATGACAAAATCAGACGGCGAAAACACTGAGCAGATTCACAGTGTCACTCTCTCCCCCTGAGCTCCCATGCAATCATTAACTACAAGAAATTGAATTGAAGAGTACTAGCCCACCATCGTTACAAATGAGATTTGGACATTGTTGCAATTAATCTTCCTGAATCAATAGGTGTGGTTTGATAACCCACTGACCTGCCGATAAGAAGAGAACAAAGAAAAATGATCAGAGGGAATCAAAAGCCTTCAGATGACAATGGTTTTCACCAACATATACAGGTCACCTGGACATGTTCCTGTGTGACCTACTCTAGGTGGTCCTGCTCTGGCAGGGAAGTTGGACTGCATGATATTTCAAGAAGGGTCCCTTCCAACCCTTAAGATTCTGTGTGAACAGCAGTGGGTATATTTCACGCAAGTTGTCAATGGTAAATATCTTTTGTTTCACCTGTATGTTTATTCAATTGAGACATCAGTACCACATTGAACGTATTTTTAGTGTGCTTGTGATATAATGTATCAGTGTTATAATTTCCCAAAGTTCTCTTCAAGAATTTTGTAGCCTTGGAAAAACAAATTCCAGGATGTCTTTTCTTTAGGAAGTTTTAACTGCCTTTTCTGATTAAAAAAGAAATTAATTAAAAACCCCAGAATTCCCTAAACAATAGAAATTCTATTTTTCCAGAACCTCTAGAATTAAAAATACATATTTCTTAAATAGCTTCATTGTCTCCCAGCCTGCCATGGGAACAGCATTATGCATTTAGAGGCAAACTAAAGGAACAGCATTTTAAAAGACACAAAAATAAACCTATCCAAGGAAAGCAGCGATAGGAAGCTAGCTCCTGGCAATTGTCAAAAATCCATTGTGTTGCCAAGTCTCGAGGATATTATAGGGAGTATTTAGATTGTGAATCATGCTGTAGGCGGCCTAATGAAAAGATCCAGCTGTCATGTGATTTTGGAAGAGAAGAAATGGAAAAGAAAATTGTCTCTCGCTTGAGGAGAAATACACTGAAATGCAAACTCAGAGACACGGCACAATAGGCACAGCTCTTCACGTGACTGCCAGAAAGACTTCTGAGCTACTATAAGGCCTCTCTTAAAAGAACTTTCCCCATTACCACTAGATCATGGAATACCAATGGCCACCGGTTCAATTACATTGCTTTCAGAAGATTAGCCAAGACTCTCTCCAGCAACCTGCAAATGGGCAAGTCTAGATCATGCAATGGAGCATGGTACTGATACCCACAGCTTACTCTTAAGTGTATCGCACTTCCTCAGGGAAAACATGGCTTATATGACCTGCTTCTGACCTAGGCCTGGCAGTCAAGTCCCCATAGCATTACATCTAAGACAGCTATATTGCTCAGCCCCTTCCCAGCCTTCCTGGTTGCTGGCTCAGGCTGCGCAGAATGATTCCAAGCTCTCTGCATTTGCTATGCAGATACGTCCTAAGTCATCCAGAAGCTCCCAGACTTCATGCAAAATGCTTCCATGATAAACTATCTGGCCTTTGAGCTATGCTGTTAGAAGTTTTTAGATTGAGAAGTCCCAAGATAACCTTCACAGACAAGTCATATGTAGTCAGTTTAATTTTTTACTGCTGCCAGTGACTGCCAGATGCAGTCTGCTGCCAGCCAGGAGAAGAACCCAAGAGTTCTGGTGCCCACAGCTCCTGCACCACAGTACAAAAGCTTGTGTAATCTCTTGCCAGTGAGCATTTCTGATTCATGTAGAAGTGAATACATTTGTACAAACAAAGTGATCAGGAAACTGCAGTTTCAGTTAGGACCCTGCAAAGGATGATGAAGTAAGAGTATCACTGGTATTTTATTGCCCATCTCATGTTTTTGTCATAGTTAAAAAGATTTGGCATTATTGAAACTAGTTACTATTGCTAACTTTCAGTAGAGTTCTTACCAGATTCAATTGTCTGCTTTCTCTCCATTTTGGCATAGTATTTCATCCCATACAGGATTTTAGTGATTCAAATCAAAGGGGAAAATCCAGTATGACCACTGAGCTAGTCCTCGCAACAACCAGGTAAATCCCAAAATTTCAAAAAGTAATAATAAAAAACCCCAAACCCACAAACACCCTGGGACAATGGTCCCTAAGTGCTCATTATCAACATGGGCTCTTAATTTATGCCTAGCTGTTTTACATCAGTACTGAACTTCATGCCAAACTTTAGAACAATAATATCCAATAGAGCTGGAATTTGTATGGGAAAGCACTGGGTTTTTATCCTGAAGGCCAAAGAAGTAGCTGTTTGCAATTCAGCTTTGGCCTGACTGTTCCATTACCTCAGTTAGTTTTAAAGCAGTTCAAGTAAAACTACAGGAGACTGAGAGATGACAGAATACTATTTTTACCTGCAGGATTTCTTAAGTGAATCCACTGGATATTTCATATGACAAACAATATAAATTTGCAATGTATTTATACTTGAAGTTCTTTTTATCTCCAAGAACTTTTTGAAAACACTGAGCTGACATTTTAGGAACAGTACAACAGAGGAAGGCAATACTCTACAGGAACACTGGAGCACAAATTGTTTCTCAGATGAAGACTATCACTTCATCTTTGTTTTCTAGTAGATGATCCAGGCCCTTGGCTTTCTCTGAAAGGTCTCCTCTGAAAGCCTTCCCTTGCAGTATGTACATTTATCCTCCTGAGAAGAATTAAAAGCAAGAGCTGAATCTAGGACCTATATATGTACATGAGAGGTTAACTTTGATGGCTCAAAGCCAGTGCAGGTGTTTAATCATCACCTTCCAAGAGCTGTCTTGGAGGAAAATAAGCATAGATACTCAAGAACAGAAAAAAATGAATAGCTTCCCAAATGGCTTACTGCAAAGCTCAGCTTTTTTTTTTTTGCTTGCCTTTTGTCTGGCTCTCCTTCTTTGTAATAACTCAAAAATAGTCCACTGCATTGCATGTACACCTTGGCAAGATGGATCCTGTAAAACTTTCAAAGTCAGGAACAGAAGGTCTATCTGTGTACCCAAATCAAAACTGTTTTAGTCACAAGTCCTGAACCAAGAGATGCCACAATGGACATAGTTGAACTTTGTTGGCCACAGCTTAGCTTCCAGTCAAATCTTCTTATTGTGTTTGATAATAAAGGCCAATCCACACATTTTGAATTAAGGCTACTCAGAACATGTGTTTTGTTGCATGTTGGAGTTGTGAATATTTTACCTTGTAAGCATCACTACCACGAGAAATACACCAACTATTGCATACAAACATACAGGTACTAAATACAAAGTTCAGTTGTAGCCATGCATGTAATGTGGTCCAAAAGCCTTGGAAGCAGCTCCACAGATCCATGAGCAGCTTATCCCATAAACAGAGATGACAAGCACCATCTTGCACTAAAGCACTGACAGCCCAGCTTTGCATTCAGGACAAAGAATAATAACAGGAGGCTTGTTTTTCTGGGTGACCTTGAACAACGTCGGTTTTGGCAGGGGCAGGAGAACACCAAGGGGACAGAGTGTAAAGTCAGCTTCCACTCCTGTTTCATTTCACTTCGAGACAATGTTTGGTTGGCTTGGATTAGAACCGCCAGCTCTCTCGGCCATTCGCGGAGCTCGCGGCTTCTGCGACGCACGGCGGGTGCCACCTGCAGGCTGAAGCACAGAGCGCTGAGCATCCCCGGGCCACAGCCGCCGGGAAACCTCAACCGCACACCTGATGGGAAAAGCTCACACGGGCAGAAAGACTACAGAAACACTCGTTTCAGATGCCGCGGCGGCAGAGCGCAAGGAATAATAGAGCGGTTTCTCCCGTGCCTTTCTTAATTCAGCACAAATGAAGTGATGCTCTTTGTGAGCAGAGGATGATGTTGAGAAGGCCCCTGCAATCTCAGATTTCTGGGAATGCCAGAAAGGAAAAGAATGATCTTTGGCCCCCACTCTTCACGTATAGAGACTAGAAGAAACATTTCCAACGTGTGCAGCTCAACTCCATAGTGCTGAAGCATTGCTTGATTTTGGGAATGCAAGCCAGTTAACATAAATTTCCCAATTGGAAGGCACGCTGGTTTTCAGAACAAAAAGCATGCAACCACGGAATAGTAGGGGTTGGAAGGAAACTTTAGAGATCAACCAGTTCAACCTCCCTGCTCACGCAGTTCCACCTACATCAGGTCACAAAGGACCGTGTCCAGGTGGGTCTTGAAGACCTCCAGAGAGGAGTCTCCACACCCTCCCTGGGCAGCCTGTGCCAGGGCTCCCTCACCTCAATGGTGAAATAGTTTTTCCTTATGTCTAAATTGAACTAAAAGCCATGAATAAGGAAAAGTTAGTCTAAAACAAAATGGTTCTTGGATTTATAACCATAACTGGCTGAATTCTGGTTATCTCATTTGCAGAAAGTAATTCCAGCCAAGTAAAGGGGCTGTCATTGCAAGAACATTGCAGCCACATCCAGAGTAGTGTTTCTTTTAGTGGTGTCTTGATACATACCTACCTCATCAATAGTGCCTGACTACTAAATTTCCCTGTGTGGCAGACACTGTGCCTAAGGTTGCCATTTTCAGCCTTACAGTGTGTGAACACTGTCAGCATTGGCTGAGAAACAGTTGCAGGTATATACAAGATAACAACCTCCCTCCCAGCAGCTCAGACTTTTTAATCCAAATTCAAACATTTGCCATCTGTGTGTTCCATGTAGAATAAATGCCGCCTGAAAAAGTGCCACAGCATTGTCTAAACAGCAGTTATGAGAGAGAAAGACCTCAAATTATGTTTCCTATTGCCCACAATGCAGTGCTGTAAAATCACTGACATTTTCCAAGCACAGCTGTATGCAGGAATGTGATCTATTTGGGCCATGCCCGATTGAGTCATGACATCTAGATTTATAAATCTGTGGAGTTTCTAATCAGACATAGAGGGAGCACGTTCCACCTCTCAATCTAGTGCCTTGGCAGGTCAGTCAATCAGAGTAATTCTCAGTGCAGCAATCCCAGATACACTATTCTCCTTTACATGCAGTTGGTCAGCATTCAGAAAACCACAAAGGTTTTGCCTGCTGTTGTGAAAAGAAAACTCATGAAAATTACTTCTAGTGCCACTTTTGCAATTGCCTTCCTGAAACAGTAAGAGATAAGAACAAATATATCAGAGGCAAAAGAAAGTAGATTTTGGAGAGTAAATGTATATGTACATTTACTGCATGGCAGGCTAAGTATTTTGGGTGCTCTTTTTTTTCAGAAAACTGCCAACAGCAAGTACAATTGCTAATATTGTCAGTCTTCTCAGGTATATCAGTATTACATTTATTTTTTGAAAGAAAAATGAAAGCAGCTCTTTTTATTGTTGTCAACACTAGTAATTAACATTCTGATAAGAGGAATGGGCAAACTCCTGGGTTCACTTCAGGATTTTAGCACATGTGCTTTATTACAGATTCACAGAATCTGAAGAGTTGGAAGAGACCTCAAGAGATCATCCAGTCCAAAACCCCTTGCCAGAGCAAGACCATCTAGAGTAGGTCACACAGGATATTTAGCATAAGTGAGGCCAGTTATCCACCCTAGCCATGGCAAAGACATTCATTGTCTTCAGAAAAATGACAAGTAATTAAAAGTAAGTTAGAATTAATTACCAACCAACTCTAAAGAGTTAAACATCAAGAAGGGTGTGAGGAAGAGTATAAACTGGTCATAATCAGAGTGGGGAGATTTATTCCCCAGCCACAAAAATCAACCTCACTAGAAGCTTCTGTGGGAAAACTCCAGGTGTGATAAATTTATGGCATCCCCTCTTACCCTTGCTATTATTCTTTCTAAAGCAAAGAGTATTATATTCTCAAGTCCTTGACCTCAGATAATGCCTGAGATTCCTTTCACTTCCCCTCAGCTCATGTCCCTGTGTCCATTTGCCAGCACCACATTCCGCTGTCATCCTACAGACAGGTCTCATAAATTAGCAATGGTATTCTGGCGTGAACACACCAGGGAAAACTATTCCTGTCAAAGCCAGGGGGGAATCCACCAAGTTTGACTCATGCCAGTTATTTCTAATTAGGAGACACCATAAACTTCATACTCAAGAGTGCAGGACTGATTGTGATTGTTCAGAACTGTCAAAGCAGAACACATTGATGCTATCACATAAGATGCAAAATTCAGAGGAACCTAAAAGATTCTATACCAATGCAAACTATACTCTTTCCTCTCCAGCCTCCTGCCAAACATCTTCATTTGAACACTTGTGGTCATTCAATGAATTAGATTCATACACTATTTGCTCTGAATTTGTCCTCGTGAAGCAAATGGAAACATGTCTAAAGTTATTCACAGACATGCTGAAATTGTATCAAAGGAGGACTAACAGAGGGGTTAGAAAAGTCTTCAGTGACATAATTCGAGTCTGACTTGCCCTAGTACCTACACATACAAGCTGCACATCTGTAACATTCCTAAACTCTGATGAGGGAATGTATCTCCAAATTACATCATGTAGTGGAGCAAGCCTAAAGTGAGCTGTTGTTTCCATGTGCAGACAGTTACACAGCTTGCTCTTATCACTACTATCAAGGCCATGTGATTTTTCTGTCCTTTCTCACCTGTTCTTAATTTGTTTCCTACGTGTCCAGGGAAGTGCTACTCAAAGAGGAGGTAAAAAACAAGGTATGACTGTGGCCCATAAATGTGAGATGTAGCCAGCATGATGAAGATAATGTATTGCAGGGAAGGGAGATTGAGAAAATATTAATGACATAAAGAACATGAAACCACCTAGTTCCAGCTCACTTACATTACATGATCTTTGTTCTTACTTGTTCCTCAATATTGCATACAGCAACAACTGACTCAAGCACATCTTCTGGAAAGACATCTAATGTTGATTTCAGGATGAAAATTCCCACTAACATTTCAGAGATCCACAAATCTAGAACTGCTGCTTTCAGGCTGTGTGATTTGTCAGTGGTATACAAAGATATCCCATCACAGCTGAAAGGTAACACAGAAGTTCACTAGCAAACCAAGAAACAGAGTGTCCCATCAGGAGCCAAATAGCTAATTAAAAGAAGGATGTTGGCAAACTGATGGATCCAGAGAAAGAGGCAACAAAAGATATTTCAGGAATTGGTTAATAAGAACATGCTGATAGAATTAAATATGTTTAACATGGCGAAGAAGCACATAGGAGAACACATGCTAACATTCTATAGATATTTCAGGGCTGCTAATTCATCTCCTCTCCTGGCATTTATCTCCTTTAAAGGGATAAATAAGACTAAAGGGATATAAAAAAGGGGAGGGGTGGAGGAAGATTGAGCGAAAGATAAATTGAATACAAGGGAGATGAAAAAAAATACTGCAGACAGTAGTTGTCATCAGGCAGTGAAACAGTTTCCCTGGAGGCACAGTGAAAGAGGTATGTCCCTGTTGCTAGAAACAGCTTTAAACTAAAGTAGGCCAGCACATGAGGGGAGTACGACAGAAAAACAAAACTTAGCTCTAATACATTTTTCTCTTATGCCACAGTGAAATGCTTGAGCAATAACCTGCCTTGTGTGTGTTGGGAAGACAAAGCATTTGATACATTTTGCTTTATGTATATTAATCAGGATTTTACCTGAAATACCCAAAGCAGAAGTACCTTTGCAGAAGATCAATTTCTGATAGAGGATGCTTAAATCAAAACCAAAAAGGTGTAACATGATCTGATAGCCAGAGCTGAGACTGAATAATTTCTGGCTAGAATATACTTTTAAAAAATGCCAAAAAGCTATTAAGTCCCTGGAAGAACTTACCAAAGCTCTTCTTTCTTTTAAATTCTATAAATTATGACAGGATATATGTTTAAACATGTACTATGACCAGGCTTTGAGGAAAAGTTATAAGCTTTTGGCTCTGTTATCAAAATTCCTGGACAATCATTGCTTGCATCATGCCATGAGGAAAATTATTACTACCATTATTAATAATGACAATAAAAATGTCTACCTGTAATGACTGCCTCTCGTTCCAAAACAAACAGAAAACTCTTCCACATAGCACTCCGTGCTCTCAGAAAGAGTGGAAGGGTATTTGCCCTTTCTGCAAACACACTCTAGTATTTTCCCTGCTTCTTTAATACCTGCTGCTTTCCACCTTATTTTCAAGGTCCTCAGTTTCCATTGTAGGAATTACAATTGATTTTTCCATTGCTCTCACTCATAACCATCCTTTGTCTCAACACTTTGCATTACTATCCCCTAAACTGCCTGCAACTTCTCACAGGCTTTGAGACCTCTCATTGACTCAAGGTGGTGATTTTCTGACAAGTCCTGCTGCTACCATCATCTGCCATACGTGTGCTAACTTTCAAACCTGGGAGACAGGATCCTGGTCAGTTCCAAATGTTTGGAGGGAGGAGTGTGACTCAAAACAGCAACAGGTTGTGTTTTTTTCTTAATATACAACAGGAGTAATAAAAATTGAGGAGAAAGCACAAGTCTGATTCAGACTCTTACCTGTGCTACCTCTTCGAAATCATCATGTCTTTTCTGCAGCGCACGTGCTCTGTGGAGAGACTTCCCCACTCCTGTATGTTTACTCAGAAAGGCTTCCCCATGATTTTCAATCCAGTCCAGTACCTGCCAGAAAAGAAGAACATCCAGTTACATCTCCTGTCTCAGCAGCACAAGAAAGGATAAAAAACAGCTGCAGAGGTATTGCTTTGTGCTTGCTATGGCCGAACACATGCAGATCTGTCAAAGTCCATTCCAACTGCACAGAAGATAAATGTTTATAGATGTTACAGGTAAATTAGGATTACTGGACTTTTACTATTCAATTTGTTTGAAGTGTAGCTTAGTTATTTAAGCTTGGCAGATATAAAATATTTCCCTTCACTTAAATGAATTTCAGGGAATAGGAATGTAGAATCTTCTACAGCAAGTAATCCCCTCTTAAGAGCTCCTTGAGTAAACTGAGAAAGAGATAGCTGGTTTCACATGAACAGCAGATCTCCATGGGAAGCATCTGAAGTGAGTCCAAATACATGACGGAGGGATCAATCAAAATTTATTTTGATGTGGGGAGAAGGCATTATCAGAGTAACTAGAATGAAAAGGTTAAGAATCCTTCATTACAAGCCATTAAATATGGACAGTGTGCATCCTCCAAGTCTTTCGAGTTTTCAGTTCCAAATGTAACTGATCCTTATGGAAAAGTAGAGTGGCAGATCTAATATTCTGAGAGTTAAAGAGGGTTTTCTTTTAAAACTAGATCAATTGTATGAGCATCATCCATTTAGAGCACCTTCTTACAACAACTCCAGCACTAAATTTTAGATCAAATCTGTTCAAGGTCTACTACAAGCTGGAAAAAACAAATTAACTTGACATTGTGAACTTGGAAAATTTCAGATGTGATTGCCACCCTTTCTACATCTCTTTTCCAATATGCAGTGGTTAAGAGAATAACTACTGCAGGATCAGTACTGATATTTATATAAGTAGCTAGGACTTCATCCAGCAAGGGGTCCTGCACTTCAGTTGTCGATCATCGCTGCTGATGCTAATGGGGACCGGCAAACATCAGCTGGTATTTGTCACACTGAAGGGAGAGGACACCTCTCATCCTCTGGACAGTGACACTATCAGAGTGCTGCACCTGCAAACAGCCTCAGAGCTGCATTCTTTCCTTGTGCACGGGCCCTGGCGATGCTGGGCAGGGGCTGCAGGACCCGTGCAACTCATGGTGGCTTGCCCTGAGAAGGTACCAGGGCCTAGAACAGAGGCAGGAGCGAGCTGTTGTGTGAGAAGCCTTTGTCTTGTGTGGAGCTGATAAATGAGCAGATATTATTGACTAAGCTTAGAAACCCACAATTGGAAAAATGGAAGATGTGAATTTATTTATTTTTGTTTTATTTCAGGCAAGTAAAGCTATTTCATGGCTTGGATGTACAGAATCTAAACCACCTGGGCTTTGAGTCTTTTCTGTACTTTAAATCCCAAGCATATTTTTATAAGATGTTCCAAGTACAAATAAAGCTTCAAGCACATATACTTATTTCCCAATCCTATTTCTTTGCTGGAAAGAACATTTTTTTTTTTAATTAATATTTTGTGCTTACAAGGTATTTTTTCAACCACAGAGTACAAATAATTTCACAAAATAGGGTATAAAAGCACTTTGTGTCTTGCAAGAACAACTCATATTTGGCACAAGTGTCACTGTGGGGATGAAGAAGCAGGACCAGATGTGTTGGCAGCTCAGTCATTGCTTTCTTCATCTCTTGCTTTGATCAGTTCATCTCATATTTGCTCTGGGTAGGGAACCCCAAATATATCCCTTCAAATTGTTTGACAGCTATGTGTCAGCTGGTCTGCTAAGAGCTTTTCTGAAAAATATTCTTGATCAGGAATCTGTACATAACTTGTAATAACATTAATTACAGGAGGATAGCCTTCCAGCATTTATGTCACTAACAGTCTGTAAATAATGCTATTAATATTCTCTTTTCTCTTGTCAAGGGTTTTCAACTTGTCTATTAAATGGAACTAGAATCAAAATTCAATTTTGACAAAAATCTCATCTAATGAGGCCTCATTTTTACAATAATATTATGGTTAATGGCAAATGGCTTGAATATAAACAATGTTTCTTATGGAATTAGTATGCAGTGTGTGCCTTCCATTTATTAATATTTGATAGCCATCCACTCTAATTCTATGCAAACTGTTATAATAACTTTTTCATGCTTACAGCTTTAAAGTAGTAATCACATAATAATAAAATTTTTATCCTACCCCATGTTACATCAGGCTACTTTAATCACCGTTAGATGGCTGTTGAGAGATATTGCCTCTTCTATTTTATAAGTGGATGTTTCATTACATACTTCAGTTCTGAATAAGGAATACAATGTATGATGCCCACTTAGAACAAAGATGAAAAAAAGGCAATGAATCTAGGCCAGAGTATTAGTCAAAAGATGGATACTTTACCCTCAACAGAAACAAACACAATTGAAGTGCCAGAATATTAATCCACGGAGAATGAACCTTTGTTCCAGGTGTCATCCAAGAGCTGGCAACTCTTGCAGCAACATCTCCTGTTGCACGTGGGCAGTAATTTCATACTGTCTGACACAGAAGGACATATCTGGTGATTCACCAAATCCTTCCAGCAATATGAAAGTCTCCCTCTGAGGTTATCTATGCAGGCATTGAGTAGGTTTCCTGATTCTTTAGTTTATAAGGCTAGAAATAAATTAACCCTGAAGGTGACAAAATTATTCACTTAATCAACACTATGTGAGCTGGCAAGATATAAAAAAACAATAAATAAATCTATACACCATCCACTACGGACACTATCTGTGACACCCTATTTGACTACTTTCCTATGCCATTTCTCTGCTTAGAGTGCCATGTCTCAGATTTCAAAGACCCTATTTGATCTTTAAAAAGTTCTGCTTCAGATTGTTCCATAAACTCTACCTCTTTCACGATTCCCACAAGAAACAAGTCATGACTTTTTAAAGAACGACTTGCTTGACAGCATTTTCTGTGGCTCCAAAACCCATGTTAACATATTTGACCACTCCAATCTTCGATGCGTTTGTTTTCACAAGCATTCTGTGAAATACACAAATGTTATCATTTCATTTTGCATAGAAAGGAGAGGAAAATAGTTTTTAAAAAATTGATTAAGTGAATTGCTGAGGTGTCTCGGGAAGCTGGCAGAAGACAAGGTGTTAGCATGAAGCTCTGATATTCTGATAGCCCTAACGATCAAAAGAATCCTCAGTACTTATATGAACAATTAATGTTTTTCCATTAATAATGCATTTGGCATCGAATAAGGTCACAATAATTTGCAAACATAGAGAAGCATCACATCTTTGTTTCCACCATACAAGGCGCGGTAAGTTTGCACTAAATGAGGAGCTGAGGTATCAAATAACTGAGGAAGCAAAGCAACAGAAAGACCATAAATCTGGATGGATACAAAGCACTTAGCCCCCAGTGAAAACAACACAAAATGTTAAGCAATTACTCTGTGGCAAATGCAGGAACAACTCTGAAATGTCACAATTAAACCTGAAATCACCAGCACTTGTAAACATCTACCTGTCAGCATGTTTGGAGACATTTCCTTTCCTCAGGGTAGGGGAGAATGTCTTTAGAACTAGCATAACTGTGTAATAATTCAAGATAAACATTTAACATTTTAATTCAGAGCAGTAACTGTATAACTTACTCTTCTGATAGAAATTAACATCCCAAAATATAGTTAGGCATTGAAGTCAGACTGGTTTAGTGCAAATAATTTAATTGCACTTTAAAAACATAAACAGCTCGAAGATACTGTTAAAAAATGCAGTTTTCCAAATTACATCTTCACATTTCCTAATTGCCCTTTACTGCAAAGCTATTTTTCCTTCAAATAGCTAAAAAAAGGACTGAGTCATTAATTCTTTGGAATGAAATCACTGTGCTACAGATAAACCTACCACCTGAGGTTTTTCTTCAAACATAAAATATGTTCGGTAATGCCAGTATAGTTCAATTCTCTAGTATGCATTTACTACTGTACTTCCACTAGTTTGGAAGCTGCTCAGACAGGAGCCAGGACCTCCCTTCTGTTTTGCAGCTCCTAGCACAGTAAAACCTGATCCTGCCCGACTGTGATTCAAATAAAGGCTAACTGCTGTGTGGACACACTCCCATGTAGGCAGCATTTTCCAGTCCAGGCTGCTGTCTGTTAGATAATACTACATTAATAAAGACATAGCTAAGTTCAAACTTCAAGGCACATCTCCAAGCATGAGTGAAGCTGGACTTGGAGTTACTAGGAAAGTGTAACTTACAAAAATCTTCCAAAGGGTTGGAGGATAATACTCTTGATATTTTACCTTTACCTGTGGCAAATTCCCACTTCACACCTTACTGATACAATCATTACTGGTGAGTTGATTGGGGAAGCTGTTTCTGCTGTTCCTTTGGCCAGTCCCATGAGATGTCCACAGGAGTAAATAAATGAGCTGCTACATTAACTCTGATGGTAGCTTGCATGGGACTCCAGGAAGTCTGTGTGTGAGACTAGGGGATGAATAGGAGGCTCACTTTCTTTTCTGGATAAAGATTCATAATTACACATTTACTTCCCAGCTAGTAAAAGCTTATACAGTGTCAGGCTCTAAAGCACAGAATGTTTGCTAGGAGCCAGTTAACAGAAAGTGAACATAAGAAGCTCGCCTGATGTCAGCAACCCTTATTGGTGGGAATGCTGCAGCATACACATATGTGTTAAAAAGAAGATGTATCACTTATTTCATCTAGTTTAAGATCGAACGTGGTTACAGCATTATTTTCTTTCTATCATGATGTTCATGTCCTGTCTCCTTATCTCCTCAGGGGCACAATTACACCCTCAACAAAATAAGCAGCAAATCCTGGTCACCAAGAAAATTAAATGAAACTCCAGTACAATTACAGCAGGCTGACTGCTCTGGCTATTACAGTCATTATATGGCTGGATAACCACCAGATTCAAAATGCTACCTGGAGGAAAAATAGCCATAACTGTCCCTTTTGAATGATCTGTGTAACTGCAAAAATAATAACAGCGGCAATTCAGTCAGGTTTCATCTGAGTGCAGCATCAGGAAGCAGGAGCTTAAAAGAGAAACGCTTCCAGAGGCCTTTCCAACACTACTCTTTGTTGATGATCAAACTCTTGCCTATGGGAAGTCGAAGACCTATGGCACATCTAAACTGGCAAAATAAATACTGCCCAGGTGAGGTCAGGGGAAAAATATCCTTGAGAGTCCATATGCAGAGAATGGTGATAGTCTGTATGGGACAAAGTAAGGAAAGATGGGAAGAAAGAAAAGGAAGAATGGTTTCAAAGGAAAAAGGTTGAAGCAGTAATCAGGCAATAATTAAGCAGAGTTCTAGGATGATAATTACTCTTCCTCTAGGCTAATTTGTATGATGGGAATATGGCAAGATGATTGCATTAGTGCAGTTAAGGTCAATTCTTTTAATAGCTAAAAAAAGTTAATTTGCTTTTTAAATAATAATTAAAAAAATAGGCAATGGGTGTTATTTTTAAAGGGCAGACTTTTCAGTGTAGCTGTTGCGAAATGAAGCCTCTTTCTGTAGGTATCTTTCCTAATCAATACATTTAAAAACTAAGAAGCACCTCATAACTTTTCTGACTCTAAATTGAAATCTCCTTGGGAATCATCTCTGTCCTTGCAAGTCTCCATGCTCTGCTTCCATTTACATGAATACAGTACTTCCAATACTTCAAGGGACTACATCTGTTGTTAAGTTAGATGAAAAACAAGTCACATCTTTAAATTTTACTTCTTTTAGCAGCAATGAATGAAGGTGACATGAGAATGACTTGGATAAGAATCATAGACTCATTTAGGTTAGAAATAATCTTTAAGATAGAGTCCAGCTGTTAATCTAGAACTGCCAAATTCACCACTAAACCATGTCCCTCAACATCACATCGACATGTCTTAAATACCTCCAGTGATGGTTACTCCACTGCTTCCCTAGACGGCCTGAACATAGAGGCTTGCTCAAATTATACCATTGAACCCTGCCCTCATCCCACAGGAAGGAGATGAGAAGTATAAACTGGTGATTAAACCAGCATCAATAAGATGTAGCATGTTGGACAAGGCACCCTGATTTCTGCATTGGCCCCAGGCCAGTGCTGAACAGTTTCATTACTCCCGAGTGAGACAACTTACTGAGGTGCCTTGGCCGAGAGAAACATTAATCTTTGTTACTCACAAACCCACAGTGTTGCCACAGTGACTTTTAAAGCTAGGATACTCCAAAAACTGTAAATAAATTATACCATTTTACACTGTGAACATTTAAGAGTCAGATCTTGATCTCAAAACAGTACAAACCTGACAGAATTCAAAGGGGTTAGATTAACTCTTTGGTAACTCCAGCAGAGTTGTAATAAATTCCAGAGCAATTCCAGTGAAGCACACCCAATTTATTCAGCTTTAAATGAGGCCTCATTTCAAATAGGTGCATAAGCATTGCCTAACCTTAAACACATGGGTAGAACCTCCAAATACGCTAGGCTTATGCCAGCGAAAGGAAGCCAAACAGTATCAAGTTGCCACTATGTGCACTTTATTGCTTGCTCTTGAGATACTATGGGCTAACTAGAGCTCTGGAGTGATACCAGCAATTCATATAGCATTTCAAAACTTGTGGGTTTATAGTCTTATCACCATTTCCACTTGCAAGAATCAAACCTTACGTTTACCCTTTCTGTAGCTTCTACTATGACTATTTAGCACCTCCAAGGCCTTTCATGTCTGAAACTTCTGTTCCAGAAAGTCTGCCTTTGAAAACCATGCTTTTTGCAAGCAAGAACTGTAGTTAAAAGGTTCACATTTCAGATCATTCTTTCAGAAGTACTTTACATCCGAAGTTTACTGTAAATGTTTTGTTATACTACACAGCAACAAAATCCAATCTGTTTTGTCAAAGCCCTTAAAAATTGTACAAGCCTAGTTAGTGACACTTACTGGCTGAACTGGAATTTGCAAATACAAGACAGAATCTCTTGGCAGAAGAGAACTCATTTCCTTACAGCGGAAGCACTTGGAAGCTACACATCATATATGCAATTACAAGCAACACAATTCAAAGTAGGCATGCTCTCAGGATTGCCACAAACCACTCCCTTCTTGGGAGGTAAAAAGGCCTCAAAGCAATAGCACACTTGCCAGGGAGACCACTAAATCTCTGGCTGGGGGCAGCAACCAACATGAGATTGTCAGCTTCTATCCATTGGAATGATATCAGCTCCTGGATAACGTTGTTCCGTGCAGGCTGGCATGGGCAGCCCAACCCTTGGCCTGCTACCAGGCCCTCCAGGAGAATTTGGTGTCAGCAACAGCACCAGGGAAAGCAGAACAAACACTGAGAATCACAAGAAAAACATAACAAAAAATCCCTTCAAACCCACAACAACTCATGGAGACTTAATAAATGCTAATCCTCTTTAATGAATAAAATGCACGTGAAGTCTGATTTAAATTAAAATATAGCTTCTTTGTTGTATTCCAAATCTTTGCTGAAAATAGATTTTTTTCTCCCTCCTATCCCTGGTCCTGTCACAGCAGGGTAATGTCAAGTAAAGGTCTAGCTGAGAAAATACACCAAAATACAAAGGAACTTATCCTTTGGCTTTTCCTGCTATTATGTGCTTTATAATAGAACCCAAAACAAAACAGTTATTCTCATTTGTGGTTTTTACCCCCTAATAAAAACTGAGCTCCGTTCTTTGCTTCATTATAATTTTCAGTTGGTGGTACAGTAAAGTATATTTACAAACACTTTTTTTGAAGAAGGGAATCACATCTCATGTTTAAACCAGAAGCATTATCTTCGTCTCCCATTAGATTATTGTTCATTTCAGAGACATCTGTAGCTGACTCTAAAAACTCAAATCCTCTTTTCCCACCAAAATCCAGTTTCAACTGACTTCAGTAAACACGGATCAAAGGCTTTGTGTTTCTGAAGTTTATAGGCAGAGGCTAGTTATGCATCAAGCAGAATCTGAGCCTCCAGACATATGCCTGAGAACCATGTTCTATATTACCCATTTAGCAACTTCTGAACAAATGGAGTTCATATGACAGCACATTGCAAGATGCATAGGTTAATCCAGAAAAGTGCACTTCTAACATACAGATACAGCTCTGCAAATGCAGTTCAGTAGCAGTGGAAGGGAACACTGTCTTACTTCTGTTCACTTTCTTTCGTTAGGTATGTCAAATTATGCAAGAGATTTAAGAAATAAGAAAAAAGCAACAAGGCTTTAATATCAAAATTAAACTGGAATTCGAGTGATTTGGTTCAACGCCCAGCACTGCAGCTCAGCAAATGACTCAGCTTCCCTGCCTCCATTCTCATTTCTAAATTGACATAAACCACACTTAGAGTCAAAACAAGCAAAGCTGACAAAGAAAGCTTTTGGAGTGAAAGCTGCCTTTTACTTGAAGTTTTTGCAGCTTCTAGCAATATGTGGCTCCAAATTTGGTTTGGGATTCTAGGAACCTTTTGCAATATAGGAACATACTGCAATATCAGTAAGCATCATGGCACCTGTACAAAAGTGAGCAGGCACATCACTGAATGGCAAGGTTTTAAAATCAGGTATAAGCTGCTCCCCACGGAAAATGTAGCTATAAATCCTGAAACACCATAGCTTGACCATAGCTGTGTGCCAATGGCTAATTTACCTTCAGAAAATACAGCCAACCAACCTGGTTCTTCTGTATTTAACCCATCTCAGACAGTCAGTTATAAAAGTCACTTCTTCAAATTGGCTTGAGTCCTAATCAGTGTATCCCACTATTACCAGCCAAGCAATCAGAGGTGTTGGGGGTTTATTGGGTTTTAGAGTGTTTTTTGTTTTATAAAGAAGAGGTGGAATTGAGTAAACAGAGCTACACTTGTTAACACAGTGTAAAGATTAGAAAAGAAAGATCAGAGATCAATTTTTGATGTTTCATCAATCCTTTCTCAAAGACCTTTCTGAAAATGCTACAACAGACAACCTCCCCTGAAGTCAGTCAAAAATTTGTCACCTCCATTTTGCCTTTTCACCACAATTCCTCTGTGTGGTATGTATGTACTCAAACTGTGCCTGGGTCTCTTTCAAAAGCCAGAGAACTAATGCAGCTGCTATTAAGTATGATTTTTAATCACTTCCTGCTTTCCCTCTCTAATTGTAGTTATTCCAAATACCACCACATAATTAAAGAGGTCTTTGCAAAAGAAAAAAAACATGCAGTCCCATTTACCCTTGGAAGGAAAAGAAACCTTACAGACTTATCAGTATTTTACTGCATGGTGCAACTAAATTAAATGAGAGGGGTTAAATGCAGAGCCAATTACAATATTTTTAAAACTTCTTTTATTCCCTTGCCTATATTCAATCAAAAAAAAAAAAAAAAAAAGAAGTCCCCATAAAATCAGATTCTGGGTGTTTTTATGAGCTTCCGGGACTTTGTGTGAAAGTTTCACCTCTGCACAATTCCTCATTTTAACAACAAAAATCTAAGCTCTGTAGTTAACTAGCAAACACTAGTTTGCCAAAAACAGAGCATCCACGTTCTGTTCTTTGCAGCAGGGACAGCCTTGCAAAGCATAGCTGATACTAGTGAACGCATCTGAGTAACTCATCCAACTACTGACTCATGTAGGTCCAGCAACTTAAAAGACTGTCAGAAAAGTCCTCAATATGTAAAAATACACACACATAGTCTTCTTCAGACTCCTCACTGTTTCTAGCTCCCACAGATATCCTACAGGCCCATCTGGAAACAGGATTGTAGGAGTTTGTCCAGACAAGACAGTCCCTGCAGCAGGATCCTTGTTTGTCGACAGCTTCTGCAGTGGAAATCACTGCAGAATAACAACACCCCCTGGCCACCTCCTTCTTAGCAGCTTCTATTGCAAAAGTATGCAAAAACATTTGTGAAAGAGTTCGAAAGTTAGCAGTATGACTAAGTGAAGACATCCTAAATATCTCCCATGGCAATGGCCTGAACACCAACGAGACTGTTATCAACTTTTCTAGCAGTCTCAGAAGTTCATAGTGACTTGCTGATTAAGGCCTTAATTTGCAGTAGCATTGTTTTTCCCCTCTCCACCCCCTCCAAGAGTTTTCACATTAATGTAGACCTACAGACCTGTACAATAGTCACATATATTCTGTCTGCTCTCATTTTGTGTGATGAAGAGATGTACGTGGTCTCCCACACAGCTACTGCCACTTAATTCCTTACCTTCAACAGGCTTATGTGGTAAAAATAGCCTTGTGTCTGCTTCCTGCAGATGACTATTATGTACTTGTACAGCTCTTCACATCTATAAACATGTTAGAAAGGCTTAAAACTGACATGCATTTGGAGAAAATTGAGAATATGATGCATTCTGGCCCAATCCACCTTGACTCCACATAAAGAAAAGAGCTGATCCCACTTCTAGTAATTAGCAAGATGGAGGATTCTCATCATGTTTCTCTCTTGGAAACAGCATGTTCAGTTCAGGGCTCTGGCAGAGTTGGCTGGGTATTTTGAGAGCTGTACTTGCCCATTTCCTCTGGGCATTGGCTGAGGTCATGCAGCCCCAACCTGCTCCCTCTTGCTCCCTCCATAATTGCCATCATCCAGGATGCAAGCTCCTCACAAGGGAATGGGAATATGCACAACTCTTTTACCCTCAGAAAGAACTTCTTTCAACTTAACATTGCTTTCCTTTGGTAAAGTTCCCATTCATCACATGTATCCCACTTATCTTTCATTTTCTAGATTAAATATTTTACTTGATAAAATTTGGCAACTGCCTCTCTAAAAACATTCCAAGTAAGAGAACAATAGACAGACAAATGAAGAACTCATGTTTCTTACTTTAAGCCTGGATTGTTACTAATGTTCCCAGAATATTGTTTTTAAGGAAATTAAAAATAATAATAATAATAAAAATCTTCAGGTTAAAACCCCTCTTGTATTCTTTAAATGGTGAACTTCTTTTAGACCAAGTTTCAAAGCTGTGTGTGGGTGGAGAAGCTATAAATAACCACATTTGTGCATGTTTCTTCTGTACAAGACAGAGAAAATGTGCTCTGCATCACCATAGAAAGATGCTGCTGTGCTCTGCATGAAGCTTCTCAAGGCTGGCAGGTAAATTATTTCTTTTGCAGTTATGCTGCTGCTATTGCTATTTGTGGGTCTTTTCTCCAACACTCAGGAACCATACCTGGCATTTAGCTGGAGAATTCTGAATTACCATGACGTATTAGAACACAACTAATCACATCTATCAGTCTCTTACCAATGGTAATATTCATAAATATGGAAATATTTTCTTACTTAGGGCATATAGAAGATTTTGGTCCATAGCACTAGTTAGAATGCTGGTTTTGCTCCTTCTGAGATTACATGCTTACCCCAGGCATCCATTTCTTGTCCCACATTTGTCCTTTCAGATCAGTTTTATGAGGGTAACTGACAAATCAGTAGGGCAAGGCCCAGATTTAAGTCTGGCTCCCCAAATCTGAGCTACTTGCTTGGACATAATCAGTGTTTTCTGAAAATATCCCTAGGTCACTGTCTGGATTAACCTAAGATTGCCCTCTTCATTTAGGTAGTACCATATACATTTTGATAGTATAAACTCACCCAAACTGTCACTAGTTTCAACAACACATTGAAGGCAATTAACAGAAAGTACTGATGGACCAAGGATGAGCATTGCAACAGAGTAGTCTCTAATGCAAGAGGTAATGGGATGAAGCTGGAACACAAGAAGTTCCACTTAAATATTAAAAAAACCTCTTTCACTGTTGAGGTGAGGGAGCCCTGGAACAGGCTGTCCAGAGGGGTTGTGGAGCCTCCTTCCTTGGAGGTCTTCAAGACCCACCTGGACATGTTCCTATGCCACCTGATCTAGGTAAACTTGCTTCTGCAGGGAGGTTGGACTAGAGAATCTCTAAAGGTCACTTCCAACCCTACCATTCTATGATTCTAAGTGCTATGCTCCAGGTTCCATATAGGCACTCCCCACTGTGATTGAGTTGCTGGCTACACCACAGAGAAAACTGATTGACCAGGACATTAAATAAAGCACTGCTTTAGGTTACTGTTGGGAGAAGATGATTTAATCATCTTGGTTTAACAAGGCTTACAATTACAGCATGCAGCAAATACTTTTTTAGTAAGAGAACAAATCCCAACTGGGACAAATGGGTCTTGGCACATAGTCTCATCTCAGTAACAGAAAAACTCACCGGGATGGCAAAACCCTGCAGTAGTCTCATACACCCCTGACAGGGTCAGACCTCTTGGGGCTCAGCATCAAGATAACATCTATGAAAATACGCAAAATATGAAAGTGCAAATCACGTGGGGATTGTGAAGTAGGAGACTAAAGATTAAATAAGTGCCCTGAATGCCAGGAGTAGCTATTTTCCGTCAGGGACTTTTCTAAGATCTTTTCTTTGTCTTTTAAATAAATAGCCTGATGCCTCAAACATTTTAACTCCCAGTTTAAGATATTCCTATGTACCAGGCTGTTCTTAGGGAGAAAGAAGTGCAGCTCAAGGCTGTGGCTGACCTCCAGGCAGAGCTCCTCTGCTACTGGGTCCTGCCCTGGGATTAAAACCTGCACCGCAACATTTTTCCTGCTCTAGGGCCACTGCAGCATCCCCTTTTGCTTGCACTACCTGTCAATCATTCCTCAGGCAAACCAGCTGCACTTGACACAAGGTGTCCTAGGGCAGAGAAGTCACATCTCAGTACTGCAAATAAGTGGGGAAAGGGCTCAGTTACTGTCGTGTGTGAGAAGCTTTACATGTAGTATATAGACCCTATGCTGAGCTAGGCATTCAGTATGTAAGACATAGCAGAGTTGAAACAAAAAGCTCAGGATGTTTACCTCACTGTGCAATATACCTGCAGAATCACAGACTTGTGTAAGTTGGCAAAGACCTTTAGAAAAGATCATCAAGTCCAACATGAGCCCAGCACTGCCACTCACACAACCTGTAACTATGGCTGATTTCTTCTTCGTCACAACAGAAATGGATCCTGTGAGAATTTTGAAGGGTGAAAAGACCTTACAGATTCACCAAAGAAGGATATGGATAATGGCAATGAGAAGCTGTCTGTGAGGAGGCAAATAAATGTATGTTGACTCTCAAGTCCCCTGGCAGACTGGAAATGCAGTAATAAACTATAAATACACGTGCAAGCAGGACGAGGCTTGAAAAAAGCCCTTTCAGCCAAAGAGCAACCTTGAGTTGTTCAAAAGAGAATAGGAGTCACCTAAAAGACTCCAGGAGTGACAGTCATAGGCAGATCAAGGGGCAGAAGTTATTGGGGACTTCTCTTAAGAGCATCTTTTAATGAAAATTTCAGGTTGAGCCAAACTGAAGTCTTCTGTGACTTGCTCATGCTTGCTTTTTTATGTTTTTCCCCTAGCTTGGTAGCTCTCAGAATATGCCGTTCCCTCATTTCCTTCTCTTCTGGTTTCCTTACACCACAAGCACTCCTCAACTTTGCAAACCTGAGGATGTAAACAAGCAAAAGAATAACCCAAAATACATTTTGATTGTTTAAAGTTACTTTTTGCTGGAGGAAGTCTCATTTTGTGGTTCCCCTCCCCACCAATTTTTCTACTTATTTGGGAAGGGAACCATCTCAAGGTCAGAATGTTTTCTATGTTACTGAAGCCAAAAATAAAAGCAATTTTCTCCATCCTTTGACACATATCTCATTAAAAAAATACCCAAAAGGCAGGAAAGAAACAAGAACTATCAAAACAAAGGGAAGAGAAAGGTAAAAGACCAATGGGAAGCCCTGAAATATGTTTGTTTTGCATGTTTTCACATTTGAAAGACATTTTTGTTAAAAGGGAACCATACCATAACATAGAAGAAAGCATACAGCTGTAACAGTCTACAGGAGTGGAGCCAACCAGCTTTGTCTAAATGTGCCTGAAGGGTCACCCCAGCCCAGGCAATAGCTTTCAGAAATACAATCCAAAGATTATAACTTTTAAAAAAAAGCAAGAAGCTTTGTGCAGGAGTTCCTTATGCGGAATTTGGAACAAAAGACGTTGCTTACAAGTCTCCTGTGAGATAAATCCCTGTGCTCAGTTTGGATAGTGCACAACCTCTCTGTAAAGGGCAGAAATGCCAGAACTCTTCTGTCAAGTTGGTTAGGTAGGGCAGCTACTGAAACAAGGCATGGCCAACAGGAGCTGCTGCAGAGCACAGGTATATGGAGCAGAGGTAGTAAAAGTAGTTTGTGGCATGCAGTAAGGTAGTGCTGCTAGAAGAAGGACCAATAACTAGTGTGAATGACTAGCATGAAGAGATGCAACTAGCATAAACAAGTCATGGTGCCAGATCAGCTTAACCTAAATTGGGCCTTGCTATCCAGCGAGATATAATAATCTCAGATCATGAATGCAACTCATTTCCAGAGGGGAAAGTAACCAGCTGACCCAGCAGCTGCTCCGTGGAGAAAAACACAGTGAAACTGGTATAGTTACACTTTAGGAAGTAGCTACCATTACCCTCTTTGTTATCTGACTAGGTTTTTTCTCACTTCAATGAAAATACCTTTTGTTGGCCATCAGTCAAAAGCAATATGAAAGAGGATTGATCACTCTGAGTGACAGGCAGGGTCATGAAAAAGCTGAGAGGCCATGTGAAGAGATAATTGGAAGGAAAGATCAAGAGCAACAAATGGAGTAGAAAATAATGATTATTTTGGACTCCTAAACCAAAGTCCAAAATAGCCTATTCATTTCTTAGCATAACAGACCCTTTTTTCATTTTTAGATAGTCCCAATTAAACCCCATAAGGCCTTTTCATAAGGGACCTTCAACTGGAGTAGCAACGACTTTGAGGGTTTAGAGCATGGATTTGTGAACCAGACACCCTGACATGAAGAGTTCTAGCCATGAAGCTTTCAGTGACCTTTGGCAAGTCAACCTTTTAGAAAACTCATAATCCTGAGATGAATAAAAACACAATAAGCAAGAAGAACTACTGTTATTTTTACTTCTTAAAGTTACAGAGCAGAAAGTCTTCTGGCATTCCAGCCTACGCTTATTCAAAGACCTTCTTTTTCTCCATGTCCTTGGTAATGATTACTCATTCCAGCAATTGCTTTCAAAAGTATACATATTTCTGCAGAAAAATCTACTTTATTTCTCTTTCTTCACCACTGCAGCCCTGCTATTTTTGTAGGCCTAATCAGTAACAGACAAGCCTGATTCTTTCTCCTCCTTTGCCATGACAATGAAAGCCAACGATGCCTTTCAGAAACAATAAACTACACATCATATTTTCAAGGATGCTGACATACAAACAATTCTGGGCTAGAAATAGACATGAGATGAGGGTAATAGAAATGAGGGTAAGCTATATAAGGAGGATGGTTCTGCCTAAGTGTAGCAGCAAATTTTAGCAGTTTGTCTAGGACTGACTTCCTTTCAGATTCCTGCAAAGCAAATCCTGGATCAAAAAGGCACTGAGTGGCATGGTATGGTAGCTAGAGGTGCTTTGCACCACACAGGATTAGGCTCTTGCATTTTAATATATCTCATCCAATATTATGCAATGAACTGAAGGTCTTCTCTGAAGAGCCTACCTTATCATTATTTCCCTGACAGTCAACAGTAAGAAAGGGAAGTATTCACAGTACAACTCAGATTTTAGACAGACTGCATTATTCTCTGAAGATCCAGTGACTCTGTTGACTACAAAAGGTGATTATGCATTAAGCTTCTGACTTCAGCGACTCAGTTACACTCCTAAAGACAAGCAGGATAAATCCTGCATGAAGAGTAGCATCTATCAACAAAGAATTAAGTGTATCTTTATTTGACCTGCTTAATTTCTTCATACTATGAATTATCTCCTCTTCATCCGCTATGAGGCAGATCCAAAACCTCAATGAGTCAGTAGGATTTCAGAGGGTTTTCAGAAGGCCTTCTTAGAGGTTCTTAAACTCTCAGGAAGAATCCAAACATTTGCTGTTCAGGAAACAGAAAAACAGACCATCTGAAAGGACTGTCTTAAAGGACAGACAGTGCTCTAGACAAGAAAAAAACTTTTTGGGGGCACAAAGGATATTCTTTTTTTTCAGTTCTTCTTCTCATTTCAATAGGTTCAGAGATCAAGCTGGCTGGTTCAGATTTCTTCAGATCCTATTTCCCAAGACAGCTGTGGAGCTCATCAAAGTGTTCTTGCACTGCTCTTAGCTCAATGCTAAGTAAACTTCAGTTAGTAACTGAAGCTGGCCCCTAAAGTCTGATATCCCTAGCACTACTGCTATGTGTGTAAATTAATAAGCGATCATTATTATTTTTTAATCAATGACTCTTTAAAAGCACAAAGAGCAATTGTCTGCTTGGCTTAATAGCTATACAGAGGAAGAAAGACACAAAGGTTGTTTCCAGATAATTTCAAGTTACACTTTAAATCAAATTATGAAGAGGGTAGGGTATTGCTAATCAGTAACCCTTAAGGATTTCCAGAATAAATACCATTAAATGAAAATGTAATAAATTAAACCTATAGGTCTTTGTGAAGAGTTTTGGCACACAAAATACAAGATAATACTGATCTACATTTAAAGAGCATTGTCAGAAGTTTAGAACAGAGATAACTGTTCCCATGTGAGTTTGAAGTATTTAAAACAATTCTTGGGCTGCTAGCCTGAGATATCTCTGAGGTGTTCTTATGTCATATACTGATCACTGGCTACAGCTTAGAAATACATAGGCAGTAGAAACCATCTGAAACTCCTGCATAATCCCATGCCACTGCGGTTCAAAATTAAGCAATGCCAGTCCTTTCTTAACAGTTCAAAATCAGCAACTGTCACTCAGCAACCCTTTATGTTATTTAAAAGGCCACGTCACTCCATAATATCTGCAGGATACTAATCAGCACATACTACCACTTTACTTTCATGTCCGTGTGACAGTGTTGGTTACTTAGTCCTCCTCAGAAGATGAGTGAGGCTACAAATCTCTTCATTGCCCAAACTTGGGCTCACATAGCCTGAAAATGTGCCAGTTCTTTTGGCAGGAACAAAAGAAATGGGATGAAAATTGCCCTAAATCAATTGCCAAGATGTTTTATGGCATGGTTTGTGACAAAGAGTAGATGGAAACAAACAAACAAAAAAATCCTTTTACTACAAAAGTCCTCTACCACATAAATAATAAAGAACACAAGTACTAAACAAGAGCTAGAGACATAACATGGGTTTGGAAACACGTGCACATCTCATGAAGTTAGTTCTTTAGAGCTACACAGGTAAAAGGTATATGGTGATCTATCAGAATTGTGTGGCGAGAGATATTTAGATCAGACAATAAACCATGTGTGGACATTCTGTCGTCAACAATTGCTGGAAGGACAGGGTTAGTGAAAAACAGGGTATTTATCTCAGTCATGGAAAACAAAAGCTTGTTTTCTCTCCTGTTACATCCCACTGGAAGAAGGTTGCCAAGTAGTTTTACACATACTGACTCCTGAGTTCCTCTGTCATTAATTTTTGCGGACAACACAACCATAATTAGAAGGTCTACTCACTATCATGTAATACTTTAACCTTATGGCTGGTTAAGGTCACATATACCTTCTAAGCTCAGAGAAAGTAGAGCAGTAATACTTTGGTAATGTAAAGATTAAAGCAGCAAACATTAAGCCCATCTCGTTACTTGATAAATTGATCAAAGGGGCTGTGAAATTCTCCAGGATGCTTTGAATTGTAATATTTTAATTAGTGGTCTGGCACTGGTAGCTATTTACAGGCTAAATCTGCTCAGACAGAACACAGACCATGTGATGTGTTTTTGCAGAGTGCTGTGGCTGAAGTCATATGTAGTAAATATAATCCTGACTTGATTACAACATTCTTTTTTCTTAGCACTTGTTTACAAATAAATCTCTTGTTTTACAAGACCCAGGGAAGGTATTATTGTAAACAAAGCATAAGAGGAGATACATTGCCTGACTTCTTTTCTCTTTGAAGCAAACTATGGCAGGTTGGGAAACTACAGAATGTTAGGGAATTCCTCATTGCCTTGAAGTGATAAAAAGAACTGAGCGTACACATGCATGTGTGTGGGGACCTAATCCTCTAAAATCTTGTGGGAGAGCTAAATGAATCCTGGACAATCTCATATGTCCTAGCATTCTTTTGCAAATGGACTACATAGATCACATGTATCACGTGAAGAGTTCAGCACTCTCAGATTCTGTATGGAGGCAGATGTTGGCAAGACATTTTCTCATACAAATGATGTCAGGATCATGCCTTGATCTGTTTTATTCAGTCAGTAAAAGCCAGACATGTTCCAAATTAAAGTGCTTGGTTATGAAGAGAGATAGTCTTTCCTCTGCAATACTTTGCAGTCTCCCACAACAATGGCAGCTGGTAAATGTAATGATATCAGTATGGCCACATGGCTTTTTTATCCATCACCAGAGGCAGATAATCACACAAGGAAACTAAAGCTATGTCCATTAATGTATCTGGGCATAAAGCCAACAGAATGCAGATCCACAAATTTAGGGAAATCCAGGTGAACCTGACATTGGTCTAGCTTGACCTTTTCATTAACTGAGTGGATTTCAGAAACCACTTCAGTTGGTATGGCAACAGCCCTAGCTTGTTTGGTACATAATGACTCTTTTGCCAACAGCATTTGTTAGTGGCATCTTGCTGTTTACTACTGGGCTTGATCTGGCATGATGGGCCTGTCTCATTTTGCCACCACAGCTAACTCAAGGCTTTGTACATAGACAAGAAACTCCATCAGCACACACAGTACCTCTACATCCACCTACTTTCCAGCTCTTAGAAGCAACCATCACAACCAAAGAAAAGCAAGAAGGAAGGAGCATCAGCAGTAACCTTTAGAGAATCATGTGACTCTGGAGAAAAAAAAGCTGCTTGGGTGAGGCTACGTGTTGCTGTGTATGTATGGAAATGATGGAAAGACTGAGAATTTCTGTGCCTGCAGAATAAGAATAGCAATTTGACTATTCTGCCATGAAAATGCTTTAAAATACCAAGTTCAAGGCTTGCACAGACCATTTCAATAACACAACTGATGGGTCTCCATTTTCCTTCTACTTTAATACATATGCTTCAGGCTTTACAGCTTCACTTGAATGAGTTTATGAAGTGACAGAATTCAAACAAAATTCTTGCCTGCATGAAACAAAGGGGATAGGAGAGGCAATGGGGTGAAGACCAGCGTCATAAAGTTACTTCAGCTGTTTCTAAGTCTGCTTGGTAACATCTGCTCATAGCACAAACCTTATGCTGTCCTTGCTGTTCCACAGTGCTGCTGCTCACAAGAGTAAAGGGAACATACTAAAGTGGAGAGATGCATGCAGAGGCAGATCGGGTAAATCAAGATGTAACAGTGGAAAACAGTGGAAATTGGAGACAACAGAAGAACAATTTCATATCTCAACAGAAATAAAAATGGTATTAATTTGCTGGTAAATAATCTGCAGAAGGAGAAGACCTGGAGCAGAGAGGGACAAAAAGGCAGCTACAAAAAAATGAGCTGAAGCATCTGCAGCAATTACAGAATATCAGTATGAATGTCAAAGGGATTTTTTTTTTCCCCCTTTCCAGGAGAGAAACTCAGCACCTCCTCCCACAGCTGTGTTCTAAAAAGGATCGAACAGCAGAGTTCTTCCCTATCTGAAATGATAGAGAACTTCTAAACCACAACTTAAACAACAAAGTATTTTACATACTCGGCAATCCAACATTTTCATAATGATCCTAAATACTTCTGGTGTTAAAAGCGTTCCTTGTCAGTTTCTGCCTGCATACAGCCTCATAACAGCTCACAAATTCTCTTAACTGTCTTAATTCCTCTTGTGTGAATGGTCCTCCATTTCCTGTGAAGGCTGCAAATACAGTTTCATGCCATTTATTTTCTTTCCTTCTTTAAAATAGTATATATCTGTAACTCGTTGTCCTTAGCACACCATTATTTACCTTGGTTCACATGTGAAAATTGATGTAATTGTATTAATACATAGACATGATAGCAAATAATCTTGCAAAATGTCTGAAGGTGTGAGGTAGTTATTACTTCTAATTATATTTTATAACATTTCTTACATTAATATTGGAACTTGGCAATCCACGGTGTTTAAACCTTATTTTTTCCCTACAGAACAACTTGCATTTTGATTACAAGATGATTGTAAGGATGCCTGACCTTCTGTCTCAGAATAAAAACTACTTTTATTTCTTTTAATCCATCATTTTTAATGTTTTCAGGTTTTGGGCAGTTCAAACTGAAACCTAGCTAGAATCAAAGGATTTCCTTGATGTGTGAAACTGAGAACATAGACCTGACCTGTCAGTAATGCATACAGCAGAATACACCAGGAATGATATGAACGAGCCCTGTTTAAACACATCTTAACTCTTAAATCCAGTCCAAAAGGCACACATTTGGCCTACATAAAGCCTTCATCCAGCTAACCAGTTTTGCAAGACTTCTCTATGAACCCTCAATATTGTATACCTAAATACTTGATCCCTCTGGCATGACTTACTGGAAGAGTTAGGTGAGAAATAATTATCTCAAAAGAATCTCTTCTTGGAGATGTGTCTTTACCAAAAGCTATTAATGCTGTTAATGGCAGACTGGGAGGGTGCAAAATAATCCTAAAGCCTGCATTAAGAACATGCAACACAACAAAGCCTGTCCCTATTCACATCTGCTTTTAAGACAAGATTTATGCAGAACAGCTGACATGAAGAGAAAGGTAGAGATGAACAAGTGAAGGAGTGTAAGTTCAGACACGGAGATCATCTTTCACCACTTTACTGCACTGGCCAACAGCTGGAGGGAGTGAGCCATGAGACAATCTGATGGGGCAAACTTCATCTGTGAGAACAGGCTTAATTTTGAGCTGGGTGGAAAGGGAAGAGGAGCATCTTCCTTGGAGAAAATATACTGTATCATTACTTGTCTAGAAGACAGTAAAGTCTTACAAACTTGGAGCTCTCTTGTCATGATTTCTTCTCCCACGTCTTTTCTTTTTAGACTTGAATCAGGGAGGACTCAGTTAAAGGTTATTAAATTTTTGACAAGGCCACAATTGTAGATGAGTGTTACTTGTGACTGGTGACAAGATACAGGTAGACAGCTTCACCTGCCAACTGATATGCATTTAATAGAATAAGCATAATAGGAATTGCACGACAGATACACAGAAGGTGATCATTTTCAAAAACACCATCAACATACTCAGATATCTTTCTACTTCTCACGGAATTTACCCTTCATAGTTCTGTTTAGCTGGTAATTTCGGTTACAAGTTACAAAGAATTTATCTTGAATAGTACAGATGTTTATTGAACAGAATGATTCATCTCTTCCTCTCTACATTTTAAGTAGGACAAAGAAATGCCTCCAGTAAGTGTGTGCCAGGACAGAAACATGTCTGTCATTAAGTTGTTGCTTCCCAGATAATAACTACCCATTAAGAGAAAAATTTGGAAAGATTGCTGCCAATGGAACTCACACAGAGTAACGCTCTCTAAAGTGATTGTACTCCGGTGACTCTTACTGCTTGTTTCTTTTCCTCTCACCAAAAGTCACAGCACGTACAAAAGACTTGTTCCTTTTGAAAACCAGTGACACAGCCTCATTGCCTTGTATATGTGGGAAGTGAAAGTCTGAATAGGTCTCATGAATGAACCTCATGAACACTTCTACTGATTTCAGAAAATTCAAGAAAGTTTTGGGTTGGAAAGATTGAACAAAAGTGTAAATCACCCTCAGGGATGAAGAATATATAGGATAATATGGCTTCTTGTTGACATTAAATACCACAACTGGAAAAAGCATCATAACATTACAGTTTAACAACCCTTGATTTTTGAGATTTTTAGCTCCAAAACTGTATAAACTTCACATAGTTTGCAGAAAGTGTTCTAACTGAATTCCAAGTATATGCTTTATTCAATATATAACTTACGAGTTTCATTACCACACAGTATGTTTGCTGACACACAACGAAAGTAGAAGTGGCTTGGATTGAGCATCTGTTAAATTCAATCCCAGTTTAGTTATCTAAATGGCATGGATATTTGTTTGGTTTTATAGGAAAAACTGTTCAGGTAGAAATTAAAGCAAACTTACCAAGACTGACAAATAAATAGTTGCACATATTTGCAAAAGATATATACAGCTGCAGTTCTGCCTATGCTGGTGCACTTCAACCACAGCACCAACAGGATCACGAATCTGCATGATGAATATTAGTTGCCTGTCTCCTGTCCTCGCTGGTTCATGTCTGTTTTGCATGTGACAGCTTTGTCGCTCCATCTCCACCTCATTTTTCACTTGGAGGAAGGCAATGACAAACAACCCCAGGGGCATTAGAATGCTCCATAAACATGATTAGAGCATTCAGTCTCTTCATTTAAAGCAAGTACCATATTGCTTCTAACATCTGCTTTGGGCTGTAACAGGGCCCTTAAACAAACCACACCATCCTGAATGAGCAGAGCCTTGTAACATCTGTTGATTGCACTTGCATATTTAGCAGCTACAAACATGGCATCTCATCCTTACTGTCAGTTATGCTGTTCTGCTGGTATTCAGATGGATTCCTTTGGGACAGAAAAGTCATTCACCTGGAGCCTAAGCTCTCAGAGGTGAGCCTGTAGAGTTTAAACTATATTTCTGTGAGGTGGGCTCTGCACATTGGGATGTGCAGCACATTTGAGACAACAAACTCATAGCACAGGTATGTCGACTCCCAAAGGGGTAATAATGCAGAGATCATTTAAACAACACCACTACAAGGTCTGTATCTGCATTGTTTCCACATAGGAAGGTGAAATACATCACAGTTCAATTGCTTTTTACACTTGAAATTCTTTTTTCTATGAAATAAAATTTTCTCAAGAACACTAAAGAAACTACAGCTAGTTGGTCACTTGTGAAAAATTAACCACTGAAAATAGTGCCACATTCACGTGGGTAACGGAATGATCAATAATCAGTGGACTGATTGATGACTTCCAATATGAAACTGAGATGTACTGAATGGTGCATTAGGATTTTAGGAGACAGAGCTGCATGTAAAACCTTGGTTATGGAAATACCCTCTAGACAAGTCACCATACAATCTTTATGGCTGCAAAAAAAGGGCCATTCTTTATCTCCTTTAATAATGACATTACCTGTTGAACATCCTGCTGGAAAACACAGAGTTGCAGCCTTTGATGTAGCCGGACCTTCCTGTGTTGCCAGATGCTCTCAAGCCGCCTCTGGTGATGCAGGACTTCATGTACCACATCCAACACCTGGTGAACAGCTTTGGAATAGTTTGCAGTAGCAGTGAGGGATTCAGAATTCCCAGGGCTCAAGGGACGCTGTAGGACATCCAGCAAGGCTTTTCCATCCTGGCTCACCTGAATGAAGAAATAGATCTACTTCACTTCACTGATATTTAAACATCCAATAGCTGATTCTTTTTCCACTGTGTGCTTTCCTTATTTTAGTCAGGAAGGAAGGAAGACCTCATAACATCTGTTTTTGACTCGTACTTACACATTCACCACTTGCCTTTGGTTCCTAGTGGGCCTGCTGTGTCACACTGCAGGAGCACAGATACTGCACATACTGCTGAGACAGAGATGCCAAGACTGTATTATGTTCTGACACCGAGGCACTAAAAATTCTTGACATATACTACTTGATGACAGGTGGCATTTGCAATAGTGGGACTATTTTTGTTAGGAGGTGGCGTTTTAAGAAAACCACAGATGGTGGAGTCATTCATATTCTGTATGATAAAGGAGAGTCCTTTCTTTGTAGGATTACTAAGTATGAATATACCTTGAGTATGTGACATTCCAATTCTGTATTTCATTCAGTGGCAGCGAAAAACAAATTAGTGCATGACAGTGATTCTTTTCTTCCCTAGGAACACCTCAGAAGGACCTGTGGTCTCCATTTTCAATAGGTCACAAAGTTTACTGACAAATGCAAAGCCTTCTGCACACGTGAAACCTTTTTTGAACACACTAAAACACATTTGCAAATGGAAAGACATTTGGGCACTAAAAATACCCAGAACACCAGATTTTTTTCCTAGAACATTTTCATATTGCAGGGGCAAAATGAAAAATGGAACCATACAAATCAAGCTTCTATTTACAAGTGTGTGCATGCACTGCTTCTCTAAAAATGGCTTTTTGAAATACTCTTTGGTTGCAGATTGCAGAGTTCCAATGTTTTATTCAACAAAGATGGCAAATGAGGCCACTATCAGAATCCCTCCCTTCTTCCCAAACTACTCTCTCTTCCCTCTGAAAGAAACTGCAGTGAAAATGACAAGACTCTGAGAAGTGTTTTCATTTCTATGCAATCACCATCACCAATCTTGCCAGAGAATGACTTAATGAGTGTTTTCCATCCAGTTACAATTTTGAACATTACCAGTCAAAGTTAAAACACATCTCAAGGATTTCCAAGTCTCATTTATTTCTGTATTATAAGTTTCTTGTTCAAATGTAGCAAATATCCTTTAATACCCAAAACTGTGTCTTTTGGCAAGCCATGCTACGTCCCAGTGGTTGCAGCAGCGTGGATCTGGTGCAGTTTCAGAGAAATCAAGAGAGCCTTTGAGATTTACACTGGCAAAACTGGGAGTCAGTTCTCATCACATTTATGATTATTAGGTGGGCTTAGGCAGATCCTTGGAGATTGTTTAATTATTCAGGGCAGTCTGGAATTAGATCAGGAAATAACTGGAGAGTCCATAGGGAGTAGCTTTCCATACTCAAATTCAGTTGCTGCTGAAGACCAGCTGGAACAATTTGCACACGCTGAAGCCTTCTGGGGTCACAGAGGGAATGACTGTTCTTGCCAATGGCAGTGGATAGCGATGATATGAGGGAGGATTTTAGGAGAACACACTGACGCACAGGTGTTTGCTTGGCCACATTATGGAGGTGGCAATAGCTGCTAGGCAGGAAGAAGCAGCTTCTAGGCAGGGAAGGAGACAAGGCTTACTACATCCTGTTTTATCTGTGGGAAGATAATCACCAACAATTTAATCACTGGAGACAGGAAACCAAGGTTATGCACATACTTGGGAGCTGTTTATCAGACAGGAAACTCACTCTTTGCACTGGCTAAATTCACTGCATGAATTCACTGTGTTCCTGTTACTAGCCTTTGGGCTCACAGTTAATAGAAATCAAAGTAGATTCAGGGCTAAGAATAAAGGCTCAAGAGTTTGCCAGTAAGAGAGATGTGATTGCACGGATGATATGACAGACATGCTTTACTCAGGACATCTTTCCTGAAACTTTGTGCCATAATAAATACAGAGCTATTAATACCTGCACCATCTCCCAACTGCAGGCCCTGCATGACAATCTTTTGATGCCCAGTGGTATAATCCTGCAATTCTTCCATTTTGAGGGGTCAGAGCCTTGGGAGAAATATTCTGCATACTGATACAATGGATCAAAGCACTAAAGACTAAATTCAGTCATCTTACAAACAAGTGCTCTTTCAGAGATGACTGAATATGGACAAGGCAGCCTTTTCAATGAAAAGTCTCAGTGGCTAGTAGCAATGCAGAACAAAAAGGTTGCTTCAAAGGCAACAGCTTGTGTGCCCCTGCTTAATCCGAAACTGAGACAGGACAATGTTTTCCCAGATTTTTGTGTAAGAGAAAGAGCAAGTACACTTCTGCATTCTCTCTTACTCCTTATTCTTCTATAGGATTTAGGCTTTTATCTATTGCATGGTAATTTTTTCCCATATCTGCCTAAAAAGCCTCAGCGATTACAAGTTATGATTTTCCTCCGATGGGCATAAGCCTTCCAGTTATTCTCTGCACAGACTGAGATAAATGCCAGACTTCAAGTGCTTGTGTTATCCTCATAATAATCATCAACACAAATCAGAGGCTATTAGAAGTGCTCTCCTGCTCTCTAATTTACATGCTTATCCCATCATGCTGGAATAAATATATGGCAAGGCATCTAGGGACAATCCAGTACCCAGTCATAGCCAGTATTCACGATTATGTAGATACTCTACAATTTCTAATCTTCTGCAGCTCTGAAGTTCTTTAGCTTTGAAAGTTTCCTTTCTGACAATACTTTCTGTTATGAATATGACTGCATTCCCAATGAATGGGCACAGAAGGCTTTTGCTTTCAGAGTTCACCAATGAACACATTTCAGAAAAGAAGGGAATAGCTTCACAAAGAGAGAAGCTACCTACTGTGCTCTTTCAGTCATTTCCACGTTCTCCTTATAACTGCAAAAGTAAATCACCAAATCTTTTTTCATGTGTATCCTTTGAATCTTTTGAGGACTGTGCAAAGAGACAAGCACCAACAACCCAGCTTAGCTGCACCACTTCACTTACATTTCACTTTCAATATGTTTTTAAGAAGTATTGCAAAAGTCTTAAACTGGATGGGCGCAACAACATGACTTGCAGTCCCCGTAAGGTTTAAGTACTGGTGCTGCATTTATCCAATTTGACCTTTCTCATTTCCTTTGAAATGTACAGAGTTGCTGCTGAAACTTCCCGCAAGGTTTAACTCACCTAACACAACACATATACACTTTTGTCATATGGTGTTATTTCTGAATCACAGAATGGTGGGGGTTGGAAGGGACCTATAAAGATCATCCAGTCCAACCCCCCTGCAGCAGCAGTTCCACCTAGATCAGATCACAAAGGAATGTGTCCAAGTGGGTTTTGAAGATCTCCAGAGAAGAAGCCTCCACGCACAGGGCAGCCTGTGCCAGGGCTCCCTCACCCAACAGTGAAATAGTTTTTCCTTGTGTTTAAATGGAACTTTCTGTGTTCCAGCTTATTTCCTTGTCCTGTCGCTAGATATAACAGAAAAAAAAAGTGATGCCTCAACCTCCTGATGTCCCACATTTAATTATTTGTAAATATTAATGAGATCCCCTTGCAATCCCCTCCTCTAGTCCCCTGACCATTTTGGTGGCTCTGCACTGGGACTCTCTCCAGCAGTTCCCTGTCTGTCTTGAACTGGGAAGCCCAGAACTGGACGTTTGGCTAGGATGGGCAGCACATAAATGCTTCTGTAAGAAGTGATGGAACCTTGAGTGAACCAAAAAGTAAATTTAGTTGTGCTAATGGAACAGTCTCCACAGATGCTGTATGCATAGGTAGGGAATAAGTTAAAATCTGTAGATATCCTATACAGAGTGGCTCAGAAAGACCTCTGAAGCCTTGCAAGCGACTAGATGAATGTTGCCATCTGTGAAACAGCTACAATTTGCACAGGGGAGGTTTAGATGGGTGATTAGGAAAAACTTCTTCACTGAAAGGGCCGTTAAACACTGTCTCAGGCTGCCCAGAGAGGTAGTGGAGTCCTCATCCCTGGAGATATTTAAAAGAGAGGTAGATGAAGTGCTGAGGGACTTTAGTGACGGGCTTGGCAGTGTTAAGTTCGTGGACTCAATGATCTTAAAGGTCTTTTCCAGCTGAAGCAATTCTGGATTCTATGAAAAGCTTATGCTTCATGTATGTCCTCCTTCCAGCATTGTTCTTTGCAAAGTAAGAGTATCACTTAATTCTCAGAAGGAAAGAAGGAAAAAGGTCTGATCTGCTAGTAGCTTGGTATAGCACCAGAGAGAATTGTGTATCTGTGGATTGCATATCAGGCCTCTAACCTCTGTCTCCACCATTTCTGAACTTCATTCAAGCGCAACAAAGGAAAGAAGGAAAATAATTATGGCTACAATCATGGGAAGATGGAAAAAAATAGTCTCTTAAGACTCTTGGGGGGTCTTAAGTTCCTGTAGAGAATCTGAACTGCTTTGTTATACCCTGTAACTGAACGGAATAGACCCATATAGCCCATTAAATGTTAATTAATATCTGTATAAAATGATTATTACAAGGAATGTTCATTCTATTTGAGATCTCTTAGAATTACAGAAATACAAACAGAGATTTCCAATGACTCTGAAGGAAAAGAAAGGAAAGAAAAAATCATTTCATCCCACCACAGAGAGCTCTGAGGGAAGAAACTATTACCTATGGGCAACAAGACTGGAGAAATAGGCATGTGGATAGGAGGCAGGACTCCTAAGGCTTTTCATCTCACCCTATAGCTGTGGGAAAAGGGACCAAAATTTCTGAAATAACAGACTGCAACCTTTCTGGAAATTCTAGATACTGTTTAAAAATGTCTTTATTAGTAAAATAATATAGAAACAAACAGCAGTGTCCATGACAACTTGTAGCTTTTTTGAGGAAGCATTAACAAAAGCAATATGCATGTCAAAGGTTGCTTTTGGTAATGACTTTTAAACAAATTTTCATTTCACAAAACCTAACATTGGATTTTAGAAACAAAATGCCAGTTTCAAACACTACTAATTTTTATTGCCAGTTTGACTTACTTTTTAGAAACCCTTTTGAAAATGCAATCAAAAAACCCTTAAGTTTCACCTGAGTAGGCACATGTATAAAATTCATAGATGCAACCAAAGGATAACAGGACCGTTCTGCCTTTGCTCAAGCAATCTGCTGTTATCCAGAAGTCTGAGTATTGAATAAGGAGCTGCCCTTTGTGACTGCAATGCAGACTTGCTCATCCTAATTGACTAACTCCCAAAATCTTGCAGGTGTTTGGAAAACAAGAGATTTCTATCTAACATTCCTTACATTCATCATCCAGGTATCTGCACAACTTCACTGCGGATGCCTGAGTGCCTACCATCAGGCCTAGATTAAAAAATCCTTTTCTATTTCATGCTATAGATTCTTCCAAGAACATAATGACCAGAGCAAGGACTGAGCAAAGAGGAGAGTTGTTATCTTCTGTTCTGGAGTCTTCACTTGGTAACTTACTAAGTATAGCAAGAAGTACCACAGTCCTCTGTCTAGCTCACAAACACCCTGAAAGGAGCAAAATCTCTTGATACCAAGAAAGACAGTCAAGCACAGCATAGTACATGGAAATTAAAAATACAACTAAACCCAAGCATTCAGGTGGTCTGTGGATTACTTTCCAACAAGCTTGAGTCTTGGAGACCTGAATAACAAAACAGAAAACATACATATCTTCCCACCCCAGGGGTAATTTGCAGGTCAGCCCATGCCTGGAGAGAACATCTAGACTAGCATCATTCTTAAAAGTTCTCCCAGATGTCAGATAAGTCCTGCAGCCCTTTTGCAAGATAAAGTGGACTAAACACAGACCCTGGTCTGCACAGTCAGATGCACTGAATGCTGGCTGCTTGTCGATAGCCTTTATTTCATGCTGCAGCCTGGATGGGGGAATAAGTAAGTGAAGAATTTCATGTTTGTTTTTTTTTTTTGACAAAACACTAGAGAGTGTGTCTTAGTTTTAGCATCCTTGGCACCTTCTTTTAATGGAAAAAACCCACATACTCTATTTAGGTCTAAGATATTTGAAAAACGTGTATACAAATAACCTGATGTAGCACTTAGACATACAGTTTAGAGGTGAACTTGGTGAAACTGGGTTGCTGGTTGGACTCCATGAGCTTAAGGGTCTTTTCCAACCTAAACTATTCTAGATTCTATTATTCAATTTATTTAAAACACAGTCCCTTGTAGCATTTGTTGCAATGAGGACCTGACATCTCTATGACTTTGCTGAAGTAAAAAGCCTTTGGCATCTTCTGTTCCCATTAGCATACCTGTGCTTGACCAAGGTATGGTCTATTTCATTCACAGAAGGAAAGTGTAAAGCTACTGGTGATTTAAAGGGGTTCCCTGTTCAGCAGGGACAGCAAAGCAGCTCTTCTTTGGGGTGTCAGCACTAGTTCTAGATTTCATGTCCTGTCATGCCCTTACAAGCAGATTGCTGGAAGTCACCTCCTCCCGCTTGGAATTCGAACTGATTCCTTTGAACAAATTGCAGACATGGAAAGCAGAATCTATCTCATTTTGAAAAGTCAAACTCCAAAAGGTAGTCAAATATGTTATCACTTAACAGATGCATTCTTGTCTGGGAAGCACATACCTCTGTGTAGGCCTGTGTTACTTGTTCATACAGGGTCTGATGATGATGGATGGCCATTTCCAGGTCTTGCATTTCTGAGGGGAGGCCTCCTTCACTGCACATTTTGCACCAGGCATCCACACCTGAAAGGAACTGAAACAATTCCAGGACCAATGAACAACACTGTCACAGAACAACATCTCATCAACATTAGAAAACTTTGTTTATAAGGTACCACATATGACTGCAGCAAGGACTGAGGAAAATAGAACATTTCTAAAGCAGTCTTTTTGGGCACCCTGGAACCACACATTGCTGTCACCTCCTCAGTACCTGAAGAACACCTATATCCAAAGGTATATTCTCTGGTTCTTCTGGATTAAAACCAAATGCTCCTTTAACCAGGCTCAAACCTCAACTATTCTGAGAGTTTTTGTATACCATGCAGGGAGTCTGCAACACTGCATTCCAAAAATGAAGGCTGTAACCTGTTTAGAAGAAAACATCAGTGTGAAGCAGAAAAGGACAGACTTACAGCTCCAGCTGTACTTGGCATTGTCTCAGCTGTCAACTTTCCCCCAGTTGCTTACCTATCCTTGGCATTACCGTTTGAGCAACAGAAAACTCCCCTTAAAACCAGTGCTGCCATTCATTTCAGTGAAAGGCAGACAGTCAGTGTTCAACCCAGGGCCAGGTCAGTGGGACTGCTTAATAGGATACCAAGGCTTCGCAGCCTTGGGTCACACATTTGATTCTGGCCCAGGTCAGCAGTGATCAGATACCATTACCATCTGATGGCTGCTAAGCAGCCAATGCAAAAATGAGCTGCTGGTCTCAGTCCAATTCGTGATGGGCAGACATCCATGGAAAGGGAGAAAAAAACCCAACATTGCCATTGCAATTGATATGGTTCAGTCCCTTGGTTGGAAGCCTTAACAGACAGCGAGAAACCAAACAGCTTTGGGGAGCAGAGGGGTGGAAAAAAAACCATTTTTCCATTCTTAAAGGCCTCCAGAGCAGTGCTGATGCACTTTGGCAGAACAAACCAGGGAAGCTCTCCTGGGTGCTGCCTGTTTTATAACAGCAAACAGGAATTTAGTCTCTTAAGGTTCCCATCCTGTTTTTCTTCTAAGCAGGGCTTACTTCAATGACACAGTTCACATGTTCACATTATGTCCATACTGCGTAATGTCACCTCATTACTTCTCATTAATATCTTCTCCTCCTCCATCTTTCTGTTAAACCAGCCTGCCATACTTTGAGGCTATTTATAAAAAAGTACAGCTAATTATACAGCAGATGCAGTGTCCTGTGGGGTGAATGTATAACACTACATAACCACCCCCAGGATCACAGATTTAGCCACTCCTGAAGTGTTCACCTTGTTAGTTACTCACTCACAGCATGACGGGGGGCTGTGAGATTCAAAGCAAAGACTTTCAACTCTGGCACTGGCATCAGCATCCTGTTTTATTAGCACTGTAAAGCTATTCACCATGCCGCTGTGTAACCAAAGGCTATAAAGTATTTGCATTGTAAACACTCCTTTTCACTGCACAAAGATTGACTGACAAAGATGAATTCCTAAATGTTCCTATCTACAAAGTGCCCATCTACCAGTACAAACTTGTACTTTTTAGAAGACTAGAGGCAAGGATGGCAGGTTCTGTTGTCTTGGTTTGATTCCTGAAGGCATCATATTTTGTGCCAAGGTAGTGGAATTCACATTATTTCCCTTTTGGGGCTGTTACATGAATCCCTTAGTTGAAACAAAGTGAACAAAAGACCTACACCTTATAGACCAGTGCTCCCGCTGCTGGAATTGTATTGACTCTTTACAAAACTGCTGAATTCTACCAATTTTAGTACAAGCTCTAATAGTCACATTACTCATATTGCCATATCCTCAGACTGTGATTTGCACAGTAGGTAGGAGAAGTCTCAAGAAGAACCTATGCACATAACCACATTTCTACCTTGTTGTCATTTCCACCTTGTTGTCTTCACAGCTATCTTTCTTTTGTGCATCTACTGTATACAGCCAATGTCGCATCAGCAATTACATTGGTAGTTCTGCCACTAGCAGGAGCAGCTGACATCATCTGTTTTAAAAAGTTTTAAGAAATGCAGCATGTCAGTGTTTTACTCTTTACTTTGATACCCTGCAACAGTGGACTGTACTGTGTGTGTTGATGACGTTGGGAGAGTAAATGTTTTCCTAAGGATTTCTGCAAAGTGTAAGTTCATACCACAGACCTGTTGATCTGTGCATTTTAAAAACAGCAGCTATGTTAATTATTACTATTCATCACACACTGTGGCAGACACAAAAAAAAACTTTCTTAAATGCAACCCTTCATGCTAGAAACATTCATATCATAAAATCAACTCTTGACTGAGTTGAAAAAAGATGTTTAAAAAATGGTATACTACTAACTTCTACGTTGGAACAGAAGCTGTTACTGTCCACCAGATACTCAATACCATTTAAATTAAGTGCTTAGATTTTAGAGCCTATAGGCTAGAATAGTTTCTATTTGGAACATAAAAGCTAAAAAATAAGAGTCCCTGAGGTACCATTGTGCCTCTGATCCAATCCAAAAGTAACTGTAAAGTAATCACCTACAGTTAATCCTGACTCACAACTTACCCACTTAAGTTTGCAAAGTCCGTATTAGGTCAGGTACTAACGTATGCTCAGACCACTTCTTACCAGCTTTCCTTGGAGACTGCTATGCCATATACTATGGTTGCTGCAAAACATAGCTCAGACATTTTGTAATCCATACTTATCTACATGTTTTTATGCACAGTCCTTAATTACTGCTTTTTAGGCACCTGCATGGAAGCTGCAGGATAACCAGGGTGGTTTCTCCTAGACCCTAGAGAAATTAAAACCAAAGTCTAGCATATTTTCATGCTTCAGAATGGCTGTGGGTAAAGACAAGAAGAAGGCCATGAAACTGCATTTCTCATAAAATCTAATAAAAAAATTTCTCTATATAATGTCTCGATGCCCTGAACCTTTTGTGTGAGGCTAAGTTCATATTTCCTGTTGTTTATAGAATTTCCCTATCTACTGCAGAAATGATTTTGGTCTTATATCTGCATCTTATAAATATCAACTGGCTTTTCCTTCCTTTTCTCAAATTCTTCCTCCTGTTTTTCCTTCTTCTTTTTTTTTTCCCCATTTCCTTTTCTCAAATAGTTGTGTTCAGGATGTGCTTAGAGAGTTCCAGGCAGAGATGACAGATGAGAACAGTAGTCTTCCTGGTTGGGGAGTAAGGTGAAACAAATGGTTGGGGCTCAGTTTTCAGAGAATCCATGTAAAAGCCTCCCATGGTCACCTAGCACCTACCACCTGAAATACTAATGCTGCTTTTGTCCTTCTGAGGGTAGATTCTGACCCAGAATTAATTGGTTGAGATCTCTCAGCTGATTGAAGGCAATAATTTATTCATTTTGACAAGATCTGTAGACTGAGTACCCCATGAACACTTTAGCACACTTTCAGAGATTATATCTCAGGGAGGACACCTGGCATTTCTGCTTCCTCCATCTGGCAGTTAGTGGACTGGAATCTCATCTGGAGTAAATCAGCACATTTCTCTGGAAATCAGAGTAAGATAAGGCATGTTCTCCTATGTTCTCTTGCAACTTTGAACAGCCTCGGACATACCTAAAGATACAGAAGCATATTCTCTTCTGCACTAGAATATCTCATGCTACCATGAGAAATGGAGAGGGAGTAAAAAAAAAAAAAAAGGTAAAATAATTAAAATCCACCCAAAACAACCAAGAGATTTGTATGCAGCAAGTGGAATTAAGGACACCTTCATTGGGAAACAACTCCACTGAAAATACGGAGTTTCACCTTAATCTTGACATAGTGGTTGTTTAGAGCTTAGTTTACTGGCTTTTGATCAAACACATACGCTGAAGGAAGCCTGGCTGGAGGTTAAGTTGGCAAAAATTATCTCTCCTCTCCTCTCCTCCCCTCCCCTCCCCTCTCCTCTCCTCCTTTTCCTTTCTTTCTTTTCTTTCTTTCTTCCTTTCTTTCTTTCCTTTGCTCTTTCTTGATGATGGTTTAGTATGTACAAATTGTGTTTAAAAACATTAAGGAAGACACATGCGTGCACAGACACACACAAAAGGAAAAAGAAACAAAGGAAAAAATCCCGAAACAGCTTTGATCCAAGAATTCATTCAGCTGAGTCCCATTCAACATGCCACATGTATCTGCAATCACAGCCAGGAAAGCAATGTGATTCCGAGGCACGTGAAGACAGATGTAAGGTTCAATTCCCAGCAGGGTTGACTCAGCCTTTCATCCCTCCAAGCCAGACAAACTGTATTCTGTGCAGTTTTCTGTGTGGGGTCTTTAGGAAGAGACCTTGAAAAACAAGCTGCTTCCTGCTCAGCTTGCATATTACAGAGATCGTAGAGCTTTTCATAAATCTCTGTCCCAAGCCAACAACTTCCTTGTAAGCTGGGGTGTGCCAAAGGCTGAAAGATTACAGTCCTAATAGACTTGCTTCCTGTTGGCATCACAGAGAACTTCAATCAATAGGAAGGAATGAACAAAGAGACTGTAGCAGCTTATCACACTGGAGAAGGAAAGGCAATCTGCAGATCAGATTGGTTGGAGCGAAGCAGGGGTACACTGTGGGAGAAAAGGTTGGATCTCCAATAAGAATATTTCTACTGACAGAACACAAAGGGGGCAAAAAGAGATTTGCTTTGCTGCAGAGGAAATGGTAGATTTATCTTCATCTTTGCTTCTGAGATTTAAGCCTTATTTATTGTAAAAATAATGAAGCCCTGCTTTGACTTGAAAAAAAAAAAAAAAGAGAAAACCCAGAAAACCCAAATAATAGAGTTGTATTTGGAATGAATGTTTGGGTTACAGACCAAATCCCAAGCACCTCACTCTTCACACTAGACAAAGGCCAAATGACTACATTATTAGCATTCAAGTCCTCAATTTATTCTACCAGAGTTACTAAAACAAGGCCAAAATTTTAGTCCTCGCTAATGAACACACCACATCCCACATCTCCCTTTTTTCAGCAGTCTGTTTACAGGCTTCACATCAGCACCTATCCTCCACTCAACTGTCTCTTCCTGCAAGTGAGGAGCAACTGCTAATCACAATTAGCAAATTCTCCTGTCTGTTAGTAATGAGAAACTGGTTCCTGTCAGACCGCGCAAACTTTAGGTCCACATGAAGAGGTGCCAAGGCAGGCTGAGGATTTTCAGACCCATCCATACAATTGTCAAGAAAAAAGATCCCAAGCTAAAAGTGATATTAATGTAGAGTTTTGGTTTTTTTTTTCCCAAGTTAAGGCTGAGGCAAATTCCCACCTTGACAGTATTTAAAAGACAGGAACACAAAAAAAAAAAAAAAAAGCCAAACTCTCACCTTGAACTTCATAGACAGTTCAATAGAGATTTCTGTTTTATCAGCTTTCATGCTATACAGTACCTCAGCAACTCATTGCAAACAAGACTAACAGAACTTCAGAACAATAGGGGATTGCTTATTAAAAAAAAAGCAAAACCACCCAAAACCCAAACACTAAATAAAACAAGAGAGAACTGAGTAATTAATAAACCTTAAACATTGTCATTGTGACTAAAGACTAGATATAAATGATTTTTTAATTTATTTTAATCAACATATGATGACTGACAATTAGTAACATGAAGACTACACCTAAACACTACAGTGCTTACTATAATTTAAGATGTTGTACTGGGCATCTTCTTAGCATATCAGTCCCACCAGAGCCACTGAATGTTCTTACACGAGTAAGTGCCCAGTAGGGTGAGTAATTGCTCTATCCTATGGCCTGTTGTCAATAGCAAACACAAAATACAAGACAAATCGATTTGACTTCTACAGTCAGAAACAAACAATAAAGAAAAATCTTTATTTTTTGAGCTAAGAATTTCCACACATATAATTCTATCTTACCAGTTACAATTTCTTCTTCAGACACTTGTAGTATGGATCAGTTTATAAACATCAAGCACACCCACTTAGTAGCTTTGCTATTGACTACTTGGAAACATCATGCCCACAGCAATACTGAAGAGAGTGTCAAAGCAGTGTTTGTCACTGGGAAATGAATGTAGTCAACAAATCAAAGTTGATCCTTCACCATTAGGTGGACCTGCTTTAGGTGTAAAAAAACCCCAAAGATTTTTTCACTAACGTACTTTAAATCTTTCGTAGCTATGAAATGATGGAACAATTCTGGGAGTTGTGAAAGACACAAATCAGAGTTCAGGGACATGGAAAATTTTCTTGGATGTTCCTAGCCGACCCTAAAATTTCTACATAGTGAGGTCTAATAAAGTCTGGGGCTATGGAGAGCACTCCAAGAGTAGGTGGTGGAATGAATTCCATAAGTTTCATTAAAAATAATGTGCTTTGGGGTTCATAGAGATTGTCTGCTGGTATGGGCTGTGTCATATGTGTGAATATTCCTGTGCACATATGACATACACATAGGAGTGTGGATACATATTGTTTTCCTGACCATAATAATCCTGAGTTTATAAATAAAGCAGCATGTCACTGTACCAGTGCACTTCTTATCAGATTTTCTTCTCTTCCACTAAGGCATAAACTTACTTTCTAACCCACTGAGGGAACATGTGCCAGTTTTTTTGAGAAAGCTTTACTATTTGGTTTTAAGATACTGATCCCTGGGGAGCCAAGCTCTTAACCTCACTGCATACAAGCCAAAAGCCATCAGGTAATAATTGCAGCATTATCGTTCTCAAAATAGCAGTGGATCATTTTGCCACTCACAAAAGCAGCTCACCTGTTCAGCCTTCTGGTGAAAGACAGCAGACATGGCCAAGATGGTGCTGCGCTCATCCAGAGCTGCAGCAAAACTCTTCCACTCCTGATCCAGCTGGCTAGATATCTGTTTAATCTGCTGGGAAGCATAATGGCCTGCCTCAGAAAGCCTCGACGCCACAGACATGATCCGATTGATGTTGACATAGGCATTCTGGAAATTAAAAAACACACATAAATAAAGAGAAGGAAGAACCATGACCACCCTCGCCTTCATTACACATTCCAAACACTGTCAGTTGGAGTAAAGCTGAGCAGTTCAGTGACAGCAATCAACCACCTGCTTAAATATGCATAAATAGCAGGCATACTACCTTCTACTCTAAAAATACATCCCTCAGGAATCTTTTTGCCCATCTAGTGCCATTATCTAACACTGTTATCTTCCCTTCTCCCTTTGAATTTATTTATGTAAAACTAATTTGTCATACTCTACCTATTTACTCACCTCTTGGTGTCTAAGTCATTGCTTCTGTCCTATTCTTTGTGTTTCTATGGCATTTACTTCACATTTCCCAGTGCTATATCCATGTATTTGTACGTGAAATGTTTGCTTTCTATCCTTTGAGAACTCTCTGACAATCTTTTATAGACACGCAGTGTCAACAAATGGAAAAGTCTTAGAGAATTAAAAGAGCTTATAAGGATATTCTATATAAATACAAGAGTTTCCATAGAAATGTCTGTGAAATTATATTCTTCAGTTAAAATGTTATCTTTTCTGTATGTTATTTTAAGCTGTTCTCCAGTAGAGATATCATTTAACTATATTCTGAATTTAGAAGGATTCAAAAAGCCTACTAAAAGGGTAACATTTTCTAGTCTTTCATAGGAATTTTCCATGATTTTTTTTTTTCAGTCTTGAAGCAGTGGAAGGATATTTTTTTCCTCAAAGTGAACTGTGGACAGCAATACAATTGCCTTACAATACAGCCAGGAACATAAACCAGAAAATCAGTAGCCATTACGACAATGTCTTACAACTATGCACCATCAAAAGACAAATGACAGCTGTCTTGCAGATTTATGGAATGTCATTTGATGGAAACACTTCTCCTTTCTCTTTCCTCCTCACTAGAGGAAAGGAACGTACCAGAATTTGAGATGGTTGGCTAACGTTGACTTTCTTCTTTCACTAAAGCATTTCAAAAGGGCTTTAGAAATTTCCAAGAGTAGAATCCATAAGACCCTTATGCATAAGGACAGACATAGCCCTGATGATTATAACAGTATTACTCATGGGCAAATAATAAATCAGAGGTGGAAGTGTTGGAGCAGGATCTCATCACAGTGAGTGGGAGTACAATGTGGAAAGGTATTTGCCAATCCAAACATGAAACACAACAGAGCACTGCCAAGGTAGGCACAGGTCCAAACTAGCTTGTGAAGCAGGGCAAAGTATGTCTGCAAAGCATGTGGGATAACAACGAAGTACTCATCACACCTGTAGGTGCTAAAGGAAAGAAAGAGGAGGCCACAGCCCTTGCAGGCACTCTGCTCTCTCTGCTAGAGCCATGACTGTGACAGCTGTCACATAAATAACACAGACTTAAAGCAATACCCAGCGTCCAGGGTGTTTTTTCCTCCCTTATCATAGAATCACAGAATCACAGAATGGTGGGTGTTGAAAGGGACCTTTAGAGATCATCCAGTCCAACACCCCTGCTAAAGTAGGTCCACCTAGATCAGGTCACACAGGAACATGTTCAGGCAGGTTTTGAAGACCTCCAGAGAAGGAGCCTCCACACCCTCCCCGGGCTGCCTGTGACAGGGCTCCTTCACCTCAACAGTGAAATAGATTTTCCTTATGTTTAAATGGAACTTTTTGTGTTCCAACTTCTTTCTATTACCCTTGTCCTGTTGCTAGATGCCATCGAAAGTAGTGCTGCCCCAACTTCCTGACACCCACCATTTAGATATTTGTAAATATTCATGAGATCCCCCCTCAGTCTCCTCCAGACTAAACAGCCCCAGTTTGCACAGCCTTTCCTCATAAGGAAGATGTTCCAGTCCCCTGATAATCTTGGTGGCCTGCATTGGCCCCTCTCCAGAAGTTCCCTGTCCAGAATTGGACACAGAACTCTAGATGAGGCCTCACCAGGGCAGAGTTGAGGGGTAGGACACTCTCACATAGCCTGTTCTAAAGAATAGGATTTGGCTCAAAATAGTCAAATTAATTTTAAAGTTTTTTTTCCTCATACAATTAGAGAAACTGATCAAAATTTTTCTGGGGTTTAAAATATACCCCAAAAAATTGGTCTTACTTGAATTTTTATCAATAGCCACAATCAAACAATTCTTTGTGTACCTCTAGGTTAGAAACTGTTATTTGGACCAAATATTTAAGACTTTCTCCCTGGAAGTTTTTCATGACAGTCTCAGCCAAGATAATTTTTGCAACATTTCATGTCAGGTCTTCTGGTGGAAGGTGGTGCAGCATCATTACAGTTGTTGATGCTTAGATGAGTTGCACCAAAGGAAGACACAGAACTTCACTGTGTTTGAAGTAAAAGAAAAGTTGCTGGAGAAGTTTTTATTTAATTTAAGAAGAATAGTTGCTTTTGTCTTGCTTTTGTTTTTTCGCTCTGTAAAATTATCTCAGCCATTGCAATGTAATGAGCACGGAGGAAAACAATTTGTGAGTTCTTTGGTTCCCTATAGCTACAGTATATAGATGTATTAAATAGTAGAAGAGTAAAAGTAAGAATAGTTGAAATACAGCAGATGTTCTTAGAGTCTGCTTTTTAAGTTAGGGAGATTTATATATTGGTATGTCTGTTTGTTATATTTTTATACAGAAATGAAGATTTTGGAGGATGAAATTTCACTTTCCTAGATGAGAATTTTTCATGGAAGAGTACCAACCCATCCTGTAGCCAACCCACTAACTCCATAGCTTTTCCAACAAAGCAAAGAGCAGTTTGAGAGTCACCTGCTCACACCTCCATTCTTAGTGCACCAAATGGAACTGGTTCAGGAAACAGAGACTCCTGAGCTTCTTCCCCTAATGCTTTCTGAGCAATAAATGGATTCAATGTCATGTGATGTGCTCTTTCGTATAGCTCCAACAGGTAGTGCAATGGAGATTCCTCCTAGTTCCAAACACATGCACTCTTTACCTCCACTTTATCTGTCCCACCTCCATGAAGCAGACACACTGAAATGGAGCTTTGATGTTCTGAGCAAAATGGAACAAAAATCTATGCTGTCAAAATCAAACTCTCAATATTTCACAAAGTTAAACCTTCTTTTCCCTGTTTTTTCACCCTCAAAAATGGAATCGAGATTTTTTTTTTTTCCTATGTCACTATTATATAAATATTTTTATCCTAATAAAAATAAAGTAACTAATGCCTGTGACTATTTTTCCCTTAGGCTGGAAAATCCATGACTAGCAGGCTCATAAAGTCTCACTTCAAACATGACTTAAGACTTCATCTTTATTTTAAAAACTGAGAAGTATCCCTAAAAAGGACTGCGAGAGATCACTAATTTATGGGTAACTAGGACAATAGGTCAAAAAATGAGAAAACAATCTATAAAAGCCTAGAAGAAAAGTAAAAGCACTTCAGTTGACATTCTGTTGTCATAACATTAGCATACACCAACATTTTGGCTAATATGTATCTTTTGTCATTGAAAAAAACCCAATTATTTCCCATGTGTCCACCAATTCTTAGCCCATTTCTGTCACATATACAAGGCCTCGAGTCTGGTCATCAATGTCTATAAGACAGCAGTTCCTTCCAATGTAAGCAATTGCTGCTAAGGTCCCTAATGCTTGGTAGGGCAACACCCCTCAGTCTAAGCAATTAGCACTGACAGTAGCAGAGTTTCAACTGTGGAATGTTCTCCCACAGGGAAATACTATAATTTAACCCTGATCATCTAGCAGGCATGCTGGGGCACCTTCCCTCTCAATTAAACTCTCTAACTCTAGCTGGAACAATGCTTTCTTCTAATATGCGTAGAAAAAGAATAGCTTACACTCACAAAAGAAAAATGAGCAGTGAAAAGCATTAAGTCTGCAAGGAACTTGGCTGTGTTCATCACATTTCCTAGTGAACTAGTTGAGATATTGTGATGGCAAGCAGCGAAGAAGGGCTGCAAGAGAAAGGTTTTGCACATTAATTGAAGGTGAAATTTGATTGTTGAAGAGTTCTTTAAAATAAAAAGCTTTCATTGTCTTACTGTGAGTTTAGAAACCATCTGTGAAATTAACCTAATGCATGACTCCAAAGCAGAATGTTTCAGTGACAAACTAAACTCGTGAGATATCTTTAAGATGTTTAAGTTTCTATAACAAGGCCAATTACATGTAGACTGTTGCAGAATAATATTGGATGGCATTTTAGCTCAGCCTACATGCAGAAAAATAGCATTCCTATAAGATAAATGTTGGGAATTATCAACAGACATCATTAGCCTTTACATGATAATTGTAACATGTTTGAAATATACTGCAGATTTCTTAGGACAACTTGCATCTCCATTTAGTGTCAGACAGATAACTCCTTGATGGCAAAATAGGCAGCAATGACAGCAGTGAACACTGTCATTTTCATCCATGTCCCACAGAAATTGATAACTCATCCTTTAAGGAGGTTAATGAATAGAGGCGTAGAAAAGTCCTGGCAAAGGGAATGTGATTAACTACCCTCAGAACAAATGTCATCTACATCATGTATCCAAGTGCAGAACTACAACTGGTATGTTTTGTGTAGTATTGAAACACTATTACTTTTTGGTTTTCTCTAGTCATTTCACCAGATTATTGAGACTGCTCACCAAATTTTGGAGCTAAATATTAATCTTTGTGAAAAATATTATTGCCTCAGGATAAACTTTATACAGTTTTGATAAAGACTAACATAGTTTATTTTAAAACTGAAGTGAAAAAGGCACTGCCTTGAATCACAGGAAAAAAACCAAAACTATGGTCTTTTAAACCTTATTTGAAAAAAAATACCACACTACACTTTACTTACCTGAAACAGATGACTTCTCCACATTTCACACTATTCATTTAAAAGGACGAATTATTGTTGTAAAAACCAGAGTAATGAATTGGTTTTCCAAGAAGCAGCTTTGGTCACAGCATGCCTCTGGAGATGTGTAAGAAAAGCATGCCACAAAAGGTATGACCCAATAAACATTTGGAGAGTATAACTTCTAGAGGAACTGAAGAGAATATTTGAACTATTATTAGTTATGCCAGGCTTCAAGGGCATTAGGCATAGTATAAAGGAAATAAAAATCAAAACAAAACATTTTAGACTGCCAACATCTGATCCAAATTCCACTGAAGTTTGTAGAGTTTATTCCATTCAAAACACACAGCCACCCTCAGCTACACTGTCCTCCTCCATATCTTCTTTCAATACCAATTTTAACATATTGAGAAAACAAAACAAATCCTCAAAGCTACAAATAGAGTCAAGCCCCACAGCCAACAAGTGTGCTTCGAGTTTTCATTAGTTTTTCACTCAGATGCATGATAATTGAACTATTACATATCTCAATCTGACAGTTGCTGGGACTAATATCTCACATTTAAAAAAAAATCCAGCTAAATTATAAAGCAAATTTCTAGCAAAATCACAATTATAAATCAAACTCACAGAGAAAAAATTTTGAAAATGATCTAGTTCACCCTCAAGACTCAGAAACCAAAAGATTTATATCAAACAAATTAAGCACTATTTAACCTGGTTCAAGAAGAATGACTTTTCAAATCTACCTCCATGTCTTGAGTCTGTAGTATGGTAGCTAAATATCTGAATTTTGTAATTAGCAGGAGAGAGTTTGAAGGCTCATCAGATATGAATCTTATATGTATGCTTTAATTTATTAAAATTCACCAGAATCTTAAGTTTTCAGACTTGGGTATGTCACAGTACTCTACCTGGGACCGCAAACAGATCTGAGGATAATAATCTCCCTATTCTCCAGTAACAAAACAGGAAAATATTCCTGTCATTTTCTTTTTAGACAAAACTATTACATGAAGAGGCCAAAGAATACTGGATTGTAAGCACAAATGAGCACGTCTGACAGTAAATTCAACAGAGCTATAGTTTTCTCTCCAACACTTTCTACATTATGTTACTTACTCGTAATCCTTAACTTCACAAATATTTATCAGTGAGTAACTTCATGCAAGAAGATTCTTCGTGTGCAAACATAATCAATATATATAAGTATTGTAGGAGCAGAGCCCTAGGCAACAGAGATCATCTCTTCCTTTGAAAGTGTATAGCACCTAGAACAGTGACCTAGACCTCCTAGTCTTACTGCAATAATAACAATATTACCAAATAATACACAGTAGCCATTTTTCAACAGTCTCCAACAGAAATCAAATAATAGCATGAATATTTGAACTAAGATGTCATAAAAATAAGACATTTCAATGAAGGCAGTTGTGCAGTAGAAATCATAGCATTATGTGTTTCAAACATCATTTTTAAAGAAAGAACTGTATCGGACAAAAACCCCACATAGTCAGGCTGTGCATCAAAAACCTGGCAAGATATACAGACCTTGGCTATCTTGCCTGAAGAAGGTGTGGTGGCTCTTCCCTGTTTGTTTCTCTGTTATCAGCAAGACTCTCCTTTTCTAAAGCAGTTACACATGAAATCAGACATAAGCCATATTTCTGGCCCCACTTCTCTGAAAATCAATGTATGGCTCAGACTGCTGTGTAGGCTTGGGGTATGTAATGCCCTATCACTATGCACTCAACTTTCTCTGTTTTTTCATAGAATCATAGAATGGTAGGGTTGGAAGGGACCTTTAGAGATCATCTAGTCCAACCCCCCTGCAGAAGCAGGTTCACCTAGATCAGGTGGCACAGGAACATGTCCAGGTGGGTCTTGAAGACCTCCAAGGAAGGAGCCTCCACACCCTCCCTGGGCAGCCTGTGCCAGGGCTCCCTCACTGAAACACTGAAATAGTTTTTTCTTATGTTTAAATGGAACTATTTGTGTTCCAGCTTCATCCTATTACCCCTTGTTCTGTTGCTTCATTCAAGTAAATTGATCTGCCCTGAGTCCACAGCTGACCATCACTGTCTCTTGCCTTGAACAAATGCATGTGCTTCATCCTTCATTCTATAGAGTATCTTCATGTAAGCTTGTATAGAGTTCTTATGAGAGTCAAGAGACAAAACTACTATCTACCACAGGAGCTGGGCTGTTGCCAAGAACACCATCACTTTAGTTTCACTCTCCTCTTGCTTTTTCTGTATGCCTTACCACAAAGGGAGTGACTAGTATGCAGTCCAACACCCTTATGCAGCAAGCTGATGTCTCCTGCATGCTAACACCCTCATTGTCACAATACTGACTTTTGGAGATATCAGGAGTCACTCTACATTTTTCTAGCAAAGAATCTGTTTAATCTGAAAAAAAGAGAGCATCACTACTTGCAGCATCACTATACTGACAAGAACAGCAGCTCCAGTTTAATTAAAGTAGCTGCAGCTTAAGGTAGTACCCTTTCCCCACTATTTTCTAAATGTTCTTTCTGACTGATGTACCCCCAACATGTACTATTCCAAATACAGGATGTCTATCCCTCTGCAAGACAGCAGCCCTGCTTAATTGCACATGACAGCCTCATGAAGCAGTAAATTCATCTCATTTGCTAGCCTGTGTAACCCTGCCATTAAAAATCTCTCTAGAAAGACCATTGTGCAGACACCCAACCCAAATGCTGGCCTTTCAGCAACATGGAAAGTCTTGAGAAAACCATTCAATCACTAAGTAAAACTCAGATATTTCTGACAAATACTGCAGAGGCCTCATTTAGATTTAAAAACAAAACAACAACAATTACAACAAAGAGGTTAAAAAGAGAGAAGCAGTGTAGTCCCAAGTTGCATCTGTATCCTGAAATATTTCTAAAGTCTTTTTTTTTATCCTGAATTTGCCATACTGTCAATAACAATATCACAACTCTGTATGTAACTTCTGTTCAACATCTGAAACCTGTTGAAGAATCTGTTTAAAAAGTTCCTCCTGAGAGAGCATATCACCAGAATTTTAAAAAATAGAAATCTAAGTCGAGAGAACTGTGCCTGTTTGCTGTTACAAATTGATGTTGATTCAAAATCAAAAGCAAGACATCCCCACAACATCAGAGGGGATTCCAGGTCTAAAATTCAACTAAAGCTAAAAGAAAAGTAGCATATGAAAAATGCCATACCCGTGTGCTTCTCTCCAAGTTACATTCCTATTAGAAATGTTACCTGAGAACATCTATATTGTTTGGCCTATTTGTTACATTGTGAGGTTTCTCCACAGTGTCATATATTTCAGTCCAATTAACCAGATCACAGATGAGTGCTATTTCTTACCATACTTATAGGTTGAAAGTTACAGGTGTCCAGCATTCTCGCCTTTCTACATAGATCCTCTGTGCTAAAGAGATGGAGGAGACAATCTTCTTAACAGGCTGCCCAGATGGGTTGTGGAGTCTCCTTCTTTGGAGACATTCAAAATCCACCTGGACAAGCTCCTGCATGACCTACTCAAGGTGGCCCTGCTCTGGCACGGGGTTGGACAAGATGATCTTTCAGGCTCCCTTCCAACCCTTAACACTCTGTGATTCTGTGATTCTTTCTAATTGATTCATGCTGATTGTATGGGCTTCCATATGACTATACATGTGGGGGGGGTTATACTGGGGACAGCACAAAGTGGGAGGTGTGTAATCAGTTACACTCTTCCCTCAGCTGAAAAGGTCCCTCTCTCCCGGGCAGCTCTGTCAGACAGGAGTTTGGCAGCACTGAGATGGTGAGATGACAGTGCTGCATGACAAAGTACAGCCACTGAGAGATTCCTGCACCCAGAAGCTCCGCAAGATCTTTGCAAATGCCTCACTTCCTTAGATTCCTCATTCCTAACAGTTCACTTGGGGACAGATGGAAGAAAAACAGAGGAAAAAATTTCTCTCATTAGGTGGACTCTCCTTGTCACTCATTAATTTTCTATTAACAACAATTCTCTCTTTCCCGGTTTAGCTCCTGTTAATTTAAGAAAATAATAGCAAAGTAACACAAAATAGATAAAGGGAGGTCCTCCAGCTTGACTCTTCCAAAGGTGTTCTCAGATGAATTATGACCAACTTTGAATCTTTCCCAAGCCAGGTGACTTTTAATGCACTAACCTCCAGGATGCATTTATTTGTTAGGATTTTGTGAGCAGCAGTTACATAGAAGTTGTTCTATCCTGTATTTTGCTGGATGGCATTGTTATGGCAAGCTTACCAATCAGGTGCCTATAGGCTGGTTTTTCAGTGCTTCTTTCAATTATAATCCAAATAAATACATTACCAGACATTACAAATACTATTCTTCCTTCGCTGTTACACAGCATCCTAAGTGAAGCACAGTGCTCTAGTGAGGAATGGCTAGGCAGGCAGAAATTAGGTCAGAGAAGTTAATTACCTGATCTGGAATCTGGCCAGAAAGTGGTGTGAGGTCTTTTAACGACCTCAGGTCCTCAGGACCCCCTTCTCACATTTCTGACAGCTGCTCTCAAGTACCTTGCCCTTTGGGGGCACAGTAGGGAGTGTCTCTCTTGTGACTTACACCAACAACTTAAAGGTCAACCACCATCTTGAGGTCTCAGCCCCAGTGTAACCGGAGTCTGACACACACACAGCATGAAGATGTACACCTGCAGGAGCTGGTTTACTCAGGGCATGCCTTTGTGTAGTTGACAGCATTCAGAGAGGGATCACCCTTGCATTGTGCAATCACAGCAGGGGGTATGCTAGCACTTTTCTAACCCCAGCAATCAAAACATCAATACAGTTTGTCCTCATTTCTGTGCTTAAAGCACAGCAGTTTCCAGAACAAAATACCTTTTGCCTGAGAAGAATAAGACAGTGAGCAAAGCACTTATAAATGTGTAATGAATGCTTTTTTTTTTTTCCTAAAAAAAAAAAAGAAAATAAAAACCTCTGAAGTAAATTGAGTTGCATTCCAAAAAGACTGACCAACTAACTACTGAAAAAGCCAAAATCCTACTGTGGCCACAACTGATAGCTTGATTAGTGTGTCTTTTTCAATGTTTTGAAAAGTACCTTAGCAGAGTATGGGGGGAGAAGCATAAATTATTAAAGGTGCCACCTACCGCTCTCATTAATTCCCAGTCAAATAAATGTCAAAACTTTAAAAATATTGTATTTGTTCTCCAAAATGTAAACAAACTGCCCAGGACTGTGCTGCCCTTAAGCCAAGGAAATAATCATACATCAATATCTGGGTGGACAGAGCAACGCTCTGCTTCCCAGAAAGAGATCTGGTGCCAAAAACAGCCAGACTTTCCCTCCTCCACCTCTCACAGGTCTACGGTGCTCTCTGAGCTGGAGGTGGCCTCAGGGAGGTGAGCAGCCCTTCCCTTTGTCCCATGCACAGACCCGCCACTCGCAGTGTGCCCTTGACTCACCATGGAATTCATGGCAAAGTGATTGTGCTGCGTCTGCAGGTCAAGGGCATGTTGGTAGCTCACGCCGATCTCTGTGTGACTCTGTAGGAACAATTCTTTGTTGTGGCTGATCCAGTCGAACATCTAGAAGTATTCACATAGGGGATGGAAAAAAAAGTGTTACAAAAGGATGAAAGAGGGAGAGTGCAAAATACAAAAATCTGCAGTTCTATGCAACACACACACACACAAATTGTCTGTCAAGCAGTGGAAGCATTTAAGTTATCAGTGTGTTTTGTTATTAATGAATGATAGCTCAGGAAACATAATTCATAAAGTACGTTCCTCAGTAATCTGATCTCATCATCTTTTCCTATAAGTAATGGGAACTCATGTATAGGCAGACGGCAGCAGAGGGATCTAAATCAGGGGTTCACTGACTGAAGATCTAGCAGTTCATAAAGTACCCTTAATCCAGAAATGGAGCAAAAATTCCATAAATATTATTGCTGTGATTTTTCTCTCCTCCTTTTCTTTTCTGTCTATACATAATGTTTCCAAATGTTACATTCAAACAGCCAGTTGACTTCCTACACTTATATTTCCTCAATCTTTCCAATGCCAAAGTCAGAACCCAGTCTATCTTCCACTTACTATTTTTGGGATGAAGAGAGAAAAAGAAAAAAAAGAAGTATTTTATTAATATCTATAAAGGGTGCACATTTCAACTTCTCCCACTTCCAAATATATTTCCAAGCAAAATGGATGAAACCCCTTATTGTTTTGTAGCATATTAACGTGGCATTTCAAACTACAGCATGTTGATTCATTATAAACTGACATAAAGCAGCTAGGAGATAGTGTGTCAATGTTTTCCCTTGTTCTGTGTTGTGTAAGGGACTAAATGCATTCAAAGTGAGAACTTTTCACTCTTTACTCCATTCTACAGCTCTACAGGCGCTGCAATCTCAGATTTCTTCTTTTCTGCAAATATTTTTGTTACAGAATCCCATGTCCATCTTGGCACACTGGGGAACTCTCCATTAATAAGGACTCTTTCATAATAAAAAGACCCAACTTATTATTTCACGATAAGGAAAGAAAAACCAATTATAGAGGCAGTGGAGGTCGCAGGTGTTAAATAAAGGGGTGCAAAGGTAAACGATGCAGCTTCTGAGCAAGCACCTTACAGACTCATCCTTTGATCAGTTCAAATCTTTGCTGTAACATTTAAGTGTCCTCTAGTCAAGGGCTGTTTTGTTCTTTAGTACTGAATAACAATTTTTGACCTGTGACAGTTGAAAAGCACTCGGAGCCCACTGCTTAGGCAGTGGATGCTGCTGTAGCTTCTCAGGGTCAGTTACCCATTCCCCATAGAGATGGTGCTCGTAAAAGTAAGGAAAAGGCCCTGGATGGGTCACCTAAGATTTCTGCAATAAACAGCATTTCGTGCTGAGCACTTATTTCAGCAGGGGAGTGAACTGCTTTGTACAGAGGATTTGCAGAAATAATATTGAATGCTCCATTCATCAAAAGGCAAATAAACATAACAAGTGCTTCAGCGCCACCAGACACGCGACACTGACCTTGTCCCAAAAATCTGTCACAAAGGCCTCACTTCTTAATCTTTTATTTATGAAAATACACTTGCAACCACAGAGTCTACACTAGCTTGTATTTTGTGTTGATGAATGGTAGTAAAGGCCAAATTTGTTTCAAGTTACAGCAATGCAACAGCATTGAAACAGTTACTTTCTCATTTGTACCATCAGGACTATCACCATTTTTGTACAGAAAGTACAAACAACAAGTTTTTTGCAAATATGAGGTCAGAGGTTTCAACTTTATTGCCAATTAAACAGAATCAAACAACCTACTATAACCTGAAGGGACATCTAAAGCTTTCTCAGTGGATTTCTTTTCTTCATTTTATTAAGATTTAATAAGCAACATTAGCACAAGAAAATTTGCAACACTTGTGGTCTTAAAGGAAAAGAAAAGAAGCCATAAAGCCATTAAAAAAAGAGACCAATTCCGTAATAGCAAAGTTCATGTCCTAACAACAAAATTTTACAACTCTGCTGAGAAACCAACACAGATTTCTTGTAAGGAGATACATGTTTGATGTGAATGTATTTTAATGTTTTAAACAATCTGAAGACATTTGGGGAGAAGAAAACTGGCAGCAATCCACGAAAAATAAACAATAAATCTAATACTTTATGCTCAGCTAAGCTGAATTGGGATCTTTTTAAGACAGGTAATTTAAACTCATAATCTATTATTCTGTGGATAGGGAGCATTTCCTCCATCTAATCTATACACATCTTATTGGATGAGAATCTAAGTTAAGTTAAACCATGCTTCTGCCTTTTAAAATACAATAATAAACTATCAAGGAAAAAAAAAGGTAAATTTAAGAGATGATTAATCTTTTTGTCTTGTTGAAGTCGACTGAAATACACAACAGCAGCTGAAAGGATGACCTTCAAGGATTCTGAGCAACGCTGAGCAACAGATGTCAATGATGAGATTTGCACCACCTTCCAATGCATTATGTTTTTTAAACTTCTATTCATGGACAATAGCAGATTTTGGAAGAGACTCAATTTCAGTTTAGACTTTGAATTTTTCTATTATACTCTTCATAAAAAATTAGTTTGGTTTCAGATGGCTTGCGCCTGTAGCAAATTATCCCCATCAATATGGTCTGGAGTCTCTCCCCCAATCTCTCAAGTCTCATTTGAAAATCCAGAGAATTGAGAGTTTTTAGTTTCCTGTGGTTTGGAGCAAGGAGAAAAATAAAACAAGATGCCTAGGAATGAATGCTGAATAAAAAGATGCAGACTCGCTACAGACTAAAGTAGGATTAATGATGCACTTTGGTCCGTAAAAAAACTTTCATTGCTCTTGTGTCTTAATGAATAATAAGCAGTATTTACGATCACTATCATTTTACAAGGCTGCAGACGTGTCTACCTTATGCAATGCTTTACGATATCTGAGATACTCAAATAAGTTCCAGATGAACTGGTACCTCTGCAGGGTACAGTCCAGTGTTTTGTGGAAATACTGACTTAACCCTCAAAACGGCATAGCCTGGACACACAACTGCTTGGATTTGTCTATATTGCCTTTGTTTCTAGGGCTGGTTCCTTTGGAGACTTCTCAAGCATTTCTGTGTGAATCTTACTTAACTGTAGACATTTTCCCACGTACCCGGAAAATATATTGGGTTTTCTTTATTGTACAGGTTTAGCATAGTGAAAACTTTGTACCTTCCTAATCAAGGATGCATGGAAATGATAAGCATCACGGATCACAAGATTTGCTTAACAATAATTGTATTTAAATGAACAAACACATACAAATGGAGGCTTATTTGCTTTTGAGAGCTAACGGATTGTGTTTTCAAACTTTTCTCCTCAACCACAAAGTCTACAAATGGATGTTTCTCATAATAATATGACTGGAAGTTGAGGCTCCTTTGAAAATACCAGATGCTGGGTGACTCGTGATGATGCTGTGAGAGTTTGCAGTGTGTGGCCAAGAGGTTTCAATACGAAAGTCTGTCAGCATTGGCTGGCCTGGTCCATATTACTAGTAATACATCCTGAAAGCTTTCAAGTTAAACTTGTTTTCCACACGAGAAACACGGATGCTTCCTGTGCTCTTGAAGCAAGTGTGCTGCCTAGTTTGCTTAAAGAAAGCACATCATTAAGCATGTGAGTGTGGCAATGACCCAGCAATTGCTATTTTACTCAGCTCTGCAAAGACCACCCCAGTTTGAAAGGGCTAGATTGGGCTCCTGCAAAATTGTTCAACATCCTTCGATAAACTAATTTCCCTGTCAGAGGAATGAGTTTTTAATACAGTAAATAGAGCCTGGAGAATATGCCCTGTGAGATCAGCTTAAACCAGATATAGTATCTCAGCTAGGAGAGATTTTCCTTCCCATTATGACACTGCTATACAACACTGTATCAATTGATCTCATCCCGTTCATGAAAAAGGTTGCCATAACAAACCTACTCTAGTGATTATCATAAAATTAATGTATCTTTAATCATTCCTTTGACTTACTTCTCAGTTGTGACTGCTAGAGAGTTAAATCTTCTCTCAAGTCTGCTGATCATTCCTGCAGTCATGAATTCACACTAATCAGGAGCACAGAATAACTAAGATTGGACGTTATATCACTTAAAACATGTGAGCCAACTGCTCCCAATGTCTCCCAGACTAGTACTTCTCTACATTGCTGTAGATAATCTGGAGACCAATTAAACAATTAAGAGTTTTCCAGTGACTAAGTAGCTGGGAGGCGATGTTAAACGTACTTAAAACAGAAGATAAACTTTCAATGTGATTATCTCTTGTAGTCCCTGCTCCTAACAATACATAAAGGAAAGTGAATACATATGCTGAAGAATATTAAGTGCTACATTTAATTAAGAAAATTTGTCTCTTATGAGCAAGTCAGAAGAACTAAGAATGATCCAAAGTGTTTCTACCCAATGCTTTGTTAAAGCATCTATCAGAACTGTCACTATCGATCTTACATGTGCCAGTAATTATTACACATGTGGTCTTGAGGTCACTTCACTTCAGAGTTCGGGTATCAGATCATATCTCCAACATCAGTTGTGCTGGCAGCAATGAGTTCTTAACCTCATGTTTTATCATCATAGTTGACGAGTTACTAGAAAATGCAGGTTAAGCGTTAGACCAAACAGCAGATCTCAAGCTGGTCATGAATAAGTCCTACAGAGGGAGAATGTGACTCCATACCTTCCCTGGATTTCTAACATCTGGTAGGCTAGTGAACACAGGGCGAGAACAGCTGCTCGAGAACAGCTGCTCAAGAACAGAGAAGAAAGACACAGATATGGAACAGCATGCATGCAGACTGTGTGCAGTTCAGCCCTACCTCAGATAAAGTGAGATTTATAACATGATTTCAAATAACAACCTTTGCTCTTTGTCTTTTGTCAGAGCTTGCTGAAGAGCATCAGCACTGGATTCTGGAACAGTGGTACAGAGCACCACAGGATGATGTTCTCATCACACAACTGGCAGCACAACTTATGTCAAGTGGTACTGATGGGAGGATTATAGCCCTCATGGTTTTGGCAGCCAGCGAACTGAATATATTAATTACTGAAATTCTGAAATTGTTTATACATGCTAAAAATTAAATCCCAAGTCTATCTAACAGTAAACTAGAGCTGGAGTTAATTACGAACCTGTTTGTAGCAAATCATCTTCTCTGCAAGTTCTGAGTCATAAACATCAAACTCACACTGTTAAGTAAGGGCAGAATGACAACCCATATAACCATGCTGTCCTGAAGAACAATATAGGATACATACCAAGAAAAAGGTCCCACAGGGACATTCAGATCAAGTCCAATCACTGCTTTTGGCAGCTAATCACAGTATAAAATTTCCTTTCACAAAAGGATGAAGCTCTACCTGAAAGCTAGTTAAGTGACACAGCTCAGCTTCCCTTATGAGGAGCAGTTCCAGAAAATTTCTTCTACCATTACTGAATTATTCATATACTCTCTGACCTGTATCAAACTCATGGCCTGTTTATATGCATTTGCTCTTAGGTCAACATTATCCTTTAAGTTACAAAAATTCTTTCACCAAGTGTTAAACCTTTTCCAGTGCAGAAAGAGAGGGTTCATTGTCCCTCCTGCTGTTTCTTTTACCAGAGTCCAGCTCTTTTATTTCTTCATAAGATACACAAGCTCTGTCTGCACTTGTTCTAGTTCATGATTATCTTTCTATCCAGGCTAAGGTCCTGATTTCTAATTTGTGGAATATTGATTTTTTGCTGGAAACACTCCAGCTGACATAATTTAAGATCACCTGTGCACCTCTTCTGCCATCAACTTCAGAAAAGAAGGTACAAAAATAGCAGAGCAACAGCTACTGAATCAACATCAGCACCTTCTGCATTACCTCACTATCTTTTCTCTTGGTAACCTTCTGAATCAATATTGACAAAGACCAGTAGTGTTTACTGGATTTTCTTTGACAAGTACAACTTGGGTTGTGGTCCAAATAAGAAAAGCAAATTCGAGAGCACTTAAAAAAAAACATGACAAAGGGTTTTGTAATAAATTCCAGCCAGTCTCACATGTAACGTACTCAGCATATATATATTCTCCCCCTATGTCTCCTTAATCTTAAATAACGTCTTGCCTATAGTTGAGGGCAGATGACTAATTATATGCCAGATGAAATCCATATTAGATCAGTGCTTTTCAATCTTTCCAATTTGTAGACCTGATAAAATTTTTCAAGAAAAGTGTTACAGCAAATGAAAGTCTACGGACGATAAATCTGTTATGTCGAATGCTTTTACCAACCACTAAGGAACTCAATATCCACGGTCCACAGATTGGAAAACCCTGGAGATAAGTGTACGTTGCTTATTAAGGACAGGCCCATGTTAAAGTCCACATACATTCTGGATCTTTAAAAATATCCAGCCCATGTTAAATTGACTAATCGACAACAGCAGGTTCCACTCTGATGGCATCTACGGCTATGTAAGTTCATTTTCATATGTTTTAACAACAGAAACCAAATAATAACACATATAGAACAATAACTGCCAGTCACTCTCTTGAGGTTTACGATATTTCCAACTACAAGGTCTATTCCCATCTCATTACATGAGTTGAGGTATTCACAACAATTCAGTTAAAGATAAATCAAGCCATATTCCTTATATCGCTTGCAATTGAATTTAACCAGTATTTGAACAAAAAGAACACCACACAACAGATTTCATAGAATCATAGAATGGTAGGGGTTGGAAGGGACCTTTAGAGATCATCTAGTCCAACCCCCCTGCAGAAGCAGGTTCACCTAGATCAGGTGGCATAGGAACATGTCCAGGTGGGTCTTGAAGACCTCCAAGGAAGGCGACTCCACAACCCCTCTGGGCAGCCTGTGCCAGGGCTCCCTCACCCTCACAGTAAAACAGGGTTTTTTATTATATTTAAATGGAACTTTTTGTGTTCCAGCTTCATCCCATTATCCCTTGTCCTGTTGCTAGCTACAACACAAAAAAGGGAAGCCCCAACCTCCTGACATCCACCATCTAGATATTTGTAAATATTACTAAGATCCTCCCTCAGTCTTCTCTTTTCTAGATTAAACAGCCCCAGTTCCTGCAGTATTTCCTCATTAGGAAGATGTTCCAGTCCCCTGATCATCTTGGTGGCCCTGCGCTGGATTTGTAGTACATACACAGTCTATGCTAACATGCAAGGGCCTGATCCTGGAAAGGATTGCCTTATAAAAGGCAACCAATCCAGAAAGTCCTCTAGTGCCTCCTGACAGGAATCATAACCATAGATTAATTGGAGCCAGGTGCACTTAGGTCACCTGTACATCTGGCAAAGGCCAACAGAAGTGTAACACGTCCACAAAGGAGCACATGAGAAGAGCCAACAGGCTAAAAAATCAGGATATTTACCTGGAATACAGAAAACTCTCTCTGCTCAATCCTCTGAACTAAATTCAGCACAACAGAGGGCTGACACTGGCTGTTCAGACTATTTGCTACCTAAGGGACTCTGAGGAGCCAGGAACAAAAAACCCAGCAGGCAGGACAGAGACCTCATTAGTCAGAGCATTTCCCGCAGGCCCTGAGCACTGACAGCAGCCAGGTTTTCATCAAGAGATCATTGGGCAAGTTGTGATGACAAGTTCAAGATTAAGGTATGAAGCCAGTCAGCAGGTCAGAATCAGGTCCAGTGAGGGTAACTAGGCCCAGCCATGCTGCTCATGATTGCAGCGCAGGTCCACAGGGACAGAACAAGTCCCAGGTCATGCCACCAAACCCGTTGATGGATCAGTGCCCAGCTCAACAGGGCCCGTGGCAGGGTAGGGCAGGGCTGTGGCAAAGCTGGGAGCTAATATCCACATCTGAGCTGCCAGGGTTAGGATAGCCCCATGTGAGGCTGCTCTAAGCTTTCAGCACCCAGCAATGCACACAGGGCTCTGACCTTGGCTGGTTACATGAAGGGTCACTAGTAAAATGGTTGTTTTCAGACAGGAGTGTACTAGCTTCAGAATAAATGCTGGACCTAAAGAAAATTTTGATAAGACATTTCATTTTTTTTCATGAATCAACAGTACATCTGAATGCTTTGCTAAGCCAGGGCCTAAATACAAAGTTGTGTTTGTTTTTGTGTTTGTCTCTTGTTTACAGAGGGTGATGGACAAGCTGATACCTCTGCCAGATCTTTCCCTTTCACATGTGTTCGGCGTGGTGCAGAGCCAGGCTAAATTGGTGTTGTTCCAATGAGAACAATTTACACTAGTTGAAGATTCAGACCCACAGCTGTATTTGTGTAACCTCAAAGCTGCGTGAACATGGTTTTTCCATTATAAATATCTGTGTATATGATTCATAGAGTACAGTAAGTTTAAGCTACATTAAATTATTCCAGACAATGGGCCCAACTGTCAACCCATTAGAAAATTAGCTAGATGTGTGACTTGACAAAGAGTTCTGTATTAATGCTAGAGCACCATTTCTAACATACTCATGCTGAATGTTCCCACTAAATGCCAGCACTTTCTGTGTTTTTTTTCCTGACAGATATCAAGCCATAGCCATGCACAAAGTAAGGCACGTGATTCCTATAATGCTGAATAAAGAAGCAATAATTTTATTGTTGAAAGTGAGAGAAAATAACAGATATCAAACACATAAATATGACTAATGATATCTGGGCATATTTTATGCATCTGTCTCTTCCCTCTCCTTTTTTGAAATATTGGACCTTTCCACCACACAGTGACATCAAACACTTAGGCATTCCTGGAAATGATTTTCTGTTCTCTAAAATGTAAATAGCCATTCCTAGGCACGGATTATCTACAGAGAACTGCTTGCTAAGTCCAAATTAATTAGCTGCACAGATGTAATACTAAAGAGATAACTAGACAAGAACTTCATGAACGGAAAAAACAGTGTAAATTATGAAGAGAGAGTGCCCAGATAAGAGATCTTCATATCAGTTTTCAGAATGTGTGACATACAGTTTCATTCAGTTGAAAATGCTATACAAGCTAGGTGACATTATTATAGACCTTGGTTCTATTCCGGTGACATTCCTGTGAGTCCAAATAGCTGCCATTAAAATCAAAACAGACAAATGTTTACTGCTTTATGTCAGAAGCGTGGCATTTCCACTACTAAAATCACCCACATCTTAGTCCCAGAGATACAGCTGTGGTGTGATCATAGGTTTAAACTCATGATTCTATGACATATCATTGCACTTTGGCTCCAAAATTCTCTGCACAGATGGAAAACCAAGGACACCAGCTTGCCATCGGAGTTTGGAGTATCCAGCACTCCCTACTCCTGTGCTCCAGCTATTGCCCCATGACATGAATTAAACAGTTCAATGTTTTCCATTGACAATGGCAAACCTGGCAAGCTAGGAGGGTGGATGGTGTCCCTTCCTGGGGACACCACACACCATACGTGGCATCAGGCCTTGCCACCCCCTGACACTGCCTCTGGTTTTCATGGCACTGCCTTGAAGCCTACTTCAGGTGTTGGACTTGTTGGTAAAAACCTTAAGCTCCATCTCACTCCTCCCAGTAACTTCTGATTTCCCTGGGCTGAAAGGACTGTAAAAGCCAGTTTGGCTGGGTGTAAGGGTGCTTGTCCATTCTTTAGCAAAAAGAAACTCATGCAAACATTATCCCTGAAATCCTCTGCTGCATGTCATCCCACCAGAATTTTGATGAATTGAGTATAAACCACAACAAAAATCAGGGAAATTGAGTCTAGGGAAGAACAGGTGTTTATGGGAGTGCATCCTACTTTTTCCTCTCAACACCCAAATTGAGATCAGAAGTTTGTCTTGATTAGCAATAAATTGAGCGAAACTCCTGAACTCAAGACTGTTTTTCTTGCAACACTTTTTCAGCACCTGTGGAGGACATAAGGCCTTCAGGGTTTCAATGCCAAGTAATATGGAAGTGTCTTGTAGCACATGAAAGTTCAAGAAAATTAGTTTTCATATTGTGCATGCTATGTAACAGGAAAAGTCACAGTGACCTGATTAAAAAGACACCGATACTCCTGGAAACAATCCACAGATCGTGTTCCTAGTTTCACCTCTTTAAACCATCAGCAGCTCCTGAGGAGACAACCCACTCTTATGTGTTCCCTGTAAACAGATATGAAGGCTAATTTCAGATATACTTTTAAGACCAAAAACACTGCCAAGTGTGGGCCATTTAAAGCATTTTAGCCTCGCCAGGAAGACATTAATTTGGGAATAACCACATAGCTACTTCTGAAAGATGTTGCACAATAAGTCTGTAAATCTCATGCACAGCTTAATTACATTATTTCCTGATAGCTAGGATCTTATCACCTAACCTTCTTGAGGATCAAAGCAATAAATAAAACAGCACTCTTCTGTTTTTCTGTGTTAGCCTCTTTCTTCCATTTTTTCTAAATGTGTGGGCTTCATTGCCCTTTAGAGCAATTTGGGTCTTCCTGTCTTCATTAGTTAAAACAGAACATGGTTATAACACGCTATATTCATCCTTAAAAATGAGTTTTAAGTCTGTATTCAGATGCCAAAACGCTTTCTCCTGCCATACTGATCAGGGGAACATTCCCATGTCTCCCAGCAGTGCCAAGTTGGAGAAGCTGAAACAGCCTCGAAATGCTCCCTATCAAAATTGGCAAGCAAAATAAAGAGGAAATTTGTGTAAATGCAAAAATATTCCATTGGAACATACTGCCTTCAATTATTTTTGGACCCATTCTAATGTTCATGGAGGAAGCAAAAGGAATAGTAACTGCATATCCAGTGTCGGCAGCAGGAAACTACAAATAGCACAGCACACCATGTTCCAGCTTCAGCTGCAGCAGGCTTCAGAGTTGTTTCCTTACAGTCAGGAGCGGACGGACTGCGAGACAACTGCTGCCAGAGTCTGGAAGCACGAAGCAGGAACTACGCCATTACTTGGTTAATGTTCTGCCCTCTTGCACTGAAAGGTCACAAGTGCACTGGATGATCCAGTGCAAATTGGACAGAAAGTGGCCCCAGACTGCTGGAACTATGCTATAGGGCATGCTTAGCATGAAGGAAATACGCATCTTCCTCACTCCTGGCTGCAGCAGTGGAGCGAGGCATTGTTATTGTTTTTACATTCCCATCAAAAAAGATCAGTTTCAATTCCAAGTTCTGTGGAAGCTACACATTTAGCTGCCTAAAAAAAAAGAAGCAGATTTGGCAGCACAGAGTAGAATGAATTGATAGAGAAAGATGGAAAGCAGTGAGATATCTATTTTACACATCATATCAGGACTTTCACTGCAGGACAGGCTTCCTATGTGACAGGAGGCAAGGCAGTTAACCCCTGTGGTTTTTAATTCTCAGTTTTTAGCTTTTAACTTTGCATCCTTTGTACTTTCATTTTTCTGCTCCAAAGCAAATCCAGCTCAACGGCAATCAGTCTCTGGCAGATGAACGCTCTTCCTGATGGACAGCAACCCACATCTAAAAATCAGCACCACAGATGCCTTCAGAAGATTCTTATGTGCTTTGCATGTGGTGTCTGAGCTTGGGTCATGGAAGTGTTACGGGAGGAAGTTTGTACCCTCAGAGCTGTCTAATCAGCAACAGACTTGTTGCAGCAGATACAGACATGTTAACAGTAGGCTCTAAAAGAGCCTACTGCCCCCTCCTCCACAGGGAAAGAAATGATGAGTGCAACAAGGGCAGGTGACACTCACCACTAGAATAACATCCATCGGGAAGAGGATTTCAGAGATATATTTATCCAGTTCCCTGTACTGTTCTGCTCAGCAGGCAAGGCAATACCACACTTCCTCAAACCAGATGGCAAACCTGGGTCTGTAGCTGCTTTCGGTTGTAGAGCAGCACAAAGCAGTTGGTGCACATTTGTGAATTTGTCCCGTTGTTATTAGATTTGTCTCCAAGCTTGCTACTGGTGGATGGAATGGCAGAAAAGCAAATGTTCCCAATGTTATTGGTACATAGGGGAAGACTCCCTCTGTGGTCTGGACTGATAAATAAGAAAGTAGCAGGATACAAGCCCAACACCGTGAAAAAGCTACAAGCTCCTTGGGGACGTCATGAATAATGAAGACATCTTGGTTTTACAATTCAATTAGCAGAAATGAACTCTGTGTGTGCTTTGAGGGAAGTTAAAAACTTCTATAACAATCTCCTGATCTTGCAAAAATCTGTTCTTTCCTACAGATACCAAGAGCAGGATCTTAGTAAGTGTGACTGGCTGTGATCAAAGTAATGAACAGTTCCCACAGCCACTCCCTGTGATTACTTCCTGCTCCAGCAAATATTCTGTTTAGATTGGGGGCAACAAATTGTGGATGGCATCAGCAACCTGTCAGAAGCCTTCTTCTTATTGAACAGAGCAGATGTCCGCTAGCTGCATCTTTAATTCAGAGCTGCAGCCTGCAAAGACTGCAAGTCCCAGCATGTACATTCCTGAACCGAGAGAGAAGCTATACAGGATTCATCTTCCTGTTAAAGATCAAGGGGTTTGCAAGTATAAATGCTGAAGAGGATTTACCTCACAGTTCCCAGATAATTCTTTTGTGTCCATGACTAGGTGAGGAGGGTTGCAGATTTCACATAGTTTAACTGCCACTCTAGGAGCCTTCCAAAGTGAAAGGTGCTGATCCCACTCTGAAATCTCTTTAGCACATGACGACTGTGCTCACAGCATCACAAGGAACTGTCACCACACACTCTGTGCACAACCACCACCTCTTGTAACAGTTTTCCTGCTTCTTGGCAAACTTTGTTCTTTCGTTTGTTAAAAAACAAACAAACAAACAAAAAAATCCCCACCAGTCTGAAACCAGGTAAACCCAGTAACGTGTGGAATCCATGAGCCTAAGCCCTAATACCTCATGGTGGCTTACCCAAGCCAGAGAATGACAGAGAACACATTTGAACAAATACTCAAAATTAATGAGAAACTGCTGTTGCAGTGCAGTTATTGCTACATGCTTTCAATCTTCACCTGTTTTATTAGAGCCATATTTGTTCTAAGATGTGTGAAGTAATTAAATAAAAGTGATTAGAGCTGGCACAGTTTCATTTGGGAAAACACACAGATTTTTAAGAATGGATACACAGTCTCTGCCTTTGATATGAATTTCCTGTGTTGATCCTTGGTCCCTGATTGGTGCTATTAGAAAGGTCTTGGCACAAGGCACCCTAACTGAAGCAGAGTATTTCAAGCACTATTCTAAAGCAATCCAAGTCACGCATGCATATATGTCTGTATTCAGTAGTAATGTCTCCGAACTCTTGCATCTCCAAGGGCATTTTACAACTGCAAATCTGCATTTCTTTGTTGGAAACAGTCAATACCCCACTCAGATTCAGCACCTTACTGTACTAGGTGTTCTACAAACAGGCACTTCACTATTGCTTATGCACTCAGCTCAGTCTCAATTTATGCCTCCTTTCCATATCATCTATAAAATCATCCTTCTGACATTTTAAGAGCCAATACTGTAAGATGATGTCTGCCAATTCAACAATTTCAGGACCTATCTGCACCCAATTTTCTTTGTTCTGCCTGGTACTAGGAATTCTGTCAGCACAAACAACTTATGGGACTTCGCTGTTGTTTTAGTTTCCGAGTGGGCTCAAAGTACAAAGGATGGCACAAGATTATGATCTTCTATCCACATGGCAGTTTATTTAGACTGATAGCTGACTTTCCTTCCCAGCATTGGCACCCCAAGTCTGATTTTATTAATAGAGAAGAACATTTGTCTAGTGAGAATCTCTATACCAAAAAAGGCACCATATGCTAAGGGAAACTTCAGATTATAAAAGAAAGCATATTTTCACTTGCAGTATGAAAAAGTAGGTGCCAGATATGGAAACAAGTTTTCAGGAGAGAACAGACATTATGTGCTCTGTGCAAGAATCCATAGGCATGAGAAAAGACAGAGAAAAAAAGATGCTATAGCAATTTAAAATACTTGGACTAAATGTTGCTCTTGAGCAACATTATTATAGATCTATAAATGTGAAGTTCTGTATATATCTTTTATATCATAAGAAATAATTGTGTTAGGAACATTTTCAAAGCTTGTTTTTCTGATGATAGGACTATTGCAAGCCCTGGCAAATCAGGCTGCCAATAAAGTGGCATATGTGTACTAACTTAACTCCTGGATGCAGAGGTCTAATAGCACTGCCTCATTGATTACTAGTCCATGGGAACTCTTACAGAGACTGTCAGTTTTTCACTAATTTCAGTAGAAACTGAGACTCTCTCTGCTTTACAGTAACAGGCCTTCATCTTTCTAGCAGACAGTTTAGGGAAACCTCCAGTAGCAAAATGTAATCAGGTCAGGGGATGCAGCTAAAATGAGCCTGAAACTGAGTTGTTTCACTCAAAGAAGAGAGAAGCTGCTTTGGGCTGAGAGAGTAAGGTACCAACAACAAAATGAGCCGTTGGGATCTCTGAGAACTCTTTTTTCTGGGACGATGGGTAAGGGATTTCCTTTATTCTTAGCAGTAAATTCTTGATCACTTTTCTCATAAAGCTCTCTGCAAAACACATGCACGTTCCCAAACACAAACCCCAGTTCAGTGCCTTTCCCAGTCAGTAACTGTACCCCAACGCCTCTGCACAGACATTTGGAATGGGCTAAGGATGAAAGTAACGTGCTTAAATGAGACTCATTTAGACCCTTAGTCAAATGTCTCAGGAGAAGGCTCTAAGCCTCTTGACTCCTTTTATTGCAGAAGTCTTATGGAGCTTTCTTCAGGTCTAACAACACTCCCCGTGTTCAAAATCTCCAGGAAAGCTGCTTACTGTGCTGCTGTGATACTCGTGGTATAAATACTTAGATGGAAAATCCAGGGCATGCTGAGTTCTGTACACCAATGCAGTGTTCATGTAACTTGAATGAAATATAAATCCTATGCAAAAATCCATATCTAATCCATGCTTATTATGCTTGTATAATTATTACTGTTAAATACCATTTATTCAGTAACAAATCCTTTTGTAGTGAAACAGCACAGGGGGCATATATACTTCTCCTTGGTGCAAGACACTAAGGATGTGCTCTCCTTATTAATCCTGATTCTGGTTCTTTACCCTCTGAATAGGCTTTCTCTCTCCTCCTGAGTCCTAATTAACCACCCCCCTAGAACTCATATTCTTTATGCTCGTTTCACATATGACAGCTCTATCAGTTTCTCAGCACTTTCCTCACTGGTTTCCCAGTCTCACATACCCCTTACAGTAATTTCTAAGCCAACATTTCACGTGAAATCTTGGAGGCAATTGTATATGTGGCACGTAGAATAGAACAAAAAAAAACCCCAAAACTCGAGCACTTCCAGCAGTGAAATGAGAGAGGGGAAATGGTCCTTTACTAAGTGGATTTTATCTTAGTCAGGAGTCTGTACTAGGTGCCATGCCTTTTGGCAGTACACAGATCCTTAAGGGTTAATGTGACATGTTGTAAGCAGGAAATTTCTGTCATTTGCCTATGTATCACTTCCAGGGTCTTTGGAGACTGCTAGAAGAAGAAAATGTAGTGGTAACGGGAAATGAAGGAGGAAGTGAAGATGTTGCTGATATTTTTAATCTTTCTTATGCTGCTTTTCCAGAAAGTCAGCTAAGACCTATTTCTAGGAAATGCTTCCCCACACAGCATCACTTGACTAAAGGAGTAGCTACAATTGCTCTACTTAATGGACTGTAATAAAATAAACTGCCTCTTATTAGCAAGAAGGATCATATCATCAGATTTGTAATGCATTTTATTACAGAACATATAGCATCAGAATTTTTAAGTGCTGTATGAGGGGAAGTAATGTATGAAACAGTTCAAGTGGATAGGTATTGTATGATCACAAATGTGCTGATAGCTTCTTTTCTCTCAAACATCAAGACACCGATGTTTCTTTCCTCGAGTCATTTCCCTCCCCTAAACCACAGTGTGAATTTCCACTGTTTGCGTTGTATTATTCCATCAAAGTAATCTTGACTCTTATAAGACAAAGAGTAATTTGCAGAGCATTTTTTTTCTTTTGAGGAACACAAACCTTCGGAAGCTCCGAATATAGAGTGAGCTTGGTTCAAATACTGAAATGGTATACTTCTTGGATAGTCTTCTCTTCCCCCTGACTTTGCTGTGGAGTTAGAGCATCTGTTCTAGTAGACTAACTCTGTATGGTATTAAGTTAGATTCTAACCCAGAAACTCCTAAATTTCACCTGGCACTTCAGAACAAGCATTGATGAGTATATTGTACTTCTAAAAATCAATAGGAGTCTTCCCAGTACTTCAATTAGGAATGAGAATAAAACATTGGACAGGGGTCTAGTACAGTTGGTGTATATGATTTCTCTCCTTCAGAAACGAAGGAGGAAGAAGCCTGTATCAGCGCTGTATGTGAGAAGGGAGGGATGCAGTGTGTGATCATTGGTGCCCACACTTGCACAGGAAGAAATGCAGGGAGGATGCAGGAGAATTGCTGCAACTGTTACTCCACTCAACTCCCCTTCAGCCATTTTGTTTGTTCTCACCAAAACTCTATTTCTTCTCCAAACTTGTCTTCAATTATTTGAACTCTGCATTATTATCCTGTTCTGATCACTATTGTGCTCACTGAAGTGTTTTTATCATTCCAGGCTGGTCACATCACCTGGGAAATGGGAGCAATGGCTGCTGTGGGGTTGGGGCTGCAGGCTGTGGCCTCTGCTCCCTCTTGCTGCAGCCACCTGCAGAGCAGCAGTACCACAGCAGCCCCCAGCAGCCAACAGCTTCCCATGGCCTGCCCCACAGGGAAAATCACAGGCAGAACTGTGTTTTTCAAGGGGATGCTTTAGTATGGGTAAGGCAGATGGTTTTAACTGCAAGCCTGCTATTTCACTGCTCCTTGAAGACAAGATGTGGCCTGTGGTTTGCCACTAGACTTTCTACAAAGCTAGCCCTATCCAAAGAAAATGTTTCTCCCACCACAAATTTCCAGTGAAATTCACTCATGGCATTTCCTACCTACTATTGCCATCTTTTGGAGTTTGCTTTAGTGTAGTAGACTCTGTAAATCAGGAAGGAGAAGGGGAGGTGAGGACAGACAGAACATGCAAAGTCTCCTCTGTCTCCTGTTAAAGGCTGACCCCAATGATATTAAAACAGCCTGCTCTGTCTTTGCTCTTTTACAAGTTTACAGTAGGGATCCTTGGTTCTGTCCAGCTGATGACTATATTGTTTATGCTGAATGTAGACAACGCCAATTACATCATGATAGCTGTTTTTCATTCATATACATGCCAGGGTAGTAAAATAGGTATGGAACCAACCCAGAATGATGTGGAAATTCCTACAAAAGTCAAGTTGTGTGCCAGTTACAAATGATTTCCAGAAGAGCTGGAAAGTCCAGAGGATTTTTTTTTGTCCTTTTTTTGGTATTTATTCAAGTGCAAAACATGTGGACTCTTGCCTGAATTCTTCTCCCTGTCCAGATTTCAACCAACCAATTAACATTTCTCAGATAGTTCTAATAGTTGGATCTATGCTGATTGCAGGGGTTTTGTTTAAAACAATACTCAGTTTAGACTGGACTACATTTTTTCACATTACTAATGGCTAAAAATATTTTCCCTGTTACCCCGTAAAAACATGGTGAAGCCTCAGTTCTAGTCTCAAAATCATACATTTATGTACATACAGATGTAGATATTAGATGAGGAATGAACAGTGAGCGTCAGGGCTACAGCAGTGGCTGAAATGTGTTATTTATCAGCAGATCATTACAGCCAGCACTGCACAGCATGTGAACTTCCTCACACCACTCTGCCAGAACTCCCTACGTTCGCTGACCTGCTTGCTGACTTGAGCTTCAAGGAGCTTCCACTCTCCATCTGGGGATTCAATCTCGCTGCATTGCCTGTGCCTTTGTGAGAACCCAACTTTTCCTCTCCCTTGGCCCCAGCACTGGAAAAAAACACCCTAAATGTCTGATTTGGAGACAAATTTTCTCCACAGACAGCTCTGCTCTCTCCTACTGATTCGTGTGGGAGAAGCCCAGTATGTGACTGCCACCCTCTCCTTTTATTTTGCCAATAATTTGAGTTGCTCAGCACAGAACCAACCAGACTTTCTGTAAGTTGTAATACCTGTAATTTGAATAATTTGTATGTTCAGGCAGTGACTGTAACTTATAAATGTTCCAATACAGGGAATCTATAGGAAGGGGGGAAAAGTGCATTGATTTGATTTGAAAATCTAGGATATTTTAATACTGAGGGGTTCCTTCTTGTCCTACTCCCTCCCTTTTTTTTTCATCTCATCTCTAAGAACTTTTCAGGTAATGAAGACACTTGACATTTTTAAAATCAGAGATGTCCAGAAAGTGGAAAGTCCTTGTCCGTTTTCTCCTTATTAGAACAGGTTTCTTTAAATATCACCTAATGAGTATACAGAGATATTTTAAAAGCCCCTAAAACCTTATTTATATTCAGAATTTTATGTCGAAGCTTGAGCTTTCACAGGGTATTAGAGTTGTCATTTGATTAGCACTAAATGACATATCCAGGTTACACAGAAAATAGCTATGCCTCTCCCCAGGAGATGAGGACTACCCTGGTTCTGCTACCATACCTATTTGTAGAGGGTAGAGTGCAATTGAGCAAATAGAGGTACCAGGAAACTTTAAAATTCAATGCACAGAAACACTGTGGTGGCTATTACACAGAGGAGATAGTGCTCAGACTGGATTTAGCTCTCAACATTTTATGAGACAAGTACTTTCCAGTCTGAGATGGTCAGACTGCTTCAAAGAGATCTGCAAAAGGCAGCTAAGGAGAGTAAGCACATCAATATTTTACGTCAGGCTACGAGAGCAAAATATGAAATAAAAGGGTGTGCAACCTTTCCTGGAAGAATTTTAGGGACTCACAAACCGCAAAGATTACTGATTTGAGAGTATAAACTAACAAAACATTTTCTGTTCTTTAGGAAAATGTAGTACTTCAGGAAAGGCAATCAGAGCTATTCAGAGAAGCCAATACAAGTCTATAGGTTTAGTTCATGTGAGGTAGATGAGTAAAGATATTGAGAAGATCAAAATGCCAGTTTAGTCAATCAGGAATTTGCTCAAGACAGTCGGTGTTTAAAAGGCAGGAATCTCATTCTCACTGCTTCTTCCTTCCCCTCGAAGTCTCATTTATCTGCTAACTTGCCTAAATCTTACACTTAACCACCTGAGAATAACACGTGCAAAGAACCAAACTGTCACAATGCTTGGGCTTGAAGCACACCATCCTTTTATGCCTGTTCATAAAGGGAAAAGAGATCACAGACTTCTTTCAACACTACAGAACTGAGGGATATGGTTTAGTGATAGGCTTGGCAGTGTGAAGTGACTGGTTGGACCCAATGGTGTTAAAGGTCTTTTCCAACTGTAATGACTCTATGATCTCTTAGAATGATGCTTGGCAACAAGAACTTCTCAGTGACTTGCATCTGAGACCCTTTCAGCTTATAATATTATAATACTATTTTGCTAAATAATTTTCTAATAATAATAGCAAATAATAATAATAAACATACACTTAAAAAAATATATGTTAGTGAGCAGTGGTCAACTGAATACTCCCAAAGAAACTGGAAATCCAAACTGAAGCACTGACTGAAATACAGCCACCGCTGGGGAGGACAGTAGAGTGATCTCTTTATAGCATGTGACTCAAGGAAAAAGGAGAAGAAGAAATTGTAGCATTTGGAAGAAAAACTCTGCTCTTATGCATCTTGAGCAATGCTGCAGTGACTCACCTTTTAGAGGGACTCATCTGAATTCAAGGTTTTTCCCAATTGGAAGATTGAATATACAATGATAGAGCCTTCTCAGTCTTAGCATCCCTTAGAGATGTTTAGTATATGCATTGAAAACTAATATCTTATGTCTTGCTCTGAACTACTGAAGATTCTATTTGTCTCAGTAATGTGCTTCTCCCTGATGTTTTAAAAGGAACATTAATTTGGAGTTGATTAAAAAAAAAATCCTCTTTTTTGAGTGAGATTGCCCTGCAGATGAGGTCTGCATTTCTTCTGCTATTTGTCCTGAGTCTAGGCAGACACATTAGTGAAACAACTGGATCATACATTAAGTGCAAAAGATTCCGAAATGGGTGCTTTTGATGGATATGCAGACTAGATAAACATAAGTCTGAGAGCTCAGTTCCTTCCACTGAGAATATCCTGCTTCTTTGGCCTGGAATTTTAAATGTGCTGCAAAGGCTTCTCACAAAACTACCTAATAAGATGTCAAGAAAGTGAGACTGATAAGGCACAACACAGTTTTCTAAAATAAATTATCCAAAATCAGTACCTGGATATGCTTCTGGAGGCAAAGAGCATACAAATGCTAGAAGCAGTATGAAGCCTGCTTTATTGTTTATGACTGCAACTTTAGGTGCTGGTGTGGATGAGATCTGGTTAGGAAATTCTGGTTGTACAGTCCTTTCAACAAAGCTGACAAGCTGCTAGTCTTTGCTTGCAGGGATTTCCCTATCTACTATAGGTTCCTGAACAGCCTTCTTCTGAGAGGCAGTGAATGGGTTAGTAACCAGGCAGCAGTACTGCACATCTGTGAACCTAAACCTAAATGTTACTTACCTGTGCTTTTGCTGCTCTAAATACTTCTGTGCACTCTATTTCATTTTAAGAGTCCTTATATGCTTTTCAGGCTGATACCCTACATTATAAAAACCTAAGAAATATGAAGTTGGAAAGCAATCTCTTTAGAATAATTTAATGTTAAATAGTTCTCAGATAAGACCTTGCACTGGTGAATCTTGGCCACTGACTCAGTGTCAGGTATGAATTCAACTGTCATCCTTATGTGCTTTTTAATGCAAAACAGCCATAGTGAGTTTTGCAAGCTGCTGTCATTTTAGAATACTTTTTCTTGGTCTGTTTATATGTTTAACCTAAACACAGCCTCAGATCTCATGCTGTGGGAACTAAGTGGCCATGTCCTTTGTAAAAAGCCATTACTAAAGATTTTACCAGTTGCAAATCCTGTGGTGATTTTCTACAGAAGGGAAACTGAAAATGTTGTCTGAGATAACAATTAGGAAGATTTAAACTACAAATTTCCCATAGACTTGCATGAAGTGCAAACAATAATCATTCTTCTTTAGGTGCTGTGACATGTAGATAAATATAGTTATAAACTTAGTAAAAGAAATCTGAAATAAAAGAGTCTGGTTCTCGTGCTAATTTCTACCAAATGCACCCATTGTGACACAAAAAAAAACCAGATTAATTTACATCAAAAGTGACACAGACAAGTTATTCTTGGATGTCATTATGCCTGTTACGCTCAAAAATTAGTTCAGTGAATTTGGTTTACGAGTCACATACAATACATCAGCTGGCAACGTGAGATTTATACCTGTGATAACTACCTTACATTGCTAATTATAGCAAAAAAATGGTCACTGTGTCCTTGTGATGAAGCCTTAGTCAAAGTAGGAAAGGAACAGATTATGCCCTACCTTCTCAGCATCTTGCTCAAAAAGCCGGAGTTGAAAGCACTGGTCCAGTTTCAACTTGCGGACATGCCACATCTGATGCAAGTGCTGGCGGGTAGAATGCAGCTTGTCTAAAAGGCTGGTGATCTTTGGCACAAGACTTTGAAAATCTGCACTTCCAGGAATGCAGTTCCTACCAGAAAAACCATCACTGCATCTTATGCATTGTAATAACCTCTGACCCTCACGATCCAGTTCTTCCACAGGAGCTTTAATCACCTTCTTCTTAAGCTGCGTGTGCTCATCGATCAGCCTTCTTGAGCCCTCAACATCAACTGGAAACTCCTTCCTAGCCAACATTTCTTGGAGATCCTCCAGCCTTGATAGTAAATGGATGGCACTGTTGAAAAACTCTTCCAAGGAGACACGCAACTCTATCCATTCATCGTGGTTGTAATCCAAGGACCCTTCAAACTCATCTGTCAGTTGAGAAGGATCTACGAGTTTTGCCAGGCCTTCAACAGATACCATACTTGTCTGAGGAAGGGAAAACAACAGCATTTGAATCAGTGACTGTCTAATCACAAATAACAGTGCAATCCATAATTAGCATGAAAGGATTATTTTCCTCATCAATACATAATTGAAGGAACATTGTAAAAGATGCTGAGAACTATGTTTAATTTTGATGAATTGATTGGATTAAAAACTTTTCCATCAATGCCACTGGCTTATTCCTTTATTAAAAGACATTTACTGGAATAATGTCTATCTTTTCCAGCTGGCCTGATTATCAAAAACATACAGTGGAATGCTTCTGCTGTAGATAATTTTAACTTAGTTGGACACTGAAGATTTCTTACTGCAGCTGTTGGCTATCTGGACATGATTGTTCATTAAGCAGGCATCTGGTATTAGAGGGATTCTGCTGCTTGTGTTACATGCAGGCTAGTGGCTATGCAGCAGCTTTTAGGCATGTGAACTGAAGCGAGTTTTGTGACCTGTCAAAACATAGAATGTGCTGGGATTTTGGTCCCAAATTATTCTAGCTGGCTTTTGCCATGGGCAGATCTCTTTCAAATTAGTTATTTCCAACGTAATTAAGCCAAAATCCATGTAAAAATGAAATGTCATTGGAGTATTAACAACTAGAATTTATTGCTAATAGAAAGTACTGCTCATGAATCACATACCATCAATGAGAGATGGTTTTCATTAACTCAGTAATCAGCAATACAGAAATGTACTGAAAAGCAGCTTACAGTTTAAGGACACAACAACTGATGGCTGTTCTCATTTATTTTAAAGAAACTACTTTTTTTCTCTCTGAAATATGAGCATGATGTTTCATATGTTGAAAGAGATTTTCAGTGCTGCCATGTTATCACCCAAGTTAGCAGCCCTTAAAGGCTTGTGATGTTCATCAGTGACTGCACATCTATCCCCTAAAGATCAGGCCTCTAAAGAATGTCAAAGTTTGTGATCTTCAGAAGTGGAGGCACCTAATTATCACAATAGTCTTGTAAAAGTCATCTACAAAGAAAAATGAGTCAAGTCCTGACCATTAACCTGAACTGTGTCCTAAGAGGGACAACCCAAAGAAGGTTGCCCACTGTTTTAAAGTTAGTAATAGACTTTTCTTCTAATTTGTAGCCATCTAAAAATGTCAGAAATCCTGCAATGTATTAAAATTGGGATTGTATTGAAATTCCCAGCAGAAAGATTATTTTGAAACTTTCCTTTGCAATGTTCTTTGCTTTGATGAAAGGGAACGACAGAGGAAAGAGTCAACAATGGGAAGGTAAGTATGTAGCTTCAGAAGGATTTCAGATTTCTAAACCTCTTGACCTGAACACTGACCCCTTGAAAATAATTTGATTTACAGTTTAACTGCCTGTCAAGAATAGGCTTCTCTTCGTGGCTGATACCTGGGCATTCACCCTGCAGTGTGTCAAGCTAATGCAAGCACTACTCTTATCATGAACGGAATTTGACGTGATGATACCACAGAAAGGCTTTTCATTTCATGATTTCTGCAGTAAATTTATTCAGTTTGGTTTGTTTAAGGAGAAACTTAAGGAGAAACAGTAAACTGTTTGTTTAAGTTTTGTTTGTGTTTTTGTTTAGCAAGATAAAGAAAATAATCCTGAAGGTACCTCTGAATTAATGCTAAGCTGCCTGGTCCATTCCTCAATGTGACAGGAAGCTTTGGAGTCCACATATATCAAATCAACTCTTTTTTTTCCCCCTCTTTTCTTTGTGTGATGACCTGTGGGCATGCTTCACTGTCTGGACTGTGACACAGAATCATTCTGCCAGAGTCTCACAACACAAAATCCAGATTGTTAGCCTCTACTAAGGGTCATACAGTGCTCTGGCACATGCATAATGCTTCCATTAAGCTCAAAAGCAGAACCTGGCCTTAAAACTGACACTGGTTACTGCTGAGTTTTTAGATGGAGTAATTCAACAGAGACTTCCATTGCCTCCCACTGCAGTCTGTTCCTGCCAAGGACCTTATGTTTGATCACAGCCGTGGGAAATCACCATGATGGTTCAGTGCAGAGAGAGTACCTGTGTGCTGCCCCACATAAATCAAATTAATGTGAGTCATATTGACCTGCAATGCTTACTTGATACTCCATGAGCTGCCCCAGAGCCTGAGCCTACTGATAAGCAATTGCATACACAGAATCTTTTAAAAGACAAGTTCCTGGATTGAGAGGTATATATTGCAGAAGGTCTACTGTGCAGTGGGCCTCAGAAAAAGGAGTCTTTTTAAAATCTTAGATTGAAGGATCCATCAGTTCTCAGTATCTGCAGGGGGTCTTATAGACAACGAAAGCACTGACTCTCCTCCAGTCCAAAAGTTCGTGACCCGTTACGAACATCCATGGGAACAGCCCAGTAGACAGATTAAGACTCAAAGGCATACACATCAAATGGAACTATCCTTAATGAGTACCAGCATGTACAGCAAACGAGTCCAGAGCTTTTAACACAATGCAGAGTCAGAGCTGTAACTACGAAGAACAGCTTGACCACGGTTTACTCTTCACTATCATCACAACTCCACGCAATAAAAAACAATAAATCAAGTCTCCAGAATTTATTTATTCATTTTAAAAACAAACAAATGTTCAAGAGAAATATTTGAACTCTGTTACTTTACTTCTGTATTTCTAATTTTTAGGAAGATTTTTTTTTTTTTATTAAGGCACAGGAGGAATGAGAATCAGTGTTGGATATACATGCATGAACTGCCTTTTCTTGGGCTGCTATGGGACTGCCTCTTAGTACCCTACATATTTTAAACAGAAGCTGCCCATCCCCAAAACCTATTCTATTACTTATCTCTGCACAGTCTCTTTCCTCCTCTATAATTTTCTGTACCCATAGATCTCCTTCCTCCTTCCCACTGCCCTGATCCCTCTCATTCCCCACGGGCAGCATTGCCAATCTTGTGGTACAATAATGGCAGCAACTTCTTCCAGGAGCAGTGATTTTAGTGTGAGGAGTCTCTGGAAGTGACATAAAACTATACTGATGGCAGCTTTGCTTTCAAAGGTGCATAGGGAATATAGCAAGTGAAAGCTATTTTGATGGCTAAGTCCTTCTCAGTAATCAAAGAATATGAAGGCTCATTTAAACAAAGCAAAATTTATGAGTTGACTGATTTTTTTGTGACACAGAGAGAAAAATATGTACAAATGCTTGAATTATGAAAATAATGCAGAAATCTGTTAATGCTTAACACCAATTTGGTTGCTCATTGCAACTCAAGAGTCCTTGTAAGAAGAGGTTGAAAAAAAGGACATACTTGTATCACACTGACTTCAACAGATATTAAAAATAGACTTAAATGCAGCCAGCAGGGCTGGGAAATTAATCTTTGAGTCCCAGAGATGCAAAATCTAAGTGTCTCTCTGAGATTAATGGATTAGTAAAACAGCCAATGATATGATTGTTTCTCAGTAAATTAAAGAAAAACAACACATGACTAACTCATGGCTGGGCATGGCTGATGTATAAACACTTTGTGCCCCTGAGCTTTGCTTCTCTTTGGGTAAGAAGCTGAAATTCACAAAAAAATAAAGTGCACTAAGAGAACACAATTGGTTTGTCTTCACCAATAAAAAGTTAGTAAAATTCCCTTTAACTACACAGTGGCTGTATATTGGTTACTTCTCAAAGTACCTGCGTGAGGTACCTTATCATACAATCATAGAATGGTAGAGGTTGGAATGGACCAACCAAAATAGCCTATGCCTGAAGCTGGGAAGATGTCAACTAACAAACCCATATATTAGCATCTAGAGAATTTTGTCTGATTTGATAGTTTGTTTTTTTTATTTAATAAAAGAAACAAAGGAAAGACTGAGTGCAACACCATAAAAAATAATACCATGAAAATACCCTCACCAATATGAACTATCTATACAAACCTCTGAGGTGAAATGTGCATCCATTCCATTGCACCAGTGCTCTGAAGGCATCCTGATGCCAAGGCATCAGCCTTCTCCTGCAAACAGTCCTCAGCTGTCCTTTTTACTCTCACCCACAGGGCTATTTATTTTTTCTACCAGAAGAAATTTTCTTTTCAGAGCTAACGGTTTCCCATAGATCTCTCATAATGCTCTCACCTCAAAGATGAACTTGGAACTGCCGAAGTTAGTTTTCTGCTTCTGCCAGAAATTATCAGGTTTTATAATCAGCGCCACATGGATCTCGGCAGGAAAGGCTTCTTGAAGGGTCTTTAGGAGAGGCTTGATCAAATCCCATTTGGATCCCCTCATATCGATAATTACAGTGAATCCTCGTTTACAAACATCTTCGCTGTAGGAATAAAAGCACATCAAGATAATTAATATTGTGGACAGTCACACCGTGACTCCTGTTGCTAGTATTTGGTTCTATCCCTCAAAATAAAAGGCAACAGATAGTAATAGCATAAAGACTATGTGAAAGACTGAGCTAATTTTGACATAGTCTAATTTACATGACATTCAAGTGTATCTTTTACAGTTTGATTTCCCAAATGCATGTTATTCAAATTTTCACTGAAAACATACGTACTTTCACACAATTGAAAATAGAATCAAATACATCTGTATAGATACTGTCTATATGTACATACAACAGATCTGGCTTTCAGCATACTGAATTCAATCCACTGCCAAAGCCAACAAGCATTGTCCTGTGCCTTAACATTGATGGCCACTTGTAAATTTGAGTGCCTTCATTTTTAGATGCCTCTTTAAGGGCTTTTACGAAAGTGTAATTTCCAGAAAAGTGGCCAACAATCTTTCCCTGAAAGAAAGGTCCTTGTGACTCAGCATGTGCACTGTTAAAATGGGGGCCCTTTCCCCTCCTGATTCATCTTCCAAATGTTGCAAGATCTTTTTCAATCTGCAGTCATACTTTTCTGCCAACCTGTTCTCCTCCCTTCTCTAAAGTTCCAAAGTTATCTGACCTGGTCATTGGCAACAGGGGTAACGGACATAAGCTGGAACACAAAAAGTTCCATTTCAACACAAGGAGAAACTTTCCTGTAAGGGTAAGGGAGCCCTGGCACAGGCTGCCCAGGGAGAGTGTGGAGTCTCCTGCTTTGGAGGTTTCCAAACCTGCCTGGACACGTTCCTGTGTGACATGATTGAGGGGAACCTGCTTTAGCAGGCGACGGGACTGGATGATCTCTAGACGTCTCTTCCAACCCTGACCATTCTATGATTCTATAAAAAGTACCAGAGCATTAGCTTGCAAACACATCTTCCCTTTTTTCCTCAGGGGAAGAGAGAAGAAAGAATAAAAGGATATGTTGATTCAAATAAAATCTGGGCAGCTTTCAGAACAGCCTTTCCAAAGAAGCAGTGTTGCTCCTCAGAAAATGAGGTGTGGTTCAAAACTGTCATCCCCCACTTGCAGCATCCAACATTTGATGAGATTTAGGAAAACTACTCTTACTGACCAGCTAATATATTTCCCTTGCATGGCACTGAAGTCTTGAAAGCTATGGTGTCTGCCTTAGGCCTCTAGCACTTTCACAAAATGTAAAATTCCCCATCTCCGTAATATTATTGGTATGGTAAATGAGTAAAATACACTGGTGATGCACCGAAAATGCCAGGATGGTCTACCTACTGATCTGGTTTGTTTTTTTTGCCCAAAGCAGAATGGAGGTCACAGCCTTTTCCACAGAAGGAGAAGCAGTTGGAAGAAAGGAGGTGTAAAAAGAAAGGAAGAGTGGAAAGAAGGAAGAAGAAAACAGAAAGAGCAGTTGAGAAAGAAGAGAACCAGAACATATTTTATATAAGGAATGTAACAGTGAGGTACACAACAAGAAACTCTTTTTAATACATGAATATAGCACCTTTGACCTTTCTGCAAACTGGCTGTCAACATAAATAGGATCAATATTGCGGACCTAGAGGCATATATAAGATAATATAAAATAGCAAGTGTTGATATCACTAGAATGAATCTGCAATATGCCGAGGACAGATATTATTGAGTGTGATTATAATGCAGAAATTTTAAGACTTTCTTTAGCCTCCACACAAATACTCTCAGTGCACCAACACTCTGGATCATTTTCACTATACTCTGCCTTTCTAAATTCTTAACATACTCTTTCTGCTAATAAGATGCAGCTCCCAGATATCTCACTGAAAACAACTCTACAAAGCTTACTACCAGGTTCTTGGGCTGGAACAAGGACAATGTTATCTTTCATAGGAGGCACACTGGATTAACATATATAATTTAAAGATAAAAGCCCTTGGTGACCTTACTAGTATGGAGAAAATTTTGAGCACAGATGGATCACTCCATAGCAAAGTGGTTTTTGCCACATTAAGAAAGTTTGCTAACTTGAACAGTCTCACCTTAGTGCCAGGAAGGAGCAGACAAAGCCAACAAGCTTGGTCCTCTGCCTTAACATTATTGGCACATCCAGAGCACACTGCATAGAACAGCCAGTGAAAAATAAAACTAGGAAGACCAGGCACTTCCAAACACTGTCAGGAGTATAGAATTTTTTTTATTCTGTTTTACTTACTGCTGAAAAGTCAGACATCTGATCCTTCCATAACTAATGCCAAAAAAAAAGGCTGTAAAAGAATCTTTGTTGGTGGTGCTACTGCCTCCTGCCCTTTGGAATGAAAGCTGACACAAAGAATCAAATCAGAAAGGGATGAATAGAGGAGGCTCAGGGTTTGTTTTGTATTGTTTTTTTCTTGCAAAGCTTTCTAGCTTCTTCAGTAACTTCTGCCAACTCACCAGTCCCCCGTTACACTGAACTGACTTAGCCAAGGATTGATTTTTCTTCAGACACTTGACAAAGAGATACAGGAGCCATCCAGGCAAATCGAGAGCCCCATCAGCAGACAAAGTAACAGGTAAGTGCAATCTGTCTTTTCTGATATTAATAAACATCCTCCTCCTCCTCCCCCACTATTGCAACCACATCAAGGCATAGCCAGTAGTAACTTCATCCCAACTCCCCATGGCTGCTGCCAACCTGACAACTTACTAAATCTGATCTGGAACAATAACTTTATTTAATACTTAGTGATGAACAGCAGAAAAAAACCTTTTCAGTAAGCAAAACAGGAATGTCCTGAGGGACTGAAACCTTCCATTTATGAACCTGAACTTGAATCTCAGACTCAAAGAGACCCAAAACTGTACTCCAGCTTTTGAGCACGGGCAGTGATTAGAAACCACCATAACTGGTAATTCAGCTTGATAGATGTTCCAGAAAGGGAAACTAAGAGATGTAACTATGGGTAATGTTCCATGTTTACTGCAGGTTTACAGTCTCTCTGGACCCTGGAGGTGCACAGAAGCAGTGAAGGGAGCAGATAGTACTGTCACCCATTCCCTTCAGCACACCATGTCAAAGCATGTGTGTGTGAAAAAATGCTCCACAATACTTTAAATTCCTACTTGCAGATTTCTGGAGACTTCACAATATGTTTTCAGTGGAAGAAGAAAGAGTAACAATGCCTCAGCTTTTTCTGGTGGGCCCAGGAAAACAGCCACTGACCCTGTGGGCCAGGATGGGACATCATCCTATGGGTAGAGTTCAAGATGCTTCCTGATTCTTGTCCTGGAAGAGGCAATAAGCAGCCATTCTCTACCAGCACTATCCACACTCCTTGTAACTAGATCAAATTTTCAACAAGCTTAGGATGTTTTCAAGTACAAAACCAATAGGATTCAAGGATAGAGAAGGAGGAAATGAAGGAGAATAATCATGGATTTCTTAGGTTTGAAACACACCAAGATGTAACAACTATGTCATTAAAAATACAAAACTCAACACAATGCTCTTAATTACAAAGAGGATTTCCCTATTTGATTGTTCACATAGGCATGTAAGTTCCAGTATGAAATAAGTGAAAACATAGGTATTACCTTTCAATTATAGTGCAAGCACTGTACAAATGGATAGTATTCATCAATACAAGCAAATCTGTTTCCAGAAACTTGCTTACAGTCCTGCAGAAGTGGCTCTGCTTGCACCTGCACTTTTTTTTCTTTAATGAGATGAATGGTACTAACCTGTAACAAGACCTGTGGGTCTGTAGTCTCATCTACAGAATTTGATCTCCCCAGCACACTGATAATTCCATGCATTCTTCTCTGTCTCTTTGCAGAAGATTAGCACCTGATTTCTAAACCTGCTTGTCAAAACTCATTATTTAACAGGGTTTAAACTGTTGCAAGGCAGACAGCTGTCTGCTTATTACCTCTACTTTCAATTGTTGAGTGTGCTGTGGAGAGGGGTACCTTTGAGAGCACTTAGATTATACAAGCAGGCAGCAGGTTACTAATCAGGTACTAGTATCTCAGAGAAAATAGAGGGACATAAGAAAATTATTAAGATTGTAAGCTCTTCAATGACAGAACCATCTGTCATGCTGTGTTTGTCTAAGGAGCTCGCCTTGGTGGAGGTCTCCAGGTACCTATACTCATACTATCTTCAGCTGTCTAGAATGAATTAAAAAAAAAATGACCCATCAGGAAACTAGAGATATAAATTTAAAGAATTTAAAAAAAAGAGTAATAACACTCTGAAAAAAACACATCTGAACACGTGTGAAAATACAAAAGGCTTACATAAAGGTGAGGACACCTCATGGGCAATTTACTTAAAAAAAAAACCTTAAAAGGTCAAAAGGTTTGCAATAGCAAAAAAAGCTGAAATATGCAAGTATTTACAACTCTTGATAGGGTCCTAAAAAAAGTTGGCCATGTCTAGACATAATGAAGCTCCCACGAACTCTGGTGAGTCAGAGCAAGAAGATGGTTTGATAGTCATTTTTCTTCAGTTACCTCAACATGCATTGAGGAAATGACCCTAGGTTCCTTTTGAACAATCCAGCCATGCTTATTCAATTTACTGTTTAAAAGCAACAACTCAAACCCTTCCCAGTTTAGCAATTGATCGGGACAACCATCAGTAGCAATCAAGCTTCCTCCACTCTGTCAGAGCAAGACATGCTTTATCCCTCTCTCCCAAGGCACTACATCAATCCACATCTCTCTTACGTACAAGTAACCATTTTAGGATGGCAATTAATGTTGATTGTGGTGCTTAATTTTTTCCGGTATTGATATTTGACCAGAAACTAGAGAAAACACTCAGATCAAGGTATTTGAACAATCCATCAGCCTCTTGGCTGTGCTCATCTGGACTAGATTTGCAGCAGTGAGCTCAAAATATTTGATAGCCTACATGTCACTTCAGCCACTACAGTACTTTTAAGCAAAGAGAAAGACCAACTTTTAAGTTTAATAAAAATTACCCTAGATCATTTGTGAAAACAATACTTATGATCTGGATTTTTATTTTTGTTTAAAAACAAAAAACATAAAATTGAAACTCAGAAGCAGATGCAGCAGCTTTGTCAAAATAAATGCCTCTATTTTAGTTTCTCGAGTGCTTTCAAAAGGTTATTTTCTCAAATTTCCTCTTTAATTCAGTCACATTCTAAATTATGTTTTCTTTGGCAAGAGCTGGCTTGCTGGGTACCAAATGAGTTTAAGGACCTTATGGGCTCTGATTAATCTTTTGAATACCTATCATTGACTATGTGTAATTTTTTCTATCTTTATGGTGTAGCCAGAGTTTCTGGCCCTTAGGAGCTTCAGCACCTGATTAGCTGAAATAACATATCTCCATTCTCGTTTTGCAATTATGACTTAATGACAAAGAAGCACATTTAGCATGCCTATTGGACCACTAAAAGCACGGATCTGACACGTATAGTATCATTTGTTAACAGGGAGAGCAAGATCTCCTTTAAGGAGGGTCAGGGTAACCTTGTGAGGAGACACTCTCAGCATAACAAGTAGCTCCACAAGCATCAATTTGTAAGCACAAATTCTGCAGGAACTTAATTACTTTTGAGATCACTCTTCCCTTGACAAGCGTGGCTGTAATCAGTCAATTGATTCATAAACTGAAGATGGAAAAGGGAGAGAAAGAGGAGAAAAATGGGCATGTGAAAGCCTCCAAGCACAGACTGTTATCTCAAAGGCCTCGTTTCATACTGAGACCAAACTAACTCCGCTGCCTAGTTTTGATATCAGAATGTGGAAAAGGATCACTTGAGTAGCTTACATGTTAATATTTTTGATCAATTGCAATTTTTTACTCATCTTGTCTGTGGTTTGGTTACTCAGCTTGAAAATGAAGCTAGATGGGGAGGTTTATAATCAGCACCACTTACAGACTTTCATGCTTTGGTTCTACATGACCATGTTGAGCCTGAAGGTCACTTTGTCAATAGAAACAATCGAGGTCCCTTCCAACCCGTAAGATTCTGTGATTCTGTGATTAATAATGTACTTCCCACTAGTTTTAGAGGATCGGATAAAGTCCTTTCTTGTAGACCTGCTTGTCAAGCACTCCTGAACCAGCATTATTTATTTAAACATTTAACTCCATTCAATACTTCTCAGTAAAATGTACCTTGCTCATTAACACAGCTACCAGATACATTCCTGAACTTTCACTCCCACATTCCTCCATAATTCTGGTTCTTTGGTGTGATGAAGCAGCTTGTCTTAAAGATCCTGACACCTGTGGCTGCTGATCTCATGTCCTCTACCCTCAGATCTCCCCTACCTGCTGGTGTGTCAATGACCAGCAGAGGAATTTAGTGATGCCCATCCTGAGAGCACCATTCATCTGGAAAAACAATTCACAGCAAGCGCCCACCCGAGAATTTCAGCTACCTAAAAAATTGCAGGCACAAAGACTTCATCCTAAATTTTCCTTCTCACTTTTTCTAACTTAGTCTCACAATGCTTTTTCCTCTATAATTAGAGGACTAACAGTGATCCAGCCTTCATTTCCAATTAATCCTTTCTTCCTTACTGTGACCTAAATTTGTTTCTTCTCTTTCAGCACCAAAAAGGAATCATTCATTCTCACTTTTCCTTTTTAAAAGGAGAAAGAAAGAAATCCAAGCCAGTTTCACACTGGCTGGAGCTGAACATAAAGCAGTGATCTAGAGAAATTTCAGTGACATGCTGTAAAAAGACCTGGAGCCAGTGAGGTCCAGTCAGAGACAAACCCTCTGTCTCTGGTTTCCAGCCACTGCTCTTAGGGGACAGGAGGTGTGATTGCAAATGGCACAAGAATGCAGATGTGAGGGCTGCACAATGTCCACATTCAACCCCCAGCTCTGGCTGCATGTCAACAGGAGGAAACAGAAATACAGAAAACCCCCAGACATTTTGGCAGAAGCTAACTGGTGCCAGAATTGGTGCTCCTGCTACTCTCAAGCAAGTAACTTACTTTGTTATTTGATTTTTACTTCTCAGATAAGTGTCCCTGAAGTCAAAGCAATTGTGTTGTAAAACCACATGAGCCAGGAAGAACTCAGATACCAGGTAGGTGTAAGAAAACCTTCTCCCAGCCATGATTCTGTGCTCTCCTGAGAGTTGGTATGAAAGGTGCAGGTCCCATACGGTATCCCTGTCAGGATTCAGTGGGGTTGTGTTGTGCTGTCTTCTACCCAGGTAAAAGTCCTGATGTACATCATTACATTCTGGACCAGAACTGCAACTCAGAGCTCTGAAGGCATTCATCCTCCTATTTAATTGAGCAAACAAACACTATTTGAGAAGCTTCCTGTCTTCATTCAAATAGCAAATATATCAAACACAGCTGTGTCCAAGAATGCATGACTGCAGCTGTAAAAGCCAAATCTGGAGGACGAATATTGTAATTTTTCACATTCCTTCATATAAACCCATTTATCCTCTTCTCCTTTTGTTGTTGCACATCTACTATATTTGGATCAATATTTGGCAGGTCTTCCTTGGAACAGCTGCTGAGATAAATATTAAATTAATCAGGGCTTTGTTTTTGTTGAAGCAGGGCTAAATTTAAAGATTTGCTACTACAACAAAGAAGTATTTGAACAGTGCCATTCAAATGTCTCTTGAGCATTTAAAGTCTTGTATTGGAGATAATTTAGCAGACACAAACCAAAATCGCTTTACTAAATAAAAATTACATGTTATTGCAATTTGCTGGGAAAAAAATAAATATTAGAGTTGTGTTGAAATAGAAACACACAATTACTGAAAAGGTCTGGATGAGCAGAGGCTATTGAGAATATGTTTGGAGATTCAAATCCATTCAATTCCAGGTGAGAAATAAATAGATATGGTTGTGCTTAGCACAGCCAAACTAATAAGATTTTAAAATTAAATACATGTTTTTACCTACACTTTAAGCATTTTTTTAGTTCAAGCAAGGAGACCATGAAGCCCATTTCACGTGCAGTTGCTACGAAGTTTACTCTACAGTAAACATTGCAAGATTTCCATATAACGTAAAGAAAACTTCACCTGGGCAATGACTGCTTGGGGCTTTTGGACCCAGCCAGGATCCTGATTTATCAGTTCAAGCCATCAGTGACTTAACAAGTGAGCATAGTGAACAGCTCCAGGAACTCCAGTCATCATACTGAAACAAAGTCACCCTAGAATGGAAGTCTCCAGACTGCAAATACATACATTTCATTGAAATGCATTGTGGGAGGCAGTTACCCATAGTGGGTATACATAAGCCTGCAAACATGCTCAACACATGCACAGAATGATTAATGTCAGTTTAGACGGCAGCACCTGGTGAAATTCAATACATGTCCAGAGCCACACACCATGCAAAGTGCAGTCCTCATGTAAGCAGGTATAACCACTCTGGGACTAGCACAGTTGATCCAGGCCTCAATTGGGCTCATACACTAAGATAGGAAAAAACACTCTTCAAAGATGCTAAAATCACTTTTTGTAAGTAGTATTGACATTTCTTACAGTAGGCACTCATCAGCTCTCATATGCTGCACCTGGCAATGCAGGAGAGCAAGGTACATGTACATTAAAATAAGGAACCAAGGAGAGAAGATGAGAAATTACATTTTAATTCAAAATAAGGAGTTTCATGATAAGTGCAGGTTCTCGTGAAAGTGTGTACTGAATTAAAAACTGACAAAAAGGCTTTCATGAGAGCAAACTGCTCTGTTTAGGTGTTAAGTCTTTCAAAAAATTGATTCTTTTTCTGATCAGACAACATCAAAAATCAGAACAGAAACTTTGAATTTTACCAAAACAAAATATTTTGATTGACATAATATTTTAGAGGGATTTTTAGTAAGCAATGTCTAAAGCTTTTGGATTTTCACAGGATCATAGAAACATAGAACGGTAGGAGTTGCAAGGGACCTTTAGAGATCATCCAGCCCAACTCGCCTGCCAAAGCAGGTTCACCTAGATCAAGTCACACAGGAACACATCCAGGCAGGTTTTGAAAACCTCCAGAGAAGGAGCCTCCACACCCTCCCTGGGCAGCCTGTGCCAGGGCTCCATCACATCAACAGTGAATTAGTTTTTTTCTTATGTTTCAATGGAACTTTTTGTGTTCCAGCTTCATCCCATTACCCCTTGTCCTGTTACTAGATACAATAGAAAAAAGGGATGGCCCCAGTCTCCTGACACTCACCATGTAGATATTTGTAAATATTAATGAGATCTCCCCTCAGTCTCCTCCTCTCCAGACTAAAACAGCCCAAGTTCCCACAGCCTTTCCTCATAAGGAAGATGTTCCAGTCCCCTGATCATCTTGGTGGCCCTGTGTTGGACTCTCCAGCAGCTTCTTGCCCCTCTTGAGCAGAGGAGCCCAGAACTGGACACAGGACTCCAGATGAGGCCTCACCAGGGCGGAGTAGAGAGGGAGCAAAACATCACTTGACCTGCTGGCCACACTCTTCTTGACGCATCCCAGGATGTCATTGGCCTTCTTGGCCATGAGGGCACATTGCTGGCTCACGTTCAGTTTATTATCAACCAGCACTCCCAGGTCTGTCTCTGCAGAGCTGCTCTCCAGCAGGTCAACCCCCAGCCTGTACTGGTGCATGGGGTTGTTCCTTCCCAGATGCAGGACTGTGCATTTGTCCTTGTTGAGCCTCATGAGATTCTTCTCAGCTCAACTCTCATTTTCCCTCATTTAAAAGTCTGCACTACAAAGTAACAGATTCTTCCACAAATAATTAACTTTGCTTCTGCACATTTGCAGTGCAGAGCTCAGCATGAAATTTGCTTTGCCCTTTTTATCTCTCAAGCAGAAGTGATATAACCATTCTTTGAGGCTTACAAGATTTTGGCTGGAGTCCACACCCTTGTCTTATTTACGGGCACACTCTAGATTCAAGCTTATCCGTTAGAAGGAAAGGTTGTGCTCTGCCTCCTAGAAACACTGTGCAGTCTCTGTGGTCAGTCTGTTTTACTAAGACACTATGTGATAGTTTGAGGTCTCTTTAGAAGTGTACGATTTAAAAGCTGATGCTTCCTTTTTCCCCAGGTTAGACAATGAGGACTGAACATGACTAATAAATCAATATTTTTTTTTCTGAGCTCCACCCATATACAAACAAAACAGGTCTTTGTGGGCACAATGATTTACTCAGAATAGTTCACTTATCAGATAGATACTTCCTGCCATGCCAGGCTGCGTGAAGACTGCTGGGGTATTACATCCAGAAGGGCTTGCTCTGAAGCTACAGAACCAATCTATGTTATGAAGTGCACTTGTAAAACAAATTTTTGTATATTCCTTTACACAGCAGATTTCACTCTTCTTTCAAATAACCACTATGATGGCCCTGAGAGAAGAAAAAGTCCTTTTCACTGAGTCCTTGAGAGATTGATGTGCTATTTGCAATCCAGCTTCAAAACATCTAGCTCACATCTGATTTTTTCTGAATCTGTCTCCCAGCAAGGCCAGGCTTTCTCACTCTGTCTAGCAAGGGGGACTAAGCCTTGACAATTAAGTTACTTTCTGTCAAGTATCCCTTACTATTTACACGGAGACATAAATGTGCTATTGATCAAAATCACTGATGCTGACTGACCACTTGGTATTTCAAAGGGAACAGAAGACCCAAAAGATACCAATGAGAGAAACTCAGAGTGAGAAAGCTGGATCCAAAAGTCTTCTGGAGAGTAAAGATGAATGCAAAAGTCTAATAATGGAATCAAAACCTGGCAATAACCACGCAGACCTAGACAGGATCTCTTTGCTAACATTCTGCCTATCTTCCCAAGAGTATCTGAGGTATTTCTGTAGCCCCTTTGTAGCAGATTGAGCCTCTTAGATGTCTGTGTGAAATCTCTTCAGTTTTACAGTCCATCATGCTAAGACACTTTCACACTCTGATGGGAACTTACATATTGGTGTCATCTCAAAACAGTTTCAGGGTTGCTTCCCTAAAGATCCTCAATTTCTATGACGATCACTAACAATTTCAGTTCTTCATCAGTACCTCTGGCAATCAGTCACCACTAATTGGAAAAACCCAGAGCAACTGCTTCATTAACTAAAGCACGTTCAGATAAATGCTCCAAAAAGTAATTGCCTGCTTTCAACTGCCTGCTCTCTTTCCCCCTATTAGGTATATTGCTTCTCTATCAAAAGCACAATAAAACTACACAGGCAAGTCCATCGACAGGTGCCACCTATGAACGTGCATCACCCTATTCACCCAAGGTGGTGCTTTTCCTGCTGCCACACCTGGAAGTTATATGGCCAAATTAATGTATGCCAGGACAGGAACTATAGAAATCTGCTAGTCAGAAAAGTCTCACAATTGATTGTAGGTATCAACCAGCCCATGGTAATAAAAATCACAGAGCAGATTCACTGACGTAAGGATTTTTGGCCTGATATCGAGTGGCTCATTTGATCTGAGACACATAAACATATGTCATAGGCCACAACCACTGCACCAGACTAATGAGTTTCCTACCTGTGAGTTGAACTAATACCATATAACATCCTAATGCAGCAGGTTTCTGTAGCAAGTTGAACCAGCAGAGTCACTCCCCTGACAACAACTGGAAAGAAACAACAAAGTATTTCACAGTCGCTCTGCAAACCTCAAACCTCTCACATTGGACACATCACCCTGCATAAGGAAAGTCTACTAAGTGCAATTCCCTGACACTGAGAAAACATAAATAAATGCAAGTATTTTCCTTTCATAAGTTATTCATTTTTTAACATCTGGCTGGACCACTGCAGGAAATAGGAGTCAGGTTATTCCCCTCCTACTTGTGTTTCTGTGTTACAGCTCAACTTCACCTCTGTTTTTGCAAAACGGGTGTTACTGTATTTTACTGAGGTTAATGCATTCTTTCAATGTATGTATTGTATTTACCACATTTTCAGACATGGGCAGACACATAATTGCAGGAGAAGTACAAATTTCAAATAGCTGTGGATGCTTCATGGTTAATTCACACAAGCTTAAGAGAGATCACTTAATAATCTAAGCATGTGCTTCTTTGTCCATGCTGGGCTATGTTCTCTGTTACACGTGTGCTGATTTTATATAGTGAACATTTATTGCTCTATACATATGCTTATCTAATTGCACTGAATACACATGCTTTATTAAACTCATAAATGAGCACATTTATGGGTCTATGTGAAGCAGAGCCCTTCATATTTTATTTATAAAGTGGGACAATAGAACTGCATTGACATAGAACATCCATATAATTCAGAGGATTTAGGGTTGTCCCACAGATTTTGCCTTTTTTTTTTTTTTTTGCCAGAATCAAAGCTTTTTGGGTTTTTTTTAATTAGATTTCCAGCCCATCTGCTTGCAGAGATAGCCTTGACAGTATAAACTAATGCACATTTGCCTTGCTGAGTCAGCAGCCAGCAGAAAGAAACAATGAGACTAGGAGAAGAGTGAACTTGCAACCTCCATCTTATTGGGGTGTTAACTACAAAGCCACTTCTGACTGCCTAAATACAAGGATCCTTAACTACTTCAGTGCTGTTAATTTTGCCACCAAATCTGCAGATAAAGTATTTTTCAATGCCTTGAAGTAGTCACATAAGTCCATTTTGGTAAGTATGCTTATCAATTAGGACAAGGCAAAGATCTGGCCAAATACATACACCTTCATTTATAATGAAGGATTTTACTCCTTTTGTAATGTGTGGAGTAAATACATTGATCACAGCATAATCACACAGCTAGTACCAGAAACTTATAGTGGAAAAGACTGCAAAACCATGATTATTTTGGATTTGATGTAGAACCCACAATAGCACTAGCCTAATACATAATTTTAAGTGCTTTATGATATAAAACTAAGGAAAGCAGGTTCAAATCTCCGTTGCTATGACAGTTTTGATAAACAGCACAGAAAACATTGCTCAAATAGACTCAGTATTTTTCCTACCACTTGATAATAATGCACTGGTCTCTGACAAGAGAGATGCTATGCAAATTCATAGTACTTCAATGCTAAAATCACCCACCAAAATAATGGTCATTTTTTTTTCTTTAAAAAGGACTGACAAATCCTCATTTTCTATAGCTGACAATCCCAAATTTAAACAGTTTCAACTGTCTTTGATATAAGCTGTCTTAAAATCATTAACATGTTTAAGTCCATCAAGCAAGCTCACACGTGTTGTTGATATCTGAAAATAAAGAGGAAAGACTGAGTCTAAGTTTATGATGGCGGTTTCCACCTAAATTGCTACACTGTGAAGATGCTGCACGGATGCAGTCATATCCTGATACTGGGTTTTGAAAGGACAGCAATGTTCAATGTCCATGCTGCTTTAATCCTATGGTCTGTCTGATAAAAATATCTTCCATCTGGTCCCTCTTCATATGGTCGTGCCTCACAATATAGAGAGCTTGATTAAGCAATTAAGATGGTGCACCAAGCACATGTTTACACTCGCTGGATATGGATGGGCTTGTGCATACACTTGAGGGCTTTTCTGGAGGAAGATGACAGTACTTAAAAATTAGGAAAAGGAGCTGAAAGTAGAAGCCTGCAGGCCAGGCAAGCCTTTAACTGCTTTGGTTGACCTCTTGCATCAATTTCAAAGTTTATTTTAATAAATGAATGTGTCAGCCTAAAAAAAGCATTGATACCCTCCTTTCGTTTGTGACTAAGAGCATACATGGTGAATGCATGTTTCCACCATGATGATTTCCTTCTTATGCCCCTAGCAGCTTAGGCAATGAATAAATATCCTTTTTTGTGTGTCATGTGAGAGAGTTGTGGAAAAGTCCTAGGCTTGGTGAATGGCTGCTGAGACAGATCCTCTCCAGTCTGTTAGCTTGAGATACCTTTCTTGGTTCAGTTTGCAGAACAGGTATATTTCCAGTGTGTTCAGATTCTACCGAAGTCAGCTGTAGCCTGGGAGAATCAACAGAAGAATCCTGTGATTTTCACAGGAGGCACCTATCAAAGGCAGGAAGAATTAATGGATTGATAAATCAATCCAGACCCACTCATAAAATTACCTGACACATTAATTTGTCTCCAATTACTTAAAAATCCACAAAGAAAATATAAATCCTGTTACACCATCTGGTGATAATAACTTTGCTTTGCTTTGCTCTCTCTGCCCCATCTAACTGAAGTAGTTTATCATTAGCATTTTTAGAACTTGACCAATACTTGAATCTATGTGATGCAAAATATAAAGTGTCCCATAGATCACTTTAAGCATTGAAAAGACAAACCTACATTATAAGAATGCTGTCATAACCTGCTGTGTCATCTTTTATCATGAAGGATCTTAAAGAGCTTTGCCCTGAGTAATCAGATCTTAAATAAGGTCTAATACCACACTTGAGAGTGCTTCACTCAAAAACAGAAGCAGAGGCAACTGCCTTTTTGTGTTGGACTTATTTGTTGGACAAAGAACAAATTATGGCCCAGAAGGTCTTTGACAGTGTCCTTTGGAAAGGAACTTAATTCATGGCCAAGAAAATGAGAAATACAAAAAGAAAAGTGAGGACTTAGAAAGCTATGTGCCAAAAAAGTGTTCACAGGTGCAGGAATTAGAATTTTAACAGAATCTTTGATTACACATCTGACTTCTGGCATCTTTTCAAGGCAGCATGAACACAGTTAAAGTTCTTTTGTGCATTTGTGTCTTTCCACTAAAAAGGCAAGCATACGTTTTTATTAGTAAAAACAATTAGAAGTCAGTTACTTCTAAGTGGGCAAAGTAAGCACAATATTGGCAAGACAGACTTCAGCTTCTTGAAATACTGATTTGTCACCAATTTTAAAAGCCTAGAAATGGAGATCAAGGCAATTTTGCACTGGTACTGTATCAGATACATTTATTTGATTTATATTGCTCCATTTTCTGTACCTTATGCAAGCATTTAATTTTCCAAGTGCCATTGGTACTTGTACTGAATGTACAAAATATATCATGTGTATTTTAACATGAGGACAATTAGCATCTTACTCACTAAAGCAAGTATTTCTAAACCCAGTGTCAAAGTTAGTGCAGGTGGATCCTCAAGTGGCCTCTTTCTCCAGGATACTGAGTTGATTCTGTCTAACAAAAATGTATGCCTTTTTCACCCAATTGGCAGTGCCCAACCAGTCATTGGAAAAGTGCTGCCAATGCTAAAATACCACAGATGCAATTTAACAGTCCATAAAACTACAGAAATGAAGTGTCCTACAGAATTCACTTCTAAATCAAAATCCCAGGAAACCTTTTCATCTGATCCCGTTTTCCTGTCACCTACCACATACTACCTGACACCACAAAATCATTGGGGTGGCTGTGCTGGAAATTAAGGAGAAACTGAGATTTTTGTTAGCCTGGTAAGTATGGAATGATGTAACGGTTGAGTTTTGCCTTGTGAACAGAGAAGAAAGAAACACTAAGAGTCCCACACAAATTGCTCATGTATTTGATTCCTAGTCTAACAGTTCATTAACAACACAGAGCTTCCAGACATTCTTCCTATGGGTAAGACTGTCTGCTGCTTTCCTACATACCTGCTTTTTAATTAGATTTTGGAATAGAACCATGGCTCCTACCCACAAATCTCCAGTGGGAAGCAAAATCTAAACTGATCTGTAATCCTAAAGATGTTTGCTTCTCCAGATGCAGTTTCTGAACTAAATTACAAATGTCATAGAATTAGAAGAATGGAGAAGTAAGGGGACACAACCACAAAGTTGGATGCGGTTAATCGGGGTTGTGAGAGCTCAGCTGTGTCCTAGGAATGGAGGAAAAAGAGATCTGAAAGAAAAATAACATATTGCCTATATGATTAATTCTTAGACTAAAAAATTATGGCAGCATTTCTGGCCATTCTTCCTGTGTGTAAGACCACTTATTAGTTTATCTATTACTTGCTTTTCTGTTTACATTGTGTTTTGGAATTACAGTCCCTCTCTAAGTTCTTTTTCTACTCCCTAGACTCAAGGCATGACAAAATGGTACCTTTGTAATGAGAAAAATGATCCAGAGGTGACACAGTACACAGACTTCCACAGTGCTCCCAAGACAATGTTGTGAGACGCAACTTTGAAGACATTGCTTCTCAAAAATGAGAGGCCTCATCAGTGCATACTATTAAAGAGATCTGTGTTTCTGCCTCATGCAGCATAACTATAATTAAATCACAAAGATTTTTTTAAAATCTTCTTCAAGATGTAAAAATATCAGCTGATTTGGTTTCCCAAACCTGTGTGAGGTGTCTCCTGTATGGACTGGTAAATTCAGGTTATACAATTAAACCAAGGGAGAAGAGAACTCAATGTTGAGTCTAGAACTAAAACTGAAGAAGCTCCAACTGTATGTCTTCCCTGATGTTCCATGTACTTTAGTGCAAATGTGACCTAAATGGGCAGCCTAAACTAAACCATAGGCTCCCATCTGAATACTATCTATGAATATCACTAAAAGACAGAAGCAGAGCTCCTAATAAACATAGTCCTTACTTGGTAGTCTAAGCAGAGCTGCTAAGGCTACTGAAAAGGAAACACAATTTTCTCCTCCAATTAGGACTGACTCACAACAGAAAAAATGATGGAAGAAAAAATTTGCATTGCTGCATTAGCAGAGAAGGCTTTGGCTTCTGAGGCAGTCAGCTGCTGAATCACGGAAGATCAAGATATCACAGATCTATTAAGTCACCCTCACCGGGCATGTTGGTGAGAAAGAATAGTAACCTATACCATAAACCTACCTTTCTTACAGCTAATCTTTCCCTAGCATGGAATTAACGTGCAAATAAAAAGGAAAGTATTTTAGGGGTATAGTTTATAACAATATAACTTAAAAGAGTAATTGAAAATATGGCATACAAAAGTCTCCATTAACTATTACTGAAGGTATGGCTTTTTTCATGTGACATATAAAGTGCAAGTACACAGTAGATGCAACATGTACAGGAAGCCCATATGGGCTTTTTCTAAGGGAAAAAACTGCCATTTTGAGTGGGATTAGACGTTCACCCAAGGAGCTGCTTAACACCATGCAACAACACTTCAGAACATTGCATTCATTCTTGACCTGAAAGAAAGTATTTTGCTGATGGTCCCTCAAGATCACCAAAGTATTTACCATGCTTTGCAAATTGCTAACCCACAGAGAAAATTTGAAATCACTCCCTGGAGTTCCAAAGTATCACATATATGGGTACAATATGTATTCTATAATGCCATAAAGCTCCTTCTCAGAATCCCACAGGTCTCCATACTAATGCTATGTTGGTATCTTGTTATTCATATTCCTTAAATGGATACATTTAATAACTGCTTGGATGCTGGGCTCTGCTTTGGGACTGCGGGAGGAAGAAGGGTTCAATTTTACTGAGCAAGGAATTTTAATGAGTAATTCTTTCAAACTACATTTCAAAAAGTAGCATTTATTTTATCCTCAATGACAACATCAACAGCAGAAGCATCTGGCTTGCCAGATGCTCAAATAAATAAATAAACAATCAAACCTAACGTATCCTTCTAGTAAAAGACTAAGTGCTATTATCACTGCATAGATATTAGAGACTGTCAATTCTTATTGTATTCCCATGGGAAGTAGCGTGACAGAGAAGAGCTACATCACATGAACCTCACACACACACCTGAGCAGCACACAAGAAAGGCATATGAAAGCAGCCTGAATTTGGCTGGAGATGAACTGCTGTTGATGTTATACTTTTTACAGTCAATGCTCTACTAAAATTTCTATTCAATGACTTTAACCAAAAGGACCATTCAGCAAAAATGACTCTTGTAAATATTGCTTTGAGCCCACAGCAGGTTCCTACTTTATCTTGTTGACACTGTAGCAGCTGCTTTGATGCTTTGGTGTTTTGGTCAAGTACCACAAAGGAACTTTCTGAAAATATTACATCACTAGAAAATTCTCCAGAGACTAAGGTTTCTCTTTAAAAATAGACACAGAAGAAAGATGTGTGTATAGGCTGGGAAAACCAATGCTCCCTTGTTAATACTAGAAATGTACACCATGGCACACATTGCAGACCAGTCAGTATCTCCCCAGCCAAAAGCATGTTTGAGTTACACTTTTCTGCCTTTTCTCGGGAAGGAGAGAGAGATTCTAAAATTATTTTTCTTATTTATGATTGTAATTTGTGTTAAGGCATTTCTCTCTCATTCTTTTTAATTGAAGTAGCCCAACAGCCTCACACCACAGAGTTACAGTTACATTTCTCTGTACGCAACGTTATAAGATCTGCAGGGAACTCTGCAGCAGCGCCAGGATCCATAAGGAAAACATAAAATACCACAGACTAACTTGGTTAGGAGCACCTTGTGGAAAATCAGAAGAAACCATTGATGAGATTTACAACTGCCTACCAAACTTAGACACCAATTTGTTTTGCAAACAGTGGGGAACTGAGCATCCCAACCTCTGAGACAAATTTTGCCAGTCCCAACCCATACTTTCCATGCTACAAGAGCACCAGCCTGCTCAATACCATATGTTACCATGTATTGGTCATTGTTCTATTTTAGTATCATCCAGTTTTCTAATACCATAAACTAGCATGCACTTTTATGAGCATGGGAACTGCTGAACTCTTGGTAGTGGTTTGTACATTGATTCTCTAACATTCAGTAACAAATTTGCTTCATATTCTCTGGAGATATTTCCTCTACCTCCAGTCTCTAAGAAGAGATGAGTTCAGACCACCTTTCCCTCCCCATGAACACTTATTAGGTTTCTTTCCTTGACACAGCTGTCTATTCTCATTAAATCTGTAAGAATTTCATATTCTTGAGAGTCTTCTCTGACAGGTTTGGTTTAAACAGTGACTGACAGACAGCACCATTGCATAAGCTCTCTGTGATTTGGAGACAAGGCTAAAAATATATTCCTGAAAACACATCTTCCATCCTATCCAAGCTGTGTGCTGGGGAATCCAGACTCTGGAGCAGCATCTACAACACCTCCATCCATCTGATGAGGATAAGTACCAGGCAAGCTGGGCTGAGATGACTCCACTTCTGTGTCTCCTATTTTTTGCTCTATATTGGCACAGAGTAAAGGTCTCATCCAATCTCCATGGGAGTTTAGAAGAGCTTTCTATTGACATTAAGAAACCTTTGACAATATCCCCATTAAAAAGTGGACTGCAAAGCACAGCAGCTGTTTTCCTGCTTCTAATGACATCCATGAAGAGGGTGGCATAAGACACTTCCGAATAATAATAATTTCTAAGAGTGAAATGGATGTAGCACATACTGGAGTTACTGATGAGGAACACAAGCACCTATGCTGGAACAAGACAAAACCCATTTTCCGCTCTCTGCAAAAAATGTAGGAAAGAGGTGACCAAAAAGAAAAGTTGGGATTGGCTGAACCGCTGCATACTCTGCTGGCAGCTGCTGACAGCTTCGGGAGGGAAGCGCGGGCGGCCAGTGCCAGCTCTGCTGCCAGCACACCCATCCCACAAAAGGTCTCTGTCTGCTAATTTTAGCTCTTCTGAATTATTGCTTACATTAGTGCAAACCTGCCTTCTCCACGGAAGTTTCCAGGTGGCTGCTGCCTGGACCTCTTGGAGTGCTGCGGAGCCACAAATCCGATGGTTAAAAAGCCCCTGAGGAGAACGCGATAGCTTTAAAGCAGCACCAGCATGGGAAAGGCCAGAGAGCACAGCAGACCGTGCTGCAGAGATTCACAAACTACTTTGTCAGAGAGTCACCAAGGAAAAGAGGGAGAAAACGATGCTAGCACAAAATTTACATCAGGTTGTGCTTCCCACCACCTCCCTCACCAGTGAACCGGTGCAGGATATATCCTCATTTTCAAGTTTCTGCCTTTTCTCTGTCGCTTCAGCTCCTTCTTCCAGGCAGCAAATGCTGGTACAATCAACATGCAAAAGCAATTTAGCAAGGAGGAACAATGCTGATCTAAACCCCAGATCGAGGGCTTGGATGGAGCTCAAAAATCAGAGTGCAGCAGCACAGCTCTACGTGAGACAGCTCAGGGGATGAGACCAGGCTCCAGACCCCGCCAGGTGTCAGTGGGTCACTGTGGCTCCTGCATCCCAGCAGTGGTGGTGTGCATGGTGAGGGGGCTGGCATTCGCTGTTTGGTCCAGATTCAGAGAAATCCAAGCAGAATCTTTCTCACTCCAATGTCCCCCATTGGGAGTGCAGTCAGACACTACCCCACGATGTGGATAACAGAAATATGGCGACATGGGGAGAGGCTGCACAGAGCAGGCACTCACCCTGTGTGGGAGAGCCAGAAAGCCTGTGCTGTTGTGGGGGGATTTTCAGACTTGAAATAGCATCAACTTTTATTTCAACTATTTGTTTGAGTCACTGAACTCATGTTCTGAAACAAAACAATCAAATATCCATGAATTTGTGTCAATATTAACATGATGTCACACTCACTTGCCTCTGTTTAACGACAGAGAGATGAGAGGTACTTCTGTTAGAACAAATAGAAGATATTGATCATTGTTGGTCGAAGTGATGTGCAGAGATCAGCCTACTCTGCTTTTTATTAGTCTTTATAAGAAAAAAAGGCTATGTGAGCTGCGCAATTCACAGTACATTAACTACAAAGCTCTCTATCATGCTATCAAAACCAGCCTGAGAACATTTGCATCATTATACAGTTGGAAGGCAGAGCAGCGCTCAGCAACTAACCAGGCTGGAATTGGTCTCAGTTCTCAGGGAGGACAGAGAAACAGGACAACTGCTTTAGGTCCACAGTTGTGCAAAATCAGACCTTACATTGTCCAGGAAAATAGCAACAGGCAATGAACACAGGAAGGAATTTGGAAAATGTTATGGAAAGCCCCCATTTACCTAAAGTTTGGACTAACTTTAAAAAAAAAAAATTCCAGAATTAAAAAACTGGGAACAAACATGGGAAATGAAAATCTTGTACTGATTAAGAAACCCCCAAACCTCACAGATTTACACAAAACAGTGTCACAAGATCCCTCTGCTGCAAGACAGGAGCAATAATGCCTGCGTCATTCCTGAAACACCTTCCAATAGGGTCTCCAAGACATTGATGCTACAGAAACTTGCTTATTTTCTTCAATCCAAGATTTGAATTAATTTCTTTTTCCCTTCTTTGCCATCAACTCTGAGATCAAATTACTTCTTTTAGCTCAGTCTTGCATATGACTTTTATTTTCCTTCTCCTCGACCTAAGCATCACCAACATTTTCAATCTTTTCTCAGAACTCCTGCTCCACAGGTTTGACAACTCTTGTTTCTCCTTTGCACTTTTAGGAAGTCCACATTTTCTAGCAGCCCCTGGTAAACAGGGGAGCTTGGTGGGCAGGCAGGTGTTGACATTTACTGCAGAATTTCCACATAATTTAGAGCCACTGTCCACTTATCTAGGAATAAATAAAAGTCTCAACAGGTCATTACCATAGCTGGAAGGAAATCAGATATCCTCTTTTTCATAGAATCATAGAATCAAACAATCATAGAACAGTAGGGGTTGGAAGACACCTTTAGAGATCATCCAGTACAACACCCTAGCAGAAGCAGGTCCACCTAGATCAGGTTGCACACAAACATGTCCAGGCGGGTCTTGAAGACCTCCAAGGAAGGAGACTCCGCACCCTCTCTGGGCAGCCTGTGCCAGGGCTCCCTCACCCTCACAGTAAAAGAGTTTTTCCTTATGTTTAAATGGAACTTCATTCCATTACCCCTTGTCTTGTTGCTAGATACCATTGAAAAAAGGGATGCTCCAATCTCCTGACACAAGCTCTCCTTTGAAGAGTTCATCTCCAACAAGAGGTGAACATGTCCTGAGATCCAATAAAGGGATGCAAGCAGCAGACGAGAGTGATGTAGTCAGAAGCCTTTAATAGGACAAGGTGAGACCATTGACTGTTTCCACAGAAGTCCATCAGTTTGTAACAGACAGGCATAACATCATCTCGTACCAGTACCACACACAGTAAATGCTGGATTTGAACTGTCTGTAGAGTGGCAGAAGGTTCTTCGCTAGCATTATGTCAGTTACATACTTCTAATGAGCTTCTTTCTCAAAAATACACTCACTTTTTTTTTCTTTTAAAATCAAATTATATCTGAAGAAACTACGAAATCTCCATTAGCCTCATTAGCTTCACTCCATTTTTCACTGTGGCATTTTGATAAAAGCGTATGGTGGAATAATTATCTTAGAGATGGCACCAGATATTTAGTTACTAAAATTACCATGAAGTCCTTGGTGTTGTTTTTAAAACACATGGTTATTTTTTTTAGATCTACAATGGCCTGCAGGAAAAAAAAAAAAAAAAGATCCTCAAAAGCTTCTTTTATGCCAAGATCATGTAACAGAAAGTAGAACTCTAGGGTTTAATTCCTATCAATCAACAAAATGAGTTTCACACTACTCCCGGCCACCAGAGCTAATATACACAGTACCACAGGTCATCAGAGGAGAGCTTAAAATAAATCCATCAGTGGGTGAGTATTGCTACATTTTGCCATCCTTTCTATTGTTCTTCTCATTTTATAAAGCCCCAGTCACTGAATTAATTACCACAGGCGCTTAAGTTGTTTTACCGATGCTTAGCCCCTTTCATCAAACTTGTGCAGCGCTGAGGAGCTGTTCAAACACACGGGGCTGTCCCTTGGAAATGTTTTGCTGCTGTTATGAGCCCTGGATGTCCCCCAGAACAGGGAAAGATTTGAGCAGCTTTTTAAACAGAGGACAAATAAAAAGTAGACGCCTTTAAAAAATACAGGCCCCCAAGGCATCTCGGATTTCCCCCTCTGAAGTGAGCAGAGAAGACTGCTTATCTTGGCTCCAAAACAGATTGATGTGTTCAGCCGGAAGATTCACTATAGCTGACAGAGAACATTTCCTTCATCGTATTGCTTCACCATGCGAGGAGATAAGTCAGGCTAATAATATTCTGTCTCCTTTTTATCCTCCTATAGCCTACGCATAACTTAATTCTTAATTCCAAAGGGCTCACAGAGGAGATTGGCCTGGTGCTAGTTTCATTTACACACATATAAATCAAAACTCAGCCGACTGGAATAGATGGCACTGCACTGGTGTTAAAAAAGAAAATCCTCAGCGAGGCCAGAAAACTCCCCCTCATCTCCCTTGACCGTAAACACCACTTTATCCCACATTCAGGCACGCCCTCCAGATTGCTAAACATCACATCCCATTTCAATTTGCATGTAAATAGGAGCTATCCTGGCACACAAAAAATATAGCTTCCTCTACCCAGAAAACATTTGTATAAATGTAAAATAAGCAGAAAACGGCAGAGTGATAGGAACTTCACATTCCTGGCAATTATCTTTACTTCTAATGAATAGTGTCTTTGTTTCTTAGTAACTAATTATAGCAGAACTGTTTGGAGAAAAGGACCTCGTGATGTACCCAAAAAGAACCAGAGTACAGCACTGAAGCAAGATTGCATTTGACCACAGCATCACAACTGCTCACAACCTCCTCCTGGTACACAAGTCTGCAGGGTACATCTTCTGGATGACCCCAGGTCCTGTGGATGGCAAGGTTACTATTTTGGGATAGGAAGAAACAATGTTCCTAGGTCTGAAGTCTTAACCCCCCTGCAGTAATCCTCAGTTTCCACTCAGGAAGCCCCACTGACTGCAGGCACCTGCATGATCGCGACTCGCAGCTGCATGAAAGCCCTCACTATTCTGCCCTAACTCCAACACACATTGCTGCTTTCAGAAAACCCACATTATTATTCGAGGTCTTTTTTGAAGAAGGAATCGCAGAAAGATGAATCAGAAACTTTGCAAACTGCTAGCAAGACCCTGGTTTCACTTACCCTAATCTATCATCATATTTCATCACCAACCTCACACCTGCACAAAGCCCCCAGCAATGTGCCACCTCTGCTCCTTCCATTATGATAAAAAACAAGGGTTAAGTGACAGATAGTATCAGTGTGGATAGCAATCTGTCTTGCTCAGAAACCATTGCACTGGGAATAAAGAAAGACTTCTTACACTGGCATCAATATGATAAATTACAGTCTTGTTTTTTTCCCTAAAGAAGAATTTCTAGCTTTTCAACCAGCAGAGAAAACTCTCTCCCCTCTCAGCACTCTGAACATCAGAGCAGATTCTCCTGACATCCTGTTCTGAGACTCTGCTAATGAAACTCTTTATTTTGGTGGATGGTTGATGCAGGTATTCATTACAGCACTCAGGTTGGAATAAACATGAACTGGGAGACACTAACACACATTCAAACTGTTCCTTCCATATTTTTTCTCCCCAAAATTAAATAAGTCTGAAAGCTTTGCTGGTTGTACTTGTTAATATGAACAAAAAGTTTAGGGAAAATAAGTTTTCAGTGTTTTCTCACATCATACACATTACACAATCCCACGTGCCAAACCCACGAAGTTCGGGGTCACGTTTCCCTCCTACAGCAGTGAGCTCACAGCTGCAGCACCCAGCAAAACAGGACTAAGAGAAACCTAAAGAAATCACCTCCTGATTCATCATCCCCTCTCCCTACCATTTATACCTGCAACAGAGGTTTGCCTGCAGAGTTATGCAGATATTTGAGAAGAAATTAGATGTCTTATTCTCATGTTAATGGCAATCCCTTAGAATTCTTTTCCTCATGTCCACTCTAAGCTTCCTTTGTTTTGGTGTAACACTTCTGTTTCTTGTTCTAGCCCTACAAATCCTTTCCTTTTGCAGCATCAAAAATGCTTTCAAAGATCCTGTCACCCTTCTGTTCTCCAGGGTGGGTAACTTCAATCTTTTTAATCTTTCCTTGACAGGTCAGTTTTTCTAGACTTCTGATCACTCTTGCTGCTTTCTGCTCCACACTTCTGAATGTGTAACATTCCCAGAAGGAGACAGTACTCTGGTTAATATCTCAACAGAACCAGTCTGCAAGGATCCTTGGGAAACTGGTGAAAGTGCTTCATGAGTGGCCAGTCTCTCACTGCTGGGTGGGAACTTTCCATGGTGGAGAAGTTGTGCAGCAGAAGAAGGAATATTCTCTGGTGTAACTAAAGAGATGTCCTTCAAAGGCTTCAGACACCAGGGCAGAACAGTGGAGATCAGGAGAGGGAATGCTTTTTTAGTGTTTCTAGAGAAACAAGCAGCTGGGTCTTGTATGAGCTCCTTCAAGCATGCACCTCTATCCCCCAGCTTCTGCATCATCAGAGAAAAATCATTGCTGGACTGACTCTGAGTAAGGTAACCAAAAGCAGCATCAAAGACTGAGCCAATCAATTTAGTTGTACAAGAGTGAGGAACAGAGATGTATCTTGCTGTTACTGCCACCTCCATGAGGAAAGAGCAATGAATAGAAAAGACTGGTATGTTAGAAAGTACTTTTTGCTGCACAATTGCTTGTAACCCCCCCAGGCAATATCATACCTTTGGACTTGTGATCATGCAAAAAATAACAGGTGAGGGAGCGGCTTCATTATGGCAGCAGCTGGAGGAGGAGTGCCAAGCCCTAGGACATGCACTCCCAAGGAATCACCTACTGCTCTCCCAGCCACACACCAAGTCTGTCATCTCACACAATATGGTTGAAAATAGCGCTAGAGTTAAAAGGGGAGGAGGTGGTGAGAAAAGCAAACCAATTCAGCTTTATTAGTAAAACCCTGATGAGCAGAAGTCCAACACAGGAAAAAATAAAGCATCACCAGGGGACTTGTAAAGTCCAGGAAATGAGCACTTGCAGATCTGGCACATGCAGCTGTGTTTGCCCATCACTCTCCACAGCCAAGTGATGAGTCTCCAAACAGCCCCCAACTGTCTTCCATATCAAATGTAGGACCTTTGTTCCTTTCACATCATGTGTTTAAGGAATTGAGACCCTTAACTCTTGACTTCTGGATGCAGCCAGCCCCTCTGCCCTTCAGGTTCAAAAACACTCTTGGTAAAAACATGGGCATTATTTAACAGGACATATTCTGGTTTTAAAAACAGAAGTAGCTCCTGGGTGGCAAAAGTTGAGTTACTGAAACCCTGAATATCCCTCCCCAGCCCACCAGTTGCCCTGGGATAACCTTTACCTCAGTAGCCAGTGCAGTGGTTATTGGGTAAGGATATTAGGCAAGCTTGAAAACAGAGAAAGGAAGCTGGATGAGGGTGTATAGAGCCTTGTATTCTCAGAAGCAGTAAACATTGGCTCAGGAATACCTACTTGGGCACTGAGCCTTATAAATTGTCTCCCAAAGCTAACAAACATAAATACACACTGGCAACAGACCTTTCCTCCAGCATCCCTGGGAAAGGAACGGAGACCTGCAGCTGGAGCAGAGACATGGGGACTAATGCAGCGAAGGACGCTGGCTTACATGCAGAACCCTTTTAAAAGCCTTTCTTGGAAAACTTCCCTCTCAGTCTACCCAAGTTCTTTCCTGAGCCTTGAGAAAGCTCTGGGAAGTGCAAGAAGATCTTCTTCCTCACATAGGGTAGCCTTTCAACCCAGTAGCTACAGTTCCCAACCCCAGCTCTCCTCAGCCTCCCACAAGGTACTGAAAAGCAACAGCAGCCAGCAGGCTCTCACCAGCTTGCTATATTTAACTGCAGAGCTCTAAGCACTCTCCTCCCTTTCCATTCCCCTAGAAGAGCTGTGCAGAAACATGGTGAGCGAGAGCTGTTCCTTGTAGCTGTCACGAGCCTGAAGCCTGGGTTTGCTCCCGCTGTCTCCTCTCCAGGGCTCCTGCCTCGCCGCATGTGCGATAAAAACCATCGGCGCATACACAGGAGGAAGCAGGGAACACTTTTGTTTCTCCAGCATAAGAACTGGAGGTACTAAATGTTAATACTTGGAAATCAGCAACTGCCAAGAACAAGTTCCCCACCCATCCATCCACCCTAAGCTTTGAAGTGTTTTCTTTCTAGCTTTACCTTGGCACGCTGGCTAAATAAGTCACAAGTTTACGAAGGTCTTCCTGCCTTATTCTGTCGTGATTGCTGCGGGCTGGGAAGGTCAAGACAGGACCACCTCGTTTATCACGGCCACCTGTGGGGAAAAAAAAAAAAAATTGTTAGAAAATCAGGCAGGAAGCACATGTCAAAAAAACCTACGTGCACTGAATTGACAAAACCTAAATTACAGCACATTCAAGAACCCCTACACTCTTTGCAGCTTTCAGGCTTGCCCAGTGGAGGAAGACGTGCCTGCATTTGCTGGGTCTCCAAAGTGGGGAATCGAAAAAAAAAGATAGGACAAAAAAGTCCAACGCAGGAGGAAAACTGCTACTAGCACTTCTTCTGACTTTCACTTAATCCCAGCAATCTAACTGTCAACCCAAGCAGGTGATGCTAATGAAATCCTATTGTGGGCACAGTAAATTAGTCAACACCCGAAAGTATTTATCACTGTTACTGTGTTGCAATGTTCATTGCCAGATAGTTTACAAGGTCCCACCAGTTACAAGCTATGTATCCCCTTAATATTATGCAGTAAGACATTTTAATCTATGTGGCAATTCATTAGAAATTGTAAATTTAATTAGAAGTTCACGCCTTCAATGCTTTCTACCTAGAGAATGTTGTTGGCAACTGGAATTTTAGGGGTGTTTTTTTGGTGGTTTTTTCCTTGTAGTTTTCCTGCTTTAAAATCCACTCCTTTTAAAACTGTCAATGTCTAGCACCTCATCTTGTACAGCAATCGTCAAAGGGCTTACCCATAAAGGAATGACTCTACCCCGAGGTTTACAATCACAAATACAGAGGTGAATACAACCTATTCTCCAGCACTTTATTTTATTCTCTGCTGTGAATAAATTTTAATAAGTTTGAAATTGAAATCTAGTGCCTCACTCAATGTTTAGTTCTTTCTTCACTTATTATCACAGGAGTTTTTCAGGAACTGTGTGTTGTTAGATGTGTGTTTGGATTGCTATCCAGGAAAAAATTCATAGCAAAACTAGAGTTCAAATAGCTACTGCAGAGCTGCTAGGGCCTTGCAAATAAGGTGTAAAAATGCAGATGAGTTTATGTGTTTCAGTGGAAAGCATAATCCATTTAACACAAGTATGGCTTCTGAGAAAGGAAGATCATGGGCTTCTCTGAACTTATTTACCTGGGCAACAAGAAGAAAAAGGTATACAAGGACATGCATATCTCTGGCACTGACCCACACTGCATTCTGTCATGCAGAACACAGGACACTCACGTGCTCTGTGGGGCCATGACATCCTGTAGATGTTCTGCACACCTAATTCAGAAATAAAGAGTCCTAAGTGGCTCTGCTGTAAGAGTAGGATCAGCACGAGAGCACATAGGTGCTTGGAAAAAAAATATCCTGGATTCTCACAGGACAAAGAATTGCTCAGGGCAGAATTCAGATTAGGAATCAAAGAGGTGCCTCATAATGGCAGGAGTTCTCACAGGTGGACAAGCCAGAATGAGATACATCTATGTATCCCCCAAGGCACAGGTTTTCCAGCTGGCCCTGCATACAGAACAGATGTCACTCATATCTGACATCGTATTACCTGTCCATTTTATTCCGAAACTGTCTGCTCAGTTGATGCCACAACAGGTACAAGCTCACCTACTAGCAAAAAATGCCTCTCTACATGACCAGAATCATACAGAGGAAACGACCTCAAATTGCTCCAGGGGAGCTTCAGGCTGGGTCTGAGGAGGAATTTCTTTGATGCAAGGGTTGTCAGGCATTGATTGGAACGGGCTGCCCAGGGAGGTCCTGCAGTCACCGTCCCTGGAGGGGTTTAAGAGATGGGTGGACGTTGCACTTAGGGAAATGGTCTAGTGGTTGATAGGACTGGGACAAAGGCTGGACTCCATGATCTTAAAGGTCTCTTCCAGCTGAAACAATTTAGTGATTCTATATGTACTTTTTAAAAATACTAAGAATGTTTTTTAAAAAAAATTGTTAAATCCTATCTAAAGATGATTCTACAGCACTGCAGACTGCACAAGTCAAAGTCTGTTACACAAGCTTCATCTATACAGATAAAGATGCCATTGCTACCCTGTGTTACTATTTGTCAGCATTGAAATTCCCATTGTTTTCAATAGGCGCTATATACCTGAAGGGCCACATTGTGCAACTCTCCATTGGAGCCAGGTCACGTCTAATTTGTCCAGGGGAACAAATGGAGAGGCAAACCATAGATGCCATCTTCATTTTGAACCCTCATGTAGCCAGGGGTACATGCAGAGTACAAAAACTGTCCTGCCTAATCTTCACCCAAATCTCTGCCTGATGGTTGCCTTTGGCTTCACATCATGAAGGTGAGGAAGGTCCATGAGTATTTCACGTCACCTTGGCTGATCCGTGCCTCTGCCACATCACATGAGAATGGGGATGGAATGTAAGAAGGATTCAATTTACAAGGAAATAAGCTCCTTTTTATTTTAAAACCTATATATACGTATTAAAAACATTCCTCATTTTAAACACATTCTCCCTTTGTTAAGATTATTACTCACACCATTAACAATGCCAAAACCATTATATCATGTATAATGTGTCCAACAGAAAAGCAAGCCAGACTATAGAATGGCAAAACCAAAGTAGTAACTAAAGCTGGAGGGAAATATTTTCCCAACACAGGAAGCTTTTCAAGGTTTCAAAAAAATTTCCCATCATATCAAGATGTAACCAAGACTTTCAAAAGCTTCCAAATACTCACTGAAGCAGAGATCTGAACTTGAATTGCATCCCAGAAGAACATGCTACCCGCTATTCAGTCAGGCTCCTTCTCCTCCCCGTTCCCAATTATTTAAATATTTCTACAACATGTAAAAGCACTAAGAGATGTATGAGATCAGGAGACATCCAAGCCCACAGTCATAATCCTCTCCCAGGATATGAAACACTCAGGAAGGGCCGTGTGCTTCCCACAGTCCAGCAGCCCCCAATTGCTCTGATATTGCTCGTTCACCTCACTAGTAAACCAAAAGCTGTGTTTCTGGACAGGGATTCCTTTCCAGCCTAGAGTTCCATCAAAATAAGCTCTAAAAAAAGAACTCCAATCTAAACAAACAAATCTAAAGCTGAAAAAGTTAAATCAGAAAATTCTTGACCCCTTTACTAACAGAAATACAAGGATTTCAGCTACAGAAAAGGAAACAGTGTCCAGAACATTCCTGTCCTGTCTTTGCTTCAGAGCAAAAATTGTCCCTCAACAGTTCATTTGAATTGTCCTCATGGGAGCAGGATAAATAATACTCCAGCACAGAGTCAGAAGTTACCAGGACAGACTGGAGAAAATGGGTTAATTCTCATTGGAGGAGGAAGGTTACTTGATGACCCAGTTGAAAGTTTCAGGATGATGGAAGGATAAGTGCCTGGACTGATTCCTTCTAGTCCTATGGCACAGAAGAACAAGAAGACATGTGGCAAATCTCAAGAAATGTGAGGTTTAGAAACAAATGTTTCTCATTTGTGATGAAAGTGCTGCTCTATGCTTTGAGCAATAGGGTGAAATTATTATTACAAGTGCATAGTACATATTAAAAACCTTCACTTGTTTACAGATACTTCAAGAGCAAGCCCTAATTTTTATGAATGCCTGCATAATTTACAAGAGTTTGTGTGAAGAAACATCAGGTTTCTTCCAGAACAAACCATGGCATGTTTAATTCACCATAAGACTTGCAGAGTTCAGGAACTGTGGTTTACTCTCTTAAATACTAATAGTACGTAGCTTTTCCACTGCACTTAGTCACTGCAAATCTCAGCTTTTCTAGGCAGACTAAAAGGGATATTACCACCATCGAAGTTTAAGCACCTAACATGCCTATATTAGGACCCTCATCTCTAACAGCCAGGTTGCAAAAGCCACTAAAGGAGAGGAAAACCTTTTGCCATTGTCTTCACAGGGCATCTATACCTTTCCTCTTCTTTATCTCCTTAATTACTGAGTAGAAGAGTGAGGTACAGAGAAGGAAGAAATTAATCCCAGATGTAACAGCAAGTCACTTGAACCAGGACTAGAAATTAGGTTTTTGGACTCAGTCTACTGTGTTAGAGCTTCATAGTGCTTAGTCTAAAAGTCAGCAATTAAAAACATTACAGAAACTCTGTCTCTGCCTGTTGGTAATCCATCCAAAGAGGTTAATCTTGCCCCAATTCAGCCACAGTCTCAATACCAATTTCACATGCAGCCTCTTCACAGTGCTAAGACAATAAAAAATGGAAGTAAAGAGTCTCAGTGGCTCTAATGGATACATCCCATCTCCTGCCCCCCACTGGGCTCACAGACATAGAATGCAATAATCAAACATGTCATTAGGTTTGATAATTACAGTTATTAAATACTAAAACAAACAGTTGATAATTTCTAAGTGTTTTTCAAGGTGGGTTTTCATGGGCTTTGCTCTGATTTAGAGAGGCAAACAGATGGTCTAGTTATTAGTGGTCTGGAAAAAGGAGTCAGAAAAACACATGTTCTTCAGGGCACAAAGTACACTGAGAACAAATATTTAACCATATATGCCTCACATTCCTCCCACAAAATTCTTTGTTGATGGCCTTGCTGTCAATGACTTGCTTGCTGGTTCCTCTCATCTCCCTTTCTTCTAACCTATATAGAAACCATAGCTACATTCAGCATGTGTTCCCAGAAGTAGGATTACATCATTTTTCCTCCACAAATCATACCAGAGATATTGCAGTGATGGCACAAGGCATCGTGATGCATACCACATTAAAAGAAAATACTAAAGAAACCTTAAAAAACCTTCCTGGAAGCAGGCAGCACAGCCAGGGACCTTCTGATGACCACTTTTCTGGTCAAGCCTGCAAGCAAAAGGAAAGGTACTCCAGCCACAAGGTCCATGTCCTGACAGCTGCCTGAACTGACATGACCGATCATGACTGATCTTCTCAGTCATGAGCCCAAATGTGAGCCTATGGTGGCTCCAACAGCCCTTGACAAGTATGTGAAGATGGTGGCTGCCTCAGAGTGTTATTAATGTGAACTCTGCAGATGGGCTTTCCTAATTCCAAGTCCTGAGGCATATCCATCCCTGATAATACACAAAAACCTGAAATTCCATCTTTGTGTAATCCTATTTAGCACAGGAAATCATCACTTTCTTTCAATACAGATCTTTTGTCTACAATAGATAATTATTTTACTGAGGTCTGTTTTCAAGTCACGTCTCTGGCTTCCTACCATGACATCTACCTGCCTGCATTTATCTATATTTAAGGGAGTCAAACCCTCTGCTTCCTTTTACACTCTCTTTGTAAGCATGAATTCAGAAGGGTTAACCATAGACACAACAAACGTCCACACAAACAACTGCTCACAAGTACCTTGTCTGAGGTCCTGCAACACATCGGCAATGGAGACAGGAGTAGTACATAGTGTCTTTGGCCTCCATTCAGTTGTCTACCACAGTTCAAATGAATACACTGCTTCATCTAACCCCCGCAGATCACAAGCTGATCAATCTTGCTATTGCAGACTCTGCTGAGGCCATAAGTGAGTTTCCAGAGGAGCTGAAATACTCCTCAAAAAGTATCTGAATCCAAAATATGGTGAAAAAATGAATGATAATGAAGAGAGCTTGGAGACAGAACAACCTCAGCTGATGTCAGGCACCTCAATAAAATGACAAACAATATTCTTTGGATTTCTAAATCTAATTAACAGACTTCCTAGGAAGCAAAATATCAAGGAATTGGTATTTAGAGCCTTAAAATAATATTCCTTTCCCTGCCATAGTTGAGCTCAGGGAGAGTCTACTTTCTACCCATCCTCCTGGGAACAGATCTCTATACCGATTTTCCTCCAACTTCAAGAGAGACTAATTTGTTGCAAAGGTTTTAGGATTATATGTATGACCACCCTCAAATTCAGTTGGTTCCAAAGCAGGTCATTCTGCTTTAACAGTGATGGAAATTTAAGCTCCCACCTGCAAATTAACACAGCTGCAATGCAGTCACCAGAGCCTGACCCTCCAGTGTTGCTTTTTGCAGCACCCCATATCCTAGAGTCAATTGCCTGAATCAAATCCTAATGGCCAACATTACATTTAGGGTTAATGACTCCAAAGCTAAGGCTGTATATCACCACCAGAAGATCCCTTGGCAGAGCAGACTGGAGGCTGTAGATGGGATGCTCAGTGCAGCCACTGGAGGATCCAGTTTCACACCAGGTAGACTTGTTTAGCAATTACCCAGAGCCACTGCATCAAAGAGATCACCTGTTGTGGCTTGTAATACACCTTTGCTGATTTATGCAAGTATTTGGGGGTATTTCTTTAGTTTTAAATGTGTACTTGCCAACAAGGCACTGGGAAAACAGTCTCATTTCCACAGAGAAATTTATTGTCTCAGCAAAGGAAAACTAAGGACAAGCGAGACTCATTAAAACTAAGGGAGAGCTTCTTTCCTTGGAAGATAAAACTTCCAGAGGGAGTCCAGAGGACCTATTCCTTCCCCTGGAAGAAGCCAGTTGGCTGTGAAGTATCAAGGGAGCACCAGTAGCCTCCTCTTCAGTGCTGACCCTTACACTTACACAAACCTCACTGCCTTTTGCCCCAAATACAAATAAGGGTTTTTTGTTTTTTGTTTTTTGTTTTTATCTTGCCTCCTGCATCACAGATGGATGGGAATAGCTTTACATATTTAAAAAAAAACAACAGAGAAACTGAACAAAATAAACCCCTAATCTTCTAAATGAAAACACCTCACTGCATACCCTCTTGCCCCCAGAGAAGGGAGGAGAGCAGAACAGCACGTGGCAATGCCAGTCAGGCTGGTGACAGGCACTCAAAACTCACACCACCGTTAGAAGCTGTGCAGAATAAGGAGAAACAAAGAGAAGCCATAGTCACGCTGATCACATACTGTTTGTCTTCCTCACTTGAGATAAGCATAGAGAAATAGCAATGGGAAAGCTTCTGATGTTCATCAGCAAAGTGAAATATGCAACAAACTCATTTAACACAACTGTCTGCTCAGGTTTAACACATCCCCAGCACGTAAGTCTTTGACAGCTGTAGCCTAGTAGAAGATCCTGAAAATTAATGAAAGTTCAGGGGAAAGTCCAAGCAATTGGACTCACGTAATTAATATTAGGAAGTCTTTTTCCATTCTGGTTTTAAGCAGAAATTTGTCCTAGAGCTGGAAAACACTGGCATATGCAAATGTTTCTGAAATGGCACATTCCAGCACAGTATTTTCCATTTCTCACCCAAAAAAGTATTAAAAAAAACCCCAGCCCAACCATTGCTAATACAGAGACAATGTCCAGTTGTGAATTTCAGTGCTTCTTGTCACTTAAAATTGATTCCTTAAGAAAAAAACATGAGGCTACAAACCAAAGCACTTTCACAGAAATAAGGAAGTTTTCAGAGGCTACAAGTCTTATTAGTGCGATCGAAGAGCACACCTTACTGCAAAATGACAAAAATGGCTGGTTGTTCATTATCTCAGGTGCTACCGTCATCTCTCTGGGTCTTTATATTAGTTTATAAGCTCCCAGACTTGATTTCTGTATAAGGACAACTCTCGACTGCTTGAGTAAATGAAGACAAGACCTTTGCTGTGACACATATGGAGCTCACTGTGTCTTTAAGGACAAGAAAACCCTTTGAGCTGGAACAGGATGGGATGTATACAGACCTTCTTGCTTTACAGGCTCAGTTCCTTCCTCTTATTGTTATTTTGAAAGTCCCTATCATTAATTGAGAAGTTATACCTATGTGACAGGATGCAGGGACCCATTGAGCAGGAGGTGGTCAGTCCAGCGTGTTTGGATGACACCGAATCAGTGACTTGTGATCCCACAAGTCCTTGCAAGTCCTTCTGGATAGAAATTTTGATTGGGTTGATTTTTCTGGGTTTTTTTTTTTTTGCCTAGTTTTGTAAGGTACTAGAACCCATCTGCCTCTCCACAAGGCAGCATAGGTTGCATCACTACTCTCACACATGCTAATTAAGGAAGTACATAAAGGAGAAATCTCCCTCCTCTAAGGAGACCTTGGTGGATCTTGGCAAGCTGCTCGTGTCCGAGCGCCAGGACAGTAAGTGCTGGCAGCAACTAGACATTCTCCACAGAAACTGTTTAGTTTAGTCCATGGCTACAGTTAAAACATATGGAAAGAAATACGGCAACTGATTCTGCACACTACATTTACAATCTGTAAATGAAATCAGAAAACCCAGGAAACATTTTGATTTCTGCTTTAACCTTAGAGTCCCAAAGAGGATATTTAAAGAGCTCCTATAGGTAAAAGCCCTTCTCTATCCTCAAAAACAATTTAACACTCTCAAAAAAACAAAAGGAAAAAAACAATAGCAAAGAAAACTGGCAGGCCCAGATCTCAACGAAAGACCTGGAAACTTTACAGTCTAAACTTCCTTGTTTTCCTCTTCAAAGAAAAATCTGCATCAATGCAGCAGCAAATTCTAGATGAAAGCATGATGGTCCAAAACCACTAGGAAAATTCAACAGCCAAGCAATGCCATGTTTTTCTAATAGCATATTTCCTCTTTTTGGAATTTCCGTTGATTTCAAAATACATTAGGGAATGGTATAAAATTGAAAGCATTGTTCTGTAACAAAATATAGAAGAATTGTTGACGTTTCATTTAAGGTTTCCATTCCAGAGGAAAAGGAGAATGAAAACTTCTAATTTAAATTTATAAAAAAACCTCTCTTTTTGTGCAAATATAAAACATTTACATCATTCAAAACTGAAATACTTTGGTTAATTCTGGTCCTGACCCAATATAAATTCCAGTGATGACAAATCAGCATTTGGGTCACTGTGAAATCTGGATCTGGACTCTTCCAAGGGTCATTTCAACTCTTTCTCTGAAGAGTGAAGTGCATCCATCAGAGGAAAAGAAAAAAAAAAAACATGTCCTTCCATATGTGGTCTCATGTACTTCTGATATCTTCAGACAAGTTTTTGGGAAGGTCAGTGTTATCCCTTCTGAGCCTTCCTCTTTGATTCATCCTGCTGGCCTAAATTTAGTAAAATCTAATTGCAAAGTTGTCCTTTCATCTCATCTATTTACACTGAAATTCCCTCTCTGAAAGACCTATTGGGAAATCTATTTTTCCTCCAGGCTCTCAGCCTGTGATCCAGCTCACAAGGCTGCTCCTGAGACATGTGGGGCTAGGGAGAGTGGGCTTTTGAGACATGGAGATGGCCGAACTGTTACTGCATACCCTTGTCCCTATCCTGTCCAAAGTCCACACAACACCCTCTCGCTTTGCTGAGCACAGGCTGGGAGCTCTGCTTGCCACAGCTGCAGCAGCTCACGGGCTTATCACACCCTTCTGCCTTTTGCTGATGATTCCTCTGTGCTCAACCACCCTCTCAGAAGCCTGGCCAGTCTCCTCTTTTGTGCTCTTGCCTCAGCAGATGAGCAGACGGTACCTGGGTGACAGGTGGGAGCCCACGCACTGCGGCTCCTCTGAGCCCTCAGGGAATGTGAAGTGCTGGGAAGGATCCTGAGAGACTATTCTGGGTGGGATGTGAGCAAAGAGCAAATGCTTTCAGCAAGACCCACAGCATTAGTCAACCAACAAGCTTTCCATAGCCTAAGTGTATGAAAAGCTCCATGCATGAGAAGGGAAGATGGGAACACACTCCCCTCTCTCTCCTGAGAGCCTCATACACTTCCTCACATAGTGCACTGATCAATAGAAAGTGTCCTATAAATATAATCAAGCAGCTGAAAAATATCCCAAGTTAAACCACTCTTCTAAAACAGCATCTGTGTTCCCTAGGAAAGACTATAATCCCAGCTTCCAAAATAGTTCACCACCTCTCACTGAACAAGACCACCTAAAATAATCTGCAACCAGATCTAGTTCCTCTCCTCTGAGCTCTTCTCCTTCTCGGAATACAATAATCAGTCTCTGGCCTGTAGCTCACTCCCTAATAGTTCCCAAAGCCATTCCATTGCTGGAAGCAACACAGTGAACCACCCAGGCAAAGCCAAGATTTTATTAGACAACAAGCAGGTGGTCAAAGCCTCCCCCATGCTTAATCTGCTTCCTCAAGGTCAGCGATGGAAGCAATCAGGCGGTGATGTCCGGGATGCGCCGCACCCCTGGCTGCTCAGGCCATCTCTCTGCTGACAAGTGCTGGAATGGGATTTTCAGGTGTTGTTTAGACACACATACACATGAACTTTGCTCGAGTTTTGTCTAGCTCATACATCAGTTCACTGGAAGAAATCAAGGACTAGTTCCAGGAAAAATCCCACCATTGTTCACCCTTCCTGTAGCGCAGGGATGCGGCTGCAGAGCCCTGCGCCTGCTGCTCGCTGCCAGCTGAGCCAGACAAGGGCAAGTGCCAGGCACAGAGCCTGGAGGAATCTATGCCCAGCTAGTTAGAGCTGTATTTCAACTCTGAAATTAAGTGCACTTCTGAAAGCTTGAGGGCTCCTCTGAGATTACACAGCTGTGCAGACAGGTCCTCCCATGCCTGCTGTGGAGCAGGCAGCAGCCAATGTCACCTCTCTGCCAGCTGTGCCCCACTGCTCTGCATGGTCCACATGTGGGGCACTCCCAACACTGACACACGAAGCATGGTACAGCCCATGCCTGCAAGGGCTTGTTTGCTCTCTGCAGCTTTGCTGTTGAATTGTGGACTAAAATATAAGCTGGTAAGACACAGCACACAGAAGTGAAATAAACTATGTAACTGAGATGTTCAGCTCAGAGTTTGGTCTGTGTGCTGATAAATTCTGCAGGTGTACAGAGAATGCTCTTGACAACTTTACTGTACTGTTATCATTAAAATTAACTGTAGTATAAAACTCTAAAGAAGAGTCAATAAAACCCCTTTTCCTCAAGAAAGCCTGGTGACAAACACAACGTGCTCCCAGAGTCTGTGCTAACTACAGAACAATTTATTTTTGTAATTTCATTTTTCTGGTTAGGCAAATATTTTCTCTTCTGTGCTCAAAGCATAGTCTAGGAAGTTATTCCATTTCAATTTTACTTAATCTGTTTTATTTACAACAAGGCAGGGAAAGACTGGTCTGGAGGGTGATGCTGGAGCTATTGCAATAAGAAAGGAGCAGCTCAGAGCACTCTATCTGTAAAGGCCCCTGACAATTGCTGCCATAGTTGTTATGTTTGGAGACCATGGAGAAGAGGTGTAAATCCTAGGGCTGCTACCTACCTAGCAGTGTCAGGAACATGTACATTTTGAGCAGATGCAAGTCTGGAAGCTGGTGAGTCTATAAGGAGCGGCCTGTCCCTTGCCTGCAGCGAATCACAGTGTGAAAGTGCTGGTTGTTTTACACTCCTCCATAAGGCAAGCTTGGCCCAGGACAGTGTCTAACGAGCTGCTGATTTGGTGTGAGATGCTTTGGCTCAGAGCTGAATGCAGGCACTTTCAGCAGAAGGGGGTATATAAATGATCCAGACAGGTTGCTGTTATTAAATACCGTGAATTACCAAATGATCCTGCAGTCATTTCCATGTGAAGCAACAGCAGGAGCCAAGAACTAAATTCAAATACAGTCCCTGCATAAATTCTTCCCTTTTACTTCCCCAGAGCACTCTATTCAGCTTTTTTCTCAAGAGCAAGTCTGCAGGTATACAGTGTTTTTGTGACTACGTTCCCCTCTTTGGAGCACTGAAATACAACAACTACCTAAAACATTTCAAGACATTCAGGATGAGACACCAGTGTGAGTTACACTCCTACATACAAGTACTGTTATGATAACCTTGGGTTTTTGCAGGAGGCTTTTGTTGTCTCACAAACTTCCCTCAAAGTCCTAGATTTTTATGTCATTGGTCAGAAAGTTTAGGATTTATAGAGCCACAAAAATGTTTGAGCAAGTCACTGCTGGCTGGGCTCATGATCTCTGTACTATTTAACTGTTGCTACATGGGGAAAGATCTCACATCAACCATCAGTCAAGGTGAAAGCTCTTCCTGCCTGGCCAGGCATGTCTATGGCTCAGCAGACATATGAACCCCATCCTCACAGGCTCCACTCCAGCACCCAGGGGGAGAGCCAGGGAGGAAGAATCTGGGCACCTAACAGGCTGGCTGGTCAACTCCTCCCCTCTGCAATCAGCATTACTTTGGAGAGCAAGGAAACAAAAAGCAAAGACTGCAAACAAAAGGACAGCGATTTTTGATGCAGGTTTTCTCATTGACACATGGAAGATCAGCAAAAGCAGCCTGAATGACTTGCAATCATCAGAAACATTGGCACTGGAAATACCCTGCTTTTATGCTGACAATTTGAGCGACTTCCTGCAAGATTATGATCACTTCAGACTTTCTTTTCACCCTCTCCCTGACAAGCTGTAATTCATGCCTGAAACAATATCATCCAAGCTATTTTCAAAGCCTTTTCCATATTGTCTAGTCCCCATCAACCCCCAAGTCTTTAAGGTTTTTTTCCTTGTGAATGAAGGCTGTAAATCTTCATGCAGGATGGCAGGAGATCTTTGAGCATCTGAGTTATTATGTAAATGCAGCATGGATGGTACTTTTAACTGCAAATTGATTGGGATTGCAAAAGAAACACTAGTGATTTTCACGTTGGAGTGTTTCCTACAAAACAGGAATTAATGTTATTCTCTGACCTTGAACCCAAAGCAGGATCCCTAAACTGTAAACTGAGCACAAGCCTGGGCTGGAGATGAGAAGCTGCATTTCATTCCACCTGTGCTGTCCACTTACCTGTTGCTCAGTATATGAAGAAAACAAGTATAGGTAAATTTCCAACACTCTATTACTGAATAGTCCTGCTCCATATCCATCCCTTTTCTTAACAGATGAGCTAACTAAGGAATTACAAAGTCCAGACATGAAACTGACCCCTTGTGACTCTGCAGCACTGGAAGGACCAGGATGTGGCAGGCATTGCTCATGTTGGGCTGGAGGGATCCAGAAATTATGTGCTTACCTGACACAAAGGCCACTTTCTCCTTCAGTATAGGAAGGACATCGGCAGCTTTTAAACCATCATTTCGAAAAGAACCTGCAAAACAGAGGAACAGAGTAAAGCCACATTAGAAGGGAGCATCTCCTTGCTTCCAGCTTCACAGACACCCCATGTTTCTCAAAATCAGACTGGAGAAAGTCTATAAATTACATAAAAAGCACCAAGAAACAGACTCTGACGGTTGACACACAAGCGGCATTAACATCAATAGAGATATGCTTGTAAAAGAAAATATGGAGGATCAGCTCATGATTTTATCCTTCAGAAGTTCTGAAAGGTTAGCAAATTTCCCATCAAGTAACCAGATGTATCCCTGCTGCCTTTTTTCACAGATCATACTATCAAGCCCTAAGAGATGCCCAGCTTGTATAACGAGCCACAAGCCTTCTACCTTCACTGTTTTGAACATGGTCCTGGCAAAACTGCAGGGAATATCACAGCACACACACATCTATTGAGCACCAGCCCTCAAGACTTGCCCAGGGGCTGGCTCAAAAAATGCTTTACCCCTTCCTCCCTTTCTGCTCTACATAGCATATCTGGAGATGAAAAGGCTCAAGGTGAGAAACACGCTCCGAGGGAGGACATGCTCCTTATGAGTCAGCCAAGGCTCTCCCTGGGTCAGGAGTGGTTTAAAGCCATAGCACATCCTCATGTAATTTATTCTGTTTGATTGTTTGTTAAATATACATGCATGGGCCATTTGTTTTCCCTGCAGTGTTGAAGTATTTCATGTCTCCTGACAGTTCACCAAAGAAATCTCAGAATTTCTCTCCCCTGAAAGCTACAAGGGGAAAAAAAAAAAATCCCAAAGCTTTCAAGTAGCACCTTTCTGTTTTGCAAAAGACCAGCAGTAACAGATCACCCAAACGTGCCAGACACTGCTATTCCATCAGCACTATTACAAAACAAAAGGTGGATTTAAAGGACATCTTTGCCATTGCTCTAAAAAATAATTCATCAATCACTGAGTAGTGAACACCCATCACGAGTGATCTTCAATATGGCCTTAAATCTATTCCAGCTCATCAAAGAGTACAACACATTTGAAGCCCTGTATTTTTACTTTCTGCCTTTCACAGACATTCAGCGACAATCATTCTTCTGACATGGTACCAAGGCAAGAGAATCTTCTCACTAAGCAGCTTTCTTGACTGGCTACAAAAAGGGCGACATTGCTCCAGCCATCACACTTCCTTTGCTGAACACAGCACATGACACTTGAGCATCTGGGTCTGAAAGTGGGAATGGAAATAAAAGCCCCCCCCTTATATATTGTCATCTATCTCTTGCATCATACAGCCTTCAAAGGCACAGTGGTTTGATACACACAGACATATGGAACAGAAGGGATGAAGACCATAACAACCATTTTCATACCTACAAATATGATGATGATGTTGGTTGAGTTACTGTTAATAGCAAATGAGACAGCATTTGCCATTCATAGTCAGCTTGTACAACATCACTGTCTTGTACATGGCAAATATGGCCCTCAACAGTCACTGTGGTGGTTTAGCCCTAACTGAACAATAACCAAACCACCCAGTTACTCCTTCCCAACTCAGCAGGATGGGGAGGAGAATCAAGAGAGAGTTGTAGAACTTTCTGGGTTGAGATAAGGACAGTTTAATAGAACCCCACAATGAGTAGGCAGTTACAGTGATGGCAAAAGGACAAAGAAAAAGGAGCAATGCCCAATGTAACTGCTCACCACGCTCAGCCCGACGGCAGAACTGCAGTTCCTGCACTGGTTGTAACCCTGCTCCGACCCAGCTGCTGCCCTTATATCCCGAGCATGATGTCAAGTGGGATTGAACAGCCTGGCCACACCCCCCCCAGCTGCAGCTGGGGAGAGTTAATTCTATCCTGGCCAAACCCAGGGCACCTGGCCAAACCCAGGACACCTGGCCAAACCCAGACAGTCACTAATGGCTACAGCTTCCTTTCTATATCCCCAGGTGCTCAAGGGTGATCAATGGCTACAGCTATCTCTATCCCCACATGCTCTCAGGTGTCACCTCTGTGACGCTCAGCTCCAGAAGATGAGCAAGCTCACCACGAGCCTATGCTCGTGCAAAACAGCACACAAAGGAATGAGGTCATTCAATGTAAGGCCAAGACCAACATAACTGCAATTCCAACAGGCATTGGAGCATGGTCCCTGAGAGATCCCTAAAGAGTGCTTTGTGTCAAAAAAGTGATCAGTAAAGACCAGAGAAACTAGTCCTGGTTGCCAAACTCTTTCTGTGTTCAAGTAAGCAGGACTTTGTACACTCAGTGTTAAATATACATGCTATTAACTTATCATCTTAAGAAGAATAACTTCTCTGTGGTTAGCTCTCACAACAAAAAGTAGGAACCCTTCAGCCACAAGCAACACTTGGAAATTAAGCAGCTTTGTTTCCCATCCAACCACAAAGCAAATGAGAACAGCTAACGTGAGAGATGGATGACGATGGATCAAAGACACCGAAGCAGAGTAGGAGGCCAAACTTCTCCAGCTGCAAGATCAGCAGTGTCAGTGCAAGTTGAATTTTAGCCAATATTTGTTAAATTTGTCAGGGAAACGGCAAAGTCAATTCGTAGGCACTTAACTGTGCAGTGGACGTCAACACAACTGAAGTCTTAGTGAACAATTCAATAAAAGTGTCAGTGGGTGTGGTATTTGTGTACGTAAAACACACATTAAGGGCTTCTTAGCAAGAGCCCACTATCCTGAGGGCTGAAGGACAACTTCAAACACTCTCTCACAAGGAGGGATTACATCTCATAGAGGTCATATGCACCAGGAGACCAGGAGAAAAGTATATGACTTTTCCTCCTGAGCTGCAGCAAGGCAGGATGCAGGCAAGGGGCTCACTCCTAACAGCCCCGATATCCTGACTGTGCACAGGAGAGGCAAGAAGAGACAGGAGTGAGGACAGTGCTGCCAGTAGGTGTTTGCACCTCAGTATCGCCCAGGACAGGTCAGTCACAGCCCAAAATGATGAAGAAATTAAAAAACGATACTATCCTACAGCCAGGGAATTGACAAAAACTCCCAAGGGCTGCAAAACTTCCCTTGGGAGAAGGGAGGAAACTCCAGAAGGACCGGTGCCTAAAGCAATGCCCTCACTCTGGGTGATGTATCTGCTCATCCAAGTGGAAGCTCATGACCCACAGATGAGGCCGTGGCTTGTGCTTTCAGAGGTCACTCCAACTCCTGACAAAATTCTTATGGTAGCAGCTACATCTCAGAGCGTGCTGATAGGTTTTCCAGCAAGGGCTAAGGGGAGGGACGTATAAATGGGAAAACCAATGTCTATAATAAGGGCTCCAAAAGCAACAGCAAATCCATCTCCAGGAGAGCCCAATGCAGCAACGATGAATTCCCCAGTTCATAAGTTACTAGAAGCATATCCCTGATAATGCTCATTTTTGTCCTCTTCCCCAGCTGGTTCTAATACTTGTGGTTTGTTTGTTTGCATGCTGGATCCAAAGCCATGTCTGCACAGCACCATCTATTTTTTGCCACAGAGCTCTGAGTGTACAACCATCTAGACAGTTCGTTATTAGACAATGATCAAGGCTATACTTTGTATCCTGTTCTACAACTCTCTCCCACACCTGCAAGGCCCAAGCCCTTCTGCAGTAGAAGGACAGTGAAGGGCAGAGGAAGGAAGAGCAGGCTGAACACAGAGCCATCACACTCATTGACTCATTGCTCATGGGTGGGATGGTTTTTGGTGGTTTACCATCATGACAAGTGTGGGACTGTACGACAGTGCCCTTCTTGCCTTTCTACCTGCAAGTCTCACCATGGTCTGAAAAGAAGACCGAGCATTGCAATCACCTCTTTACGAAAAGAGAGGCACAGAGAACATAGTGCCATGGCCCAGTCACCTTGAAGTCCCTCACACCTTTAGCACGTCCTGGCTTAATGTGCTATCCACATAGCACGGACACTATGAGTATCCCCAAACTTTAGTTACTGCAGTAATGAGAAGAAAACACACCATGCCTGCAGCATCAGCTCCCAGAATAATGTATTGCTGTAAACTTGGAAGCACTGACAAATTTACAAAGTAGATGCTCAGCATGGCTGAGTCACGTTTCAGGGCACAGCAGCGCTGCACACGCACAGCCCATCTCCTAGCAGGGATTCCCTGAGCAGCAGAAGCTGCTCACAGTTTTAGGTGAGATGCTATAATGAGAAGCCAGATGGGTGAGATGGGAAGCTTAAGGCATGTTGTCCACGTTAGATGCACAAAAGCTGAAAATGAGAAAATTCCTTTTCCCTGTCACAAATGCTTCTGTTGGCCTGGGGAACTCGCTGCTGCAGGACACTGAGGTCAGCAGCTCGAGGGGCTTCCCAAATGGGTTTGAGATCTGCAGACAACATCTCCAGGGAACTGTAGAGAAGAACAAAGTTTTGCAAAGAATATAAGTCAATGGACTTTGGAGTAAAAGCCAAACTCTTATCACTTGGAGTGAAAGATAAATTAGCCCTGGAGAGAGCCCTGCAGGCTTTAGGATTTTTTTTCAGTGAACAGAGAGCTAGGCCTCTGTTAGAGACTCTGTCTTGAGCTAGATGGACCAATGGTCTGATCCTGAATGGCTTTTCCTAGAAAAGCTTCAGTTCTAACCTGAACAATACAGCTCTTGCCTTCCAACAAGGATCAGCTGCTGGAAATATGGAAATACTTTCTATATTTAAAAAAAACCCAACAAAAAAAAGTATGTGTGGGCAAGAAGAAGGTCTCCTGTCAGAGCACTGCCTGGGACTTCGTCACTTGGCTCCACATGCCTCCAGCAGGAGTTGTTCATCCCAGTTTTTCAGGAAAGACAGCCCACATTCTCATAGTTCTCGGAACAGATTTGACCGTTTCAAAACTTTGGCCTGAAATCTCTTTAACCAAACAAAAGTAAACTCCTTGGGCTAAACCCATCCCTCGAGGAACTTTATTGGAGACAATAGTAGGATTAATCTGGTCCATATTGCTTCTTTCTTCTTCCCTCAGTAAAGTCCTTTCCTGTATGCCTTCTTCCCCTCTCTGCTTTGTGGAGCAGCCATCTCCTAGGTGTATCATAGCCTACTTGCCTTCCTATCTCGTTTTTTTCCCCCCTTCAAAGTCTCAGTGGGCTTATTTTTTGTTTGCAATACAGTAGCATCTTGGCTTTCTACAACAGAAAGGATGCCTGATGTGAGCAGAGAGAGGCAGAACAAAGGAGACTTTATTATTTCCATTGTAGCCTTTGCAAACTGAGGCACAGAAGAGAGACTGACTTCTCCAGTGTCAGACAGAAAGTTTGTGCAGAGCTCAACCTGCATTTCCCCAGTGCTTTTCTCACACAACCATCCCTTTGTTTTCTGGCACAATATAATCCTTCCTTCTTTTTCTCTTTACACTTCTTGCTTCCTCCTCCCGCTCTTCTCTTTCTGTTACTCTTTCTCTCTGCATTTTTTGCCTCAGATATTTACTTTTTGTGTGTGCTAAACCCTTTTTAACCCTCTCCTCCCTTTGCTGAGCATTATTGTCTGTCCCCCGCAGGGCTGTGAGCCTTCCTGGTTTGATATCTCTGATTTTCTACCAGCCATGGGAAGAGGGCTTAGCTGAGGGCTGCTGGGGCCTTGGCCGCTGGGATTTCGCTGGCTGAGGCTCATTGGTTCCGAGGCAGAGAGCCCACAGCATGGCACAAGCATTTGCTTGAATAGAAGCAACATGTGCTCTGGACTAGTATTTTAGCACCATCTGGCAGAGATAAATGGGGCTGGACACTCTGCATCTGCTGTTCACTCCCCTGTGGACAACAGCTTGATCCCTGATGCAAAGAAAGAGCATTTTAGTGCCCTGAGCCCCCCAGGAGCCTGCGAGGCTTGCTCTCCTGCCACGCTTCCCTGCTGCGGGCAGCAGAAGAGCAGGTTTTCACTTCACAGAGGAAGAAAGGAAAGAAGGACTGAATGGAATTGAATCCAAAGGCAGCACCAACCAGAATGAAAACAGAAAATTAATCTGTAAATAACAGTACTGACAATTACTGAGGATAAACTCAGAGCCATATACTTCACTAAAATGGTGGTTCTTCTTAATAACCAATAAAGAGTAATTCCTGGCCTCACAGGATGGATTTACAGTCCTAGGACCACAGGTCAGAGCGTGGCAGGGAGAAGGTAAAAGGCAGGTTGGACTAGCACCATAGTCCTGGGGCAAGGATGGTGACTGTCCCCTCCATCTTCAAGTCTCTTTTTCAAACATGAACTACTCAGTTGGGTGCTCCTGACATATCTGTCCTTCCTAAATGATCAAGTGCAGCAGAACAGACTTGTCTGCATTTAACACACCTTGAGCAGTGAGCATGGCTACGGCATACAACACTCTTGTGAGGTGACCAGCAAAAGCTGACACAGACATTGCTGATATTTTCCGTGGAAGCATAGCTGTCATGGGCTGTTTTTCACCCCTTGCAGAGCCAGGGCTAGACCTTGATTTCAGCTCTGCAATGGAAACTTAAATAATCCCTGGGACCTTCACAGACTGGTGATGGCTTTGTTGCTACAGGACTGAAGATGTAGATAACATTCAAGCTTGTGGTTGAAGCCTACTTTTTCTGCATGTGTATTTACAGGATTATAGACACATAGATATGCAAAGTGGGTTACAGGTACCTCAGAGAGGATCAAACCACAACTCTGCTATGAATCTGACATCTAGCACTCCTGCTAGTCTTGTATGGAGTAAATGTTTTTACACCACTGGGTCTAGTGTGCAGACTGACACACAGACACGTGCCACAGCCTCAAAAGTTGCAAGAGCCACAGGCACCAAGTAGATGGTCTACACAAAAGGCAAATCTCATTGCACCACAAGCCAAACACTTTAACACAGCTGAGACAAAAGTTATACTCATTACACTGCAGCAGTTATTCTAAAATGAAAAGATGAATGGCATTTTTATATGTAATACTTAGGCTCGGTCCAAGACTAATATTATTTTCTCTGTGTTTCTTTATTCTGTCTTTCCTTTTATTAATTATACACCACTACTGCTTGCTGGAACATCCTTCTGCTCACAGCTATTGGGTGGCAACGCTACAGGCTACCTCTGCTTCCGTTTTGCCAGTGCTTGTCAGAGGTCTGGCTGCTTTTCTGTCCCCTCTGCACTCACAGGTCGGTCCCTCTGATTTCCCACTGCTTGAATCCCACTTTTCCACTGCTTGACAGCCAGTGCCAGCACAGCCCCCTTCCCTCCGAGACAGGACTGAGGTTTGGGGGCGATTGCTAATTGCTGCAATTGTTATTCCTTCCACGAGGTACTTGGCAGCATTTAGCCTCCCAGCACAGCCTTTGAATGTCCACACATTTAAACAGTAGCCTCAGCTTGAAAGGATGCCAAAGAATAGGCAAGGCTTCCAGAAAGATAGAGCTGCTTGCAACAAGCATGCAAATTCATTAGCCTCTGTGCACATGTGGCCTTTAATAAGCTGTGTTCAGCATCTGAAAGCCTAAAACATCACACCCTGTGTGTCCCACCTAAGCCAACAGCCAGGCTTCGCCATTCAACAGCATCAGAAGGAAACTGAATTTATGCACAATCTGCAACAACAACTCTGCTTCATTTCCATCCATGGGGGATTTTATTCATTTCATTTTAAACATGCACTAATAGAGATGCTCCGAGAATGCAATGACTGAGTCAATCTTTTTAAGCATTTCCTTTTTATTTTCATCAGGGCTTTGGAGTCAGGCTGAGATCTTTCAGTTCCTACCCTTAGAGATATAATTAGACATTATAGGTAGCCCCGTGGATAGCACATCTGACTGCTAGTCAAAAGACTTGGCTCTATTTGTGATTCTGCTCCCAAATTGCTTTGTGATCCTGAACAAGCTGTTTCAACTGTGCTAGATCTTGGTTTTCCTCTCTACAGAATGGAAATAATGACTGCCCACATTAGTAAAGCACAGTCAGGTCCACAGACCTCAAACCTTACCTTACAAACACAAATTAATTTTGCTTCAAAAAACCTTTCTGAGGCAGGGAACTGTTGCAGTGTACTTTTATAGGTAGGCAAAAATGGAGCAGTAGGAAAGACTTGCTCTAACGATCACAGGAAGAACTTTTTGGGCAAGAAATGGCAAGGTTAAAGAGTACTGGTAAAAATTAGGTCATCAGACACAAAATCTGTGTTTTATTTAAGAGTGCAAGGCATGGATGTGCTGCCCCAGAGGGAGATCAGTGTATTCAGCACCTTGAGCTTTTAGTCATTAAGTGTCTTTCTGTAGATTGCACTACACATCAGTTACAACCCAGATGCAACAGCCTTTTATGGTGTTAATAAAGAGCTATGGGCCATTTGTAAACTGAAGTCACATTTTAAGCATGGCCATGGTTCTTACTCAAGCCTTGTGTGCATGAATATTTTGTTTTCAGTTCACTCCCCTCTCAGTCACAACTGGATTCCTCATGGAAACATTCCCAGAATTTTATACTCCTGCTGATGGGTTCCTGCAGGAAAGATGCAAGTCCTCTGTAAAGTTGTAGAGGCTGGGTACCCAGAATCTCATCTTCTATTACATTTTGTAGGTTAGAGTAATTTCCTTCAACTGGCATTGGTTTAGTCATCACGCTTTTTCCAAAAAGCTGCATCAGGGCAGCTGCCAGCACCTGTCACGTATCAGTTACGTGCACAGGGCTTCCCATCCATCTCTCAGAAAGCCTCCCTCTTGGGTCCTGGGGGTCCCCAGCCACTAGTAACTTCTCCAGGACAAAAAAATAAAATATCTAATTATGTACAACATTCAGGAGGCACTTTACTGAAACGCCAGCCTTACAAAGGAACCATATGCCAGTGCCTCAAGAGTGCTTTGCAAACATCTGCCTCTCAGGGGAATTTCATGTCAGACAGTAAGAAAGCAACTTTAATTAGAGGCCAATTGAGATCCTTGTCCCAAGGCCTGTGGCTTCCCTAAAAAAGAAAAATCCAAAACAAACAAAGCCATTGCATTTGTCCCATGTTTAAAAACAATCTGTATATTTTCCTTTTAATGCACACTTCTCTTTAATTTTTCTGACAGGGTTCACCATGCCCTGTCCAAACAGATCACAAGCTGACAAAGTTCCCAGTGCCTTCACAGAACCATAGAATCACGATGGTTGAAAAAGACCTTTAAGAAGGATCCCTGCCCAGGAAGGATGGTTTTGTCTAGTATGAGTGTCAGAGCAGGTTTTTAATTACTCATTTTTGATTGCGGTTCATCCATCACTCACAAACTGCAGCCTCACTATTAATTTGGCTTACATTTCCCTCTGTCTTACCTCGTTTTAAATCCCATCTGATCAGATAAATTTCTTCCTTTGGTCCTTCTTTCTTTCTGCTAGGAGTTAGGATTTCAGCTTGCAGCCATTGTGTCACCCAGTGAAGCTGAATTTAACAAAATGAAAACCCAAACCTCCAACTCTAAGGAGAGTTTTGCCTTCCTGTGCACAGATTCCTGGGTTATAGATAAAGGATTCACATCCTAAGCTCTTGAAATGGGGCAGGAAAGTAGAAAACATCCCTGCAGAGAGGTACGTGGGAGAGCAGCCAAAGCCCTGCTGGGATGGCAGAGGCTGTCCCTGTCCCTAAGTGGAACACAGCTCATTCAGACCAGGTGGTCACTGATTTCTGAGTGATCCACCTCCAGACAAAACCAGCAAAATCAAGGCAGCAAGAATGGCAGAAGAAAGCATAGCAGCTAACATCAGGTGCAGCATATCCCCACAGGAAAAGCTTACAAGGCTACACTGTAATACTGGGCTGTTCTGACAGCAGCTCCCCACAGCCCTTACCTGGACAGCAGGGCCTCCCCGCTCACAGCCCAGTCTTCTGTCTCTCCTTATTTCAGTTTCCCAGCGTCTACTCCTCTGCAAATCAATCTAAAAACAACCCCAGCCCACCAAGAGGGACTATGCAGAACACACTTGCAGCTGACTTTAGATTGCCCAGATCTCTCTAATGAAGCACTGAACTGTAAAGCAGCGGCAGCAGCAGCTCCTCCGAGGGTCTCGCAAGGAAACATTCTGCATGTAAGAGTGATTGGTTTAACTTCCCCAACAACATCCCAAATCTAAACAAAACCAGGGCAAACATTTTATACACATTGGTGGGAGGGGGAACGCAAGACACTCACAGGGTTGAATAATTTATCTGCCTCTCTTATGGATGCTGACATTTTTGACACACATTAAACATTAATGAAAATCATTTTATGGATGGCTGAGTCATGCCACTCAATGCATAATCTCCTGCCTCTCCACCTGCCCCTTTCACCCTCATCTGGCTCCTATCGTGGAGCACAGCCACTTGTAACTCTGCCCCCTTGAACAAGGCCGGGATCCCCCAGATGCCACAGAGCAGAGCAAACGCATCAAGGGGGCTGAACAGACCTTAACAAACCCATGGATGAGAATCGAGCCCATTGAGTCCTAACCCCGCTGCTGTCAAATTCACGAACCTGCTGTTTTGTTAATTAGCTAACACAAGATGCTGTGAATCATTTTGGAAAGCAAATTACCTCCCTGATTTCTAAAAGCTTCCTAGCCACATTTTTTTTTTTTTAAACTTACTATTTTTCCTTCTCTCAATGTAGAAATGCCAATTAAATTACTGCCTGCCTCTGTTTAATCTAATGTTAGCCTACTCATATTTTGAGTCGCTCCCTAATGCCAGCACGGCTCCTTATGCCCAAATCTCTTTAACATGCTAGTATAAATGTTTATAGCCCTAAGACTCACTGCTGTAAGAAGCTTGACATTTTCGTGGTGAAAACCTGCAATGTTATTGTCATGTTGAATACAAAAGAACCACCAAAGGGTTGAAAATGCAGCTTTCCTTTAGTTTGTTCCAGCTAAAGACACATATAAAGAGATGACTGGGATTAAAGCCTCGCTTAGCTGTCTGGATCTCTTCCTGGACAGGCAGCCCTTAAATTTGCTGAAATGATACTCACCAGAAGGTAGAGTTACAAAAAGCCACTGGGCAGCCTTCAAAGACATAAGATACGCATTTAATCTCCTCTTACATATCCCATTAGACTGTGAGACTGGATGCCAGAGTTACTAGAAATATGTTCTTTATCCCAAACATACTTTTCTTTATGGAGGGGGCTAAAATATATCTAACAAGATTAATGCCTGAACTCCATAAATTGTCTTCTTTTCACTAAGGAGGAGCTCAGAGCTGCACAAATAACTGGCTACAGGTTAATGAGATCTGACTGATCTCCAGAGGGTGCAAGCTGCTGCTCTATAGATCCCCGACAGCTGGAGTCAAATGACCATCCAACTCATGCCTAAAACACAGGGAAAGTTTGAGGGCCCTCCTTCTAGCCCAGTGCCAGGTTGCAAATGCAAAAGCCACAGACTTGACCTTGTCCCCTTATGTTTTTCTTTCAACAGAGGTGACAAGTGCAACATATTGGCAATGATTTTTCAGTTTCACAGATTACATGACAAAATCCTCCTCCCATGCACATCTTTCCTTCTTCTGAAGCGATTTTATTGGTTGGTGGTTTCCTTGACTTCAGTTTCACTGAACAGCACGCTCCGCAAAAACCAGCAATTCCAGGCAGGAGGAAACTGTCACATGCAAAGTGTCAGTAATAGTCCATTGAAGTTCATTACAAAGGTCTCCTGAAGACAGTGAAATTCTACATTGATCACAGGCAATCTATTGCAGCCTGTGGTGTCTTTCCAGGACCTTTTTACAGGCAGCTGCCAAGATTCATTTGAGTACAGTACTGAGGAGCAGCCTCCAATCCAAACCCAGTTAAGTCAATAAAAAGACATTTATTACTTCCAGTAAATTGCAGATGAGAGGAAAACACAGCTTCTCCTTTCCCTCACATCTACTGCAGGTGAGATTTCACTCCTCTGGCTGCAGCCATTTCACAATAACTTGTTTTTATACTTTCCCTCAGCCAGGAATCCATCCTGCATACACATCTCATGGAAAGCATACCTTCTCTTCAACACACACATGCAACTACACACACCTTCTCATATTTTGGTCCTAGCCTTGCTGATAAAAAGGACTGACCACATCCACATTTCCAGCCCAGGCTTGCCATGACCTTTTACTGCAAACTTCAGCTCTGTTGCTGGAATGACTTCTCCATTACATTAGTTGTTCAATAAATCTTAGGCTCTATCATGCTAATACAGCTTTGAATAAATGACAAGTCACAGTCAGAAGTCAATGAAACATTACAATTGATGACAAAACAAAAATGGCAAATTAACTGCACAAAGGAAAAGGAAGAAAGGCACTGATAGTTTCTGCCTACTTCCAAAGCAAAAGCAGCATGAAAGACGGTCTGTGGAGAACAGATTCATCACACTTGGGCTTAATTATTATAATAATTAATTTATATTAGAAGGTGCACATTAAGAAGATCTGTTCCCACCCCTCTGCCACCACCACCTGGTGCAACATGCGTGTGTCAGTCAGTGTTGTGCCGATGCCCCTCACCATCCATCTCACTTCTGCATCCTGCCCTGCCTGCAGCTTTGTTACGGGGTCCAGTCAGCATCACTGGTACAGGGCTGCACAAACACAGCATTTGAGCAGCTTCTACCCAAAAGTCCCTAAAACAGCCAGAGCAAGCTATGGTTGGAGACTACTAACCATGTAATGGCATTTTATGTATTTCAAGGCAGCTGGCTGATGGCAGAGCGCAGGTGTCACGGCCTGAGATTTGAGGCAGGACATTTGTAATAACCTTTTGTAAACTTGACACTTATAACCTGCACTGGAAAAGTAGTTAGGACTTTCCAGCCAGAATTCTTGTACCTAAGGAACGTATCATGGAAATGTTCATGAGTCCACGGATCTCTGTTTTATGGCTCATCCAGTGGATCCCACTACAGGATTCGTCCCAATGCCCACTAGCACAGTTCAGGAACATTACAGAGGACTGAGAGGTACAGAAAAAATATCTTCTTGCTTATGCCTATTTAAATGCTGTGAGCCTGTGGAAATATCTCTACCCTCTCTATCACTTTCCTGGAAAGCCCTATCAAATGTTGCAATATCCAATTATAGCAAGGTGTACATTAACTCCAGAAAGTCGAGATACATGACACTGACTACTAATGAAAGCTGCAGGATAAAGCAATAATGACATGCTTGTGAATAAAAAATGCACACTGAAATATTCTGGAAAGAAAGTTACTATGCAGAAGAAATACAAAATTGTATTTTCCAAATAGTATATCAGCTCAAATGACACAGACAAACAACCTTGTCATGGCCACGATTTGCTTCCTTGCAAATGTTTTATGATCTCAGATACAGAGAGAAAAACAAAGAGATAAATAGTCTCTTCTTTCCCTGCACTGAAGATCTACAGTACTGAGCACACTGCCTGCTGTAAGACTACTGACAATTAAGGATGTGTCACCCTGAGCAGTATCTCTGTCTGCACATATCCAATCTGCCCATTACCATCATCCTCAGCCACTGCAACACAACCATGCACAGAAATCCTACATTATGGGAATAAATATCCATTGAAGCCAAAATGGCAAGTCAGCTGAGCACATAAATTGCCCAGATTCTACCCGAGGACAAGAATAATTATCTTTCCAAATCCACTTTAAAACCTTCACTAAAGAATACTTTCTACAGAGGTCAAGCCCTGATGATAGCTAATACTTTCAAATGAATCTTTGTTATTGCCCGAATACAAAGAGCAGTTTTAACACACCACGACAGAAGAATGCCTCCTCCAGCAGCGAGCTTGTAAAGATCATCATTTAAGTGTTCAGTAAGTCATATGACTTTGTGGCTTTGAAAGATTGCACTTTGATGTCCAGTGGACAGATGTCAGCATAAAAAGATAGGGGGGAAAAAAAACAAGAATCCAAGTTCTGCACAGACAGGAGTAATTGACCAAACAGCACTGAGCTTGTGTATGGAGACCAAACAAGCAATAGCAACTGAGCTACCTCCTCACTTCTCTTCCAAAAACTGCTTAGCAATAATGTAGCTATGACAGCACCAGCAAGGTGAAGTGCCCTAAGTCACTGCTGCCTGCTCAGCAACATGGTTGTATGACCACTTACACTATCACTAGCTCACCGCTGCTGGAAAACAGGGACCCAGCAAAACAGTGCCCTTGACGCTATAACACCAGTTAGTCTCTTAGGCATCAATTGTTTGAGGAATAGTGTGTTGTAGCTCACGCTGCCACTGTCACTACTGTTCCAGGGATAAACAGAAGGCTTCTGTCATCAGTGTTTTCAATCCAGCCCTTTTCAAAAGCGCTGCTATCCCATTATAATGACTGTTTTGTTAAGTGTGGTTCTACTCGGAAAACTGACTCCATAAAAACAGGATCGTGGAGTTCATGTTTATTGCATCTCAATGACTTCCAGATCAAAAGCAGTCAGTTTACAAGTAAAAAAGATGTCTGGTTTGTTTTTCCAGCTACCAGGTCTACAAACTCAAGCTGGGATCTAGAAGTTAAGTTGTCATCTTTTTGGCTTTTACGATTGCAAAAGGAATAAGAAAGAATTCTGCTCGCCCACTCCCGCAGTGGCTGTGTATTTCTAGCTTCAACAGAGATAATAAGCAATAAAAATGAAGACAATATTTTCAAACTCACTTATCTAATTCTGCACTTCAGGGCTCCAGAAAGGTAATCTGATTTTAAAAGTTGTTCCAAGGGCAATGTGAAGTGACAAGACTTAAGTACCACTTAAAATCTCGCTGAATATTTAGCCATCCTAAAGAGTACATACCTAACTTTAGGCATCCATTTTTCAAAACTGCTGCCCTTAATTTAGTCAGAAAATTAATCAGATTTGCATGTGATTACACAGAGATAGCAGATCGTTTCAGTAGGAAGGTGCTATTTTTATACAGACACTTGTCGAAGCAAAACTGCATGTTAAATTAAAATCCACGAGTCCACAAGCTGAGTCTACATTAACTATTTGACAGCTGCAAATTATTGCATTACAGACCTTGACAACTTGCTTAGATAGACACACGTGCATGTAACTTAACCATTCTCCAGCTGTCTGTCTGGAAAACCTCAGTGTAATAGAGGTTAGCAGGTTTCCCTCATGGCAACTCCTGCGGGTCATAATCAGGTATCTGAGCCCCAACATGCACATGAAAAAACACAACAGGCTGTTCTAGGGGCAGAGGAACTCCTGAAATCTGGTTTGCTATGATTAGCTTCTTACCAAGATGACACACGTATCCCTCCAACTTTTTTGTCATGTCCTCTATGAGTTCCCTACAGGAAAACCTTCATTTTAAAGCTATGCCTTTGCTTCTCTCAATTTCATCCATCCCATATGTCAAGCTCTTTTCTTCTCAGCTCCTGTGACAACTGGATTTGGATGCCACCAGTCAAACACATATTATACCCCCAACACGATGATCGTTTTGAGCCTTGCAGAGGATTTGAAGGAGCCTTAGCTAACAGCTGTATGTGAAACACAGATTTGTTGAGGGTAAACTGAGGGAATGTTTGCCCCATTAACCAGCTGCCCTGAAGCATTCCTCCATGATCAACACATTACAACCACATTTATGCTGACCACCCTGTCTGGATCTAGGCCTTGCCTCTTCTTGCCTTTTTGATGTGGGAGTTAATGATGATATTTGACGGCATAAGAGTGTAGAGAAAAAGTGGCCTGAAAATAAAGGCTGAGGACATCACCAGTATTTACAGATGTACTGAGTTAATGAGTTCAGAGGAACTTTCCAAAATATTAACCAGTTTTACACACCTGGCCTTTCCGCGGTGGTTTCACAAGGTGGAGGTGCCTGCTCGCAGGCCAGTCCTGCCAGGCCATATTTGCACCTTTACTGTGGTTCTCCCCTTAATATCTCCCTCCAACAAGGATGTTTAATTAAATCCAAATGTTATAATTTTTAGCTAAGTGTAAACTTGTTGGTTTGGAAAGCATTGTCCCTGGCTTTCATCATTGAGTGCCATGATCAATGTAACTTCAGGCCAGTTATGGTGGTTATGGCACTGAGAGATGTATTTCTGTTCTCTGGCTTTCTTGATGTATTCAGGTATAAAGTGAAGGTGAGTGCAACCTCAAATGTTAATTGTGCTGCTTAAGACATATTTGCTCCCAAGGAGCTCCTTCCAGAACCCCTTCAATCACACAGCTATTTAATGCCAGGCAATTGCCAATCCTTTCACATTCCAGCCCCACTCAAGGTCTTGCCTGTGATGATGAAATCTGCCTGGAGATTTTAGAAACCCATAGCCAGGCAAGCCAAAGTTGTTGCTCTTGCAAACAAGCCACTGCTGACTTGTCTTCATAAACTGTGAGGGGGACTCTGAAATGAACACAGTGAGAAGGAACGGGTGTACTTGTGGCTCACTCCGTCCTCCGGATGATATTTTCCCAGCACATAGTCACAGCTCGTGCTATTTGAGTCATCCTCATCTGAGAATGCAAATAGGTCCCAATCAGTAATACAGCAATTCTGTTTGCAGGCTTAGAGTTTCTCTTATGATGCTTCAAGATTACAGATTCACAGACTGGTCAGGATTGGAAGGGACCTCTAGAGGTCATCCAGTCCAGTCTCCTGCTAAAGCAGAATCAGAATCACAGCATCATTACAGTTGGAAAACACCTTTAAAATCATCAAGTCCAACCACTAACCTCACATTGCCAGGCCCATCACTAGACTAAACCATATCCCTCAGCACCTCATTTATGTGTCTTTTAAATATCTCCAGGGATGGTGACTTCATCACCTTCCTGAGCAGCCCGTTCCAATGTTTAACAACTCTCTTGGTGAAAAGTTCTTCCTTCTAATCTAAACCTCCCCTGGTGTAACTTGAACTCATTTCCTCATGTCCTATCATTCATTAATAGAAAGATCAACCCCCACCTCACAAGAACCACCTTTCAGGAACTTTCAGAGAGTGATCATATCTTCTCTCAGCCTCCTATAGGGTATATATCCCCAGCTCCTTCAGCCACTCCTCATCAGACCTGTTCTCTAAAGCCTTCACCAGCTTCACTGCCCATCTCTGGACACATTCCAACTCCTCAGTGTCCTTCTTGTAGTGAGAGGCCCAGAACTGGACACAGCACTCAAGGTGCAGCCTCAGCAGCACTGAGTACAGGGGAAGAGTCTTACCAATACTATTAGCTTTAGCCTTTGGATTAAACCCTGTCTGTCCTTAGTCATGCCAATGGGGAGAGGAGCAGCTCGATGCAGTTTTCAGAGAACTGTAGATTTGCCCTGCTGAAACCATCCTTTAGTTCCACACTTCAGTACGACTTTCCTCATGGTTTCTCTGTAAAGTATTTTAATTCCTTATAAGAAGAAATGAATTTGCCTTGCCATTTATAGTGCAGGATGTGGCACAGTTACTGACTCAGACCTAAACACTTACTGTTTGGATTCCCAAGAGAAATAACATTAAACTGGAGTTTTGGTTGAGTCAATTCTGATACCTGAAAGCAAAAGTAGCATTTTGTGGGAGGTTGTAATTATTTCGACCAACCAAGAGAAATGCAGAAAATTCAGAGATTAATTAAATGTAAAAGCAATCAAGATGGCTAAAGTATGGAAATTGGGGTTAAGGTGTACCAGCAGCATTGCTGAGAGTCTTCAAGGATTCCAGGGAACAAGTGAACAACAATGGCCAGTGTGCAGCTCTACTGATAGTTGCAGATTAAATTGATATTGAAAGCCCATTTCATTTTTTATCTTTTCCTTATTACATTATTTTAGGATGAGAGAAAGACCACATATCTATCTGCTAAGAGTAATGTCGAGGCATATCACATTAATCTGGCAATAAAGCTATCATGGACAATCTCTTGGCTCAAAGCCTCAAGACATATATCTTACTCAGAAGTTGGTTATAAATTAGTTTAGCCCAGGAAACAGTTACTGCCTCATAAACACAGGATGTTTCTAACCTTTCATTTACCTATTCTCCTGCAAAAACAGGAGATGGTGGAGATGCTCAGACATCAGTGCAGGTCCCAACCCCTTTTGGCTCATTTAAGAGAGGTCACCAGAAATAAACACTGAAGCCACACACATTTTATTCCTTGGAAGGAAACAGCCTTCTCTTCCTTGGTGCATCCTCTCTGAATGCCTGTGATGGAAGGAACACATGTCACAGCAAATATAAAAGCTGCAGGTGGCCCGGTGTGTGAGACCTTCCCCCATCTCCATGTGGCTCTGCCTGAGATCTTACTGTGCCAGCTCTTGTCATCAGGAAGCTTTGGCATTTTCCTTGATGGTCCCAAGATGAGGAAGGATAATAGTTACTCGGGTTAGCCTAAAACGTTTGCTTTTTAATCCCAGCCACGGACATAGTGTGATCACATGCAAATCATTTGCTCCTCCTTCATCTTGGCTCACCCATATGCTGGGGACAGTGTGTTTCCTTACCTCCCAAGAGCAGCCACAGAGCCTGGAAACAGCATCTTGTCTTTTCACTGGCCAAGAAAATTTCTTACCATCAGTGTTAAGTGGGTGTTTTCTCTGTACGGTTTGCTCAAAGGGAAATTAAAAGGCAGAAAGAAAAGATGTAAAGCTGTTCTTGAAAGAAAACACGTCCATCTCCAGAAAACTGAGAAAATATTCAAGTGTCACTCAGTTATCACTGCTGCCAAGTAAAGTCTTGAGCAATTAGTCTGCTGATTGCTTGAACTTCACTGGGTATAATCTAACTTGCCATCAGCCCAAGCCACAGGAGGTTTCCAGCACATAGTGGTCACAGAGAGCTTTTCTCAGCTGTCCCGCCAGCCTGTTTTGATGCAGTGAAGACCTTCAGGTGCAATTTGTCACATAGTGCCAATTTTTAGTGGAGTAATTGAGAAATAAAAGTGAAAGATATTGCATCCAGAATGAATACCAGCTTGTCTTAGTCACACAGACACACACACACTTTTGAGTGCTTGAATTCCAGAGCAGCCACTATGGAGAATGGTGTGCTTGCAGGCAAACTTCATCTCCTGTGTGGTGAAGAAAGAGTAGCACAGGAAAGCAAAGTCCCTTGTTGAAGTCGCACGTGAGGTTATCGCAGGCTCAGGATAAGTCCTTTACCCCTTGCACAGAGCCCTGTGCCATGTACCACATTGCTTCCCCTGACAAAGACCAGGACGGAATGAGTCACTCACTTATCCTCTACATTGCAGATGTTTACAGGAGTTCTTAATAAACACTCAAAAAGGTGCTTGTCTCAGGAGTCTGTTTACACATTCTCAATCTTCTGAGCTTTCAAACATTTCATTAGATCTGAAATTCCCACCACAGCAAGTGGTGATCTTCACAAGGTATAGAGTCTGGGTGCTGCAACAGGCACAGAGTGGGTGTTTACCCAGATATCTTCCTCCTCAAGGCTTCTTTACATCTGACAATGACTGCAACAAATTCCTGAACATTAACACCTCTAAAAGCTGGTAGATTTGAAAATAAAACATGAAACCACATACTTATTTGCCTGGGTACTGGAGCATATAATTTCCTCTATCTGTAAGTCAGAAAGCTGCCAACATAGTTGCAGAAATGAGCTGCAGTGTGGGGTAACAAACACAAGTTCTTTGTAAAATGATTTTTTTTTTGCAGAAGTGAGAACACCTGGCTGCCAAAACTATCACCTTCAACTTTTAAGATCTACAACTCAACTCTGTGTGGGATTTCCAGTGAAATGAGGACAAAGATTTGGTCCTTACTGAGAAAACCTACACATTGAAAACTGGAGTAATCAGTTGTTAGTCTCTACTCAGGTGAGACTCAAGTGAAGCACCATAGACACCAAATTACCTCTCATTTAAAGTGTTCATCCCATAGGTATGCATGTGAGGTGCGAAGGGACAGAGAGGAAGCTGGGGGACAGTAACATTTAATGTCTGGCTAAAAAAAAACCCCAAACAAATCTCTACTCTTCCCAGTCAGAGAGCCCCATCCAGACCAAAGCCGATATTGCTGAAGAGGAAACTCAGGAGAGGCAATACAGCTTCCTACTCTGGAAGTACTGGGTTTGATGGAGTCTGTGATTTTAGACTGGGCCAGTGAACCCATCATGTGGCCAAAGAAATTCCAAAGAAATTCATGCCAAATATAGAAAAAGAATGGCAATGGGCAGCAGGGAAATTTTATATGAAGATACTAAAGACGATTTGTGTTCTTCATCCTACTTTCCTGTGAAGTCTCACCCAAGACTTGTAGCTGTGAGTCAAATCTGTTCTTCCAGGCAGGAGAAGCATCCAAGATCTGAGATGCATCTCCATCACAACAGGTCCCAGCCACATGCTCTCCTAGTGCAGAAGGCCAAACTCCAAGGCCTTTTTAGGCCAAGATTTAGATTTGATTGTGAGGGCACTTGTGCTGAAAGCCAATCAGCAAGTCCTAAAGAGACATGTTTATCTCCAAGGTCTCCAGGCTGGAGTTGTATATGTTTATAGGATGTTCTTCTTAGAGAACTTGTGTTATCTGGGAGATGTATCATTCAGGCTTCATACTTTTTTATTCAAGACATACACTATAGCTTGAAAACAGGGTAGATCAGCTACCCCCTGCTCTTCCTCTAACCCAACTGGAATTTATAGGAATTTATGGTATATATAAGGGCAATCCTGTCAGAACAAGATTGTGTGACAGCTCAGAACTGCCAGACCTTTCCAGCTAAAAGTGCAATGATGGCTGAAAACAGGCAGGTAATCAGTGAAAATGAGACTAATGAGTCAAAAAAGAGAAAGTGAGAAAGGGAGACTCTCATGCTTTTCAATGAAAATATTATCCTCCTAAATTGCATGATTCAAAGTCAAAAGAAGAAAAATTGACTGTGGTACAAGTTAAAATAATTCCATTATTATGGAGATTTTTTTAATCCTGTCTTCTAAATAATCCATAATGTTTTCCACATAAAACTGTAGGACAGCAACTGGAAACAGAGTCTAGTCCCATGACAGGAAATAAACTCTTATCAATGGCTTTTGCAGATGTCAGTCAAACAACTGGGAAATTGGTAGTCCTAGAAATTAATGCATTAGATCACGATCTTAGAGAAGGATATAGTAAAGACACTTATCTGTAATAAGTCCATACTGGGTTTTTTTTCCCCTAAATATAACTTTGAATAAGAAATCCATTTCCTAGCTGCGACTTTGTCAGGATTCCTGGTAACAGCATCAAGGAGAAAACCCACACAATTTGCCTGGCAAACTGAGACAGACTCCAGTTTCCAAGCAAGCACAAACTAGAGATTTTCTAGCATCTCAGGAGCTGAGCTAAAGACAATAGCAGAACATTATATAATGTGACAGAAAACCATTTTCACCACAATCCATTAGTGCAGATGAATCACTCAATTCTCCAAACTGCACTAATCAGTCAACATTAATTGGGACAAATTAAGATATAATTTATGACTTTTCTCCTTCATAATTACTTATGGAAGGAAATCATGAGGAACTAACAAGTAAGATGATGGGGAAAAGCTTCAGAACAATTTGCTGGACATGGGCATCCTTTCTTTTTCTTTCCCTTTCTCTCTGCTTACAAATAGATGAGTAACTTACCTGTCAGTTACCGGGCTTGTTATTTACAGCTATGCCCCAATATCCAACTCCTGGGAAACAGAAAATTCACAGCTCTCTTTCTCTAGAGACGTGGACCTATGTCTGTTATTTGTATAAGAAACACCCAACAACCAGCGGAAGAAAGAAGAAACCAATATAGCAAAGACATCTGGAAACCAAGGGAGGAATCCACAGGTCTGAGGCTGATGCATCATCACAGACCTGACAGTCCTGGTACAGTGTGACTTGTGCGCAGTGTCCTCTTTTTTTTTCCAGAATGATGATTCGGACCTTTAACGTATCAATAAATCATTTTGAACAAGACCATTAACTACTGCTTATCATATATGCACAGAAAAGGAATTTAACTTAGGCTCAAAGGCAAATTACAAAGGAAAAGAAAATGTCTAGCAATGTAACCTCATATCCAGTTATTCCTTTCACAGCCGATCATTCCTTGTATATTGTCAGTCTTCTTCAATAAATGCCCTGTGCTATTCTAAAGACTAGAAATCAGTGCCAGTTCAAATGGATGTTGAAAATTCATGCAGATGAGGAAGACATATATTCAACCCATAATTCTTTATTCCAGGCTAACTTGCTCGAGTTATAAATTGCCTTTTTGGACAGAAAACAGTCCACAGTGATCAGAAAAGAGGGTGTGGGGTTGCTAAGAATGTGCTATTATTTGGCAGTAAAACCTCATCAAACCTTTCCAGACAAGATAATATTCAACTCCAGAATTTGGAATAAAAGCAGTATGCAATTACTTGCCCAAGCTGAAAATTTGTGATCATTTTGTTCATGTTTTATTCCTGTCACACCCTGTTTTCTCAAACAGAAGGTATTTGTTGAAGAAAAAAACCTAAAGGAGTTGAAAAAAGCTTTGGTTCCTACCCTGTCTTCCTGTTTACCAAGTAGTAAATCTTGTCTGAATTTCTCTACAGTGTGTAAAGATAACTAGCAGCTTCCTGCAAGCAAACATATGACTACAAGGCCAAGTCAATACATCCAATCCGTGCACAGAACATCTCTGAAAGAGATGGGAAATCTTGACATGGAGTGATCACAGATTCAGGACCAGATGGTAGCATGGAGTGTATATATCAGAGAAGTTAATCTTTCATTTATATTTTTGGAGATTATGTGCCTTTAACAAAAAATGGAGCATGCTAAAGACTGGTGATTGGATCTTTTCTCAGGGAAGAACACAAAACTATATTGGTGCAAAGGCCTTTCTACTTCTGTGGGTGCAGAGCAGAGAAGCAGAGAAGGATTTTGGGGGCAGATCACATGATGATGTCAGCACATCAAACAGCAGTGGGGTGTACAGATAAACAAGCAGCTGTAAGTACACTTACAGCTTAAAAGCTACCACAGTAAAAAGCTTAGCAGAGCCACAGCCCATCTTTTAGCCAAGATAAATGACTGTTTCAGTCTGTTGTATTGCAAGTGCTCATGTAAGCCCCATTTGAGCCAACCTCTCAGTCACTTTGTCACTGTAACCACAAGAACAACTCTACCATCCAGAATTTAATCCCTTGAGCCTGTTCACTGCAGGAGTTTGGGTCTGGATGGAGATATTCAGAGCAATAAAAAAGCAGAGCTGGAGCAGTAATAACTAAATATGGCTTCTTGCTCTGTCCCCACAGTCCCACTTCACCTATATTAATCATGCCGGCTTGGAACCGACCCGAGTGAGGGGGGGAATTGTGTGATGTTGGCCCTGTGGATTTCCTTGTGTTATGAGAGAAGCACCCTTCTCCTAATCCCAGTGATGATGGGCATCCTTTCCTTTGCCAAATTTTTCATCTGTCAGGTGTCTCTGTGAGAAAAGATGGTTCTTTGTTCTTGCCCATAGCAACAAACCAAAAATAACAAAAAGCACCACTGAGCATTTTGTGCCTGTTTTGAAATACCACAAACACTTCTGATAATAGACCAGGATTTTCAAAGGGATGTCCATTTGGGGAACCTAGTTTCTTAGCAACTGCAAGATACCTCTTAAGGAGTAAAGATTGCAAGAAGATAAGCTACAAACACGCTCTAAACCTGAACCACTTGTTAGGAGGCTCCAGTAGGCTAACTTGAAAATGTAAACCCTTGAAACGTCTGTTTTCACTGCAAAACGTCACCCCCAGTATCATATCAGGCACAGCCTTCTGTATCTGATCCCCCTTGCATCCTCCTCCTGCTCCCACTAAAGAACACAGGTATTTTTGTCAGTGCTGCAAACGAGTCCTGTTTCCATTAAAATCAATCCTTCAGCATGCTTAGGATGTTCAAAGAAGCACTTGGCTGTAAATGTGAAGTTTTCATTCAGACAATGATGTTGGCTGTTTGTGTATGTAGGAAACACTGTAGACTGACCTAACACTTCTAAATGGAAGTTTTACTACACCTCCTGTGTCAGTCACCAGAGTGACCGGCCGAAAAAAAAAATTCCATTGTAATTAAAAAGAAAAGTCAGTTCTCAAAACCAGACATGTCAGACTCCATCATTTCTCTGCCAAACAATCCTGTGTACTTAATGGCTCCGCTAGGAAAAGAGATTAAAGAGAAGAGTATAGATCAGGTCATTGAATGACAAACTCTTTTAAGCTGCCACTCTGAAAGCATAACGTTCTGGTATTCCATCCCCCCCACTTCAGCAGCTGGAGTCTCAGATACAACTGAGGCTTGCTGAATCAGTGGCTGCTGAGAATCAGACTTTACCCTGTGATGTGAGTTTCCTTTTACTGTTGGAGGGGAGTTTTTCTGTTAGTCCAAAACAGAGAATAGCACAACTAAGCAGAATACAGGGCAGTTTTGTCCTTTGCACTTGCTCTGCTGAATGGACTGTGAGCAGTTCAGTCTATGTATGATGAATGCTAAAGTACTGGTTCAGACTGGAGTGTTCAACAGACCAGCTGTGGTACCAGGCAGTCTCATAATTCCCACCACTGCAAGAGCAGCATAGCATAACACACCAAAAAATCCTCTCCAAAAACACTCCCCAAATATATTCCTTTTCCTCACATTTAACTTTTCTGCTCTCCATTTCTGCCTCCTCTTTCCACATGGTTGAATGTACATCCAGGACCTGCTGCGTTGCATTTCAGTGTTGCACAGTTTATCCCAGCCCTCCGCCAGGAAACTGGAATCACTTTAGGTGCCTCTTCAGGCACATTTTGTAGCATCCCCTTTCCCCTCTCTCCTCCTCCCTCCAACTACTTCTGATCTCTGACTAATTTGTTCACACAGTATTGCTTTCTTTGCCATTAGAAGCCATAAATCAAAACACAGGCATTCCAAGGTCTTACATTTTCAGAATCTATTACTTTTTGGGTTCTTTGGTGAAAAAAAAAAATCTATGTGACAAGTATGAGGGAGTCGCAATTGCTCTTTTAACACAGGCTGACGGAAACTGAATTTAACCCAAATTTCTGCCAAAAAAGAATTCATTTTTCCCCTATTACTTCAAAACCAGTTTCCTGAACCTTGGCTCATTTCCTGCCTGCAACCACCAGGTTGCTGTTTGCAGCCTGCTGCCCAGTACAGCATGGTTGTCTGCTGTGCTCCTTCTCCTCATTGTTCCAACTCAGTCCCTGGCATCCCTTCACCTCAGGATGGGGTTTGAGGAGGGCTGTCCCTGGGTCCCCCCATCTCCTGTCAGCTTTGTTATTTGTCACCACAAAGCAGTATGGAGTGACATTGTGGACACCATTACAAGCCTGGGGATCTTATAGTCAGGTTCCACATGGCAGGACAAAATTACTATAGGGTGGGGAAGTGCTGAAACAAACAGCAGAGTGGTTTACTTTGAGAGCTGCTCAGTAAGAGAAATGCTTACTGTCCCCTAAGTTGCTTTCCCTGCTCTTCTGGCCAAAATCCCCTTTTGCTACGAAATTACTCTCATGAGATCTTTACACTGACAAGTCCAGAGTAATGCCATGGTTTATGGAGCCAAAGATTAGAAAATCCCCTATCAGCTGTGCTCAAGAAATAAGAGAGCTGGTTGGCACATTTTTATCTGTTAATAGCTCTAATATCCTGGATCATCTCTACGATCTTCCTATGGAGAAATTCTGCCAGTGATTCAAGGACAAATCCTCACACTTCATCGGTGCACCTCACAAACATTTCCAGTTGGTTTCGGATCTTACCTACCTAAAATCTGCAGTAACAAGTTCAAAGAAATGATGTGAACAGACAGAGGCTTGTTTAGTTACCACCAGCCCTCAGAAGCCGTTTTATAATAGTGAGGGCTCTTCAGAGGGACCAAAACCTCCCATATGAAACCCTGAAGCATGTAATTCCCCTGAAAGAAACCCATCTGAAATCCAGCAGCTATCCCCTGAGTCTTGCAGATGACCTAAATGAAAACAAACACACACATACCATAGCACCTAACTGTTACATCAGCTTGATGCCACTGCAGGCAGTGAATGCCAGAGGTGAATCTCTGAGTCATGCTTGAAATAGTTTTCTTAGTCATGGCTCTCCATCCTGAAACTGCAAAAATGAATCTTGCAGAGTCAGATCAGTGGCAAGTTATTTTGGCTTTCTGCATCTCATATCTCTGAGAAGAAAAGGAGAAAGAGCTGCAAGCAACCAGAATTTTACTTTGAAGCTGTCTGTTATTCTGGGTTGCTTTACAGATGTCAGAAATATTTGCTACAGAATCTCCTTTCATTAAGAAAAGAATTTTTATAGCTGGATTTCAGCAGCTGGAAATAAGTGAGACATCATTTAAAATGCACCCAAGAAGGGCTTTCACCACTTAGAGCACTGTTTTTTTGTAAGCACTTCTACAAATCTGCAGAATTTATGGCTGCAGTGTGTTTGTATGACGTGATCTCAGATTCCAAGAAACAAGATCCCAAATAAGTCAAAGCTAAACAAGGGCTTGCACAAATGCTAAACTGTGAGGTCATGTAGTGTCTTCTTTTTAAAGGAATTCCTAAGCATAAAAGACTGTGCAGTCAGAATCATCATTTGGCTGTCTCTTCCCAGAGAGTAACCATGAAGGTCTGTAGTCCCTGTCAGAGGATGCTAGCACAGCTGAAAGCTCCATTAATGATCTATATGCCATTAACGAAGACTACATACAGACACAAAATCTTCAAAAGGCCAACAGGTTTTAGCAGATCTGTGAAAACTGGGCAATTAGTGCAACTTTTCCTTTACAGAGCTAGTATCCTCAGTTAACAATTCCTGACAGATCACTGAAAACAATTAAGGTTGTTAATATACGAGGCACTAATGACATTTACAGTGTGAAGTCATGTGGTGCCCTGGCATGATATAGAGATTTTATACTAGAGAATACATACATTATAAACCTACTCATTAGAGACAACCAGAAATGTCACCTTAGAATACCAATTCCTTTCAATAAAAACATAAAAGAAGTCATGTATTTTCTCCTGGTGTTGCACACCACAGTTTGATGGAGTTCTCCATTTAAAAATCAAGGAAAAGAGAGGAGGCAAAAAGACAAACGCTTGTCCCCTTGGGATGTCTGTCTGGATAGATCTTCCAGAAAGGTGCTTAATTAAAATCACCTGCTTAATTGATGCACTGCTCAGAGTCCCCCTGTTCTCCAAGCCCCTGTCCCCATCTGCCACATTTGTGGGGATGGGGAATAGGCCCTTGATGGGCACTGAAGCTAAATGCAACAAAGCAATAGCAATAATAGGTATGCACCATGGAGATAGATTTAAAATTCAGGTCTCGTGTGCAATCTCTCTGCTTCCTTTGATTTTTAGAAGGTAGTGGAGTTCCCTCTGTGCTGCCAGCAGATGGGGGTTGATTCTTGTAGCCTTTTTTAGTGCCTTGACAGTTTTAATTATGGTGGAAGGAGTGGTATTTCACCTTTAACTTTGCAGATTCTGTTCCACAGGGAAATTTAAACAGGGTTGGTTTTATTTGAAGTTTGAAAGAAAACAAATTTGGTAATGTCAAAATTTTCCATAAAACAGACTTCCAAATGTTGACTAACTGTCATCCTGATGCTTTTGTGGGCATTTAAAAGAGCAAATCTGAAACAGCTGAAATACCTGGAAAAATTAAACAGCAACTCTTGATTTAAGAAAAATATGAATTGATGGAGTAACCTGCATTGGATGCAGAATTAAAATGCACATGGGAAATAAACTGGAATATCTCGCTCAGTTTTTGTCCATCGCAGGTCATCAAGCGCAAATGAGAAAAGCAAACTTACAGTGTTTTACTAACCTGAGTTATGGAATAGAAAGTGATCTAGGACTGCTCCCACAGCAGCTTGGGAAAATATGCATTTTAAGAAAGACTGATTCTTCTGGCAAATTCATAACAGAGTATGACTATGAGCTGTAAAGGACAGACCACACACATGCTTTCTGGACAATCAGTGACCAGACACAAGTCTTTCCTCTGACTTCACGATATAAACGTGATGGTTACCAATATTTACTTAGTTGGTAAATAAAGGTCGTGAATGGGTAAGACTTCACTGCTCCATGGGGTTATTTAAGCATGTGCTTAAACAATATGGAAAGCAATGGACTATAAGGACATGGTCGTGGCCTTTGCTCAATCAGGAAAAGTTCCTTGTCGCATATTAAAAGAGAAAATCCCAACCCAGAGGAACACAGGGGTGATGTTCAAACTGAATGGCAGCTGAGACATAAAATACAATGACATGTGCTGTCAAGGCTTGAAAAACACATTTTCCCCATTTGCTAGGGTGACTCGGTGACTTTGGCCAGTACTAATACATCACAAAGCCATCATACACTTACACACTTTTTAGATTCCACCTTTAAAATAACCACCAAAGTTACCAAAAGCCCAAAGCAGAACTCCCAGAATTGACACAAAATTAGAGAATTTTCCCCCTTATCTTCTTTATCATGGGAAACTTATCCAGACTTGCACAGAGTAGCTTTGTCACAAGCTTTATTATCACTCTAGGAAAGCAAAGGATACCCTGCAACCCCCACCACATAGCCTTTGCTTTATTTATTTGTTTCCTTCAATAGCAATTGCAGGAAGGAATTCCATACATACAGCACAGAGGATGAACAATCCAGTTAATAACATTGCTGAAGGTTCACACATCTGAGATAAAAGCAAGCTTCAGCCTGACAGCTGTTTGAAATGTATCAGATAGTCTCATTCTGTTGAAAACCTCACCAGTACACATTTTTGATGACTCAGCCAATTTTTTGTTCAAATTTGCTAACTGACAGCGTAAAGCTTGCTTGTGCAAAACCTGCAAGCTAATTTTCAGAGACCTGAAGATCTCTGAATATTTAAAGTTCTTCAACCAATTCCCAGTTAGAAGAAAGCACATCTGAGCTATGTTAGTGTCAATTTGATGTAACTGCCCCAAGACCTATGGGTTTCCATCCACTCAACAAAGATCCTAGACCTGGAGCAATCCTCCATGATGACTTGCAGTACATAGTATTTAAAAACTGTTTTCTGAAGATCCAGAAGGCAAACTGGAGGAAGCCAGGAGTCATTCACTACATATGTCACACTTGGGTAAGCCACAGCCTTCCAAAGGAGATTCTGTACCCACAGACACTAGGTAAATCCACATGCAAATCCTTGACCTCAGTCCTAATAATAACTGTGCTGTGTGTAACCTGCTGACCAAGAAAAACTTTCAGTTACAATATGATTAACAATAAACCAAGAATTTTCTCTTTTTCCACCAAGTAGACCCACGTGTTTCTCCTTTTGTCTTTATCTGGCCAATGTTTTTAAGTTTGCCTTTATGCTTAGAGATGGCAAAGGTGATGGCCACTCTCACTCACAGACACCCCAGTAAAACTTCTAGTACTATAAACCACTCCATACTTCCTTTTAATGACAACAGAGAGACATCCTCCTTCCAAGTAACGTTCCATCTGCCCTATCAACAAAAATTATGCTTACAGGGGAGGTTTACACCCAGTTCTCCAGACAAGAAAGATGGATCAGATCAAACCAAGCTGTTTGAGCAGAGGGGAGGGAGCAGGCAGGAGGCAAATGTGAAGGCATACAGGGAAAATACACACACAACCAGTATTCGACCTAGAATCTGGCAGTTGGAGACATCCAGGGTTTTTTTAACCTTTTGTTCATTGTTTTAGTAATTTTATCTCTCGATGACAGATGAGGCGGATATTGCTAGGAAACTAAATGATTTCTTTGACTCAAGTGTTCTGGGGGGAGAATGAGGGAAACACGCCAAAAATGGAGAGAAATTTCCCGGGGGCAGAAAATGAAAAATTAATGAAATGCTAGGCAAGTATGTCAAATGAAAGAAAAAAGGGAGAAGAACAATTAAAATCAGACAACACTCTGAAGGGGCTGGGAGGATCAGCAAGGCAGGAGCAACAATCTGAAGAATAACTCGTGTGGTGGAAGCCCTTTACCTTCCCATCAGCAGCAGACAAGAGATGGGGTGAGCTCAGGTTCAGGAGAGAGAGTGGGGAACGTCAGTCTGGGAAAGGCACTGGGAAAAGTTACTGTCAGTAGCTTGAATAAAGAGTGACACACATTCACAGGAGGGATGTCAAGGTGGACAGGCCTATTTTTTTTCTTTTCCTGTAAAGAGATGATGATGAAGACAAACCCAGGATGAATAAAACAATCTCGTTGACTTGGTTTTCAGCAGGCAAGTACCATCTCTACAAGCAATGACAGCAAGTGGGGAAGGCGGTGTAGATATGTGGTAACTTATAAGGCAAGGGGAAAAGTAACATATGTGGGTTAATTTTCTTTATTGTATATAATGTTGTACATATATTACTGTATATAGAGGTGTTCTGTGCCTGTGACATCTGGTTACTGAAAGGCTGTGTCAGCACCAAGCCCAAATTTGCTGCTCCCATCTTGCAGCCACTCAGCTGCCTATGAGCTGTTTAGCAGAGTAGTTAACAACTCTGAATCCCAGTCTCTAACCTAATCACAGCTTGGGGCTGCCAAACTGACTCTGCACAGTGATGCTGCAGTGGCCCTGTGTTTGCCCCTGAAGTTCTCCTTAGCTCGCTCTCAGCAGGAGACAGCAGGAGAATGCCATGGATTTAGGTCTAAACTCAAGAAGGCACTTAAGCATATGGCTTTGCCTCTTTGGGATGGGGCTGTTCTCCTAGATTAATGAGTGGTGCTTCAGCTTGGTAATAGCAACATAGGGGAAGACCAGATGCAGAGACACGAAGAAATGGGAATATAGGTCAGTTATTTCTAAGAACAGAGGAGAGAGGGGGATAATGATGGAAAACAAACAGCTGAAAGGACTAAATCCAGCTACCTTGATGACAGTGCAGGATGTCAACTGGTGACAGCAAAAAAAAAACCCAACAGGGCAATGATGGAGAACAGACAGCATCTCCTTTACAAAAAGCAGAAAAAGGCTTTCTCTGGGCCATATCCCAGAAACAATGTTTTGCAGGGCACAGGCATAGCTTGCAGTCTGCTTAATTCTCTTTAAAAAGGATTCGTTTTCCAAAGAGGGTATTTGCCAACAGGTCACATGGTGAGCACAGCATGTCTGCTGGTATCAACCACGTTGTGCTCCCCTACCAAAGCAGCCAGCATTTCTGTTTCACAGAAGCAGGGTGAGGGGAACTGTCAGATGGAGAGAGAGGTGCCAAGACTTCTTTGACGGAAGGTGATAGACAGGTCTCACACTTCCATACCAACTGTTTAAAAGCCTGATTTTTCAATCACTTTTAATAATTTCTTCTGGATCCAAAATAAATGTGGACAGATGACATGATACCGAGACAAAATCTGACTCTCCCACTGGGAGGAGGAATATTCCTGAGGTTAGCAGGAACTCAACTTTTAAAGCCAAAGAAAGTAATATTTTTCCTATATGCAGCCATTACATTTCCTTTCTGTGCATCTCCCCCTTCCTGTAAAAGAAAAAACACTCATGACTAAGTGAGATCCAATATATATATTTATGTATATATATAAAGTGTGATGCTGGATGAAGTCTGCTGCCAGAAACCCTGTATGCTTTGGGACCAAAGCTGTACTTTAGCTCCAGTGGAGCCCTTCATTCACAGCTCGGTGGAGATCTTCCAAAACCCTGCACGAGGCTGTACCGCAGAGCCTCTCCTGCAGGTGTGAGGGGACTTGTGGATTTTACATCAGGAATGGCACGACATGAGAAATGGTCCCCTTCCTACCAAATAGACAGGCAGGCTTTTCTCCCCATTGAGTGTTTCAACAGTTCAACAAATATAAACATATCATAACTAGCTGTCCACCTACAGAGTAGGAGTAAAATGTTATTCACCAAAGGCAGGCCAGACAAAAAGGCAAAGGGCCAGTTGGTGTCTGTCAAAGGAAGCCAGTGGTGGCAGCAAAGGCATGAGGTGGAAAGCCAAGCACCAGACTTTGACTTCAAGTACATCTGCACAGACTTGCAAGGCCCTGGCTTTGGAAGGGGATTTGTGCAGACGCTGCCAGCACTTTTACTGCATTTATCTCAACATTAGGTTTTAAAGTGCTGGTACAATGGTGAGCAATGAAATCACAGCCTGGGTTTGCTTTTAGATCTACAGCTGTTTATCTGAAGTTCTGGCAGCCATCTCCAGGAGCTAGTTTTCATTGGGCCCTTTGTTTGGTACCGGCCAGATCCTCAGCAGCTGGAAAGAACAGCTGGAATTTCATATCGCTTCAGTGAAATCCAGGGAGCTGATATGATTTGTCCCAGCTGAGGATCTGGGAAACATCTTCACCAGGGAGCAAGGCGGCGGAGCCATCAAGTCTGCCATCTGTCTCTGCAGCACAAGGGGCTGACACTTTAAAGGAAAGAGAGGAAGGAAAGACTCTACACTAAACTGCTTATAGATTCAAATCCCCTACTCAGAAAACACACGAAAGGCAGTCTTTGTACTTTTCTCCAAAATCCAACACAAAGTAATGACCAGAGAAGCCTGTGAGCTACTTGGGAAGTAATGTCACAGGCAGAGATGATCCTCAAGGTACTTTGTACAAGCCTAGCCTGGACAGTCGTCCTGACACTTCTTACACATATTTTCACAGACCAGCTCCCAGACTTTGGTGGTTTTCCCTCAGTTTCATTCTGTTGCTTTTTTGATGTGTACCCTTCAGATATGTGGGGTGAGCAGCTCTCTGCGTTCATGGCAGCGCACATGCCACAGCAGAGAAGAGGATGTTCACAAGACATTCAGGGCCAGTTCCTGCGCTGAGGGTGAGAATCACCAGCTGTAGAGCTGAAATGACTGTGTGGGGTGAGGAAGGGTTGTGCAGCGGATGTCTGCCAGGCTCTTGGAGGTGAAGATCAGCCTGGAGCGATGGGCTGAGGCCAATAGTATGAGGTTTAAACAGGCCAAGTGCCAGGTCCTGCACTTGGGCCACAGGAAACCCATGCAATGCTACAGGCTTGGGAATGTGTAGCTGGAAAGCTGTCTGGAGGAAAAAGATCTGGGAGTGTTAATCAACAGAGGCTGCATATGAGCCAGCAGTGTGCCTAGGTGGCCAAGAAAGCCAATGTCATTCTGGCTTTTGTCAGAAATAGAGAGCCAGGGCAGTGACTGTCCTCCTGTACTCCGCGCTGGTGAGGTCACACCTTGAGTACTGTGTCCAGTTCTGGGTCTCTCACTATAGGAAAGACATTGAGGTGCTGGCCAGAGACAGGCAACGAAGCTGGGAAAGCGTCTGGATGCACAAGTCTGATGAGGAACGGCTGCTGGAGGTGTTTACTCTGGAGAAGAGGAGGCTTAGAGAAGACATGATCACTCTCTATAACTACCTAAAACAAGATTGCAGTGAGGTTGGTCTTTTCTCTCCAGTAATGAATGATAGCACAAGAGGAAATTACTTGAAGCTGCACCAGGAGAGCTTCAGATTGGAGATTAGGAAGAACATTTTCACCAAGAGGGTTGCTAAACATTGGAATGGGCTGCCCAAGGAGGTAGTGGAGTCACCATCCCTGTCGATATTTAAAAGCTTTGTAGCTGAGGTGCTGAGGGACATGGTTTAGTGGTCGGCTTGGCAGCATGAGGTAGACTTAATGATCTTAAAGGTCTTTTCCAACCAAAATGATTCTGTGATTCTGAGTGCCTCTTATATCCATGGATGAACCCATCCCTTTGCATACGACAGGAAGAAAAGCTCCTGCTATTCAGGGTTCTTCAGCACAGAGCAGAAGGTGGACAACCCACAATGGTTTATCCCTGTGCTCCTTTTCTGCATTTACATAGTGGGTATTGTATCATCTTGTGATGCATTCTGGCCCTGGGGTGTATTGTGGCCTTTCTGTGGTCCTGACTTCCCTTTGCAGAGTAACATTAAAGACAAGCCTCCAAAAAAACCTCAGCAAGAGGCTGTTTCACCAACAGGCATGTCGCCAACCCTCACCATGCAGCTTGTCAGCCTCCTTGAACCATCACATAATGACAGAGAAAGCCAAGAGGATTTATTTTTGATAAGTAGGTGTGTGTGGTGGGCAATCCCTGAAATAATATTTCAGCTTGTCAGAGCATCTCCTTGTGAGAAGATCTCGATATTACGAGGTTAAGAGAATCTGAATGTGAAGCTGAGCTACAACATAAAAGCCATGCTATCTGTCAAAGTCATCAACAACCTTGTTGGTGGGATTTAACAGGCAAGCTCCCAGCCCAGAGCCTGTCAGCTTGGTCTCCCGCAGCAGATAACACATTCAGCAGCAAAACTCTTTCACATGAGGCAAAAAAATTATTTGACCATTGGAGTGAACTTTGAATTTTAGATTCTCTTCTTTTTTTTTAATTGGTGATGAACATGTAATAAAGGTCATTAAACTAAAAAACACATGTAACCATTTCTGAATTGGACTAGAAACTTTTTCTGCCTGTACACACCTGGTCTACAGCACTTCAGGATTGCATGCCTAAAATACTTCCTAATTTAACAAGTAGGTTTGAAACTTCTACAGAGTAATAGCTGACCTTGATAGCCATTGATCAGGAAGCACTTTAGTGTGGAGCAATCCTCTTGTAATCTATACATAAAAGCTGAAATGGTGGGGCTGATACGGCTAGAAGAAAACAGCACTTCTGCTCAGCCCCTCCATAGCCCTGGAGAAAACAGCAGCAGAGTATAAAGTTAAAGGAAAGGGAAGAATTAACCAAGGACAAATCAGACTGAGGAATGCAAAACGGCCAAACTGCATGCAAAGCCCCTTCCTGAGCAGCTGTGTTCACTGCTGTGCCACAAGCCATGATGGAGCCCCATCCTGAGCTCATGAAGGTGGGTGAGCAGCAGACAAGTTTGCTCCAGTGACATCAGTAATAGTGCCTGGGTTGCATCGTGACCTACCACACTATCACTTTATGATCACCTCGAGCTGCAGAGAACTGAGCCTGAAATCTTCCGCCCCGCTCTAGTGCAGTCAATACAAACCTAACAAAGCCATGCAATTTCAGAGACCTAGACCCTAGTCCCTCCAGCAGCCGGGCTCCTGCCTCACCATCCTGTGTGCTCTCAGCACTGAATGCACCAGCAGAACAGCTCTGGGGGCTTCTGTGCTTGCTGAGGACTCATTCGCTGTGAACAAAGGGATATTTGACCTCTTTATCCAAAGAAGCTAGCAAATTAGCCCTCTAAACCTGCATCAATTGGGTTGTGTGAAAAGGGGGAGCCTTCATTCTCTGCAGTAAATCTGTAATTCAGGTGGAAGTGATGGAGTCACTGTCCCTGGAATGTTTAAGAGGCAGTTAGATGTTGCACTTTGGGCTAGGACAAAGTCTGGACTCAATGATCTTAAAGGTCTCTTCCAGCCGAAACGATTCTATGATTCTATACGGGGTGCATCTGACACAGAACAGATGCCAGATTTTACCTGTTGGGGTATTTTTAACTCTCCAAGTCTAGGCAGGGGGTCTTATGTGGTCCCACCTGGGACATGTCTGCTTTCCATCATGGCTGATGGAAATGAGTAGTGCTGAACCTCGTGTGGATGACCTGGAAGGGACTCAGCCTCTCAGTGAAAAGTCCACATCATCACGTAGTGACAATTACACCCCACCACAGGCTGGAAGCAGGATGCTGTGGCAAAGGTGAGCTAATCTGCTATACCATTCAAACTAAACTGTGACAAAAACAGTGACAAAGCACTGTTCAGGGGTGGGGGATTAACATTTGCCCCAATGCCATGATAAAGGCACCAGACACCCAAACCAGCAGGTCGGAGCCAATTACTGAGGACAAGGAGAAAAGAAGCCACGAATCTACCCTGCCTGCTCAGTCTCTGAGACATTTTGAAAACACTGTCCTAAAATTCTTTGTTCTTCAGTGTTTGCAGGTCACCTCTTTGATAAACTAGTTTCCAGCTAAACTTTTAATGACGAGTGAGGCATTTGCGTGCTCCCAGGGCAGAGGAAGTCCCTGGGCCTGTGTCACTTCAAAGCATGATGCTGAAGGAGAGAGAGGCTGGGAGGTTGGGTGTCCCAGATCTCTGCCAGCACCCCCCTGCTCAGCATACTGAGGGCACAAACATTGCACCCTCAAGCCTAACAATAGCAAAGAAGTTAGAGATGTTTAAGGTAAGTGGGCCAGCTACCCAAAGCTTAAAATATCATTTCCAGAAGTCTCTTGTTATTTATATAGCACCATAGGGGACTTTTGGAGATTTAAAGACAAATAAATCACAACAGAGTCCCTACCTGACGGACAACTCAAACCCTCTGGGATGTTAAATGCCTTCTATGAGATGCTAAGTGCTATCAGCTCCCACTGACTTTAATGGACATGAGGATGTTCAACACCTTGAAAGACAGCACTTTCTAGTTACTTTCTTTTCCAGCAATGTGTCCACTTACCCAGTTTTAACACAATGAAGTAACATATGGTAACTATACCAAAGAACAATATTCTGCTGGGGACACGGGGAGGACAGGACCACCTACATCTCTAACACCCACCCTACAGAGGTTTGCTGTGAGGAGACTGACTGCTCGGAGAGACTGAACAGAAAAGTGGCCTTGTATGGCACTGCAGCAAGGCACAAGTGAAAACATCACAACCAAAGCTAACCTTCTGCCTCTCTGCCCTAAACTGGTTTTGGGATGTTTCTTTAGTTTGGTGGTTTGGGTCTTTTAAGTATTTTCATTTCAGTTGCTTCATGAATCTTATATGTGTCCTTAGTATAGTAAACCATCTACAGCACAAAAATTCCTCTCCTAACAGATATGTCATCCAGACGGAAGAGATGCAGGGATGTCCTAGATCTTCAGACTAGAAATCTGATTCATTTGCCTTCAAGAGCAATCTTTTAATTAAATTTTCTCCCATTACAAAGGGTTTGGGTTTCTTTTTTTCCCCCCATGAACCTTGCAGCAATAGCTTTTCTTTCTCTCTCTCCTTTTTTTTTTTTAAGTCTTTAAATCTGCAGGTTATTTAAGCTGCTTCCCACAGGTAATCTTTGCTCACAGCATTTCTACAATTCCACAGAAATTTCAACATACAGAGAGACAGGTCAATCCTTATAATGGATCTTATCTTGCAGGAGTTGTAATATTTGAGAAACATAGTCAATTTAGTATTTATGTGCTCTATTTATTAACACCTTTGATGACTAATGGCAAAGACTGTTTTTAGTTGCTGTGGTTTTTAAATCAAATTACCTGTATTTCTGTATAAACAAGAACAGATTATGGAGCTCTTCTAGCAAGTGGGACAGAATCAACCTTTCAAATCACTAAGCAGGAAAAAAAAATGGTCATTCTACTATGTGCAGGAGGGGAAAAAAAAAACACCTGTTCATGCTTTTAGAACTGTTCATTTGAGGATCTCAAAGTGCTTTGAAGAGACACTGTCCACTGAAGTCAACAAAACTCTGACGTTATCTGTGTCCATGCCTAAGTCTTACAAGCAGACAGAGAAGGACAGTCACTAGTTTTGCCATCAGAAAAAACCCAAAAGAATCTCACTGTGAGTGAAGCACTCATGTGAGGGAGCAGAGACAACCCCTGCAGCCTATGTGCTTAAAGAGCAGGATCTACCTTCCTATGCTCTCAGCTGCGAAACTGCCCCAGCACACATGCATGTCATGCACACTACTCTGCTCTATAAGCAGCTGGAGGTGTGAAATACGCTGGGACTTTCACATCTAAGTAACCCTAAAAAGGGACAGGACAACTCCAATCTATTGTTCATAGTTTCAAAAAGCTTCAACAGTTAAATCCTGTAAGTACAACAACTGCCTCTAGTTCCTGAGACAGTAATACAAATACAGGTAATGCCCTAAAAGTAAACCTCTTCCCAGGTGAATAGAGACATGAAGAGTCAGAAGAAAGATGTAAGCTTATTTACAGACCCATGTGCAACAGAAGAAAGCTTTCCAGTGCTTTCATCCTTTGCTTCCCAAAAGACTTCTTAAATATTTGTTACTGTTTTCACTGGGATTTCATTCCAATGGAAAACAATCCATCAAAGATATTCACTCACTCTACTCTAAAATGCTGCTTGGCTTTATGAGGTAATAATAATCATACTCATATTAAATTTTATTCCTGTGAAAGACAAACAGCAGCAGCACATATAAGAGCAGTTGCTCTGACTTAAGTTCCCCTTTTTCCAAATTCACTGACAAAAGCAGATGTCTTCATCATCATTGCATTTCACACAGGGCTAGATTTCAAATGAGGACTGTGTTTTGCAGGTATATTTTTGCTTCCTGTATAATTAGGGCATTGCCATTTGTGTGCCAGCCTTTGAGAAGGAAGAGTCAGGCTGAATACTTGTGTATATTTCTGCTTCTGTGTAGCTGAAAATCAAAGACCTAGAGAATATTCTGCACCCTAAATTCATTTAGAAGGTTCAAAAAACCAAGAAAGTCTCAGGGCTTCAAAAGTCGCACCAGAGTGCTCTGTGTTAACTATCACCTCTTCCACACAGTAATCTCAAATTGCTTTGACTACTTGCTCTGCAGATCAAACTCTAGTCTCTGTTCATATCTTGTTAAAGCAAGCTCCCAGGCACCAGCACGACTCAGAAAAGGCAATGAGAGCACTGCTCAGAAACTCATCCAGATAACAAGAGAAAAAAAACATCAAAGAGCTTAACTTGTGTTACAAATGTGGTCTTATGGGCCACTCACAAAAGTCAAGAGTTGTGAAAGACAGGGAAAACTGAGCATCTTTGTATGTATGTATACACATGTGCTTATACCATGCATATCCATATATGTGTGTGTACATATGCTTGTGTATACAGATGCACACACACACATATATATATATGGGTATGCATGGTAAGAACATGTCAGATTATCAGCCTATATAAAAGGAGTGCAATACTGCTAGGAGTTTAGAGACAATTTTTGGAGATGCTCTTGCATGGAAGAGGTTTTTTGCTTTGCCATCCATACATAATGAGACATCTGGCTTTGTAGAGGTCATGGACTCCGATAATAGGACAAGGGGCAATGGGTACAAGGTGGAACATATGAGGTTCCAAAGAAACATAAGTAAAAACTTCTTCACTGTTCAAGTGAGGGAGCACTGCAAGGGGCTGCCCAGATGGGTTGTAGAGTGTCCTTCTCTAGAGACATTAAACCACACCTGGACAAGTTCTTGTATGACCTACTCTAGGTGGTCCTGCTCTGGCAGGGAAGTTGGACTAGATGATCCTTTGAGGTCCCTTCCAACCCTTAAGATTCAGTGATTATGTAACTCACTATGTGCTTCTCTGGTTCTCTGCATGGTATGTGCCCTATGTCCAGCAGCAAGTCATGTTGCACCCATGGCACGACAATTTTTGGCTGCCGGCTGATTTAAGATGTTTTAAGTGACACATTTGATTCCAGAGTGTAACACAGAACTCTTACATAGGAATTAATTGTCCTTTCCACTGTAGTTCCTCATAACTTCAAAGTCCCTAATGCACATCCACTGAACATCTCCACAGAGAATGGAAATACCATCCTAATTTCATAACAGATTCGCTCAGGCTATGTACCTAAACACAAAGCTTTACTGCAGACTTGTTCTTCAGTATGCAACAAGCAGCTGAGTAACAAATAGCTTTTTGACACTTAAATATTTTAGTACGCCTAGAGAGTGTTTCCAGCATTCGCAGCACCTGATCTGGGCAAAATGTCCATTGATTTTAGAAAAACGGAGATCATAAGGTTTTTATCTCATAGCACCTGAATTTGTTCCTATTTCATACAGTAATAACGTTCCATAATACAGGCAAGTTGTCTGCATGCTCTGCCCCTCTGAGCAACCCAGTTTAAATTTCTATGTACAAGCATAGTATAGCCCACCTCCTTCTCCACAGAATTCTTCCTCTGTCCATAACAGGTTTTCTAGCAATTTTTATTTGGAAATAAAAATGTTTCTGAAGCATCATCTCATTTAATTAGGCCCTAAGAAAGGCAGATATGGCTCAAGCACTGGCTGATAGTCATCTATCTTCCAAATAAAAACTGCTTGCAGATATAGGAAAGCTGTTTAAGTGGCTTAGGCAAGACACACGAGGTAATCTCTACAGTTATTTGTACATACATCTGTCCTTAGTGGGTTTTTTTAAGGATTTTTCTCAAGTCTAGGAGTTCTGTGATTGATTTGGATACTCAAAGGACCCCTCTCTGCTGTGGAGTAAGTTTAAAAAACACCAACCCAAAGGCTGTGCCATGGGCTTAGCAGCATTTGAATACTTCTGTAAGCAGTCATTTTTTGGGTGCTCCATTTTGAAGAAAGAAAGAAAAAGGTGCTTGGAGAGCAACCATCTGTGAAGAGTGAGATGGACAACCTTCTTGGCTTAAACCAATGCCAAGAATTGAAATCAAATATCAACTGATTCTAACCACAGACCTGTGCACACAGAAGGAAAATGCTGAGGAACCATCTATTTGCTATTTTCTTATGTTGCTAGTGAAATAGGAGATGCTTTCAAGTCTTCAGATAGCAGCTGCTCTCATTTCTGAAACTAGATAGTTCTACAATGGATTATCCCAGCCAGGATTTTCTGAAAACAAAACAAATCAGAAAACATGAAAAGACACAAAGGTCAATAAAATCTCTTTTGGGGTATCCATCAAGTGATGTTTACTGTGATCAAAAGGCTGTATTTCGGTAAGAGCATTACAGACACAATCAGTTTTGTGCTGTGATGCATGGGAAGCAACAGGGATGTTGCAAACCACCCATACAGCGGGGAAAACAGCAATCCACCTCGGGCCATGCAGGGTGGGAGGACAATAAATCCTCTTTCAATTCCATTCACAAGTCTTTGCACATCAAACTAAGTCTGACCAATGAGGCTGCCAGGAGCAGTAACTCATAAACCTCATCTGCTGTCCAGCTTTTCAACAACCTCAGCAGGAGACTCTGCATTTCCACCTGGGCATCAGCCAGTGACTTTGTTTGTCCTAAATCATCCTTTAAATTTTGGTAGCTGAACTACAGGACAGGAAAAGGGATAAACCTCGTAAATTAAACAGTGAACAGCCAGGTCATTTCTAAGACATACTTAGTAAAATCAAAACACAGAACCTCAAGACGTTCTTTGGTCGATGCCACTCTCATAAATGGAAAAAAAAAACCCCAAAAAAAGAGACTATTTTCACTTAAAAATCCAAATGGAAATAGCTCTCATTTTAGAAAGGCATTGTCAACATTTACAGGCCCCTCCCTGCCTTTCTCTTGTCTAGAAGAAAAAGAAGAAATCTCAATTGCAACAACATCACAAGGCGTGTGGAAATGCCAAAGCCAACATTTAAGTACCATGCTCAAGCAGGTCAAAAAATGAGAAGTAACTGTGCAAAAACATCTCTGAACAAAACCTATGAAAACTATACTAAATAGATTCATTGTGACTGTTGATGGAGTGAATCAGTTTTCAGTGAGGTGTACAACTGTTCTTGTGTCTTAAACTTGCCTTACTACTGACTCTTGACTTCCACATGACCGTATCTCAGTTTGGCTTTTTCTGCTTGGGGGAATAATCATTTCTGTTTAAACTGCAGTAATGCAATTTTAAACAAAAACTAAGGTATCACTTAGGCTCCTAATCCTCACCAACATTCAGGGCTTCTTTATATTGACCTGAATGCCCTTAGTTTCCCTTAACTTCAGTGCTGATTGATGGCATTCAGTACATCACAGGTGATGCTTTTTATTGGGCATTCCTAATGCCTTGAATCCATAACTCTTCAAAAGCACGGTACTGAACAAGAAGGCATGGGTGTAGTTTGTACTAAAGAGTATTATAAAGAGATACAAGATGATTATAACTTGGCCCAAATAAATTTCCACAAAATCTGGTTGTGTATCTGTAGCCAATTGCCACATTGCAGCAGAAAGAAGGGAGAGCACAGTGCAGAGAAGCAGGACAGAGTATAGAATACTTGACTGCATCCCTGGAACGAAGGGAGTACAAGTGAGTCTCTTGGGCACATGCAACTCCTGTATTGGTGCAGCTACAGTTTAACCACAGTAAACATAGCCTAATCATTATAAAAACAATTTCCAGAATCTGTCACAACTCAGCCCAGGGCATAGGAGAAAAATCCTTGCATTTAAATTAGGCATGAAAATGCAAAACTACAAATCTATTCTGCCATAACACATGGGAGCATAGTGTATCTGAATACCTAAGCGTCAATTAAAAACCAGACACTTCTGAGTATCCACCAGGTAGAAAATATGCCTGGATTGTCTGTGCTCCTCTGAAAAGAACACCCTGTCCACCCTTAGTAAGGCACATTTATTCATTTAAAGAAATATAATCTTAAAAAACTTGCTGTAGCCTTTGATCTCCAGTCATGAACACACAAGGCATTTAGAATACCACTCAGACTTAATTAGCTTGCTCCTTTTTCATACATGATCTCAGTCACCCTCTAATTAATCCATTTATGGTTAAAAATCTATCAGTCAAATCCCATACTTCATTCTTAAGTCAACTTCAGAAATTGATCCACTCCTCCTCCTAATTTGTTGCACTACTAGCAACATCCACCCCTCCTTCAGATAGTCCCCCTTTCCCACCCAAGAAAAACAACCCCAAAAGCATAGAGCTCCAAGGAGTAACTGAACTTGGAAGACCCAGGAACAGAGCTCCTCAGCACACAGAATACAAAGGAAAATATAAGCCATATTTTGTAAAAAAAAAAAGCAGAGCTATGAACACCAGCTCCTGTATTGCAGAATCAATCCTGCATGTAATGCAGAGTTGTCAAGAGATTTAATTAGGATACAAAATCCAGCGATTTAAGAATTCTCTCTACTTAGAACATTCTGAGGGATTTGCTCAGTATTAAAGGATGGTTTAAACATTAAAGGTTTCTTTTTTCCCCCTCTGTTAATGAGATCAGCAGCACAGTGGAAAATGAGACTTTATTTATCTAAATATCACATGAAGAGCTGAATAATTTAATAACTTCTCTCAACTAAATCCAACTCAGTATATTTACATGCCTCCTTTTCTTCTTTGCATATAAAATACTTATTCTGTATTTGACTTCCAATGTACAAACAATTCTTAGCTTTACAAACCTTAAAGATAAATAATTAGGATTCAGTATTCAAAATCAACTGTTGTCTTTGGTAGTTGATAAAACACCTTTAACTTTATACTTCCACTCTGAAATCAGATGATGGTTATTCACTTAGGCTAAACCTCTTAATGAATACTTTTAGATATAAAAATGTGGGGAGTTTCCCCCTCTGTTGTTTATAAAACTTTCATTTCATGTAGAAGTTTTATGTATCATTCTAAAATAAATTCTTGTCCAGTTTGGATCAAAAACACCAGAAATCAATATCAAATAGCACCCAATTGATCATTAAAGGATGTAGGAATACCCACGTTCTGATTTCGATTAAATAGACTTTTACAGAAAACTTTAACATTTGGAGGTTTGGAAAACAATCATCAAGTACTGGAAACATTAGAAACTAGTACATCTTTTTCCTTTTACCTATCACAATGTGACTATACTCTGCCATCTTTGCAAACATTTGCTCTCTCAATGGAATGATCCATTTAGTTTAGGTTAATTTAATTCAATAAAGTCAGTGTAATCAGTTCACTGATTAAGAAAAGGACTCAGTATTGGGGGAAAAAAAACAACAAAAGAAAAGACAGGAAGATTTGTTTTCTCCTTCTGATATATGAAAAAGAAATGAGCGTGGAAAACTGGTATCTAATTATTCAGAGGGATAGGTTGACCAAAACTAATCAGTTTAGTTTATTGCCTAGAAAAAATATTTTAAACATTTTGAAAATAGAAATATACTTAGAACCATAGAATCACTGAGGTTGGAACAGACATTTAAAATCATGGAGTCCAACAGTTAACCTGGCACTGTCCACCACTAAATCACCTCCCTAAGTGCCAAATCTAAGCATCTTTTAAATACCTCCGGAGATGGTGACTCCACCACTTCTCTGGGCAGCCTGTTCCAATGTTTGACAATCTTTTTAGCATAGAAACTTTTCCTAATATCTAATCTAAACCTCCCATGGCACAACTTGAGGTGACCTGCTCTTCTCCTATTGCTTATTACTTGGGAAAAGAGACCGAAAAGATCAGATTAGTAAAAAAAACCCTGCATCCAGCACAAGTATTTCTGCTTAACTATTACTAAAGCAATTTCACTGAGCAGTTTCTCTGGCAAATCATCCTGTCCTAAAAGTGTATTAAACAATACCAAACAAAGCCTCACTCATAATAAAAATCAAAGAGGTAAAAATCAAATACACTTGTTAATTAAAGCAACTAGATGGACTCCTCAGTGTAATGATGTTAAGGGTGCCATCTGCCCATTTTGGTGCCCCTCTTCTCCCTCTGTAATTTTGTGGCTGTGCTTGAGCTCAGGAAAAAGAAAAGCTGAAATTGTGCACAGCTGCCAGCATGCGCTCTGCTCACCAGTCGCTCTTCCTTGCAGGAAAGCACACACTTATATTAATATTTATTAAGGCACTTTAATGGTGCTGGCCTATTTGTGTGCCTCCACTTCAATCCATGGCTGCCTCACAAGAGTAAGGTATGAAATAAATCAGCTCCTCATTTGCCATATCTGCTTCCCTGACTGTAATATACAGCTGTGAAATGTGGCAAAACATGAGCTAGGAGGTTTCCACCTCAAGGAGCTTTTCTCTTTCAGTTGCAAATAGCAAATAGAGTAGAAAAGTGTGGATGGCTGCAGACTGTCACTGCTTCCGTCCAAGTCAAAGATGCTCCTTGGTGAAATAAAGCAGAGGAAAAGTGAGGGAAGGAAATTGAGTAGGTTGCAAAGATTCACTGGACAGAAAGCAGTAAAGCCCTGGCACTGTGTAGGCTCGGGAACACATTCGGCTGTGGGTTTTGATCACTTTTTTTTCCAGTTAAGAACACTTTGCAGCATTCCTAACTCCTCTGTTCCTGCTGAGCCTTCACTCTGCATAGGGCCATGGCAGGTGCAAGCTCTCCCTTCACAGCAGGGCACTGGAAGACAACTGTCAAGGGCAACATTAAGTGTTTTTCCTTTATTGGATGCAAATGGCTTACAACAGAATCAAAGGAGAGAACACAGAAATGGGGCAATACAGGGGGCGATTCATCTTCTTTGAAAGAGACATCTAAAAAAACCTGGATGCATGACTACCTAAAAGTGTCTATATCTCATTATTAACAACAAAGAGAGTCCTGATTAGCCCAGAAGCAGGTGTAAATGCTGTAAACATCTGAAATGAGATCTCAGTCCCACCCACAGCACCTTCAGAGTGCTAAGCTGCTTGGGTGTCTTTGAGTTTCCTCTACCTGGAGTTTTGCCATTAGCAGTAAACTACATGTTTAGGCCCAATAGCACAACATATCCTGATTTAGAGGATGAACGCTTTGGAAAACATCACAAGTTTCTAACTATGTCATGAAGGAGGATTTTCAACAGTTTAGGAAAATGGCTGATAGTGTAATGACCATCTGTATGTTTGAAACCTCTCCCCTGGCTAGTCTAAGCTGCCCAACTTTGAGTGTCTAACACAGGGTAGATACTCAAGTTCACTGTGTGTTGTCTGATGGTGTTGCAGCAATGAGCTCTGCTTTCCAGCAGCCTCACATTGAGAAGTTTGTCTGCAGGCCAGCAAAGCCAGGCTGCACTTAGGATGCAAAGTCTAGGCACATCAGATATGCCAGCCCATCCTTTGGCAACCTCTGCCTGCATTACGTGGGAGCCTGAGGAGTTAACAATTCCCAAGGACAAGACAGTCTCTAACGACAATACACACAGGCAAAAGGAAGTTAGCACAATCCTAGTTAAGCTATGAGCAAACTGCAGTATCAGAGAGATGAAAAGCTGGGAATGAAATTGTCTCAATCCAGGGTAGTCAAGTGTTTGAGGAAAGGACTGCTCTTCCTTTCAAAGAGAGAAGGAAAAAAAAAAGAGAGGAAAATTCTTACAAATGCTTCCTTTAAAAAGAAAATGCTTGTATATAAGAGTATCAGGGAGTGAGAATACAACATCAGTATTGGCATACGGATCTTTAAAAGACAGATATTGTCAGGATACAAGTAAGGAGCTAACACTTTCCCACCCCTACCACGGCACAGTCTCAGCATTAACTGAAAATGAGACCATGTTATCAGTAGTTCATCACCAACGCCAGCTTCTTACTGTTTTATTTTCATTTTTATCAGACCTACTTCATTACCAAGGCCTTGATGCAAATTAAAACAAAGTCATCAGTCTCTAGACACATACACAAATTTTGTTAGAAAGGCGATGAACCCCGTGCATGTTACTGAAAACAATTATGCAGTAAGCAGTCTAATTTTCTACAGATGACTTAATGAGAGTACATATGTGTAAAAAGTTACCCATAGGAATATTTGCAGTAGAAAGGCTATGGTTATCTCTTAGCTGCAGGGTCTTCCAGAGACCCAAGCAATTAACTTTGTTGAGGGCAGTAAGAGCAATGCTACGAATTCATCATTAGAACAAATATTTCCTAATTGTGCTTTACTAGTTGTACTTGATGACAATGTTCTTAAAGGTGGAGCATCATTCAGGGAGGAAACGTCCTGCATTGTGTGGTGACAGGTACACTCCCATGGACACAGACATTCTATACCTGTGGTGGCTGCAAAGTCCAGGAAACGGCATCAATGGCCAAGCTGCAGAGCTCCAACCGCACAGGGGGTGCCAGAGCACCTTAAATCAATTCTACGGGAATGAGGGAGAGATGGAGGAAATTAGGTGGGACCATGGAGGCCAATATCCACAGCACATCCAGGGACACCTGGCTGCCCCTCCAATGCCATCCGCTTATGTGGAGACCAAGTTGCAGCCTGCTGCTTCTCAGTTTCAAATACATCTCAAGGCTCTTGGCTGTATGAGGATTTTGGCACAGAACTGGTGAGAAAGGATGGCCACTCTCTGCAGAATATTCTACCCAGGATGGTGGGCTCAGTCCAGGCAAGGGCAGCATCACTGCGAAGGGGATCTCAGGTATCTCTGTCACGTGAGTGGCTCATGGGGGAAGCCCCAGCATTCCAGTAATGTTCTCAAATACAGAACATGACCAGAAATGTGCCAAGTGACTGCAATAGGATGTTTCCCAGAGCAAGTCCGGAATTACCATTCCTACATTTCCTTGCTGGCTGCTCCCAGCAGGTGTCTTCAGACTTTTTGAAGGCTGAGCACATATGATCTGCTGTAGCCCTTTGTTCCTTAGGACAGGCCAGCCATGATAATTTCCACCTCTCTTATATAATTTTAATCCAAATTCTCACTGCAAATTGCATGGGAATGCACCTTCTCACTGTTGAGAAACGTTTGCCCTTGTTGCTCTTTAACATGAAGGCACATCTCACAGGGCATAAGAAACAGGAATTTTTACCAATGACTGACTGTCATACATATGTTACTTGCCTCCATCATGGTGGGACCAGGATGATCGTGTTGTCACAAATCAGAGACAAGGCAGCCTCAGATACTCTTGGGTGAGGATGAGAGCCTGGAACATGTTCCCTTGCAGTCTGCATGGAGCATAAACCCTGCAGCTACCTGAGAGCTGAGTAAGGAATACATGGCCCAGGGACCTTCAAAGAGAATTTGAAAGGAAACAGCTGGTGTTTCAAACTCCCCTGTGTGATTCTGAAAAGCTGCATGAAGCATGTAAAAGGAAAGTAAATATTTGTCTCTCAAAAGAAAACAAGAAGTTATTAAAATCTCAGAAGATGTGAGACCATACAGGAAAGCAGATAGAAGTAGTTCTTAAAAAATATATAGCAATATCTGTCTTATTTAGGTGCCTCATTCTTAGGCTGACATGCTAGATCAGGAGCCAGGAAGGCTCCCTGCCTTGGTCAGACACAGAGCAAAAGACCCTGTGAGGGCTAAGGAGATGAAGGGGGTACTGTGAATTGTAACATATCTGTGTAGGAAGGGATAACAAAACCCACCCAAAATCTGGGGGAACTCCATATAGGATGATAATATGAGTTATCAGGAATGCTGCCATATTTGTATCTGCAAACATCTATAGAACTGGAACTGAGTCTAAGGAAGTCTAGTGTTAACAAAAATATCAATGTAAAACACATACATAAGTTGGAAAGTTGTTCTGTCATGTAGAACAAATAGATCTCCTGGCTCCAGAACCAGCACTGTTGTCAAAATAATTATCAGTGAGCAAAGCAGAATCTATGGTCCATTATAGAGATGAGCAGAAACATCCCAGAGACTGTTACCAGCCTGGGGTTAGATCTCATTAACCCTAGTTAAACCAAGGGAGATTATATGCTGCAAACCAGAGCTGAATTCAGCTTTAGATTTACTACTTGTTTACACAAACAGATCAAACAGCCCATTTCTGCTTCCCGACACCCTCGCTGACCAGTCTGTGCTTCCCTGGGAAAATTCTAATAAAATATCTGCAATGAACTGGTGCAGCACTTTTTGATCCCAGTCAGCCTGGTCAAAGCCTAGATCTCATGCTTTTCTTCAGACAACTCCACTCTCCCTGCACACCTCGTAGGACATACCAGGGAAGCCTGGCCTCCCAGTGCCTGCAGAAGCTGGAAAGCAGACACTTCCTTTTGCCTCCTCCAGAAGCTGGAAGAGATGGTTTGCCCACAACATGGCCATTTGTTTGAACTCAGACCACACAGGTTGCACTTGATGAGTGAACTAAATGCAGGTTGGAAGTCAATGCTCTTGGCTGTTGAATAAATCATGCCATGCACAATTCTGGCTTGGGCTGAGTAGCATTTTCCTAAACAATGTCCAATCAGAGCAGCACAGGTCGTGGACCATTCCCCATGAGCAATTTGCATGTTGTCACCCTGCTTTGGAAATTAAACCAGGGCCTCAGCACAGACCTAGTCTGCCCTTGCCAGATGCCACCACTGCTAGAGAACAGTCTTGACCACAATCAACTTGTTGGTGCAGATGTACTCCCAGTTCAGTGGCTGCTGTATGGGAATTACTTTTCTTTGATATCTCATGTGAGCAAACACAGGGAGACATTGGCTTCAGGAGGTGACTCTTCCTCAACACAAACAGGCCCTGTGCATGTTAGAATGGAGAGAGCAGCCTTGCACAGACTGCATGTGAGCAAACCAAATTCCTGTCCCCATCAGTTCACAAACACAAACTCTACAACTCTGTATCAGCTAGGACAAGGTGAAGGCACAAAGGAGACAGGGAGGACAATGTCATTTGTTCAGGTACAAACCAGATCTGTGCTTAAACATCTCCCAATCCCTACTGCCAGGGACCTCCAGCTCACCACATTTCTAAGGGATAAAGCGATGTCCATCCGCCCTTACATGCTATGCAAACAGCCAGTGACTCAGAGTAGTGCACAGGCAAGCTGAGATGATCAATCTACCACAACCCAGCATGTGCCAGTGCATTGTTGTCACTGGGGGATTCATATCAGTTGTGCTTTAGAAAACAAAACAAACAGCATCATGCTTCTGGTGTGCACCACTCCGGCACCTCACCAAAATCCAACTGAGTGAAGATTGCTCGACCTGCAGGATGGAATTAGAGCCCTCTCACCTCCCCAAACTGTCTGAAGGGTTTAGAGCTTTATTCTCACTAACTTGCAAATTTACTGCTGTTATGTGAAAAAAAAAAAAACCCACAGTTCACCATCTTAAATGTCAAGAAGTTACGTTCAGTTTCCTCCTGATGTTTTGACCTTCTCAACATGAGAGAAGTAACCCTTAAAGAGCCAGTGGAGCGGGGTTGCAGTGAATATTTTCATTGAAGGGCTCCTGTGTATTAGTCAAGACAAGGCACCAGACTGGGGACTTTTCATCCATCTCAGACCCAGGAGAAACTTTCTCCTTTCAGTGAGCAACTGGAGAACAAACACCAACATTTTTCAAGGAATCTGCAAAAACGGTGAACAATCTAATAATGACCAGGTTAGATTCCAGTATGGAATCTCAAAAAAAACATATTTTCTAATTTATCTTCTTCATTTTTTATTCTCTGTATAAAACCAAGGATCTAGGTCTTTGGTTTTTCTCTTTTTAGTGAATTGGCATCTCATGCAGCTGGATAGGGTTGTAACACAATTGAGTGAGAAGCATTCTGACATGCCAGGGGGAATTCTAGATGGTTTGTGATTTCCAGCAAAAAAATCCAGAAGTAAATAAATCAATGAATTTCATTTTGGGCATTGCTGAAAATGTCACCCAGGCTGAAAAGGAGCTCATATTCATTAAATATTACTCCAGTTTCTGGAAAGAAAGTAAAAGAGCGGGGATTTCACCATATTATCTGTAGGAAGAGAATTAGTAACAAAAACAAAGAAAATGTTAAAATCTCATCTGTCATGTCAATTACAAATACACCCTAGAACAATGTGAACAATTCAGTTTAATTTCATTTAAAAGTGCATTTGCTTGGCTGCTGGAAGGCAGCAATCATCTAGTACAGCACTCCCTCTATAGTGGTCTGGTTCAAACCCAGCCTGTGACAGTCACTTCCAATCCATCCACAGGCTATGGAAGAGAGAGGTGCCTGAATGCTAGAAGTCACTATTACAACCTGCATCATCCCTGTCAGCCTCAGCTGCGAGGCTGAGGAAGGAAAACGTGCGTGCAAGATGAGCATCTCCCCCTCCTTTTGCTCCCAGTAGGCTGAGTCAGGGCCACTGCTGTGCCTCGAGACAGGGGTAGCACAGGAAAATATGCCCATATGTCTTGAGGAGGAATGGGAAACTGCAGATGTTGCATGCCAATAACTTTCAGCAAGTGGCTTACAAACCATTTGGGGATTTCTGCATAGACAGCACAAGCTTCTCTACACAGTATTGTGCAAAGAGGCATTTCAGCAGTTGTCACCATCTCTTCATGCTCAGCTACACCAGCCATTCAGACTTCCTTGATGTTGCAGACACATAGGACATGCTATTTGGACATAAGACAATGCTAAGGAAAACTCTTTCTTTCTGTTACAGCAGCATTGCTGATGCTGTGGCAGAGTGAAAGGGAGCTGAAACAACTCCTATGAGAGATCTGTGGCATTGATTTGTGTTGCTTTTCATCCATTGCAAGAGATCAATGAGGTGCAAGAGCGAAAGAAAGATGGCCCTCGCTGGCATGAAGTTTTACAAGCATCCTCTCACCACTTCAGCCAGCTTGCACATTTCCCAGCTTTATGAAGTTTAAATGCCATGGGATAGATCTGTATGGCCATAAATTCAGCCATAGGCAATCTCTTAAAAAGCCATCATTATGTAAGGATGTGCTTGCTCATTATAATGAAGGATGGAAAATACAGTATGCGTCACACAGTGTAATTTAAAATTGATTTCCTATCATGACACGTTTTACAGAGGCTATTCTACACAGTCCCTCTGCCATCCTTCTAAACCAGGACCGTTTCCTCACTTTTCTTCTCTTTCATCTTCTCCTGTTTGCCCTGTGCAGGAGACTATTTCAAGGCAATGCCTTCATCTTCACTGCACATCAAAAGCAAAGCAAGGGAGGAGTGTTGCTCCTACCCTGGCAGCTCTCCATTACATTTTAAAAATCTCTTTTTTTGAACCAAAAAAGCACATCACTCATTTTATTTTGCTACTCGTCAAAGAAGTGCTGGTTGCTAACAGCAAAAAGAGCCACTTGTGAAACATGCCAGCTCCTGGCCTCATCCTGCCAGGAGCTCTGTCATCTCAGTTCCCACCAACGCTGCTTCCTACAAGAATCTGGACTGTGCGGGATTGGCCTCTCCCAGAGACTCAGATGGTGCTGGAGTTACGTTTCTACTTTGAAAACTGTATAGAAATCCTGTCACAACACCCTCAAAAATTAAGCTGAGCTTTTCTTTCTATTTATTTAGATTTTACCTCTTCAGTCACTTAAGAATTATAATCTTTTGTGCTGATGCTGGTCTTTTCATCCCCAAACAACATTGCTTGGCACCCTTGTCTGCAAACTCAATACATATTGCAAAGGCTGTGGTGTAAACTACCTTTCCCACCTTTGATCTTCTGTTGATGGTGCCCTTGATATTACTAGTACTGTACATATATCCCTTCATGGGCTCGTCAAGTTGGTGTTACATGCACTTACAGCCACATTCACACCTACAGAAGAAGTCAGCTTCAGACAGTGTTATAAAGGTAAAAGCCCAGAAGACTGCAGTCCCTGCAGAAATAAAATGCAATGAGCTGCCCACTGAAAGCCACTTCAATGAGGTGACCTGCCAAATACCACACTATGACCTGCAGCAGAAAGCAAATAGATGATGGGAAAGAGGAGCCTTGGGTGGTCCAAATTCCTCTTTGCTCACTCCAGATCCGGACACCCTGGCACTGCACTGCAAAGGCCAGGAGCATAATTCAGTGATGGCTTCTCAAGGTTATAGGCTTTTCTCTAGCCTGCCCTGTGGGTTATACTTATACTGTATTATGACAAATATACAGTCACACTCTCCTTGCTAAAGCCATGTCCTTTATGTGCCCTTGCCTCTTATCCAAGACACTTCAACTCCTTCCTGAAGAGGCCTGAGGAGGCAGCTGGGCTCCCAGGTAAGGCTTCCAGGAACAGAGTTGCCAGGGTGGGAGTAAGGAGCTCGTACACATGCTTATTTGTGCTTCACAGCTATAAAGGAAGCTGCAATTCCCTACCTTCAAAACTTGCAGAAATCATTAAAAGATTATTAAATGCCTGGGGTCCAATGAAAATTGGACTTTCTCTAATTTCTATTTTTAGACTCAATAATTGAACTCTTACTATTTCTATTCTGTAGGATGGAAAGCTCTCAAAACTCAGTGTTTGGACCAGAGCAGCTCAGGAAAACAAAGCAGCCTAACAGCCATACAAAGCCTGTCAGGGTTCAGCTCTTGAAATCCTGCCCTATGCTTGAGCTATAGCACCATACTTGGTCCCTTTTGTCTTCCCAAAATAGCAGCTAGCAGGGCTGGAGAAGAATGAATTCCTAAGTAAATCTCATGCAAATTGGAACCACACAAAGGAGGCTATTAAACTGCAATGGACATCAGCAGCAGCACTCTCAGACTTGCATGTCATGTTTGAAAAGGGGCTGATATTAATTAAAAACGAGTCCCTATGTATTTATGTTTCTTTCCACTGTGCTTTGTCATTTTAATCTCTGAAACACTGGATGTTTGTGACCATTTCCATTGTACAGTTTTATTCCTAATTAATACATGCACACAATCTTTATTAAGTTACATTAAAAATAATAAAGGTGTTTTACCATCAATATAAACTAACAAATTAGATTTTGTCTGTAGTTTCAATTTGTCCAATAACAATGTTTAAACATACTTGAAATTCAGCAGCACAGCTGTTAATCAGGTGGGAGTAGGACTGCAGTACCTTTGCACGGGTAATGCCACATGAAATAATGAAAATTTTACATTTATGTAGCACTTTCCATCTCCAAGGGATCCCCGAACCTATTAACAAGTACAGTAGAACAGACATATTTTGTGATATTTGGTCTTCCCTTGGGAATTTCCTTCCACAGACTCTGGATTATTTCATAAGCACTGTTCAAGCACTCAACACCTGTGATGCTGCTGCACAGAGAAAGTGGATCGGCTCCACAGAGGGCATGCAGCCCTGACCATTGGGTGAATGGCAGCAAATCAGAGTAAAAGCTCACTTGGTACCAGTCACCTCAGTTCAGCAATTGTTTCTATTTAATAAAATACTTAATCATATGTTTAAGTGTGCTTTAATGGTGTAGGCATGGCCTACAGCATCTGGCTGAATGTGAGTGCAGGGTTAACAAGGACCTGGGAAAAGTGTGGCAAAGAGGGCTGTCACTGCTGGCCAGTGAAGGCAGCTCCTCCCTACCATCTATTTGTTCTATTTGTCGTAATTACTTCAGGTAAGATGTGAAATAACCTAATAATTATTTTAGTTGGGTTTTACATGTGATGCAAACACTACTCTCAGACTCACTACTGTTTCCTCTGTTTAACAAATCCCCACATCTTTAACAGGTCTCACAACTTAGTTTTCTTTCCCTGTGTACTTTCCAGTTTTCCAGCTGAAAAATTTTCCAGTTGACATTTTCTACAAGGAACTACATTTTAAATCAAAGGAAGTTCTCCAAAATCTTCTGTGCTGAATGTTCTTACTTGAGTAGCACTCCATGTAATGGAAAGGCATCGCTGGGTGAAGCCAAAGGGAGAACCTCCCATCTGACTGCTCTTTAATGGAAGCAACAGCTTGTTCCCAAACCTGACTTTTAGCTGCACTGAGCAGAGCCTAAGGAGCACACCAATCTATGCATATAGCTTTGGCAGCTTGCCGTGGCAACCTCTCTTTTGGGCATCAGGAAAAACTGACTATATGCAATTCACTTTAATGTTTTTAAACTTCCTGTATCTGTAATGATGATTTTGTTTAAAAGAATGTGATTCTGGGGCTCATGGAAAAAGCATGAATACAGAAAAAAAAAAGATTTTCACATAAACTCTTTGTTTCAACACCAAAGTATTTCCAAGCTGTGTTCAGAAACCCGAAAATCATATTGATTTGTGGACAACACAGTAGCCATTGGAATTTTCTGTCTGAGGCAGTAATGTAACACTGGACTTTTCCCCATCATGCTGCAGAGGACACAGAGGATTTTGCCTAAGGCTTGAGCTGGAACATACTTTTTTTCTTTCCCCCCTATATTAGCAGTAAAGGATCATATTAACAGGTCTGGGAGATTGCAGCAGCCTGAAAAAATGATTGTCTTTTAAGAATATGAGAGCAAGGCCTAGGAAGAAATATCTGATAAATTCCATAAATGCCCACCAAGTGCTAAGCTGAGGACCATAAAAACCTTTCTCCAGCTCTCTAAGCTGTGTACAGATGGTAAACCATGTTATGAAGTATCATGATTATTTCAGCTTAAGGTTTTCTTTGTTTTTTACTTTTTCTTAACAAACGATAGAAGTCAGTGACTAATTCTTCACTTGCAACCAAACTTAGCTGAATTTAGAAGGGAACCATGACAGTTTGTATTTTTACTGCCTATGATGAAGTGCCAGGTTCCAGTTTTCTTTAAATGCCAGTTATCAGGATTCAATTTACCCCCTCCGAGGGGAATGTCTGGTATCATTCTGAGAATAGTAACTGCAATATATTATGTTAATTGAGCACTAATAAGCTTCACAGTGCTTTTGCTTCCAAACAGGAATGGAAATGTCATGTTTTAAACACAGCATTATGCACCTGTCTATACCTGTGCAACCTTATTGCTGAATGTGATAATCTGAGGCAGCAGCACAGATTTGCTGGGCGTTACAGATAACATAAGGAAAATCCAAATGATGTAACACACTCTTGTTTAAAGCCCAAGCCCCATTAGGGAAACTAGGAAATCCCACATGAAGTGTGCATTTCATCGAGATGGCCTCCCCTGTCAGCTGCCTCCAATGAACTTTAAATAATGAACTTTGAGGCTGTTGTCCCACGTATCATCAATCTTAAAGACAAGGAGTCTCCAGCAGTGAGTTTCTCTTCTGTTTAACTCTCAATAGAACTGTATTTCATGCAATTAATGTCAGATGCTGCTTGTGCATTTTGATCGTTTCATTTACTTACACACAAGAAATTATCATGGCCACAAATCCAAGGCAACTTTTGCACTCACTAAAATCTGGCAGTAAGCCTGCAAAGTTATACAGTCTTGAGAAGGCTCTCATGGATAAAAGAGGATTATACTAGTTACCCTAATTAATATTTTGTTATTAGTCAGGCTAGGTACAATGATCTTTGAAGATGATCATGAAGAATTCCCTCCCGTGTCCAAAGAAGGTGAATATATGCAACTACATGAATTCGTACCAGTACAGATTTTGAGTATAAGACATCACAGCTACCTTACATTTCACATTTTGGCATAGCAAAACTAGACAGGAAAGTTTTAAAGCTGCTTCAATTTGAATCTTTGCACTAGAAACACAACCCTCCCATCCCAAAACCAAAAATCTCATAATGTTGATTATTGAAACTTTCAATTAAGGCAATGATATCCAGAGAAAACTTCTTACTCCTCCAACTACTGACTGTACCTGTCAGTCCCAAGCAAACAACCTCAGTCTTGTGTGCACAATGAACACCCAGCTCCAGGGCCATCAGCACCACAGCTGCTGGAGGTCTGGGTGTTTGGTAGCCCCAAGCCTCCCACCACATCTCCCTGGCTACCCATCCTGCTGCTGAGGATGATCAGAGCTGTACCACAAGGTTCCTCACCATTGAACCTTTTCAAATTAGAATTTCCCATCTACAGTGACCTTTTATTGACGTGAGGCCTGTTACTAGCAGCACACAGCTACTCTGCTACTGCTCATCCATGCAGCTCTATTGCCAAAACCTGCCTTCTTCTTTCTCCCACGACTGTTAGGTCTATAAGCAGTTCTTCTACAAAATACTCTTCCTCTGCCATAGCACTATTATCTTAGAGTCATCAGAAAGCCACCACTCACTCTGCTTGTCCACAGTGAAACTAGCCTATAGTTTTCTGGTTCATCTTTAAACTGTTCAAAAATAATAAAGAATATGTTGTCTGGTACTTTTAAGTCCTCAGAAGCCTTTCTGGGGAAACTGTGCTTTCAAACAGGTCCTTTCATGGTTCACCAATCCCTTTATACATTCACACCAAGCAACAAAAGGGGGGTTTCCCTTTCCAGACCTGGCAGACATTATTTAACAAGATAAAGGTAAAAATTTTCCTAAGCCAGTAATATAAATGTGGAAGCATTTCACCTTTCCCCAGGAAGACCAAAACCTTCCTTCACTGATACAAACAGGCTCACCTGTAATTGAAGAGCTCTTATTGCAGCGATCCTGTCAATAAAAGGTCTCATTTTTTTCCTTTGTTGTTCTTCCTCTTATCTTTTTTAGAGATCAGATTCTTGTTTTAAAGCCAACATTTTATGTTAGAGTAACACCAATGCTCTAGCAGAAGCCACAACATACAAGTATCAGAAAAATGATAAATCCAAACCTCTCCCTGGGTGTCTCACACCAATGGGTACCGTCCTACATGAGTTAGAAGACTGAAGAACCACAGGTCCCAAACTGTGCATACTCAAGCCCTTGCAGGTTACTCTGGATTCTTTCCTGGAGGCCCAATCTTTCCCTCACACAAGTTCCACAAAGTCCACCTATACTGACTGACTTGTTTTGAAGTTATTTCAGAGGTACATTAAGAGGAAATTCTGAAGGACCAGACCCGACATATTCACATAGCACGTTGACACCCGTTACAAAACATCAGCTCTGTGGGCAAGATGCCCAGTTGAAAGGTTGGATGCTTTACACTGATGTTTCTAACATTTGTTAAAGGCTGTAAGAACTTTGATTAATGCTCTTTTTCAGCTGCCTGGTGACTAATACAGTTTTATAAATCTCTAAAAATGGACCAGTCCTTGATGCAAATTGAACATGTTCGCTCCCAGTGATGGCTCATACCTAGCATCCAGAAAGTAGGCCAAAGATTCCTTCCTCCACCACTAATACATATATATATATATATATGTGTATTTATATTACAGAGGGCCTACCAGTAGTGAGACAACGTGCTTTCCACTTCAATCTTACAGGACCTATAGTCATTCACTTGCAGATCAGAAATGTCAACAGGTGTCACTCACATACAGCTCAACCGAGCAGCAGATGCCAAGTAGGACTATTCCATACTACCTGGAAGTGTCAGACCTGGACAGTTCGATCTTGCCTCAAGTCAGCAGGGCAAGTCAGTAGGAGAAGGGTAGGTAGGACAGTAATGAACCCACAAGCATCAAAGCACGTTTATTAACTTCACACTGAAGTTAAGAATGTTCTTTGAAGCTTTACTGAGCTAGGTCTGTAATGATCAATCCAATCTAAAAAGGGAAAACGCACAGCTCATGCAGACGGGGAACTGGTGTTAAGTAGTAAGGAAAGTGTATGAGAAATCTCCTCCAAGTCCTCCCTTGCTCTAGTAAATCCATGCTCGTGCAACATTCGAGCAAACTCAGAATGTTTTCTGCTGAGGACTCTGTGGTAACATCTTGTTTGCAGGAATACACATTCCTCTTCTAATGCATAAATATAACTGCTTGTTCATTGCCAAGGTACACTGGGCACTGGGAATGATGCATCTGCTTTGAAACATCATGCCCAGTCATTAACACTTCTTATCTTGTAGTCAGATATTAAAGATACACGTTGTCATGAAAATAACCTAATTTATCATACACGACACTCATTTAGAAACCATCCTTGATTTTTAAAAACTGCAGGGGGTAGTAATATATTCAGTATATAAAAAAGCTTCTAAGTGATAGTGTAGAGTCCTTTTCTTCAACACTCCCTATAAAGAATGCTGCAGAAAAAATAAATAACAAAGCTTTTCCTTCTCACTGGGCACAGAAATAAACCAAACCGAATTCACCAAATGGATGGAATTAAAGCTGTGCTCACTGGCATGTGCTGTGAGGGCGTCACTCAGCACAGCATTTAAATGCATATGCTTGCCTCGAATGAGTTATGTAAGACTTGGGAGTAGGTTTAACATCAAGCATGTGTGTCTGTGTTTTGCTGCACGGAAGGTGTGGTAAACCAAGGTCTCTGGAGTTGATGCACCCCTGGGGGTATGGAGCTTGGCGGTGAGGAAAGCCAAGCGTGCCTTGCCCCTGCAGAGCCGCTCGACAGTTTTCATGCCTGATCCCTTGTGTTTCAGAGGAAACACACACGTTATTGCATTCTGGCTGTTTCTGCCAAAAGCAGTCTCCTGCAGCCATGTGGTGGTTCTCCTTCTACAAGGAACAGCAGCTGATACCTCTGTGTCTCACAATATATCTTACCCCTTTAAATCAAGTTGACTACAATACATAAATCTCCCTCTTGTTTCGAGCCTGTGGACAGGTTAGCAGATGTTTTCAACATCCAGGCTGAAACCATAAATGATGAGACAAACTTGGGCCTCTGGGGGTTCGTGTGAGGCTTCATGAGGGAGAGGAGCTGCCTTCTCCTGGGCTCACAGTGTTGCCCCAACACAAGCAACTGAGCCAATCCAGTGCACTTGGGAGGAGAAGGAGGATGCTTGAACCCCAGCAGGGGTGATGTGCCACAAAGGACAACCCCCCAACTCCCCTGTACGTTGTCCTGACTTCTGGGCTGTCTCCTCAGATGCCTGTGATTCCACAGGCAGAGCAAAACAATATAAAGGGAGCTCAGTTTCAGCTTTGAAATTCACTGAAAAATTACTTTTTAAAATGGATGATCCATATAAGTAAAAAGACTAAATGCCTGAGTCATTATTTTAGCCATCTGTCTAGTCAGCTTCTACTGCATAATTCCAACATGTAAAAACTTCACACTGAATGGATCTCTTCAAGTGAACCTCCTATTCCAGGTGATGCGTTTTACTCAGGTGTACAGAATTAATATGCACAGATTAGTGGCACCTGGAGGCCCAAAATCAGGAGCGAGTATGCACATTATTGTGTAAACACACAGCAAAAGCCTGACTAAGAGCTTGCAACTGTAAATACACACAGATAGAGAAAGGCACAATTGAAAGGGGCTTGCAGCAGTGACACCAACTGCCTGCTGCTCAGAGAAGGTGGGGGCACAGGAGGACGAGGGCATCTACCTCCTGCTTCCAGGTGGAAACATCTCCCTTGCCTCTCTTTAGTTTTTCATCTCAGTTATTTTTCCAAGGGAATTTCATCCCACTAAAAGTTGTTTGATCTGATGCCTAGAGAACAAAGCCCCTGAATGGGCACCAGAGAGATGGTCCTTGCCACCTCTGTCAGGGCACCAGCAGTACCATCTTTGCAGCTGTTATTTACAGACTGGTGATGCAGTGGGGGGTGTTTTCTGCTCATTAAGAGGCAGAGGGAGTGGGTCCACCGTTGTACTCCTTCCTTGCACAAATGGCACTGGGCAGCTACTGAATGAGGCAATGCTCCCTCATTAAGGGAGAGGGGCGACAAATGCAACTGTCATCCTTCTGTTATATTTTCCAAATGAACTCAATTAAGTTAATTAATTTTTTTTTCAGTGCAACAACAACAACAAAAAAAAAATCACAAGGAAGTAGCTGGAACACTACATGAGAATAAACATAAAACATCTCCAACCCAGTCATTAAGTGTTCTTCTCTGTGGCTGCTTCATTTGAAAAGTCCCACCCACTCTTCTCCCTGCAACCTTGTACCATTAATGCAAAGCAACATACTTTCCTAAAAGGGGAACTGCTGTCACACTTGTGTAATCTCAGCTGATGATGAATACTTCAAAAAAAAAATACCATGAGCATCACTATAAAAGTTTAAAGGAAAGATTATGTGACATGCTTTGGATATACAAGGATATGGGCATATCACTTTCATTGAGACTAAACCATCTTTTGAGGGAATATGGTAAGTTAAATATAAAGACAATTTCATAATTGACTATTTCTGGTTTGTCTACTGATAGAGTTTTTAAAATCAAATAGGATGCTAACTCACTAAGAGTTTTGAGCATGTGCCTATATGTTTTACCTACTATACAAATATTTAGAAGGTGGAGAAAGAGATAAGCAAAAAAAGATAGGAAAAGTAAAAAAGTTAGAAAAGAAAAAGGCATAAAAACAGTAACAAGGCACATAAATGATAAATCTTTAAATAAGATCCATTTAAATTATTTCCATTTCATTGCTGTGTTATTTTTTTTTTACATTAATGCAGATTGCACCCAGCAAAACAATACCAACTAAACTTTTTTTTCCTTCTCAAGAGATGACAGAGTGAGTGAACTTCAGTGCATGAAAAACATGTTCACTAGCAAAAAGACTTTTATGCTCTTTTATTGATGCATTAAAAAGAACCATGACAACAGGGAGGATGCCTTCTGTTTGGTGAGCCGTTATAGTTCTTTTACTGACAATCTCATGGATGCATTTGGAACTTCTGTATGAAGGTCAATCAAATGCAAACAACCTTCAAATGTTTTAGCCATAAAGCACATGTATTACATGCACAGTGACAATATAAGGTCCCTTTCCAGATGAGGGTTTCACCATGCCATGTCTTGTATGAGACCCAGGCTGAAAGGACATTCACTGCTTCAAGATGCCTTTCAAGCTGGTCAGGAGTGACATAAAATTTCATCTCAATGCAGCAAGGGAGTGACCTCAACTCAGCAGGAGGCCTCACTGCTACCTTCTAACAAAGCTTTACACAATCACTAGAAAAATATAATCTCTACTCTGTTGCATGTTCACAGTCGACTTCCTCAGCATCTCTGATACAAGTTTCACCTTGTGCTTTGCTCCCTCTAATGTCCAACCACCTAGGAACCTAATACACTTGTTAAGATACAGTTAACTGGAATTATCCTCTATTTGGCTGCGACACAGACAGTGCCAGTAAGAGTGAAGATAGGTTCTATCTTTCTGTCCCAGGTGTCTCATAACAGTCACTGAATGAATTCTTGTAAGACTCTTACAGTACAGTTAAACAGTATTATTGCATTGTTTCGGATTTAGAAAAAGGCATGTAAAAACCCCTGCCCTTCAGAAGTGGCTTCTGTTTTGATCCTTGGAGGCTCTGAATTGCCTATGGAGCCTCCAGTGAATTTATACAGATCACCTAAGTTGCTGACTGAAGTACTCAGATCAAGTGTCTAAAATTGGGATGTGAGCATTCCCTGTTGGAGATGGAGTTTCAAAGGTAGTGCCTAGTATTGTAGGAGTTTATCCAGGTGACACCATCAAATAAATCAGGAAAAGCAGACAGTGTTTACATGGGCACATCTAAACCGTGGTGTCTGGGAAATTTTCCCAGCTCCTACTTTGGATGTGTACTCTGGCCACATCCCAGCTTAGTGTCAGAGCAAGTGCTAAGTCCTACTGTCTCCTCTCCAGGTCTTGCTTTCAAGTGGAGGAAAACCTTGGTAACTCAGGAAACCCAAGTTATGCTCTCACACACTGAGTGACTAGGACTGCAGCACAGTCCTGTATGCTTTGGTGCCAATTAAATCACGTGAGACTCCAGACTCATAGAAAGTTGAAAAAACTCAGCATCCAGGAAGGTCTTTAAGGACCCAATCACCTCTGCTCTGTCATTTTGCAACCTTATCCTCTAGAATGCACATCATTATTATTTTTTAATTATTAATTAAAATAACTCTTATTTAAGGATCAAACTTTTGGAGTCTGGTGAAGGCTACAGCTCCTTTTTACACCCAGAAGCTCACAAGCTATCTCAGCAAGTGACCCTGCCCTGTGCTGGGAACAGCCCGGCAGCTGAGCCCAGCTCTGGTTCTCAGGCACTTTTGTTTCTAATATTGACAGAGGCCAAGATGGGTGCCAAAGTGCCTGACTCGTGGAGGAAATGGTCCATAACAAGTCCCTAACGCTGCCCATTACCAGGCCAGCCATTTGTCTCATAGTTCAATACTTTCCTGGCAACTACTGCCTCCACCCATGGCATGTCTGGTAATAAGCAAAGAATCCTGCTAGCAGCACTTTTGTGCTGCCTACCTACAGCCTGATATTCATTCACAAAAGCTTTCCTGTATATAAACTTAATGGATAAAGCAAATCAATACAAACAAAATCAGACACAGTCCAACTTTTTTCCCCTCACAAAGTACAGTGAGAATCTTGGGGTTTTGTCTGAGCTGCTTCCTAGGTCCAGAACACCTTAAGACAATATGGATACTTAAAATCTCCCACGACATTTCTAATGTAATTATGACACAGATGATTTCTTCAACTCAATTTATTGCCTGGCAAAGAGAATCTCAGTGTTGAAAACCAATGTGGTGCTGTAGTGCTGCAGACCATCAGAGGAACACAGGACAGCCTTTGAAACCAGTGTTTCAGGTGTCAGAGTTCTAGCAAAACTGCCTTTCGGTAACTATAAAGAAAGAGATGAAGCCAAACAGCTTAATGAGCTTGCTCTCTGTCAAGGTTCTCATTAGGCTTTCATGGCATCAGTAAAAACAGAAAAGGAGCTGAAAGCCAGGCTTTTGTTGGAGGGTCATTTTGATCTACCTGTTGCTGGGAAGTACAGTATGTTCCCAGTGACTCATGTTTTAGTGTACTGTCTTCTATGCTGTATTTCACCATCAATGCATTTCCCACTAAGGAAAAATAGTGAAAAGATGAGGAGAGCTAGAGAAACTCATGAATATTGAGTTCTCAAATGTCTGTAAGGGCACCACAACAGTGCGTGACCAAGGACTGGGTTTTTTTCATAGTTCTCTGTAAGCACTCAGGAGATCATTGAAATCTGGGACAAATGTTCATAAACCATTTGATATTTCTTCACTCAAAAGATTCTTACTCTGGATTTTTTCAGCCTACTTCACCCTGCAACACAGATCAATGTTACAATCACCAGGGGACACTGAGAAGTTCAATTTTCTGTCTCTTGTAAAATCATGAACGGAATCCAGCACCGAGGACCGACCTGGGGATGTCTGACAGTCAGACAGACTCAGGGCTCAGCTCCCCACCACGTTGCTGCACCTCTGTATGCTCTTTGGCAAGCTCTTTCATCCCTTATTGTCTGTCTTTATCCTTAAAGCTTTTGTTTGATGCCTCAGATCTGGCAGTTTTTCAGGACAGAAATTACTTATGTCAGAATGGTGCTCCACTCTCAATACCAAAAATGACCAAGAGATGTTTGCCAGTTATGATACAGGGTTGTCTGTATATTAAAGCTTTTCCTAGCTAGGATTTAGACACTGGTAACAAACTACAAGTCTGAAAAACTTAGCAGAAAATCTGCTACTGCAATGGGAGATTACTCCATTACCAGCATTATCCCCAGCACACATGTGTGAGTCTGAGAGGGCACCCGAGGAGGCAGGAGCTGCATTTTGTGGAGAGCGTGGGAGCTATAACCTTACTGATTTATGGGACACTAACTGCCTTGTGAGGCAGTACAGAGATCATCACTGACACTGTTTATCAGTCTGCTTTGAGCAAACCCCGTTAACAAATAGGTGTCCCCAGTGTTTATTAAGAAAACCATGAGCCACATGACAGAGATGGAACATTACAATTTCAGTTCTACTGGATGGCCTACAAACTCCATGCAACAGGTATTTCCAAGAGAGGAATGTTAATTAAATAGAATAGAGACACAAAGAGATAAGATTGGGACCATTTGTGTTCTCTGTACTGCTTGCATTACTTCCATGTCACCACACTTTATACTTACTTTTTCATACATTGATCTCTGAGCCTAAATTTTACTTCCTTATCTCCTCTTTGTCCATCTAGCACATAAGAAAGATTTATAGCATGTTACACAGGGTGAAGCTGTGAAAAAGCAGTTACCGTGGCAACACAGTATTTCTTTTCTGTATAAACTTGAAGTACTAATGCAGAGTAAGGCCAGAACTCCACGCCAACTTCAAAGCTGCTCTTTGTTCCTATTATGATGTTTTAAAGCAAACAAAATATTTTACTGCCATCAAGCAAGCATATTTATGTCATTAAAACCCTTTAAGACAACACAGCCCTCATGGCCAGTGGTTGCAAAGCACCACTACAGTCATAGCCTGCCATGCAACAAATACGTTATCACAAAAGAAGTATCTCAAGAGACATCCTGACCATGCACACCTGTGAAGAAGCACATGAAAGTGCAATAGGTCACTGCATACCACCACAGGAATTCAGTATTACAGGTCAATTTTGCAGTATTAAGATACTTCGCAGTTGAATTCCTACACGTTCCTCTATGGGATCACAAACCTTTGACCTACAAAGATGAATCATAGCTGTATTTTTCTCAAGGTGGAAAAACAGGCTCCATTTCAGTGAACCGGCATTATTCCTTTGCCATGCCATTTATCACAGATGACTTCATGTACGTTGGCTCCACTGTCCCCAAAGTTTGGCATTTCCCAGCAAATTGCATCTTAACTCAGAGGATCCTGCATTTGCAGTAGCATCAGGCAGCTTTACTATAGAAGTCACTGACAGATACCTTCAGATCAGGCTGCTTGTCACAAACCCTTCAGGCCCCTTCATGCCTCCTCAATTAACCATGGGCTAAACACAGTGAAAAGGTGACCACAACAGGGGGTGTTGCCTGCACCGTGGAGCAGAGACTCTGTTCTCTGTATGCAAAAATTTCTCTGCCAAAGGTGGGTAGGTTCTGTGGCCCACACACTGCACAGAGCCCAACAGGTCCAAAACAAATAAACACATGTGCACCAAGGTGGCCTAAACATCTGCTAGGACCATTTCTCCAGACCTTTTAATATAAAGCATTTCTTGATGGTGAAAAAAAAAAAGATCCAGGAGGAAAATAGTGTATTTACAGGGAAGACTGGATAAATGATAGGCCTACAAATATTGAAACAGCAACCTTTTTCTCTCTCCCTTTTTTCAAATGGGAAACACTACCATAAATAGTTTTATCTATAGGATACATCATTGACCTTGGAGTATGGAGACTCAAATGTATAATTCTCTGAGCTCAGTGTCCTACAGAAATATGGCCCTAGCACCTCCATTTCTCCATGAAGCATTACCACACAGCAGCGAGACTGTGCCAACTGAGCAGATTGACTAGTACAGGCATAAGCAGCCCTTCCAACTGCTTCATATCCTGATTCTGCTTTTTCTTTTCCCCATTGTGGTGTCTTTTTCCACAGCTGAAGTCCTTGCTATTGGCCATTGCTGCCCAACTCGCAGCTCCATGATGGGGCACCAGAGCAGCTCCCGTGCATGCTGCACTTAGAATCATAGAATGGTAGGGTTGGAAGGGATCTTTAGAGATCATCTAGTCCAACTCCCCTGCAGAAGCAGGCTCACTTGTCCTGAACTCCCTTTCCAAGTGAAATCACTAAGTCTTTTTTTATTATTAGTAAGGGCTGAATTTCCTGTGGTGCTGGTAACATGGAAACAGTCTCTGTTTTACAATATTAAAAACACATTTTCCATCTAGAATGGGGTAGAAAGAGAGGGAGAGAGGTACTGAGATCTACATGCATCCCGCTGAAGACAGCTGAGCCTCAGAAAGTCACAGATAAATATGAGGGGCATGGCGCTACCACCTTAGGGGAAAAATAAAGTGCTTTTTTGGCTTATTATATAAATTGCGAGGACACAGCAAATACTTGGTTTGCTATATAAGTTGTGAGGTGACCAACTGCACTTTCATCTGCTGAAGTGCTCCTGCTGCAATGTGCTACAGCATTTAGTGTACAGATGGGAACCAAAGCTTGGGCACTTTCTTCTCCAGTTATTGAGGGAATCTAATAGTGTTCCCAGGGAACCCAGCAGTAACGTGGTGTTATTAAGTGGAGGCCCACTTCTGACCTCACTAAGACTGATATCAGAACAGAGTCATTCCTTTTTACTGCAGAACTCCACTTTAATTCTATTTAGGGAGACAGCATGATCTCATAGGCAAGGCATCAGGAGATCTGGGTTGCGTTCCCTGCCATGCCATGTGATCACAACCAAAACATGTAAGTGCTCTGGGCTTTCCTTTTTTTTTTTTAATCTGCTGTATGCTGGAAGTGATCATTATTTACTGCCACAGAGTGCTCCGAGATCAATGAATGATAAACCCTACAGAAATGCTAAGTCTTACCAATGAACTGTGCAATTTTAACACTATCAGGATGATATAAATCATGACTAACCCCAGTGTCACCAACGTAATACAAAACCAAGCCTCGAGGTGATCTGAATTAGTAGTAAAGATCCTGGGAACAACATATGAGCCAGCGAAAGCACAGTTGAGTGCTCAGCACACGAATGATGTAATGGTATAATAGACTTTGACGTGGAAGACATAGTGCTATAGAAGAAAAAAAGCGAGTTCATCTCATTTTGTTCATATTGTGTCAATTTTCTTTTCCTTTTATGATTGCATTCTTTTGCAGACATATTCTACCTCCTTCTGTTCCTGCTAAGCTTTGTCTTGGTCTTACGGCCTCCTCCCTTTCTCTCCTCTCTAAATTCATGCTGGGCGTAAAATTGTCTCAATCGTTTAGAGAAAGATTTACTCTTCTTGGCCCGATGCTCTGCTTCATTGTAGGTCACCAGTCCTACAGCAGGGAGATTTAGCATGTGTTTCATAAAATATTTTAACTCTTAGTTCATGTTTGTATTCTTTTCCATTTCTTTTATTTTTCCTTTCAATTAAATTTCATCAGTGCCACTGGACTGGTACCTGGGGTCTAAAAATAGCTCATCCATCAATGTCCTACACCATCATGCTCAAGGTAGTAAATAAAAATCATCATTTTATATCAGGTTCCTTCCTCATTATTCAACATTCTATAAGAAAGTCAGATGTCAAATGAGCATTGCTGGCTATACCTTGAATGTGATTTAATCTTAGACTAGCATCACTGTATCTATATTAATAACCAAAGTCCCAGCAACGCATCATATTGGTGTTCTGAACACTTAAAAGATGAAAGAAAACAAAAACATTTACGTATCAGACATTTACAGATCTTGGACAGTTAAGCCAAGACTTACCATCACAAGAAATGCCTATTGCAACAAATAAAACTCATGACACCAGGGGAAATTAGTTGCTAAAAACAAAGATGCCACTGTTTAGAAACAATATTCACAGACTCATAGAATAATAGAATAGTAGGGTTGGAAGGGACCTTTAGAGATCATCTAGTCCAATCCCCTCGCAGAAGCAGGTTCACCTAGATCAGGTCACATAGGAACATGTCCAGGCAGGTCTTGAAGACCTCCAAGGAATGAGACTCCACAACCCCTCTGGGCAGCCTGTGCCAGGGCTCCCTCACAGTGAAATAGTTTTTTCTTATATTTAAGTGGAACTTTTTGTGTTCCAAATCCCAGAATCTCAAGGGCTGGAACGGATCTCAAAAGATCATCCAGTCCAACCTCCTTGCCAGAGCAGGACCACCTGTAAGATAGGAAATAAGGTAATACTGAGGTGCCTCTCAGGGCCTCTGGTCATGAGTAGGTACCCACTCCACTCCCAGGAGATGAGAAACTTGAAATGGAAGGAATATTAGGTAAAGAGATTATGGTGATTCTGACTAGTTATGATTCTTAAACACCCCAAGCCACACTGTCACAAACATGCTGGAAGCTGTTATTATTAGGATTACAGATATGATGGAGTGACTCCAGTTGCAGTTCTTCCATTAAATGCAAAAGGCTTTTTGAAAGACATAGTTTTGCTGTTAAAACTTGATGGCAAGGTTAATACTGTAATACCTGTAAGTTACCTCAGTAACTTACGGCTCTTCCTATCTTTTTGAAGAAGGAAAGATAATTGAGAGTTACAGAACAGACATATCTTCCATCAGCCATAACCTCCAACTGTATGGTGGGACATGATCTCTGCAAGAGAACTGCCAGGTCCACAGCAGGATTCAACACAAACTCTGCAAGCCAGACCAGTGTCAAATGCATTAATAGACTCAGCTTAGAGGAAAAGGTCTTTAACTCTCGGGTGTGTATCTTACTGCCAGACTAAACAGAGAGGAGATTGAAGTACCCTTTTAGTGAACAGGGGTTTAAAATCCTCCTGGTTTTCTATTTTGGGTAGCAAGTTCATTTGCCCAGATGGAAGAAATGAGCTCCTAGGAAGCTCTGCTTATATAGCCAGGTAGGACTAGTGACAACTAATATAAAACACTTCAAAACACTGCAAGTGAATTTGTTCTGCTTGATTTTGAAAAAAAGAATCAAAAGCATTTCCAGCTTGCCATTGCCAAGTTAAATTTGGCCTGTAACAAAAAATCAAACTCTTAATAAAACCAGAAAGCGCAGGTAAGTTCCCATAACCAAATATGATTGAGCTGTTACAGCTCAGCAATTTACTGCCCATCCACTGAGTTGCAATAACTGTGTGTGCACTTAAAGCCCACTTCAGTACTGAAATAAAATACATTTGCTGAAAACGTGCTTCAGGGGATATCTGCAGCTCTTTCACGGAGGTTTAAACCCACCACGTTAGTGATTGGAGCAAGCTAAGTGCACACTAACAGTAGATTAGCATGTTTGGCCTGATAAACTAGAATTGTGATAAGCCACAGCTATTTGACTGCTTCTAACCACGCAAATTCACCATGACCCTGTTAGCTGAAAGACTAGGTGCTCATAGTGACACCAGTTCAAATTAAATCTGTTGCTGATTCAGAAAGAAATAGTCGAGTTTGACAGTCACAGACAGACCAAAAGCGTGTGAGATATCTACCCTATGGGATGCGTAGTGTAATGAGACATTGAAGCCAGTAGAATTATAAGGTCATGTCAATCACAGTTCTTGAGGTTTCTTTTAAACATATATATCTGAAGATTTGAAAACAAAACATGTTTCTGCATATATTTTTAGAAATTAATGGTCCACTTTGTGGGGTTTCTTAATGCTTGTGTATGCAAATCTACACGTTAATCACTTCTGAATCACTCCCTGGAATACCATATGTATGATAAATATTTCATTCCTTGCATTGACATTACAGGTTGAACACTTTCATATTCCTACCACGTTATTAAAGCTGTGAACAGTGGGAAACAGACCAAAAGAATCAATTACACTTGATCATTCTCAACCATACCCACTGCAAGGATAAATCTGCCAAAGGGAAAGAAAACATGACAATGCAAGAAGGTACAAAGAGCTTGAGAGATTTCTTTGGCATTATGTCACATTGGCAACACCTCCTGCATCACAGAATCATAGAATGGTAGGATTGGAAGGGACCTTTAGAGATCATCCAGTCCAACCCCCCCGCAGAAGCAGGTTCACCTAGATCAGGTCACATAGGAACGCATTCAGGCAGGTCTTGAAGACCTCCAAGGAAGGAGCCTCCACACCCTCCCTGAGCAGCCTGTGCCAGAACTCCCTCACCCTCACAATAAAATGTGTAAGAGGTGAGGGAGTTTCCAACAGACTTTAGAAAATCCTTCTGTGGTCTCAAAGCATGTAAGTGGAGAAGCATGGACACTGGGAGAGACAACCATTTTTTCAGCACCAATAACCTTAAGGAAAATAATTAAGCCATGGGCATTTGTCCAAATATCACTGGGGGCTTGAAGCATAATTATGACCTTTTCCAGTGAATTCAGAGGGATAAAGTCAAGAAGCAGGTGAGAGAAGCCCACCTCATAGACAGGGATGAAAGACCTGGGGACAGGTAGGTTTCTCTTCCAGCAAACATCCACGAGGTCTGACAGCAAAGCTCTACTTCTGCTGGGCTGAGATCCTGTTCTTAGGACAGAAGTGTTTGCACAAATGTGGTCCAATGGGAACTTTGCACAAACCCTCTTCATCCCAGCACTGCCATCACGACTTTGGACTGGTTGAAAAGCCCCAGACACCAACTTCCTTCAAAATCTTTCACTCTTATGGTGCCCTAGAGTCTCACTGCCACTGTTCTGCCACCTGTCCTCTGCAAAGGGAGAGCAAACTGCCAATTTCTCTTCCAGCTCTTTTCAGTACAGAGAGTCAGAGCTGTACTGATAGTGATTTTTTCATTGCTGATAATTCGCAGATTATCCAAATGCATTCTATCAGGAGAGAGAGAAGAAACTAATATAGCACAGCACTTAAGAACACTAATTGCAAATTACTCTTACATTTTACATCGGTCCTTTCTTAATTATGGCATCTTTCACTCTGCTCAGAAAAGTGCAGTATCTAGTAATGTATTTCTCCAATTATTAGCATGAAGTTGCAGGGAAAGGGTAGAATAGTAGCCTCTTTGTACCTTGACCTGCTCTCAGCCTGGAGATTTCCCTGAATCTCCATCAAGCTTTTCTATTTGTTTTCCTTTCTGACTTAAAAATGTCATTCTTAAGAGATATTTCTTGAACCAGGGCTCCCTCACTAACACTCCTTTCCAAACGAAAGGGTGTAGCAGGAACCTGGTTTCCCTAAATAAGTAATTAAATATTTTATTTCCCATTCATTTCCAAAGACCCTCACGAGTGAACCACTCTAAATTCTGCAAATTTCATCTTTCTACCTCTTTTACTGCAAGAAAATCCTTGTTGCTGTTTTCTCTTTCATCTGCTATTTTCCTTAGTACCTGTATGAAGGATGGAAAGATGCTGAAGCATGTGCTGCCACCTCAGTTCTACACATAGTACACCACATTTTTCAAAAGGCATCCATGACTATGAGCCTTTCAATGTCTTCTTATCAAGTATGAGGATGTCCACGACAAGCTCTCATGAACAGTGTGCTCTAAGCATTTGCACCAGTTCCTGGCCTTGGTATTGAAAACTATGCACATGACACATTAGCTTCTGTACCCAAAGCAAATGGCCACCTTTGAAAAATGTTCCCAAAAAAAATATTTTCCAGCACTATATGTCAGTGGTGAGGCTGGAATGTGAGCTAAATTCTTCTTGATTTAATGCCTTGGATGTTGGCTTGCTCCCTTGCTCCTTGGGAACACTGCACTCTAAGATCTCAAATCTGAATTTTTAAATAACTCAGAACATTGGCACAGAGCTGTTCATTTTATTCTACTGCCTAATATTTTCATCAGGCTGCAATTAAATCATGTTTAGTGTATAGACCTGACATGGAAATAAAAGTGCAGTGCAGCTCCAGACCTCCTGCTCCTCTAAGCAACACAGTCTTGCTACAGGATCTTCAGGTGTCTGTATTTAAGCCACTCAGGTCTCTCACCTGTAGCCTCTTGACAGTATCACCAAGCTAATAAGCTAAATAAGGCACCCTTCTCACTCCAGACAATTAATCACATATCTTTATCTGACAGGCACAGGCTTGAGATTATGGCTCTAAGCAACCAGTTTTTCTTACCTCAGAGAAAACTAACAATTAATACAGAGGAAAACAAAAGGAAAAAATGGCCTCAACCTCACTGAAAATCAGCATGGCTCTTTGAAGAGATTTTTCAGCTTGTACTTCACAGGATGTGTATCCTCTTACTGACGAAAAACCTTAGATGATCTTTTAGGTTCTCAGATGTGTTGGCCTGTAAATCTCTTTGACCTAACAGAACCTAGAACTGAACAAATGATAATTTGTTTTGCTTGAGTTCAACATTGGACTGAAAACAATTAAAAATTTCACAGAAAACCCAGTACTGTCAAAATGTCTATTTCAAAGAAAAGGTGAAAGGGTTGATGGAGACTTTCTCTCTCCCTCTTTTCAGAAGCAATCAGGGTCCACATTGGTTGCCAAATCCTTCCCTTTAGTAAACATCCTTGAGACCAGTATGTTACCACAAAACATTCCAGTTTTGATGCTGTGAGTGTATGGACTCTTGTTCTTTTTTCTGACCATTCCTAACAGAACTGCAATCCCAGCAAAGCGACTCTTCCTGGGCATCCTTGACTTTCCCTGTCACTGGCGGAGGAAGCCTGTTTTTGCATTTCCTTAGATAATGCAAAATAGGGAACAGCCTTAATGGTGAAACAACCCTCATAGATAATTAAACAAAAAACCTGGCAGACTTTCAGACATGCATCTACCTGCCTACGAATACAAAGCAGTTTGCTTGACAGTCAGCTAAAGCACTGGGACTCCTGGTTGGGTTTGTGCTAGTCTCCTAAAAGACTTTAAACAAATGTTTATGATAGATCAACATTACCCTGCTCCATTAGACTTGTCCAAGAGCCATAACACCCACTTCGGTCTTTGATGACTCAAGTAAAAATCCTATCTCTAGTAAAATCCTATCTCAAGTAAAAATCCTATCCTATCTAGTAGGGTGCTCCTACTAGATCTTTCATCTATGCAGTGCCCAAGCCCATTTCAGGGTATTTTCACTGTCAATTCTGTGCACCCAGGTACAAACATCCAGGTTATTAGATGGTGCTGCTCAATTGCATTTGTAGCTGGTTTCCCCCACAGGATTTCCACTTGTTCCAGACCGTGACTTTAACACTGACAGACCTAGCATGGGATCTATTAACCCTACAGACTCTAGGCAGGTAAAAATGAACAACCTTCCTCTCTTACCAGCAGCCGTAACAGCTGAAGTGTTAAGAGTGTACTGAGGGCAATGCTCTTTTTAACAGCACTTGGCACGATTAAGCTTTATTAATTCAGAGCTGTTATGTTACAGCTTCATTTGTTTCTGCCAATTTTGTGTTTTGAAGGGTGCAGAAAGCATGAAGGAACAACAATTTAAGTCAAGCTCAGCAGATGGAGAACGAATACCTCTTATTCTCTCCATCACAGCTGAAAACAGAAATATTCCACCTCCCAGAGACCCCTTGCCAAAAAAAAAAAAAAAAAAAGAGGGAAAAAGAAACACCTCAGTAGTTACCAGAGTGTATGAACCATCATAGACAAGTTTGTCTCTTTGCAATGTTGCACGGGGAGATGTTGCTGAAAAGAAGATAGGCACCTCACAGCACCATGAACAGTGGTGAGTAGTCAGCGTAGTGAAACACAGCTTCTGGAGACTCAGGCTCCAAGCCAAACCAGCACTTTTCAGCCCCTCCTTTTTTTTTTTTTTTTTTTCCCCTAACACTCTGGTTATAACAAGGGGAAAGCTGTAGGAATCTGTGTCCCTAACATACCAAGTTGCCACCAAGTGTGTGAACTGGTTGTATTTCTACTTTTCTGTACATGGCTCTTTTCCCTTCTGTGTATCTGGCAGCATTTCACCTCTGCACCAAGGAACAGGACAAAACCTCCCTCAGGTATTTAGTACAGGAAGCAAACACATGCTCAGGTCTAATGACTAAACACTGGCACGGGCAGACCACACTGCAATTAAAGGATCATATAGGCTGATGGTAGGGAAAATATTGATGAAGATCTGTTGTAGTGGGTTTGTGTGGTAGCAAGTAGGTTTTGGTAGCAAGGAGCTACAGAGGCAGCATCTTTAAACAAAGAACTGTAGAAGCTTCCCCTGTATCTGACAGGGCCAGAGCCAACTGGCTTTGAGATGGACCTGCAGCTGACCAAGGCTGAGCCAATTGGTGATTGAGGTAATACCTCTGTGATTAATGTGTTGGAGAAGGGGAAGAAGTTGCTACGCAGATGCTGAACTGCAGCAGCAGCAGAGGGGAGTGAGAATGTGAGAACATCTCCATTGACACCAAGTTCTTCAGTGGAGGAGGTGCTCAGGCACTGGAAGAAGAACTCCCCTGTGACCTGTAGTGCAGCCCACAGTGAGGCAGCTGTGCCTTTGCAGTCCATGGAGGCTGCAATAGAGCAGAGATTGACCTGGAGCCTGTGGATGGCCACATGCCACAGTGAGTGGATGCCTGAGAAAGGCTGTGACCACATAGCGAGTCCATGCTAGAGCAAGATCCTGGCAGGACCTGGGAGCCCATTGAGAGAAGAGCCCACACAAGAGCAGGTTTGCTGCCAAGACTTGTGACCCTGTGAGGGACTCAGGCTGCAGCAGTCAGTACCTGAAGAACTGGGGATGACCTGGAGATGACCCACGTTGGGGCAGGGTGTGAGGAGCTGCACCCAGTGGGAAGGACCCATGCTGGAGCACCTAGTGAGGAACTGTAGCCTGTGGGAAGGACTCATGTTTACAACTCAAGGGTACTATTTGGGCACACCTGCAATAGCCCTATCACATGCCCTAATGTCATTATGGCATGCTAAACCTGTAGGTCCTGGTAGAAACCCCCACATAGGAAGTCCTACAGCACATGGTGATGGGACAGGAAACACAGAAAGCAATAACCAGCCTGCGTCCAGATACTGAAGGTATAGAAAGGAGAAAGCAAACGCCAACAGTCCCCTACTCACAACGTCCCTGAAATCAGAGAAGCTGAAGCAGAACACGGTGCAGGATCCTACCCAGGATGGATTTTTGGTTTTCACTCTGCTCTTCAGCTCACTGCACAAAGTACTCACATACCACAGTAATGAGCACAGTATAGAAATGCCTCCAGAGGTAGATTAGATTAGAGACAGCCAAACAAGAACACTGCAGCTAAAGGGATAATTCCCCTCCACAGGGAAAGGGCAAGTCCCAGCACTTCTCTCTCTCTATCAAATCACTTCTAAAAATAAACCTGGGCGACGGATCCAGGCCTAATAGCATGACAAGAGTTAAACTGCAGCACTAGAGGCCCATCATGCCTCATGCAGCTACAGAATTGATCTACTCAGAGGACAGGTATACTAGCATTTCTCTGCCATCTTCCACCATGAGCAGTGGCCAGGATGTTCCACCAGCTCACACTGCCATCCTCCATTTTGAAGACCTACTTTCTAGCCCTGCCACCTTAGTATCACCCAGGAAGGCAGGATCCAAACTCTCCTGTCAGTTGAGGCTAGGGTAATGCAAAAAAACCCCGAATTTGTTTGATTCCCCTTCAAAGGAATTGTAGCAGACACATTTTTTCCTGCCTATGTAAGAGCAGGAATAAAATCAATGTTACAGCTAATACACCCTTTCATGGGACCAGAGTAATCGGTAGTAGCCGTCTGTGCTGCAAAAGAACACTTGGCAAACACACAGTGCTTTAGGGTCAACAGAGAGATGTCATTCCTTCCTACATAAAATCATTAACACTGACGCCATGGATACACTACTCATAATGCTGAGTAAATATCCCAGAAAGATTAATAATATTTTCACTGAACTGTCTATTTAAAGGAATAGAGAAGCTCCATTTCATCCCTAAGCTGATAATAGAGTCCACGTGTGAAAACAATGAAATAATAAAAGCGACATGAGTGAGATTTCAGTGAAAAAGCTTTACCCAAGGAAAAGTTCCTACATCAAAGCAGGCAGATAATCTGACAGTATTTGCTTCTACAAAGCTGGATGAAGTTACTTAATGATTTAAACAAGATATAGTATTATAATTTTTATTAGTCCCTAAGGAGCTACAGCTAAGCTGCAGGGGAATGTTGCCTGACTTATCCTGGGAGGAAATCTAAGGTAATTGTCATTTTTTTTCATGACCAGAAGTGCAAACAAATAACTGATTTTCAAAAATTGCAATTGCATTCATCATTAGTGGGTTTGTTGCAAAAGTACTCATGAGTTAAAGTCTGCAAGGATCCAACCAGTTTTCCAAAATCAATGGGAGTAGCAGGTTCCATCCTCCCTCATGCTCCTCATTCTGCTGTTGTGTTCCTTGACTAGCGTCTCACATCAGGGGCATTGCCAGCAGCTGCAGGACAACAGGAAGAGCAAGATACTTCTCAGGCAGGATGTACCTGGACTCATGAAGTAAGGAGCAACCTTTCCAGCAGGAAGAGTTTCAAGCTGGCCACCTCTCCAAAGAGCAACAAAGCGCTAACTGAATTTTTCTATTCCAAGAGGCTGCAGAGAAAACTAATGGACTTTCCTTGATTGCTTAAACAAGTGGTATACATGGCTTTTAAGGGATAAGTATCAGTAATAAATGTGTGCATTAAGCAGCTCAGCTGCTATCAAGTGAGAGGCATTCCTTGTCTCTCTGTTGGGCAGTTGGATTTTCTCCATTGCATCTGACACATGCCAGTAGCAAAGATATGAGAGCGGTACAGGTGTTGCCATTTTCACAGCAGTGAACTACACAGTAATTAGGTCACAAGTGAAGAAACCACTGACAAAACTAACCACTGATTTGCTACCATTTTGGTTACATTCTTAACAAGTTTAAGGCTGGACTTGATCTTAAAGGTCTCTTCCAGCCAAAACAATTCTATGATTCGTTTTCTTCTCTCCCCTTTTATCACTTGCCCAATCCCTACCACCATCAGCATTTTGTTCAGCAAGGTACCTACACATACGGCATCTGGGGACAAACTGGCCTTGCAGTTCAGCCCTTCATCTATCTCCTGAGTTTTCCAAGCCCCCCAGACAATGTAACTAAGGATCTCCAAGTTAAACATCTGTCAAGAAGAAAGGTAAGACAACAGTAACTCAACCGGAACAGAAACTGGCACATTAGGGCTACAAACATATTTGTAAAGTGAACGTGCTGTCATGTAATCCCTACAGAACTGGAAAGATGTTGCCTATTCTTTAAGCATAAATGTTATAGCTCTCCCTTGGCTCTCTTTATGTATGTAATCCTGGTCATAATTACATGCATATGTTGGGTATTATCTATAATTCAATGACAAGCGATAGATTTCATTTTCGTTCGGTCACTGCCGCTCTGTATGTTTGTGCTGCATAAAGCACAGACTTACTTTGCCAATCAAAATCTGGTATCTGAGATCACTATGGTCAAATACACTCTTTTTTTTCTTTTTTTTTAAATCCTTCAAAAGCCTTTTTCTTTATCCTCAGTGCTCAAAATTCCTTCCTTCTGCTTCTTTTTCTTTTCTGACTAGCTAACTTCTTGATCCTAATGTATGTACTATGCTTATCACTAAAACATCTGAGTAGCAAAGGAGCCAGGACAACTTACAGAAAAAAACCGTGCTCCACTCCAGAACTCAAATGCACTCACCAGATCTCTCAGGGGCCTCCTATACACGGCTCAGTTTCTCACACCAAAAATCAGGTTTCACCCTTTCCACTGTAGCACTAGGGTTGCAGCACTGAAGTGCAAGAAAGTCTCAGGATTTGGTTTAGAAGCAGAATAAAATACTTATTTGTGAGCAACACATCAGGAAAGCAGCCCTGTATCTTCTCAGTACTTGGAACATTTGCCTTAGTATTAAGCGAGGGATCAAACTGAACTTTGAACATACATCAGAAAATCTCCTCTGCAAGAAACTGATGACAAGTCATCACTTCAGTCTCATATTAAACATATATTGGCAATTTTTAAAAAATAAAAATGCTGCAGTAGACAACTAGAAATTTTAAATGTCCAAAACAAGAGCTAATGCACCAGGCCACAGAAACTTCCTCAGGTATCAGAGCTGGAAGGAAGAAGAGTCATCCGCCTATAGACTCGTAAAACCAAAAAGACTTCAGACAGTATCTTCTCTCACTTAGAGCAGTCACCAGCTGCTCAAACTGTCCTACTTCCTCTAATAGCTTGGGGACAGCCCAGTCTCCTGAAACACTCATTTTGAAAGTCCCTCAGGTCTAATAACAATGCAGGTATGCATCAGTTTATACCATTTACACTGTTCATAGCACAACCAGCCTATAAAACAAGAACTAGCCTCCTGAAGAGATCCATGAGACAAAAAATACATCACAGAATCTTAAGGGTTGGAAGGCACCTTGAAAGATCATCTAGTCCAACACTCCTGTCAGAGCAAGACCACCTAGAGTAGCTCACACAGGAACTCATCCAGGTGGCAACAAACTATAGCTGGGTTTGCTTTCTTCCCCTATTGTTACTGAACAATCTACTGACATGCCTCTACTTTTAGTTTTACTTGTAAATTCATGATGCAGTAATCAAAAATACAAGGAGACTTATTGTTTCATTTGTACCTGAAGGAACTGCAACAAACAAGGTATGTCCATAGGTGGGTTCCTGGGTAAATGACTATCAGAGTGCATATAACTGGGAAATCCAGCCATACTAGCCAAACTATTTAACTTGATTTTACTCAATAAATATTGCATCAAAATTCAGAATGAGAAATAGGAAGTTTGTACATGAGATTTATGTTTCACTCTATGATTCACATTATAAGTGGTTTGATTAAATATTTATCCTAATATCCACTTGGGTTAAGAATTACACCAATCTGTCTGTACATATCTATGCAGAAGCTCTTAGGAAATCTTATTAATGCACCAGAAATGTATTATCAACCTTCTGGTTTTACTCTAAAACCATATTTTTATTCTTGCTAAAAAAACCCTGCCAATATAATTTATTCCTTGTCACCAGTGGACTACTGATCTTCACAGTTGTTGCTCATGGGCTAAATCAAGAGAGGTTTGCATAAAAAGAGAATGTGACTTTTCAGACTTCTGAAATACCTTCAGAAGCAGAAGTTCAGTAGAGTGAACATTAAAGGAGAACTTTTAGAAGGTTGTAAGTAAGCTCTGCTGGTTCACAGTGCCCTTTGATACGTTTCAAGATTTAAATTCTTTGAATCCTACACTTCTTATAGTTCAGTTAACAACATACTCTTTCTGCTACAGGGAGTGATTATGACAGCTGGGCTTTCGTCAGATTAAAATCAGCCTAAAAGTATGTTATTTTCCTGAGAAGACAAAGAGGTCAACAACATTTACATGAAAACAGGTCTGAATAATTTAAAATGGCAGGTGATGTTGAGAGACATTTAAGACTTGCTCTTAAAATTGTTTATGGTTCAGACCCTGAAAATAAGCTCAAGTTATCCATTCCACTATCATTAGTCATATCGTGAAACAGAAGCCACAAATCATGATGGAATTTGTTGATTACTGGTAGCTGACAATGACTTTAAATTGGAGCTGAATTTGAGGAACTTTGTTGTCAGCTCTCACACTCTTTGAATCATTTGGTTATGTGGCCCTCACCTTTATTTTTCTCCCTGTGAATGAATTTAGAAGTTTATCTACCTCTGTAAAGTATTGTAAAGTTGAGAAACAAAAGGCACTATATGTATTCCCCTTGGGTTGCTGTTTATTAATTAATGTAGAAAACCACATATCTCTCAATTGTTTTTTTTGTTTAGGAACACAATAGACAGCCTTATGAAAGAGCTTCAAGCTTCACCTCTGCTGATTTGACAGAGGAAATATCATATTATTCAATACAAAATGGCAAGCACATTCCATTGGTCTGTCTTTGCCAGAATCTATCAGTAGGCCTGCAAAGTTGTATGTAGTGAAAAACGTTCCAAATCTCTCATCTGCTTTACTACAGCTTCTGTCTGGTTCTTTCAGCCAGTTAGCTAAGAGTATCTGCTAACAGTGATATAAATTAACAAGCTAGACACTTCTTTTAGTTGAGGAATGGGATGCAAAATGAATGAGACTTGTCTTGCTTTTTTTTGCCTATTATTTCTTAGCAATAGACAGACGATTCTAATTCTTCAGATCACCAGATCAGGTATCAGTATCACCGAGCTAATTTAACTGGAGAGAATATATTAACACAGATCCTACAGGATCTCCTCTGTGCTAAAAAAAACCCAAACCCTCAAGACAGGTTTCCAGTCTCAGTCAGGTCACAGACAGCTTTAAGCAAGGCGCCTTACTTCAGCATGCTTTTTTTTCCTCATCATTAAGACATATATAATAAATAGCCCTGCATCAACAAAAATGTTTTGAAAGTAATCTTGGTAATTTTTTAGGTCTTAAAGTACAAGATCTGGAAATTGTTGTCAATGAATTGCCTTACCAACTCCTTTAGTTTTAACTACTTCGTTATCTGCAGAAATAATCAAACCATAGGTACCAGTGCTTTGAAGCAAGCAGAGACTATCACAAGCATGGGAATTCAGATCCACCACTTCAAACAAGTTGCAGTTCTTGAGAAATGAAGCTACATGCTGTGGTCACCTTAGATTATTTACTTCAGAAAGACACTGAATCTTTATTGAAATACTCTGGGTAATTAAGAACTTGCCACATCCACTGGTAAGATACTGCAGATGCTACAACCGTGACTGGTAAAGCGTTACCCATTTTTCCTGTTTCAATTTATCTGACTTCAGCTTCCAGACAGGGGATCTCAACATGCCTACTAATTAAATGACTCTAATATAGTAGATTTTCCTTTCAGTCTTCATGGGTTACTTCTTACCCTTGTGTTCACAAAAGGTTTTAAAGGCCACCACAACAGTGGTCTCAAGAGTTGTTGCTGTCTAGAAACCCTTGAAGCTCTTTCTCGTACTTTTTCATACGTGCAAAGCCATGTTTGCTTTTGTCTGGCAAGATAGACCAATGCATCCTGGCACAGACTCATTGCATAACTGATAGGGCACAAACTGCCCTAACTTGCTTTTAAGTACTGCATGGCATCCAGTCCTAAATATTGTTATCCAAGAAGACGTTTCTGCCATCAAACCCAGGCAATATGGCCGTAACCTCTGTCCCCAAAGACAGAGAGGCTATTAAAGGAGAAGCCTATGTGGCTCTCCAGCCTGCTTAGGGTTATCTGTTATGATCCATTGTTCGGAAGAAGACAATCTGACTAGATAAACCAGATTCTCTTTTTCCCTACTTCTCTGGTTCGGTGTTTCATAAAGAAACTATTAAAATAACAGATTACAGAAAATATACTCAGGTATTTCTCTCTCTCAATTCATCATGTCAGAAGCTCTCCCAAATCTGTCTGCTCCTGAAAGTTTGCAGAACTGTAATTGTGCAGCTATATGCTCAATAGCTCAGTGCACCAGTATTTGCAACACATAGTTTCTTTACTCTGCATTGATTAAAAGGAAGGTTGAGTGGAGACCAGCACTACATGCTGTCTCCAGGCTACTTCTCACGCAAGGTGGGGCTGTCAGACACAAATAGGATAACTCTGCCTGTTGTCCACTGCAGACATGACAGCCAGGATACTAAACACATATGGAGGTGAGCATTTGTCACCCTATGTGCAATCATACCAGCTGCCTTCCTTTTCAGCTTGACTTGATCAAGTCACCAAGTAGTGCCATGTCAGCATCTCTTCCTCAGCAAGGAACAGACATGACAAATCGTTCCAAAGAACTAGGATTGTGTAGGATTTACCACTGTTTTCTCTTGACTGCCTTTTCTCCTTACTGTGAGTCATGCAAGTGCCTCTGCAAGGTACTAAGGTTTCTCCATTGCTCTGGGAACCCAGTACTCCAAAGCTACAGAAATATTCAGCTCACCTCCATTCAACATGAGGATTTGCAGTTGCCAGCCAAATACCTAAGCAAAGACAGGTTTTCAAAAGCCAATGTGGTATTAGCATTTAATAAGGAGAAAAGAAGGTTATTCTCTCCAAACAGCTTGAGAGTACTCCCCACGATGGAATTGCTGATGGCCTGCTGCACTCAACAACTCTGCCTCTCCCTCACCAGAGATGTTCTTAAAAAGGCAAAGCTCTGGCAGTAGAAAAAGACTGAAAAAAACAACTACCTCCAGAATAACACAAATGTCAGTCATCTAAATGTAACTGAATATTTGTGGTCAGTACCCAGCTAGCTGGCACCCAATAATTTGGATCATCTCAGTGCTGAAATTACCCTCCCACAGACCTCCAGGATAGGCAAACACACAGCAACCAGACGCCTGGCTTCTGCCTCAGAGTTGGGGTTACATGGCACTCCTGCTCAAAGAGCTGAATATTTCCTCTTTTCTTTTACCCACAAACTCAAATATCAGAAGAAAAATAAGAGTTTATTTCCCTTCACTAAGCTGGCACAACTTTTATGTAATCTGGAAAAATAAACAAGGACACTTGCATGGGACTTGGCTTTTGTTAGGCAAGGATATTACTAGGATTCAGTGGGTTTACTTCTAGTTTATTGGGCTATCCCACTTTAATAAGCCAGTTCTTACACAAACATATTTGCCTGTCAAGTGGGAAGATGAGGCATAAAAACTAAGTTGCAACAGAATTGAATTCAGCAGGAGGGGAATTAATTATTTCTCTTTGAACAAAACAAAAGACAAAAAAGTCCTTCAAGCATATTTCCAGGATCATCCTGAATCTATCAAATTATGGACCAGTGAGAAAGCGCTGTGGGGGAAGGAAGAAGATTGACTGGATGACAACTAAAAGCACTGTAAGGCTGATCTCACTGAAACTTTTGTTTTGCTGTGTTCCCAGTGGTGGTTAAGACCCGTAGGGATTTAGGGAGTACAGAAGGGGCAGCCATAACTGCAGCCTTTGCTGAGTGACACTAGCCATACTCTCTGAAGACTGAGCTCTTGGATCCAGGGTCCAGCTGCATAGGAAGAGGTGATCAGTCCACAATGACTGGCCCCAGCCCAGGATTTCTTCTTGCTTAGGTAATAACCACCCACGGTTTCTGCAGTCTCTCACTTTGTGTGCAGGCTGATTGAAACAAGTCATATCTGTGCACCATCTGAGCCATGCAGTACATGTACCTAGTGTTTGGTAGATCACAGGACCTTTCATCTTCACCTTTATCATTAAAAGTACTTAAAGGATGCTTGTGAACCACAGGAAACGAAGTTACTCCCAGACGTCTGATCCAGCCCACTAGACCCTAGCCACGGCTTGAAAGAATCTATCTAGACCTTTAGAGAACTCTTCAAAATGTTCTTACAAATGATGGCCATGTTCAAGCTTCTTATTTCCTATAAAACTCAATCTAATTTGACCTGATATTCTAGGACAATCTGGATTAGACAATAACATGGAGTTACTTCAGTCTTAGTGGTAAAGTAAAAGATTATCTCCTTCTGCAATCACCCTCAGTCTTCATTCTTCTAGATAAACAAGCCACATCTTAGTATCTTTTCAATGAGATTCCCATACATATCTTTTCCAGTTTTCCGATCCTCCTAGTAGCTTTTCTTGGCAACTTTCTTGAAAAGAGATCACAGAATGGTAGGGTTAGAAGGGACCTTCAGAGATCATCCAGTCCAACTCTCATGCAGAAACAGGTTCACCTAGATCAGGTCATACAGGAATACATCCAGGCGGGTTTTGAAAACCTCCAGAGAAGGAAGGAGCCTCCACACCCTCCCTGGGCAGCCTGTGCCAGGGCTCCCTCACCTCAACAGTGAAATAGTTTTTCCTTATGTTTAAATGGAACTTTTCGTTTTCCAGCTTCTTTCCATTACCCCTTGTCCTATCACTGGATACAAAAGAAAAAAGGGATACCTGACACCCACCATTTAGATATTTGTAAATATTAATAAGATCCTCCCTCAGTCTCCTCTTTTCTGGACTAAACAGCTCCAGTTTCCGCAGCCTTTCCTCATAAGGAAGCTGCTCCAGTCCCCTGATCATCTTGTTAGCCCTGCGCTGGACTCTCTCCAACAGCTCCCTGTCCCTCTTGAGCTGGTGATCCCAGAACTGGACACAGGACTCCAGATGAGGCCTCACCAGGGCAGAGCAGAAGGGGAGAAGAACGTCCCTCAACCTGCTGNATGAAGATGTTGAACAAGACTGGCCCCAGAACCAATCCCTGAGGAACTCCACTGGCCACAGGCCTCCAACTCGATTCTGTGCCATTGACCACCACCCTCTGGGCTCTGTCATTCAGACAGCTCTCGATCCACCTCACCATCCACTCATCCAAAACACTGCCTGAGCTTTCTGATGAGGATGTTATGGGAGACAGTGTCAAGAGCCTTGCTGAAGTCAAGGTTGATGACATCCACTGCTCTCCCCGTATCTAGCCAGCTAGTTATGTTTGTCAAACAGGTTTTCCCCTTGGTGAATCCATACTTACTCCCCCTGGTAACCATCTTTTCCTTCATATGTTTATTAACACCATTGAGGATGAGTTGTTCCATCACCTGGATGGAGGTGAGGCTGACCAGCCTGTAGTTTCTTGGGTCATACTTTTTGCCCTTTTTGATGTCTAGGCTTCTGTACATATTTCATGAATAGCATCTTATACTGAGGCTGGAAGTACTGTGTGTTTGTAGCAGTCAGTTATTCATTAAGTGATAGTAAATCCTTACGCTCTTCAGATTGCCTAATGCACCTCTGGAAGACAGTCTGCTCTGGATATGATAAGCACAGTACACAAATGCTGGACAGGCTAGGACAGGACAGGACAATAGGAATCTTGAGTTACTGGCCATGATGGTACAGATCACAATAACATCAAAAAGTAGAAGTTCCAGAAGCAAAAAGCAAATTGAAGTCACAATAATATAGGTCTTTATAATTAACAAGTAGATAGCTTTGGTTTATGCCATGCACAAGTACATGAAATGATAGTAATTTATGCTTTAAAAAAAAAAAAATTCAATTAGGCTCATGGGGAAGGAGCACAGGGCTTTATATTCAAAGCTTCATTTTAACCAGGGAAAATTACTGACTGCTGTATGAGGCAGTGGCATTCAACTTCATCCCTTTCCTTGAGCTGGGTACCTGGCTTGCCTTGGGAAACCAAACTTGGCAGGATGCCTTTCTGACATCCATCTCCTGACTAGCTGTGGGTGTACCTACTGACATTTAGCAGCATGACATCTTCTCTAAGAAGCAAAACCCTACACAAAAAGGTTTCATTGAAAAAGGAGGAAAAGGTTTTAAAGGGAAAACTACCCAGCATGCTGCTCCAGAAGCCAGGCTGAACTTTCACTTCAGATACGAGCATTCTGTAAGAACAGAGTGCTCATCTACTTCCTGTAGTAAATTATTCTTCCACAGCTCTATTTCTGTACACTTTAAATGTTCATGTAAAATGCTACAAAAAAAAACAAATCCCAGCAGTTATAATCCTTGCAATTATGAAGCCACTTTTTGCTAGACATCAGAAGTTGAATTGCTATCAGCGACAGAAGCACTGTGCCCCGAAAGAAGCAGGGCAATGAATTCTCATCATCTAAAGATGATAAACCTGTCTCCAGGTAATGAAAAACTGAAAACATTGTCAGGCAGCATCTATGGGAAAGAAAAAAAAACCCAAACCATAAAGCAGTACGACTCAAATGCCTAGCTAAGAAGTTTGTCCTGCAAATTACACCAGCAAAAAATCTTTAGCAGAGAAATAATGCTGTATCAACATTGAAAATGGACAGGCAGAGAGTTAGGACAGCTACAGAGTCTGACATCTACCTCAGGCAGATGAACGTAAAAGTTAATACAAAATACAATTGCTAAAGATGACTATAGTCAATATCTCAGAGCATCTCTCAGTCGCTGAAATGTCAAACAAACTCTACTCCATTCTTTAATGAGGTTGCAAGTCTGGTGGATGAAGTCTGCTTGTTTTGATATAAGGCACTTAGCTTTTCATGAAATGTTTTATTTAGTGTGCTGTAACACTTGTATTAAAAATTAGCACCAGCAGAGTGTACATTAAATGAATTCAGACCTGACTAAGTGATAGGTCTCAAATCTGTTTTATCAGTGGGGAAATCACACACGAGGGATGGGTATTTGCAGACCTTTCTTCAGGAATTACTATTCTGCTTGAAGCCACTTAACATTCTCATCAGTGTTCAGAATGCAGAAGTAACTTTGCTGCTAATATAATTCCTCATTGATACAAAGCCTGGTAAAGCAGCAGGCAGTGGTGACAGCAACAATTGGGAGGTTTTTAACAAAGAAAGGGGAAAAAGTACACAAGAAACAAGGTGCACAGAAAAGTGGGACTAGTCTCTGGAAGGCAGCCACTCTGAAGGAATTTAGGTTAATGAGTTACAGCAGCTGAACCCAAGTTCTGTATTCAGTGATGTTACAAAAGGGATCCGCAAATGGAGGATGGCAAAAGGAGAAGGACTTGAAGAAGAACTGTGAAACTACTGCAGATTACAATTGGTATTGCTAGAGTGAGACTATAATTTTGGAAGTGATGGAGAAAATTGTCATAAAACAAAAAAAAAATAAATTGTATAGGAAAAGAATCTGAAATGAGACTTTATAAAGCTTAGTTTACAGATTTTATTGGCAATAAACCATCTGACTGCATTATAGGGTCTAACTATGGCCTCTTATAAAAAAAGATCAGATGGTAAAGACTACAGAAAGAACATGACTGGCCATAGTATTGATTATAGGAAGATATAAAGCAAAACTCCAGTTCTTACTGTCTTTGTATCAAATGGGAGTTTGTTCTAGGGAAAAAAAAAACAAACAAAATAGCCAAGTGAATTGAATTGCTAAGGCTCAGATCTTTAATGACTCTGGGCAAAATTTATTCCCTTATAAAGTTGTGCAATCAGCGTGAAAGTCAATAGAAGCATCCAGACCCACAGTTTCCTACTTAACCCAGCACACAGCAGCAAAGCTTAATGGCATGATCCTCTGTGTGTCACACAACAGACTCCTCAGTGACTTACTGAGTACATGGGGTATAAGAATTCAGCTTTGGGTACCTTACCTGGGCAGCATCCTGCTGTCCTTTAAATGGTGTAGACTCAGCAATGCTGAAACCATTCAGATTGCAAGACAAAACCAAAAAAGGGGGGAAGGTGAAAAGAATTGCAAACAGGGATATCCATATTGAAAGGCTAAAAAAAAAATAAATAAAAAGAGGAAAGGAAAATGCTTTCAAACTATTGTTTTCCATCGAGATAAAGTGTTCATGGTCTTTAGATAGAATTAGTGTCTCCACGAACAGGACGACTGGGTCACCGAGGAGTTAAGACATGCGTTTTCCCTGACCACCTTGTCATGTGCCTTAACTACCTTTTACAAGTAAAATGGGTTATAAGACCCAGAAATAAATCCTTATTTGTGGATACCAGACCATGGCATCTCAGACCATAGAGACAGGCTGTTCCATATTATCTTCAATTAATTTCATGTGTAGCCTAATAGCATTTTTGTGTAGTTATTGCATAATAATAACAGAGGGGCAACTCATCTGTGTGCTCAGTATCATTCAGACATAATGTCTGGGTTGTCACTAAGTCTGCAGTTTAACTCCAAGACACGCAATGGAGTTTCCTCTGAGCCCTGATCCCGGGAGGGCAGCACCGCACCTGTGTCTGCTGCACACCATCGCTCCTCCAGCTCCACGGGCCACCACTACCACCATGGGACAGCAAGGCTGTACAAACCAGACCCTCTGGCTGCAATCCTGAGCTTCTCACAACTGGCCCAAAGTGACACTTTGTATATATACATAGCTGAAAAATCTGCACACATTTAAGCTGCTAAGTACTATATATGTTGCTACACCAAATACTCGCTGACCTCTTGCTGAATGTATTTTAATTGAAGTAATTATTCACTCAGCTCCAGCTGTTAGAACTCCATCCTGATATGTCTGGAAGTAAACGACTTTTCAGATTGGTTGCTCGGAAGGCTGGAAAGTATCTGCAGATTGATATGCAGCTGAGAAGGGAGTCTTCCCAGGCCCCTCTGGTTTGCATGACTTCTCTCATCAATTTATCAATAGGTTTTTTTGTGATCTCATCAATGAGTTCCTATTAGGCTGATTGCCTGAAGTATGGATGAAAAGCAGTCAGGGAGAGGCTTATGGGTTGTTGATTTCCAGTGGGTATTTTCAAACATTTTAACATTCTTATCTTTTCATCAAAACATAAATTGAGTTTGAACTTTCTTGAGGTTCCTTGTGAGGATTTTCTCTCATTAATTAATCAATATGTTAAAAGCTTGGGTTTACCAAAGCAACTGGTAATGCTTTCACTGATTTGACTTATTTCATCCTACTCTTAATACTAGCTTAGAGGTTTTGCTTCACTAGAAATAACACAGCTTTACAAAAGCCCCTCTTTTTTGGCCCTTCCATCCTCTAAATGGGCCTTATCCTAATACTAGATCCAGCTTCCTATAGGGTGATGTAAGTTGTAAGTAGCCAAACGAGAAAGGCAGAGTTTGGATATCTAGCAACAGGACAAGGGGTAATGAGATGAAGCTGGAACACAAAAAGTTGCATTTAAACATAAGAAAATTGTGTTTTACTGTGAGGTGAGGGAGCCCTGGCACAGGCTGCCCAGGGAGGGTGTGGAGGCTCCTTCCTTGCAGGTCTTCAGGACCCGTCTGGACACATTCCTGTGCCACCTGATCTAGGTGAATCTGTTTCTGCAGGGAGGTTGGAGTAGATGATCTCTAAAGGTCCCTTCCAACCCTACCATTCTATGAGAATATCACACTGGTATTGAAAAATAGGTCTGCACGACACAAAGACTAATGTCATTTCACTAGGTAAAGAATAATGTTATTACCAAGAGTAAGCAAAACTTTTAAATTCTTTTAAAGATTATACAAGACAGTAAAAAAAAATACCCAAAACAGTTGAAGCAAGTCAAGCTCAGAGTCGGGGAAAAAAAAACTGTAACCAACTAACAGATTTACTGCTTCCCCGCCTCATGCTCTAATTAAATACAATCAACACTAGCATTAACAATGCCCATTTCTTATGGGTTTCTGTCTTGTGGAGGAGTTCCCTGGTGTGCAAGACACATTTCGATCCAAAGCCTTCTCTGCAGCTCAGGCTTTCAGAACCACCCTTTTCAATAGGCCTTCTTTGTGGTCTAATAACGATATAACTCGATTCATACTCAGCCTTTTCCCACTGGGCTCAAGAATTATTATCCAGAGAACTGGCAATATCTCTTAACCACCACAATGGTGTTAGTCTTTCAGAAACTGGGCTAAGAAAAAACATGGGTTTGTTCACTTGCTTATCAATACATTTTGGAAAGCCTTAGCTATCTAAATCTTCTCTTGCTCTGTACAGAGATGTTAGGGTTTACACATCCCAGGTATTTCTAAACATGCCAGAGGTTTATCTGAACTGATAATGCTTTGTGAAGAGCTAACTAGGATTACATAAACAACTGAAAACTTAGGGTTTAAGAAGATTTTTGTCTGGTAATTTATATCAGATCCATCACTAGGGATGATGGTGTTAAAATTCTTGACAGTGTTTGGTAGTCTAGTAACAACAGAAGAATTAAAAGATCTGTTTAGTTATTCAGTCAGGATCCCTAGCATTGTTTACCACACAAAGGGACTTATGTATACATTAATTGCATTCAATTTTAAAAATTTAAACCCATGGCATTGCAGGAAAGATTTATAATGCAAATGGCCCAGGCAAAATGACTGTTAGGAGAAGGCAGAAAATTAATTACAAAGACTTACACATTTAATAATGGCTTTGTGCATAATACTATCATGTTTCTTTTTCATAAGCTAAGGCTGGAAACTGATTGTAATTATCAGGGAGGCCTCAGCTCTGCTGATTTTGTTAGACCTCTGACAATTGCACTTTTACAGGTTAATGAAAGGAGCAAATTACTCAGTTTCACGTTATAAATTAAAAAATCTGACAAATTTTAATGCACAGTGAACTCTTCTAGCAGAGCTTTTGTCACGAAGCAATCTCCCCTACTAAGACAAACCTCAAAATCACTCTTTGCACATAGACTATGTGTTCACTCCCCCTTGGTTAAGCAAATGCTTTTTGTTAGTCTTTGGAAGGGCCTGTTAAGACAACAACTCCCACATTGTCCCCGTAGGAACAATTTTAAAGATTATTTCCCCATTGGAGACAAGGAAGAGAGAGACTTGAAACAACCTTTTAGAGGGATAGAATTTTAAAGTTTGATTAAACAAATATCACAAGTCACTTGGATGCTGCAGATTGCAGGAGATAGTACAAAAGAGAGGAAAGAGAGAGCAAAGTATATATATCAGTAGTGTAAGCAACAGTCAGAAAGTCATCACCAAAATAAACCACTTTCTGCTTTATGATCCCTTTCAATCTATCCTGTCTCCATTCAGAAGCCAGGGCCTCTTGCTACAAGGTGCAAGGCTACAAATCCCTTCAGAAGATCTTTGTGTTAAACACACTGGCTAAGAAGCTCCCTGGAGCAGACATCCACTGCTGATCTCAGCCACCTCATCCATCCAAGGACAGCTCATCCTTGAGCATCACAAGAGTCCCCCACCAGTCCACTTACTGTGAATTGCCCACCTACTGCCTTTGCTTTCATTTCATGTGCCTGAGAAACTGCAGCGTATATAGGTCCCACCTCTCCATCTCAGTCTGAATCCTTGCTTCGTGCTCTGCCACCATTATACCCCGAACAAATCCAACTGTTCCCCCTCCAGTCACTGGTACACAGTTCATCTTCTCCATTTATACTCACCTCTCCAAAAGGGCTCATTTCTTTTTGAAGATCAGGACATGCATTTCAAGTACAGGTGTACATTTCTTATAGGGCTGCTATGTCCTCTTGATTTAAGTTGGGCATTTACCTATGTACTGACTCAGGGGTTCCTTTTGTTTCTCAGGTTATGAAATCCCCGAGGAAGGGATTATTGTGATATTTGCATCCGACATAGTGTTGTAAAAATTACAAGTGTTTAACAAATACACAGCAACATCCACATACATCAGACAACTCAAACAAGAGAACCAAGATGGAAATGTTGTTTCTAACAAGCAAATGAGAAACAGCAGAGCAGAGCATTGCATTGCTCATGCTGTATCCTGTGTATCTCCAAGCTTACTTTGGCAGAGAAGTAACACTTTTTAGGGGTTCTTTGCTGGCATTAGCAGGTTTTAAATGAATATAAAATGAGTGAAAACCACTCCACAATTAAATAGTACATGGCACTGTACTCAAATGTCAAATTTTAAGAGAAACCTTGGCAATAGTATTGGAGGTAAATCTAAAGATGCCTCATTTAAGAGACAGTACAGTATTTTCCCAGGCCAAGAATTAAAGCACATAAAAATCTATTCTAAACATTCAGTTCACCCCTTTGATTTCAAGAACCTAAATTTCCCAAAACAAAGAAATTCTGCAAGATCTGTTTTGTGTACACCAGTGGAAGCAACACATCTGTTAATGCCAAGAGGTTTAGTTAAGCACATTCAGAATAGATTTGCTGCACTATGTTAGTGGCGCTGAACCTGAAAGCAATCGTTAGAGAAGGAATTTATTCTTGTGCTAACCCCAAGCAAGAGTCACCATCCAGCCAATTTAATATCAACAAGCAGTAATTTCAACAATATGATATTTAACCACAACCCTGAAATGGCTCAGGCTGGAAGCAAGGCAAGCATCAGCAAGAATGCATTCCCAGCAACATCTGAAGAGGGAGGAAAGATTCAAGGCCACGGTGGCTTTTTCACAGGGTTGCATACACAGCTTGTGCTTGAACCTTTTCTTTGTTGAGGTTGCAAAAGAGTATGCTGAGGAATGAACCCAAAGACTGCTTCAGTCAGCAGCACAGTCTTCAGAGGACAGTAAGGAAGTTCTTTGCACTGGGATACAGTGCTATACCAAAACCTGTGTATACTCCTAGGGACACTCAGGTAACTTACAGCTTTTACAGTGGTGAATCCCTAAATACATCATCAAAGGAGATCACGAGGCCCACAGATTAATTTTTTTTTCCCTCCTTCGTTTTTCCCTCTTCTCCAGCAAATTCCCCTTCCCCAGAGACAAATCCCTTTCTGCCCCTGTTCCCCTGAAAACGTCTGACAACAGAGGATATTTTATTCTTTGCTGTTGCAGACCCCAAGAAACTCCAGCTCACGGGAGCCCAGACTGCAGTCCCTGAGCCAGATGCAGTTTTTCATGACAAACCATTTGGCCTTGAGAACTTTCTTGTGGCTTTTGGGAGGCAGGATGTCAGTTCAAAAAAGTTCAAATTATTCCAATTCTGACTCGAACTGACAATGCCTTTATGACAATTTCCTTATGAGTCAATGTATTCATTGTGTGTCTTATCATGGCAGATGATTAGCTCTTTCTGCATACACACATACATTAGGTGAAATCCTATTTCCACTAAGTTTCGCGGTAAATTTCAATGGCAGGAGATTGCAATCATTAAGGAAAAGAAGCAGCCATACAAGCTGATAGCAGCCTCCATTTCTCAAATAGCTGCTGCAAACAAAGCATGCTATGAAACTGAACAGACTGGTAATTATTTGACCAGTGTAACACCCTGAAATAAAATAGCACCACTGCTTTTGTGATATGTTTGATGTGCACCTCCTTCTCAATAAGCAGAGATGAAATACATTTTTAAAAAGGAAAAAAAGCAAAAGAATATTAAAAGCACTAAAGGGATTATTGGTGTGACCTAGCACTGCAGTCTCCATGCTCTTACAAGTCTCAGCATTCTCCTCACCACAATGCTGAAGAAGCACCACATTTCATATCAGGAATTTACTTGTAGCACTCTTCCTCCCCTGAAGTTTATTGTACTTGAGAAAGGATATTTTTAAGATGCCACAGACAAAAGAAATGTAAGAATTCCTGCTGATAGCTCCTTGACTAATTGCCATGAACGCATCCAGCATACCAGCAGGGTCTTCTCTGTGTCAGCATCTATTTCTCCTCCAAGGCCCAGTAAAATAAGACAATTTTGATGCTGAAGAAGACACTAATATCAGCTTTTTATCAGTCCTTATGTACTACCTGTGGACAACTTGAATGGCTTAAAGTATTCTATTAAATTAAATAGGATAAATAGCCATAAAGTTCTTATGAAGGATCAGACAAACTGTAAGGCAACAGGGGAGGAAATAATACCCTAATCAATGCTTCTGTAGAGGGTCTCTTGTTCACTTATAATTTGTAATAGAAGAAATGCACTTGTACTGACAAACTATAGGCTTACAGCCTGCAGGAGTGGCTGATTGTGACTAAGCATTCCCATCTGTCAGCACAACTGCCTTGATTTAGTATTATCTACCCTCTGATGGCACAAACATCCCCACTTCTTATACAAACAACAAGCAAAGGTGTTTTCAGACAACTCACCCCACACAAACTAATTTAGGAAAATGCATCACCATGAACAAAATAACTGCCCACTTGCTGGATGTTTTCAGTAACCTTTGTGTCTTTTTCTTCAATCAACTACCCTTTACCAATCTCCAAAACTTCTGTCCTAAGCAAAAGTGGTACTGTACTACAAACAGCAGAGTTCCAAGCTTTCCACTCATTAAGTCATTAACATTTCCTTTTACTTTCACTTTCTTATGCACGTACACACACCTATTGCCGAAGTTACCATAGCTGATCCTCAATCAAGAAAACAATCTTCAGTTTTATCACAGATTACAGCTGAAATGCACTAAACACTCATTCTCTTCTGATAGATTGCTTGAGGAAAAAGAGAAAGCCCCACAAACCCCCACACCACTTTCCCACCCCAAACTCATAACTAGGTGTTTATTTCAACTGTCACAAAGGCACATTTTAACTTTTAACAATTCTTGTCTTTGCTTCTTTGCAGTTGCCAGCAAAAGAAGACACTGAGGAATGAACTACATGAAATAATTTTGATTCTGTAAGGAAGGAGACTTCAGTATAGTAGTGAATAGTGATAGGCTCAGTCATGACTCACTCCACAAACAGAAAATTAAGAGACTAACAATTTACCAAAGTAATCTAAATAGCTATTTACCTGCACCCTTGCTATGGCTCATCAGGACTGCATTTGCTTCTGTGTCTGAATACTGCAGACTCGTAGCCAGGCTAAAGAAGTCACAGAACATTTCTACAGAGGAGATGTGATACTGTGAGTACCAAAACCACTAAAGCTGTGACTACTCAGCATTTACCTGCATTCTTCTGAGAAAGGAGCCTGCTGGGAACTCCACCCTGCTGCATGAAGGCTTTTTTGGTAGCCACAGTAGCTCCAGTATTTCTAACAACTCACTGCAGACAGACCAAGGGTTTTGCAGTCATGAGCACCTCGCAGCAGCTGATACATTTCCTGGGAAATGTTGGTCCACTAAGCAGGCTGTGCAGAGCTCCATACGTGCCACAAACTGCCTGGTGAAGAGGATGTCTCCACAATGCAAGCTCAGTTTACCTTATGCAGATATAAATGGGCTTTTTATTATTACAATTTTTGCAGAAGCTGCAAAAAGCCAAGGAGGAGATCGAAGATACATGTCTGTATGAAGTCCCCTGTACCCAAATGTGTAAGCTCAGCTTTTCCCATTTTCTTTGAGTTCTGGAAATAGTATTGATAGATATATTGGCCCATTTGGATGGAATTCTAAGATCACTTTTAACAGATATCTGGGAGGCCTCTGTGTGATATATACGTATAAAAGACTGGAAATGAGCTCTGCTGTTAAAACTCTGTAGCTCTCCCATACACCTACAAGTGGAATGGAAAGAATGAGGACACTGGTTGAAAAATTTGTCTCAAAAGTCCCATCAAGACTGAGTTATGGGTCCTGGAACATACATGTTTCTTAAATATTTAACATTTTTGCAGAAGACAAAACCTATCCATTTCTAAAAGAGAACCTCTGGAGATGTTATTGAGGGGCCTGCCTTCAGCACTGGCAGGCTCAAAATACCTTGGCTCTGTGCTTTGGATAGAGGCAGAAGATGTCAGTGAGCCAAAGTAAAATCCTTTCCTACCTTGCCAGGTAAGTGTTTACATTTGAGTCTTTTCTGCTGCTGGTGAAGATGGCTTGAATATTTATGTGAACTCCTTCTTCCAAAAAAGCCATTCAATATCTGTTTGGTTCAGATGGAGGGTGCAGAGCCTGGCCCTGCCTCTGAGAGATTACAATCCACAATTAAGGCCATGATTATAAGAAACTGTAGAGTGCAAATACCAAAGGTTGAAGACTCATGTTGGAGCAGTCTATTCCTGAAGGTCTGGCCTCTCCCCGGAGTACTTCACGACTGCAGCCTGTGGGATGGACTCACATTGAAGAAGTTCATGAAGGATTGTCTCCACGGGAGAGATTCCATGCTGGAGTAGGAAGAGTGTGAGGAGGAAGGAGCAGCAGCAACAACATGGGATGAACTGACTGCAACCCCCCATTCCCCTGTCTCACTCTGCCACTCAGAGTGCAGAGAAGGTAGAGGAATCTGAGTGAAGCTGATCCCAGGAAGAAGGCAGAAGGATAAGATGTTTGGGTTTATTTCTCATCAACCTACTCTGAGCTGATTGGTAACAAGCTAATTTCCCCAAGTCAAGTCTGTTTTTCCCATGACAGTAATTGCTGAGTTATCTCCCTGTCCTTGTCTCAACCTGTGAGCCTTTTGTCATACTTAGAGTTGTATCATATTTGCCAAAAAGCTTGCTGCTCAGATGGTTGGCCGTATCTTGCCCTCTGGAAAGCCATGTCTTAAAGGGCATCTTCAGTGAACTGATCTTCACAGGGGATGGCAAAACTGCAAGGAAATAAACCAGGACCTGGTGCAATGGATTAGGTCTTGTGCAGTCAAAGTCCTGGTCATGTTGCCACCGATGCCTGCATCAGTATAGACTTTACCAGCCAGCAGAAAGAGTTCTTCATTGGCATAAAGGTAACAAGATGGACATAGGAAGATTATGTGAAGAGATAGTTTTTAGCTAGACACCGGACCTTGAGCTTGAGTACATTTGTCTCAAATGGAAACTAAGGAAAGATTAATTTGTCATTTGATAATGATACACATAGAGGAAGTGAAATAATCAGACAAGGCTTGTTTGGTAAATACCCAATCATCAAGCAGCTCCAAATACACTGTTCACGAGTCTGGCATGCTGAGCTACGGGCATGCAAGGTGGCGAGGATCCCAGCCAGCCTTGGCACGATCTGGCTATTGAGGCTGTGCGAACTTGTGAAGTGTTTCACAGGCTTCAGAGGGGACTAAAATTCTTCTTGAGGAGCCAGCTGGCCGGTGATGCAGAGTCAGCACAGACACAGTGAGCACAGCATTTCACATGGTACTACCAATTTTTCTCTGTTTTACCGTATACTTAACTAAGCAAGGAGGAACTGGTCCAGAGGGATTCCTGACTTTATCTTTTGAATGAACTGGAGCACTTGTACACCAGGAGCAATGAACCGAGAGGAACCTCTCAGCAACCCTGTGCTTTACAGCATTGGAAGGAGGCAAAAAGAGGACATGTACAATAGCGGTGATTCCTTTTCTTAAAATCTCAGCTAGCTGAGCACTCAGAACTCTGAGTTTTCTCATGATGGGACCAATTGTTTTTCCATGGTTTCTTTCCTCCTTTCTGCTCTCAGGAGCAAAAAAGGATGCAAGGGGACAATCTGGCAACAGCTCAATGCTTCCCCCTATGCAGACCAGCCTTGGATGCGTGAAGATGTGCTCCATCATGTCAATGTTGGCTTTTATAGTCAAGATGAACTTGATTTGCATCCATGCAGACACAGAGGTATGGCATTCCCATTCACTCACATAAGCAGCATCTTGGAAGCTTAGCCTATTTCATGCCTTCCCGCCCCAGTGGTGCCTTATTTGTGTCCCTTTGTTCTCACCTCTTCCATCTGACCCTGTAGGTCTGACCTAATGATTGCACAGCCAGCTTGTCCCAGGTTCCCTTTACCCATAGGCAAACTTAACTTAGAAATGATACTTATCATTTTAGGACACCAAAAACTGTAAAAGAGATATATGGATTTTGGATGAAGCTGTAGTAATAAAAAGAATGTCATTGTTCGTTTCTTTAAACGAACTACATGAAGCAATTGAGTGTGTTTTTCTTCTTTTGAAACCCTTAACCATCAAAAACAATGATCTCATGCTTCTGAAAACAAAGAGGAGTATTAAGAAGTTTATTTTGAAAGGACAGATACACTGCAAATAGATTTAAAGGAAAAACAATATAAGTGGAAGGTGCTGGATGACAGAACTTTAAATGACTTCAATGGGAGCCACAAATGTCCTAAATGGCTCAGAGCCTGACCCTCACTGAATGCCAGTGTGGGCAGCCTACATTGTGTGCTTGGCTCTCACCAGCATAATCTTGCACCCCCATAAGCACTAAGTACACCAAAATTAAAAAGAGGTTAGTTTAAATCAATACAAAGAAAAACTTTTCCTTCTACACAATAAAAAGATGGGTTGAGTAAGATAAAACTGACACAGGTTTATAGTGAGAATTTTACTCTTTCTAATTCAAAAGCAAGCAGAAAATGGTCCTTCTTTTTTAATGTTACTGAATTCTGCTTTTGTTTCTTCTAGTTTTGTTGTAGTTTCTTGGTGAGCTTTTTCCCCTCTCAACTCTAAATCAAGCCATAACTGCTGCTTGGAAATAAAATGTATTTTCCTTCATATAGGTTTCACACTCTGTGCTCTTGGGCTTGGGGACGGGGCAGAAGCTGAGGTGCCAGAGTACTGTAACGGAAGTGTTGAACTCAAGTGATGGAAATTGCTGCAGAAAGCCTACAAATCTCTATAACATAGTATTACCTATGCCAGCATTACCTATGCCAGGTCTAGAGCAGGCAGATTCACTGCATTGGAGTAGCAGTGTGGGGACAGTGGTCTGCTACTCAAAGCTTTTCAGGAGAGTCTGAACACAAAGAAGCAGCTTGGCTGGCTCCCAACACCCACAGCACCTTCCCCCAACCACCACCTGCTCTCCACACCCTGGGGACAGCAACAAAGCCTTGATTTGCACCATGGATAAGAAAAACACAGATTCACTTTTTCCTTTGAGATCCTTCTTGTTTTGTTGCCCCTCTAAGCATAGAGCAGTGTGGCTCTGACTAAGAGGGAAGCATCCTTTGACAAAAGTCCTGTTTGGCTCCAAGGCCTGGGGAAATAACCCACCAGTAGTGGAGGCACTGCTATTGGATAGGCATTCCAAAAAAAACTTCAGCCCCAGACTTAAAAAAAAATACTATAGACTTAACACTCTTAGAGCAAATAAACAGGGAGGACATATTGTGATAGGCGTTGTGCACGAGCTTTACATCTTAAAGAATTTCTCTCTTCACAGTTAATAATGTAATTGCACCACAGTCAGGCAGTTAAACCTTAAACTGCCCCAGGGTTCAGTCCCACCTGGCTTACACACACACACACACACACACACACACACACACAACTTCTGCTCTCCTGAAGGCTCAGGGCCAACCAGGTTCTATGGGATTATATGGGATCCAACTCATATAATCTAAACCTTGCAACCAGCCCTTGCGGTTGTCCACCCAAACCACCAGTGACAACTCTGCTCTCAGCAAGAAAAATAGATCCCTTCTGGCCCTTGTGGCATGATGGCTCCCAGTTCAAACGTTCAAGCTCTGGTGGGCTGGCTAAGGCAATGTTTATAGCTCAGTGGTACGGATGAAAACTCACACAATGCTTTACGCTGTCAAAGTAAAATGTGATCGTTCCAGACTGTACACTGACATTAGTAAAAATATCAATTAAGGCCAAAAATGCACTTTTACACTGAGCTGCTTGGATTAGATTGTAACCAGCTCAAGGATAAGAAACACTGCTTGTTTATCTTAATCACATTTTAAAATCCAGGCCTTTGTCTTATCCTCCCCCACAACAGCCATTTCAAATGACAGTAGGAATTCCCCAGTGGAATGTTTTTTTTTTTTTCTGCCAACTCAATCCCTCTTCAGTTTCCTTCTCCTGTTTTTATAACTTTTAAGCAAACACTGCCAACTCCAGACTCCCCAAAACACAAAGAAACGAAGTTGAAGGAATGAAAGCTTCAACATACAGCAAGAAATACACAGGACAATCGGCAACAGAGTGCCAAATAAACACTCCTTTGCCTCCATTGGAGGTCAGTGGGGCAAATCGGTGGGAACTATTTGTAATTACAGGTTGGTGAGAGACAACTGTGGCAGCCGTATGGCCTTTTAATGATGCATTTTACTCTAATTTGGCCTTGGAGATCTTACAAGAAATGGAAAACACCCAGAGCTCTGCAGGTTCCCAGAGTGTCTGTTCCAATGTGTTCAAATAAGCCAGACTAACTTGTTTCCAAACTCCAAAATTTTATCTCAATAAAATCTGTGAAATATTGCTGCATAAAATTAAATGATGATCAATGCATTGTGTTGGATGAATACCAACAAGTCTCACTGGTGTCTCATCTGGAAGTACATATATTACACATAAGAGAATATTATGTAAAACTTCATCCCTGTATTATTATTCATAGTAATCATACTATAAAACGGAGATTGGATTGCTTCTGATTTTACCACAACCCTTGTGAAACTTTCCTTGAAACTTAGTTAGCAATGTAAACTTTAAAAGGACAAATCCTAGAAGTTTAAATACCAGAATATATGTTCAAAAAGTAAGCAAACATACACTGTTTGCATATCTAATTCTTAAGGCATTAGTAAACCCAACGCACAATTTCTGATTGCCTGAGGTTCACAACCCTGCATAAGGCTCCCAGCTAACTACATTTTTTAAATTATCCCTATCATATGCCAGAAAGGCAGGTGAAACCTTGCACATCTAAACAACTTTGTGTCTGGTGATATCTTTTTAGTGGTGGAAAGATGAGAAACAAAGGCTCAACTTAGATATGTTTAAAAGTATAAGCATGGAACACTTAAGATATTTTTCATCTTATTCTGTTACTATTACTGCTTTTATCCTGGTTTATTACATTAGTTATGCTCACCAGATTTATGCTTAACCAAACTTACTGCCTGAAGCCCACTTGCAACATATCTCCGGGAATAAACTTCACCAGTGCAAAGACAAAGATGCAAAACTAAGATTTTTTTTCACTTCATTTAATACTCAGGTTTTTTTGTTTTTTTTTTTCTCTCTGCCATGTATATTATACATGCATCAAAACATTCACCTCTATTATTTCCCAAATTTCAAGTCAAGGATTTTTGTTCATGTGTCCTCCTATGCATCACTGACCAAAAGAACTGTTGCTACTTTCCCATTTCTGACATGAGGTTTAGGAATTTTTATGATCATGATTAAAAAAAGCAGTCCAGAAGAATGGGACTACACTTGAGGAATGCCTGTCTCAGTGGCAGAAAGAAATCTGGATTTCTCTGTGTTATCAAATCGTTAATTAAAAAAAACCAAACCAACGTTCTAACGTAGAGAGAACAACACTATGGTGCTGCAATCAACCACCAGTCACAGAAAAGAAAATAAAACCTCTTTCTTTCCTCTTTGTACCTCTGGCTTCTCAAACCAACCAACTCCTGTAATGGGCACTGAGAGGGCAATTTCAGTGTAGGATGGAAAAAAACAGAAAGCATGATTTCTGTGCCTTTTAAATAACAGCCCTGTCCACAGCAACAGTCTCTATGTACATACATACTGTGGAATAGTTCGGCTCTTGGCACACATAACCCAGTGGAATGGCTGTTACCAGCAAGAACAGCTCTGTGGCTGTAACTCCACCAATATCTACTGTTATTTTTACCACACACTGATGGTTTAATATCAGTAATTCTGCACATTTCTGAGGTTTCCTTTTCAAATGCAAAAAAGAACCCACAACAAACAAGGCAGACACTCTAGTATCCCACAACGTTAAATCCTCTGACATGGACCATAAGGGTTTTTACGACATCCTGGGTGAGATCTGTTGTGTAACACTGAGATGCTGCTTGAAAGTGAAGGACACTCCTCCCCTGCAGGCCTGGTGATACCATCAGACTCAAGCATGCAAAACACAAGGGACATTAAAAAAATTGGTTGTTTTGGGGTTTTTTTCCAATTGCCTTCGACTCCTTCCTCCATTTTGCTACTTTGCTGACAACATGGCACTTCATGTATACAGACATTCCTTGGCTCTGGAGTTTCCTTTAATCAAGGACAGATTAGCTACTGAGGCTGTGACTTAAACTTTAAGGTGCAAAATCGAGGAGGTTTTCCATTCTATATCCACATGAGTTTAAATCTATATGTCTGCACTCAGAGCCAGGCCATGCTGCTGGTACAGTTTCCTCAAAAGAATGTTTGTCCTGAACAAGTCTCTTTGCCTATAACATATGCCAAAGCCTTCTTCAAGTACAAACATAAGTTAAAACAGAAGAAATGTGAATTCAGCAAAAATCTCTTATAGCTTTAAAAACTAAATACAATCTTTGTAATCTACTGAGCTTTAAGTCAGGTCTGCAGCATAACGGGGAGGAGAAGAGAACTACATGGGAAGCAACCAGCTTCTCCCCACCATGCTGCCACCCCAGTGCCTCTCAAAGGCTTCTTCTTGGAGGCTTAATTCTGTCTTGTAGCAACTGACTCTATTTGTCCTAAATATTCAGCTGAAAATATGGTCTACATTACGGAATGGCACAGAAAGTTTTTTTAAAGCCTTGTGATCGTTAAAGTTAAAAGTCTGTTGAGTAATGTTGTTCTGTCTAAAGTATATGTTGTTCCCTTTGCTTCCCTGCTTTATTTTGAGACAGATATACTTAAAATAAGGGTTTTTTTTATAAAATATGGAGATTATTATCCAATCTGAAAGATTTAATTTAGCATTTATATGGGTTTTAAATGCATGCCAACACTTTCCTTCATTGCAGCTTTTGGCAACTGTTCACTATTCACAATTCCAAAGGCTGCAGACACATGTCTGATCATTTAGGATATTTACAGTTGTAACCAATAAAGATGGTGCTGATTCTAATTAAACTTTTAATTGGTCTATGAGACAACAACAAGAAGCCACAACTGCATGAAATTGTGCCTGGCTCCTTTAAATAATAGTGGGTGCGGATTGCCAGAAGCATCACTGTCCATCACTTCCTAATGGATGGGTATAAGTAAATGCTAAATCATCACTTCTGATAACATCAGTAGGAGTTTGGTAATCCAGTCTGATCAAAAAACATCTTTGTTTCCAGCACGAAGCACAATATGGACTGGACAAAGAAAAAAAGTAACCTGTGAGTAACATTTCTGCCCGTCCATCCCTGCCTTAGAAACTGTTTGCCAGCAGCTACAACAAATAGTAACATATATTATAGCAATTCTGGAGACAGAGGGGAACAATTCTGGGCATTGGAAGCAATGCATGATCATTCCCATGCCACCAGTTCAAGTCTATCTCGGGTCTCCTGAGAGCAACATTGACGTGCTGCCTTAAGGTTGTACTATAGCATCCGTGTTTTCTGTCCTTCCCCAAATGTCCTTACATTTTGTTCTCATTTGGGAGATAATTCCCATGTCATTCACGTACATGCCCACTCAGCCACATGGAAAAATCTCAGCATTTCCACAACCACCCTACAAGGCGATTTGGCAGCTGGAGGCATGGCTGTGGCTTGGAGCTGCGTGAGTCACCCATCCCGAGGGACCACCAGCAAGTGTCCTCCCAAGCTCAGCCCAGACACCACAGGTAGACAAAGCCTTAGTGGCTTTTGGTCAGTATTTCTGGGCACACATCCATGTCAGAGAGCCATCAGGATGCTTAGACGGACAGGTTCCATGCAGGTGGCCTTGGGAACCTTCTTCACCTGGGGCCAGACACTTGCACTACTGTGTGCAGGACGGTTCTGTGCATAAATAAATGACTTCAGCCTCTGGGGGCTCTCACCAGCACTAAACTGGTGTTTAACAGCATAAATCACCATCTCAGCCAGCCTGTGGATGACGGATGCTCAGGAGCCATCAGCTGGCATAGCCTCTGCCTCAGTATAACCCTCTGAGAATTGAAGAGTGGAGCACTATGCATCAGCCAGGGAAGTCCCATGGGCACTGGTGACCACCCTGGACACACCAAAATGCTAAGCAGGACGCATACTGCTTGGCAAGCAAGGATAATGTTTGATTTCTTTTTACAGGAGTCCTTCCAATCATTTGGGGAGCCACTTACACAGTTTACATAAACATATTACATCATTCCCCAAGATTCTGGGAAGATTGGATTCCTTATTGGTTATTACCGCTGTGTTTTGGAAAACAACAGCAACTTGGATATATCATTAGTACTTTGTGACAATTAGACAAAACACTGCAGGGTCTCTCAGTGCAAAACATTTCCAGGTTCATCAAACATAAGTGTGTGGGCCATGTCAAGAAACAGCCTTTTTATGTGGTTCTTTATGGCATGGGAGCTGTTAGCCTATCTATAAATGCTTACCAAAGCATCTCAATACAATTTGCCTCTGTGCTGAAATGTAAATACATTTGGTCTTTTCTGTGGACAGGCAACATGAGAGATAAGCTCCTAACCACCAGCTAACAATAATGTTTAGTTGTTGGGAGCTCAAAGATGCTTACATAGTTATAACCAAAAGCTGCTTTGTGAAGTGACCTGCCAGACATTAACACTGGTGGGATGTTTTAGGTGTGATTATACAACTATTTCAGGCAAGGAAAGCCTCGCCTAAGGGCTGCAGGAATGGGCTTTTATGGTCAGCGCTGACTGGTGATGACAGTCCCACCCACATTTCTAAATTACTAAAACCTCCCAACTCCTTCAATTGCTGGCAACCTCCTTCATTGCCCCAAAGCACCTTAAAGCTGTTTGGCTGCATTTCCTACAGACTTTTCTGTTATTCAACACCAACTCTTTGCTCAAGCTCTCCTGTATCTTATTTCATGTAAATCACAAAAAATTTCTCACTAAGCCTGTAGACTTCCTATGGTGTACTTTGAGCAGCTGTATGTATGCTGCAAGGCAGCATGAAACACTGCTTGCAAAGTCCTACAGGTTTTGAAACACCTTCTTCATTAATGGAAATGCTGAAAATCCCTATTTCTGATCCCTGTTTCTATTGATAGAAACAATTCCTGATACGACATGAGACGACCCATGCCAGTAATGATACTTCCTCAGGAACTGGAAGTTTCCCACAAAGTAAAATTAAAAATGCAAATTATTATTGTTCCCTTCAAATAGAAATACAGAGAAACCCTTCACCATCCCTGTCAACGTCACTGTCTCAGCCCCATGAGCACTAGTGCCATTGTAATCACAGGCAACAACCTTCTGCATCTCCTTAGTGACACTATATGGAATTAAATCGACAAGGAGCATCTGTAAATACCTTATCAAAGAACGGCTGGTTTGAGCCACTTCCACACCACAAATCAATTTTTCACACCTGCACTATAGCACTGGCATCTGAACGTTATCTGCATGAGTGACCATCCCTACAACATACAGTTCAGCAAAGTATTGTCCAAAACCAGTTTTGAGCACTGAATGTATTTGGATGCTACCACCTTCCCCCTACAAGGAACCTTTGCTACATGTTTTGATTTAAAAAAACAACATCAACCAACCAAATAAAAAGAGTTGAGGGAAGAAATCTTCTGAGCCAAACAAAAAAAGTCACCAGTTATAACTGATCTTTAGAGGGGAAAAAAAAGGGGCTGATGAATGAAAACTATCCATCAAATGCTCACAAGGCCTGATCATGTATTCCTAAGCTTAAAACTTAGTATTTCCCACTTTCACAGAATCACAGAATGGTAGAGGTTGGAAGGGACCTTTAGAGATCATCCAGTGCAACTCCTCTGCAGAAGCAGGTCAGCCTAGATCAGGTTGCATTAGCCAAGTTCTTCCCACAGTTAAAACCCCTTTAGTTTGAGTAATATCAATTACTTTACACGAGTTTAACTGAAAATGGGATTTTTTTTTTTTTTTCCTCCACTGGTAATGTCTTTACTCAAATGCCAGAATGAAGCACCAGTTAGTTGGAAGCCAGGAAGACTCCTGGGGAGCAGGACCCTGCACTGGCTCTGCCCATGAAACTTTGTTGATTTCAGTGACTGCTTCATGAATGGGACAGACAGTATGTTGGCCACAGGAATCCAGCAAAAATAGACCAGAGACTAACATTGCTCTCCATCTTCAAACCAATATTGAATTGTTACCTTCCAGAACATTTAAATAAGTATTCTTCAGAAGCTGTTGAGCTGCACAGGGCATGTAATAAGATCTGGGTTAAGCGATTGATAATCTATCACGCACACCTCAAATTTTGGAGCATTAAATTGGAAAGCCCTTTAATTATTCCTCACCTACTATTATCTCCAAACTCCCAGCACTGCAACACAAAACAGAGAATCTGTAGAGGATCCCCTCATCGGTTTTTTAGACTGTTTGCTGTATTTTCATGTGCTGCTTTGACAATTATTCTTACCTTACACTTCTAAATTATTTGTGTACACTTCCACTCAAACACAAGTCCTAGGTAATGCGATGAGAATCTCTCTGTGGAGTTCAACAGACTTTCAGCCAAGCCTTGAAGACCTACAACATCAAGCTGTATTAGCTAAGCATATATTTTATTCCTGTATTTTTGTGGAATATTGCTAAATATCTTTTATTTTCCTAAAGAGATTATTTAGCTGACTTTGTATGTGAATGAACTTACAAACCAGTTATTTATAAGTCTCACATTAATATACAGGGATCAAAGCCAGAGAGTAATTTTCCTGATTCTAGCTGCAAATCATGCTTTAGGTTCTGCATTAGTGCAGGTACATACTGCTGGCCAAATAACCACAGCCCCAATATTGCAACATCATCTAAATGTCTATTCATGTACTAGTTTAAAAAAAAAAAAAGCATTCTTAAACTGGCATTCAAGAGCTCTACTGATGTGGAGCCTTAGGAGTTATCTAATGCTTTTTTAACATGTATTTCCAAGCCTGAATGTATATTCATGACCCAACAGCACTGGAATCAGCCACAGGTTGGCTGTATAAAATGAAAAAGAAGCATTTAGAGCTCTTTGTTGGTCAGGCTTCCCTACAGATATCATTGGTGAAACTTGAACAATCAGAAAAGCTGAGGCAGGCTAACAAGGAGGATATTTGGAAATTCCTTCTCTATATCTTATCAATCCTTAATATGACAGCTTGAAAAGTGGTGCAAGATTTGCAATATATGTTGATACTTCTTGCCATACAGAGATTTCCTGAATAGTCTGGGACAGTTCCAGGACTATTTTGCAAGGACTCTAGGAAATAAAAAAAGCCTATTGCAGTTTCTGCCTATCAGTGACGAGTGGCTGTCATTTGACAGATACTAAGAACATTTTTCTCTCTGCCTTGGATAAAATTTTCATATATAATTCCTTCAGGTTGCTTTCACTTAACCTTAGCAATGCCACATATCTGTGTCAAAAATGCAAACAACTTTGGCAGATCATAAAATGTCATCTTACTCCACCATAGAGAACTACTGCTAACATGGAGATTAAAATAATCTACACAGACTTTTACTGCAGTTCAAATTAACACCCAAATTCTACACAGTGAGAAAATTTTTCTCTTCTTCCTAATTAATTTAAAAGCTGCGCCACATTGAAATTGAAATCCCATATGATAGAGAAGACCTTTAAATACACCCTCATGCTTTCAGAGTTAATGCACAGCAGCGTTATGTCAGCATAAACGGCAAGCAAACAAATTCAATTTTACTGTCATATCAGAAATATTAAAATGATGACAAGATGTCATTCATTCTTTAATCATTTTATCTGAACCTGCTGTATGTGACTTATAAAATTGAGATCATTTCATTTCATAGGCTAGGCTGAAAGAATTCGACCTTTTTCTGCTCCAACCTTGCAAAACTTTTGTTTCAACCTTTTTTTGTTTGTTTGTTTCTTTCATTGGCACTTTGAAAGAAAATGGAGACAAGGAATCTTACAAATGATCAGGGCTCATTTGCCTTTCCATTTCAAGGTAAGACCAAACAACGGTACATTAGTTCAATCCTGCTACACCGGGCCTGGGAAGAAGTTGCAGAAGGCAAACATCCTATAGAAACTCAGTGCCATTGCTTCTCCCAGGTTTTGTTGAAGCTGAAATAGTTTCAACACTGCTCCTGGTATTTCCATATCCCATGATCTAAACACATATTTTTCCATCTAAACAAGCTTATTTTAGATACAAAGAACCATGCCAATGGACAACCATGAGTCCTACAAACAAATCTTGTACAAACATCACTTCTTGTAGAATAATACTATCACAAAAGAAATGAAGCCAGGAGAGTAATTTTTGTTTTTTCCAAACATACACACACACAAGACAAGACACTGTAGTTTCTATCATTTTACAGTCTGATTATTGTAAATTGCATGTTCCTTATTTTTATTTCATAAACACCTAGGGATTAAAAAGATGTAGTGCCCATTGTGCTAGAATTGTATATACACACTAGGCTTTGTTCTAGAAAACCCAAGCTCTGGATATGCAACCAAAGGATAAATGAAACACAAAGCAGAAGAGAGAGAGCTGAGGCACACAAAGCTTAAGAGATTTGCCCACAATCCAACAGGACATTTATAGCAAGGACAAGAACAGAACTTTCTGTCACGTAGTATAAACACATTACCACTCTTCCTCCATCATCTTACGCCTCCACTTTAGCTGACAAATTAACTTTCAGTTCAAGCCAAGTTACAACAGCTGGAGAAAGATACTGGTCCCTAGTTGCTACAAAACCTTGTGTCACAAATCTGACAGAAATATGTGGTTTATTCTTTAATATGTCAACAGCTTTCTTGTTTATTCTCTCTTCTCCCCAATCTTTTGCATCTCCTAAATTGTATGCATAGACCAGTTCAATTCTTTAATATTATTTGCATTCAATAGTGTTTATTCAAACTGTATTTTTAGTTAATCTAACAGATTCTGAATCTTGATTACTTTAAGCTAACTGTACCCTCAGGCTCTAAAATGCCAGTTTGGAAACTGCTCTGGGCACAAGACAGGCAATCACTAATTAACTAGGAAGCTTTAAGAGAAGATCTGATTTAGTCCTTGATTCAGCAAACAAATATCATCAAGCCCGTCTAACCTTGTGGAAGTTGTCGTGGTTTAACCTTAACCAGCAACTAAGTACCATGCTGCCTATTCCCTCCACCTACCTTCAGTAGGATGGAGGAGAGAATGTGGAAAGAGAAAAAAGTAAAACTCGTGGGTTGAGATAAAGACAGATAAAAAGGAAGATAATAAAAATAATGTTAATAATAATGATAATAAAATAATTATAATACAAAAAATGAGTGATGTACAATGCAATTGCTCACCACTCACCCAAGCAGTTCCTGAGCAGTCGCCCCCAGCCAGCTTTCCCCTAGTTTATATACTGGGCATGACATCACATGGTATGGAATAACCCTTTCGCCCATTTGGTAGAGCTGTCCCAGCTGTGTCCTCTCCNTGGCACTTTGAAAGAAAATGGAGACAAGGAATCTTACAAATGATCAGGGCTCATTTGCCTTTCCATTTCAAGGTAAGACCAAACAACGGTACATTAGTTCAATCCTGCTACACCGGGCCTGGGAAGAAGTTGCAGAAGGCAAACATCCTATAGAAACTCAGTGCCATTGCTTCTCCCAGGTTTTGTTGAAGCTGAAATAGTTTCAACACTGCTCCTGGTATTTCCATATCCCATGATCTAAACACATATTTTTCCATCTAAACAAGCTTATTTTAGATACAAAGAACCATGCCAATGGACAACCATGAGTCCTACAAACAAATCTTGTACAAACATCACTTCTTGTAGAATAATACTATCACAAAAGAAATGAAGCCAGGAGAGTAATTTTTGTTTTTTCCAAACATACACACACACAAGACAAGACACTGTAGTTTCTATCATTTTACAGTCTGATTATTGTAAATTGCATGTTCCTTATTTTTATTTCATAAACACCTAGGGATTAAAAAGATGTAGTGCCCATTGTGCTAGAATTGTATATACACACTAGGCTTTGTTCTAGAAAACCCAAGCTCTGGATATGCAACCAAAGGATAAATGAAACACAAAGCAGAAGAGAGAGAGCTGAGGCACACAAAGCTTAAGAGATTTGCCCACAATCCAACAGGACATTTATAGCAAGGACAAGAACAGAACTTTCTGTCACGTAGTATAAACACATTACCACTCTTCCTCCATCATCTTACGCCTCCACTTTAGCTGACAAATTAACTTTCAGTTCAAGCCAAGTTACAACAGCTGGAGAAAGATACTGGTCCCTAGTTGCTACAAAACCTTGTGTCACAAATCTGACAGAAATATGTGGTTTATTCTTTAATATGTCAACAGCTTTCTTGTTTATTCTCTCTTCTCCCCAATCTTTTGCATCTCCTAAATTGTATGCATAGACCAGTTCAATTCTTTAATATTATTTGCATTCAATAGTGTTTATTCAAACTGTATTTTTAGTTAATCTAACAGATTCTGAATCTTGATTACTTTAAGCTAACTGTACCCTCAGGCTCTAAAATGCCAGTTTGGAAACTGCTCTGGGCACAAGACAGGCAATCACTAATTAACTAGGAAGCTTTAAGAGAAGATCTGATTTAGTCCTTGATTCAGCAAACAAATATCATCAAGCCCGTCTAACCTTGTGGAAGTTGTCGTGGTTTAACCTTAACCAGCAACTAAGTACCATGCTGCCTATTCCCTCCACCTACCTTCAGTAGGATGGAGGAGAGAATGTGGAAAGAGAAAAAAGTAAAACTCGTGGGTTGAGATAAAGACAGATAAAAAGGAAGATAATAAAAATAATGTTAATAATAATGATAATAAAATAATTATAATACAAAAAATGAGTGATGTACAATGCAATTGCTCACCACTCACCCAAGCAGTTCCTGAGCAGTCGCCCCCAGCCAGCTTTCCCCTAGTTTATATACTGGGCATGACATCACATGGTATGGAATAACCCTTTCGCCCATTTGGTAGAGCTGTCCCAGCTGTGTCCTCTCCCAACTTCTTGTTGGCAAAGCAGGAGAAGCAGAAAAGTCCTTGACTTAGTATAAACACTACTTAACAACAACTGAAAACACCAGTGTGTTATCAACATCATTCTCACTAAATTCAAAACATAGCCCTGTAGTAGCTACTAGGGAAAAAAAAAATTAACTCTGTCCCAGCTGAAACCAGGATAGAAATCGTTGCATAAATCACACAGCATTAAGTGCACACTGAAAGCACCTTGCTGATATAGGGCCGAATATTAAAGTCTCATATTCTCTTTAATGGAGTGTACTTCGAGTGCCTGGTGTGTTGTGGTTTCCTCTTCTCTATTAGGGCAAATGATCTGAATGCAGGGCCAAGTGCCAGGAATTCCAGCTCTCTTGATCTCCTCTGAAACTGTCTGTCTGCATTTTGGACAAGTCCACTAACATAACTGCATCCCAGATTGTCATTTGTAAACTGTGAAAAAAGTTTCTACTGAGCAGCTTCTTCTACAAAACTATGGTTAGGGTCGATGATTTTTTTTTTAGAGGTCTGGGTGATTCACTTTTAAGAGCTCTTAATACAGTTATAACAGATCTTCTACTGTCCCTAATCGACTTCCCAAAGTTAGGCACTTTCTCTGTGCATTTCTCCCTCTATTGGATTTTGGGGGTTTTAATTAATAAATGTCATTTAAGGATCTTTTTAGCACTGACATGCAGAGGAATAACAATGGAGAAGCTCCTCTCTCACTGCAAAGATCATGCACAAAAGACTGATGAGGCCCTGAACTGTGGAAGCACTGCCAGCACATACAGGCTCACAACTCACAGCCCCTTCAGGCAGACCTTGGCACACACCTGGTAGCAACTCCATCACATCATCTCCCTACTCTGCTGCCAGACACCACAAACTCAGCACTTGCTCGGGAGCATTATCCCCTTACTTCATCTCCCTGACATCACCAACACTTATTATGCCTTACAAAATTAAGAAACCATAAGTAAAAGTCAACAGGTCTCTAAGATCTAACTTAAAAATGCAATGAAATGCTTTAGGTCTTCCTTGGGTGAGTAGTTCTTGCTGTCACTACTCATTGCACCAGTGTTAATGGAAATGCTTAGGTACTGGCTTACATGAAAGCTACTGGGCACATGGCACAGGAGGGAAAAGCAAGGAAAAGAGAATGAAAGGAAGCAACTAAAGATCACAACATGGGTTTCTCTCTTTCCATATCCTAGTGCTCCCTGTGACACAGTACATCTGTAACTAGTGGTTGTTACCAATGATTGTAACTTCAGGAAACAATCAGAAGGGAGGCAATAGGAACAGATGAGGAAGAGAAATTTCTGAAGAGGGATCTGATGTGAAAGATGAAGGTTAGAGAAATAAGAGGGTACCATTGTTTTTCTCCTTAGCAAATCCAGAATAGACATCTTGCTGCTTGTAAATTCATGGCTTGGACTGTGAGCCAAAAGGAAGGAACTTTTGGTAATAAGGGCTAACATGGAAAAATCAAGTGTGGCTTGTACTAAACTAGTTAAACATTTAAGTCTCTTGTATTCCCCAGACAACAACTCACTGAGAACATTCAACAAGGTTCCATTATTTCTCATAGTAGACATAAGTCTTCCTTATATGACCCACTGCAGCATTATCTGATAATAAGCATGTTTAGAAAATGGAAGAACATAACCACAGACTCCGAGATAAGACATTGCTCTCTTATTAGGCACGACTCTTTTTTCTTATGAATTCTTCCTGATCTCTGAACAGTTGAAGAATGATAACTGCTGGTACTGTTACTAACAGAAAACACATTCCCATCATTACAGGTGGAGGAAAGATCATTTTCTTTTAGTTCAGTTCCTGGGAGAACATTTTTGCAAAAGCACAGAAATGCTCACACAACTATAACCTGCATATTCCCTTTTAATTTGGAGCTTTACTGAGACCTAACACTCAGAAATGAGAGAAGAGTGGGAGAAAGGGAGGCAGCCTTCCCTCCCATCACTGCCTTTGAGGCTGACTTGGATTTATTTTGCATTCAGAAATCTGTCAGCTTGCTGTCTCAGTCTGAGCCACTGGGAGCACAGGCGTGTGTGAGCTCCTCTGTGTGAAGGCAGCCGGGTGAAAATATTTTGCCTGATCACCATATTTAGGAGGTCTGTCATATTCCCTGAACAAGCTACAATTTCACTCATGAGTGCAGCAATCAGGTAGAGTCACACAAATGTAAGCAGCTATGTAATGGCTGCATCTGTTTTAATTTTCAGTGGCTTTTCAAATAATGATTGTTATTAAAACAAAGTGTATTTTGTCAGGGATGCTCGCAACAAAGACTAATTGGCTGCACAATTACCAGGCTACAGCTGAATTGACACTGGTGCAGAAAGCTGAGTCTGCCCAGGGTTAGTGCCCATGCACCCTGATTGGGATGGGGAAAGCCCAAGGGCCATGATGGGCTATTTTTTGGTTTAAGTCTCCAAAAAAAGAGAGCCAGAAAACTATCCTGTATAACCAGGGCTTAGTATCACCAAGGAAAAAAAAAAAAAAAAAAGCAAAAGCTTTGATTTGTCTCATTTCTGGGTTTAGATCTCAAGCTTTTTCAGTGTAACAGAAGGCATCATCCAAGTTCAGAAAGTCTTGGGAATGATGCCAGAGGAGGTTTGCCTTGTGAATCCACACTACACGCCATCTCACAAAGCAACAAAAGCCAGGAGCTGCCAGACCTCACTGTGCCTTGATCCTGAGGTGAAGAAAGGATGAAGTGGTGACCCTATCAGTCACTCTTCAGTCCCAGATCTACTCTGCCCAGACTTTAGGATGAAGTTTTTTATCCAAGCAAAGATTTCTTTGCTTGTCTTTCTTTTAACTGGTGAAAATCCTCCACTCATGTTGCAAAGGGTCTACATAACTAGAAGCCAATATTCTGTAGGCAAACATTGATCTCTGAAAGCCTGCCATTACTTCAATGAATCAGCCACAAACAAAACATTCTTCAGAAGAGTTTAAGAAGAATTTGTCCATATTCTTCATTCAGCATGATTTTGTGTCCTCTAAAAGCAATTTTAATTATGTTTCACTGTTGAATTTATTTCCACAAGATGCATAAGATACTATTCTTCATTTAGACTGTGCCACTGGAAGCATTTCATTACACGATAAAAATCCCCACAAGCCTATTTGGCCTCAGGGTAGAAGTGCCTGGAATGACATCTCTTGTATTTTTAGTTCAAGAATTAAATGAGTATGAGCTGCAGCTCCAGTCCCTTGTGGCAGGCATCCCCCAGGAGGAGATGGCACAGCAGGCATCACAACAAAGGAAAGGAAAGGAAAGTTGGTGACAGAAGGCAGGCAAGAGACTAACGACAGCCCAACTTGCTCTGAATTTTATAGATGTATGGAAGAGCCCAAAGTAAAACCATGCCGAGTCTAGAAAGAAAAGGAGATGCAACCTCCTGCTACATCTGATGGAACTGTACATTGGAGTCAATTATCCACAGGAATATATGGTGCCAGATAAATTGCTAAGCATTTCTGCAACAGAACCTGCTTCAGGAAGACTGGATGAGGCAACTGCAGTAAATACACTCTGACTGTGGGTGCACAGTACCAACAAGCTTTAGCTACCAGATCTGCTGGGCTATATTCTCTGCTCTAAGATACACATATTCAGGCATGAAAAAAAAAAAAAACACCTCCCTCACTCTGCACTGATACTACATTTGAGTGAGATTATTCAGCATCCAAATTATACGCTCAGCAAGATCACCTCCATTTTGGTAATTGCCTTATGAATGCATAACATGGCAGCGTGGGGATTTGTATTCCCAGGAATGTCTGCTATCAGGCATCAATCGTTAGTCTGCTGAGGATGTTGTGCACCAGTTGATAAAGAAGAGGCACACGGGCACTCGTGGAAGATAATCAGCAAGAATCTGATCCTCCCTGGTTTTCGAGGCTCTCACTCCATAGAGAATAACCCAGAGGTAAATTTTAAGCAGGTGAAGCTCAGGTCTCAGGACAATTTTTGCCTGTCCTGCACCTCACTCATGGAGGATACAGTGTGCAATCCTCTCTGCCTCTGCCAACATCTCCAGTCAATGCAAAATGAGATTTCAGAGACACTGCTAGTCTTGTTGGGGGAGAAAAAAATAAATCCACCAAAATTCTTTACTTAAGGCTTGCAAATTATTTCTCTCCATAGAGTGCCCAGGAGACAGAATCTGGCATCCGAGAAGTGAAAAAGACATCAATTACTCATCACTCCCTTAACCTCAGATACCCCACTAATTGCTGTGAGTCAGTGAGGCACTTCCAGTAAGCTCTCTACACAGGGGCTGATATCCTCTCTGCTCTTTTCCAAAATAGCAGCCTCTTGAGTGGAGGCAGTGCTGATGTGTGCATGGATGTCCCTGGGAGAGGTGGAGGTGGAGGGAGAGGGTGGAGGAAGCTCAAGAGGCACAGCACAGCCCACACATGGATGGCAGGGGCTGCACTGCAAAGTGGAGCTTTACAGATGCCAGAGGCTAATGTGTTACACTAAGCAAGGGGAACATACAGAAGGAGAGTTTTGGATGTGCATTCATCCCTCAGAGCCACAATAACAATTATCTGTGGTTACAGGAACAGAAGTGATAAATTGGCCATGCAGACAGCGGCCCCTCCCCTCACAAGGGTGAGAGTTACTTCAGCATCACAGCACGGGATCTGGAATACACTTTTGAAGAAATCTCCTAACTGCTCCCACTTACTGTGCTTTGATTTGTGGTGCTGAGGGCTCCTATGGGTGCATCATCGTTTTGGATGATGTACACACACCACAAATGGCTGATCCAGATCTCCATTGGGCCAGTTCAGATTCCAACAGCTGAAATGCACAATGTGCAAGCATCAGCTCCTCCACATCAACCACCTCAGTGCAGATTCACTCCCTCTTGCACACCATTTTGCCACTGTACATGTAGCAGCATGTACCAGTTGGAGATTTCTCACCTTTTCTGAGCATCCTAAGCTCCCTTCCACGAGATGCATTTTTAAAGAGTGAAAGTCTGATCTAACTATTCTCTATCACTTAAGTCAATTGTGATTTGGAAAGGGCTGAGAACAGCTAGTAAGGAAACAGTATGATTGGTAAGATGGATGGTTTCCTTCAACTACAGAAAGAGGACAATCAGATCTTACTGCATTCTAGGCATGGAAAATATCCTACTCAAAGAATTACATTTCCAGCCAGGAAATGCCTGTTGACACCACGTTGCACCCAGTGGCTACTAAACATGCAGAAGAGGGAACTGCCATGCACAGGTCTCCACCATCCATTTCATCATCCCAGTAAGTTCCTCTGAGGCTTGAGAACGTTCAGTGCTCTTTATTTCTTTCTCTTTTTTTAATGCACACAGATATGACAGAAATTTTTCCAGTAGTATTAGATTAATGAGAAGTTCTCTCATGTTTTGCTACAAAACCATGAATAACTCGAAGAAGACAGGCAGCCCTGACATGAGGATTTTTCATTCAGAGGTTTGCACAACCACAAGGGTTGTTGCCTCTCTCTCTTAAAGGGCTGTGCTCTTTCAGATGTGTTTTTTTCATGGTCTTGTTACCAATTTAGGTAAGAGCTGTTCTTCCCAGTCATCTCAGCATCACTGTAACTGGAACGCTTTCACTGCAGACCCAAACTTTTGGCTTCCATGAGACTCATTTCCCCCGACAGAAATGCACCTTCAATCATTACTCCTGCACATATTAAGTCAATACATGTGGCCCTGATTTGCAACCTCTCTGCAGCTCCACTCCCAAGCCTGGTCCATTTGTTCAGTGGAAAGGGCCCAAAGTTATTATTGCAGGTAACCACAACTCAGAGCTGCAAATCAGCACAGAAACGATAAGCCAGCAGAAGCAATAACAGTCAAGAACCTATATCACATAAAACCAGCACTTTGCCAAACTGCTTAGGCCAAAATCCTTCAGCAGATGCCTTATGAGTAACTTTTAAGAAATCATAATTGGAATGCCATTGGACAGATCAGCAACCAAAAGATAACATCACTGAAAGCCCAAACCATGTGGCTTTTTTTTTTTCCCTATAAACAAGCAGGACCATATTCTGTTCTCATTTATAGCCACAAGGACTGCTGGGCTCAGCAAACAGCCATCCAAGATTTACATTCACAAAACACAGAAAAATTAAGCTCAGATTATTTCTGTAGCTGAAACTTTTGTTCTTGGACACAAAGGAAAAGCTATGATACAACCACAACAGTCTCAGGATAGCAAGGAAACTAGAGGAGTTTTCTGACATCCTAGGCTACTGCAACAATAGCAAGGAGGACTGGATCAGAGTTAGAAAGCAGAGAGGGCAGCTGGTTTGCAGATGAAGACAGAGATAAATCACCACGTGGATGGGATGAAACAGAGCAGCCAGTAAATTTCCATTTTCTTATGCTGGATCTCTTAGTTCCATTCTCAGTTACTCAAAAATCCTATCTGAAAACTAGCAGCAACTAAATACTATAGAATGGAGCAGGAGGAAATAAAGAGAGAATAAGTGAATTACAACATTCAGGAAATGAAGGCATCCCAATCAGTTGCATCAGAATTACAAGAAATTCATTAAATTGGCACAGGGCCACCTGGAACAAGCTGAAATAGCTTGAATAATGAAATGTTAATTCTTCAGTTTTGCCTTCCATTTTTACCCAATCAACTGTTTGCAAACTCTTTATAATGTCCCCACTCATAAAAAAAAAAACCCTATAAAAACAAGAAAAAAGAGATATGGACACATATGGGTCCCTTCCAACTGGAGATATTCTACGATTCCATATTGGAGAGAGGCCAGAAGAGTGCAAATGTGCAGAGGTTCAGAGCACACAAGCTTCTGGAAAAAGACTGAAAGAGCTGGGATTATTTCACCAGAGGACACTACAAGAAGACACACTAAGGGCTTTCAAACAAATATGTGAAAGGACAGCTTCAAACTTGCAGATTCCTGTTCAAACTTCTGCAAATTAGATAAAAGTTTTAGGAAACATATTTAAAAATGGTGTAGAGTCTACTGCTAGAATAGACCCCATGGTAAGGTCTGTGGCCATCTCCTTGCTGGAGCTGCCAGGTAGAAGACAAGGGTCACTGTCTCTACCATGACGTAGAGGATAGATTAGACAATCTCTTGAGGTCCATATTTTCTATGATTTGCTCAGAAAACAACCTGTCACCAGCTTTGGTAAGCTACTTTTCGAAAGGTGATATGCTGAGACTGAACAACAGGCCACAACAGTGTCCCCTGTGTGAGATCTGCCTCTGCTGACATAAAACACAAGTGTCCCCTCTATGATACACTCAGTTGTAAAACACCAAACACCTGACAGCATCATCACTGTGACGAATCTGCACCATAGCTAAAGGATCCCAGGAGCCTTCTAATTGATACATGATTCCATTAAAAATATCCTTATAATCTATTTTGCAGTGGTGGTAGCAAATGGTTTAAACATGGAAAGGGTCATTTTAGGTAACTCTCCAAAGGGCAGCCTCTATTACCTGCAAGTTTGAGAAATATCCATTACAGATATCCTTTAAACTTGGTAATGAGCCATATTTAATAGGTTGGGGTTTTTTTTTCTTAGTAAGTAAATTTGAAACAGATTCTCCAAGTAATGGAACAAAGTTGGCCAGCTAGAATTTCAGCATGTGGCTGAGAGCCGGCATCACAAGTATGTGGGGGTGCTCAGGACCCTGCCTCTGTCCCAGGCCTTTGGAAACAAGCCCCTATTCTGTTTCTACTGCCACATGAGTCTTATGTTCATAGGATTTAAAGGTTTCCTGTTCCTGCCCATCCATTTATCATTTTCTGAATGAAAACCTGACAAAGATTTTAACAAGCACATAGTTACTCCAAGCACTGCAGATTTAGGCACCAGCTAGAGACAACAGATACAAGAACCTGAAATGTAAGTTACTGGTTCTGGTGCTTGAATCTCACATCTGAAGGAGGAGTTTAACTACATACTTTAAAAAAAAAAAAAAACAAAAAAACATTGGGAATAATTCTGGACAGGACTGTACCCAATTGTCTCTGCCATTATGTATCTACAATCTGCTTTTCCCCTCAGGCACAGTAAAAACCTAACAGTATGTTACCTAATTTCACAGCTCCGATTATCCTGTGCTTAATCAACCTTTGCTCTTCTAGATTTCCCAGTTTGCAGAACTAATCATCATGAATTGGCCAGCCTGTATCCACACTACTGCCCTTCACCACATTGAAAAGGACTGCCCAAATATGCATTACAGGTCAGCTATAAGTTAATAACCACAGATAAATTTGAACAGATGTTGCTAGCAAAGAGCTTATGCTTTTGGAACTGGAAGACAATGCTCCATCCTTGCTTCCCTTTTGGAATTAGTTATCTTCTATTGCAGATAAGATAGAACTTCTAAATAGATAGAAGGCAGATATCTTTTACATATCTAAGGATGTATTTTATTATTATTACTATCATCATCATTAATCATACTTGATCTGCTGTATTTGTTCACATTATTGTCGCAGGAATACAATAGACAACCCCAAGCACGTAATAAATAGATGCCTCCCACCATCTGATTGGTAGGAAGCAACAAAACCACAGCTAGTTTTAAAATAGATGTGCTTAGACTTTACACACTGATTCTAACAAGCAAACTTGAAGGCAAAAAACCTGTAGTGAAAAATTACACCACTATATGACTGAACACAGTAAAGCACTCGAGTGAAAAAGACTTTCAGCCTTGCAGCAACACTTAACATTTTTACTCTACAGAGCCAGATATCTGTCCCCAAGTAGTTTTGCCTCTCTCATCTAGATTATAACTCCTGCAGAATAAAAAAAGTCACCATCCACATAAAAAAGATCCCTTGACTGCTGACCTGATTTTTTTGTCCCCTAGAAAACAATCATTTAAAACTGCAATTGAAGGGGATGCACAGAAATCTACTCTTTTTTTTTTCTCCCCAGCAGTGACAAAAATAGCTTTTCTGAGTGAGCACATGAAGAGTAAACACAAGCTGCTACAATAGGAGAGAAAGTTTGATTTCATAATTCTTCCTTGTGCAAGGAAGCCTTTTAAAGAGAATATTAGGTTAGGCAGGACCCTAGACAAAGCAGGGGAAGTCCCATGGCAGCCACACAATAAGTGGCAGCACTATGAACATTAGGTCATAACCTCCGTGTCGCCGAGCCTTTGTGTGCGCTGAGCCCGGTGCCCTGAAAGCTGCTGACAGCTGTTCCAGGGCAACACATGGCAAAAGAGAAAAGCAGCAGCCAGCTAAGGGTTAAAAACGTTGCTCTGGGCTTTTTTTTTAATTTGCTGTAAGCAGCAACTCTCAAACTTCCTATTATCTTCCTGCCATCTCCTCCAAATCTGTCCAGAATCACAGACTGGTGATACAGGTCTTTGAAATACATGTCAACATGTCAGGTGCTTTCCTTTCCAATATAAAATAAAAGCTGTGCCTTTCCTGTGTTTCTTTTTAAATGGTCACTAATGTTTAGCACTTAGGTCAGAAATCCATCATCCAGACTCTATTCAAAGACAGCACCAGTTTAGCACACAGATTATCTGCTCGTGTTTTCTTAGTGAGATTCTCTCTCCCAATTAATAGAAAAAGCATTTGTAAGTACAGAACTTTGAATTTCTCTTGATTTTTTTCTTTGAATTTATCTGAATTCAAAACAGCAAGCAAACCAGCAGGCTGCTTCACATCCCAACAACAAGTTTATCTCAAACATCAGATGTGTCCTAAACGTTATCCTTACAATCTTTTTTAGGCCACAAAAACATGAATTCTTTAGTCTTGTGGCTTTTCTCAAAGCACTGGCAATACATTGTTTCAGAATATAAACTATTCTCAAAGTCCAGACATTGCATATCATAAAAAGATAAAGCTTCTTTGGACCATCTTGTGGCTTATTGCCAAAGAGCAGAAAACTATCTTTTTATCATGAGTTTGTATTTATTCCTGGGCAGCAACATGCACTGGAGAGAGTTGATAAATAATTCAAAAGTGAAATACTCTTTTTACTACGACTAGGAAAGTGCTCACTCAGAATGGGAAGAACAGGAAAACCAGGGGAAAGGACAAAGTTGTGCTAGAAGCTTTGGGATGTCACAATGGCATTGCATAAGGTCAAACAGCTTTCTTCATAGTGCACTTCCACATCATCATGGACTGTAGGGAGGCCAAAAAGCTTGGTGAACAGGAGGGACATAAAACAAAAACTGCACAGATTTCTTTAATTGCCAAAGCCAGGTCTGCACCTTGTTTTCCTCCACCTGTGACCACTGGCTGGGGATGTGACTTTACACCAATATAGTTATAAATACACTGCACCAGTGCCCAGTGTAAGCCCTGGTGTGGGCATCTTTGATGACTGCAGTACTCCCCTCTGTCCATGCAGGTAGACTTTGCCCTGGGGAACAGCCTGTTCTGTGAAAAGTGCCTTTAACTATCTAAACTGTGGTTCCATTAGGGAGTGACGTATTGCTTTACTAGCAATGGCAGTGTTACTAGTGATACAACTCCTCAAGAGACAAGGCCTTAGTAAACTGCTGTGGGTATTTGGCAGACTCAGAAGATGATGTGTAGGCACCATGAAAGAGCCTGTAATCATAGTTTGTTGTTGAAAAGCTACAGACTGAGGTCCCTGTTGCTCTGCAGAGCAGAATGCCAACAGCAAATACAGCCAGAAAAGAGGTTATTGTGGGCTTGAGAATAAACAGAGACTTTTTTTTTAATTAAAAAAGAGAAAGAAAAAAAAAGAAACTCCCATCACCCTCACATTCATCAGGCATAAAATCTGTTTTATTTTCTGTTAAGGTCTTGCCTCAATCTGGTAAAATCAGATCGTTTGCTTTATAAAACAGGCCTTGCACTAGCCTTCCCTCCTCTCTCATATGCATAGGACAGGATGAGGTTCAAGACCTTGAAGCTCTTCAGCCATTCACAGCCTTCCAAATAAGCTTGCCATTAATTCCCCCATTCTCTCCCTTGAGTCATACATAAAAGCTGCATACTCATTAGTAACTATTAACCAAGCCCTAATCAAATACTCTAGCTGAGTTTGAATGTTGCTATTAAGTTTGGGATGTTTAAATGTAATTACAGGCAGCAAGACTTTTTGACATGACAAATATTTTTTAATAACATTACCAGAATTGTTAGTTCTGTTTTCACTGTGAAAGCAAACAGAGCAATTCCAGCTGGAAAGTTCACATTTATCCTTGCAGTAGGCTAAAAATGACAGACTCTGGCAGCCATGCAGCCAAGGAAACTGCTTCCACTAACCAAGGCGCGATGGTGCTTCCAGGGAGACCCTCCTACAGCCAACTCTTCTGCAGTTCAGAGTAGTGAACCATTACAAAACTTCATGTACTAATAGTTCATTCCCTTTTTTCCTTTTTTTCACTGTTCCCCCGCCCCCCAATTCCTTCATAATAACCCTCCTTACACACATCCTTTGACTTGCACCAGGTTAAGCCTTGCAGAAAACTATTATTTCTTCAGAAAGGCAAACACTGAGTTACTCAAGAAGGAAAGCTTTCCAACGCTAAGATGATGGCTTAATGCTGCAGGCAGAGGGGTTGGAAGGGGGAAGGTGCACACCAAAAATCCTTTGCGATCAGAGCTGACAACAATAGATTTTTGTTAACTTACGCTCATTGTTTAAATTGTATTCTACTGGAAGGAGTCTGGGCGCCTTTCAAATGTAAATATTTTACAAGAGAATACCATATGGGAGACACAGCTGTTTGTTTCTATTAGGGAGGGGGAAAAAAAAATTGAATCCTTTCATTTTGCAAAGATTTTAGTCTTCTTTTTTTTTTTTTTTAAAGGCTGATTCATAGTTCTATGCCAACTCTTGAATTATCTTAATTCAAATTAATCCCTAAGTAGTTGCAGGAAGTGTCTGAAGTTGGGTTTTCTGCAGTTGTTAAGTGCTTAAAGAAGTTGTAAAGGAAATCAAGATGGCAAGATGTTTCTGCACAAGTATTTTCCCATCCTTGATGAAAAACTAAAACACATTCACTCCTTACACATTGCTACAGGTGACACATTTGAGTTTGATACTGCATGATGACGTTTAAATAGGTACATAAGCAATATGAACTACAAAAATAATACTACCTGGCCTAAAATCAGAGACCAGTTAAAGCTTCAGAGTAAGTAATTCACTCTAATTTTGGTTACAGGTTACTCAAGACAGACCCTTGCAGATTTTCTCAAATGTGATGCTGGCTTAAAATAATTGGCAGGTTTAAATACTATGCTTTAAATGTAAAGAAATGCTTAAAATAATTCACAATTATTAATTAAATAATTACTACGAGACACATATAGTGAATTAAGGTGGAAAGAGAAAATGCTTTTGTGCTGTCGGGTTTGCACAGGATACACAAAGAGCTGTGAGCAGGAACAGATGAGACTCACATGTCCACAGGTCCCAAGAAGCTGCTTCTATTTTGCAGAAGAGCCCTCACTGTGCTGGTCTCTTGAGAACAGAGAGAGAATATACATGCACATGTCTTGTCTTTTTTTTGTCTACTATGTCTTTTCTTTTAAAATTCTAACTAAGCTGGTTTATAAGCTTTCTGGCTGGACATCTCTTTCATTAATTCATTTGATCCCTTTATGAATTAATTTATAATTATCATCCCTACCACTTCCAATGACCACAAATTTTCTAGTTCAATTACGTGCTAGGCAGAAAAGCTCTTTCCTTCATTTTAATACTTCTCTATCATGCAAGAGACCCTCAGACTTGTAAAATGTGCTGTGTCCTACACAGCCAGCCAAGAGTAAAGGTTTTAATGCAAGTCCCAAAATTGCAGAAGCTCAAAAGTACTGAGAGCTTCATCTCTATGGCTCTAGGAATCAGTTGCTGCTTAGGGCTGTGCGCAACACAGAGGTGGAGCGTGTAAGAGAAATGAAGCATGTGTTTGGAGGAAAGATGCTTTAGTTAAAGCTTACACCTGAGAAAATATCTTTTATTATTATTATTAGCTAGAGCAGCTAGGTGAGGTCTAAGTATCAGAAACAAATAATTGAATCATCATTATTGTGCCAGCTCCCAAAGTCCTCCACTTTGCAGCAGTTGCTGCACTGCAACCTGCCTCAAGTGCTACCCAAGGCAATGTAAACCCTCTCTCCTCGTCTTATACACCAGCCCAACATTTCCTGCTCCTCCTCATGCTCCTGCTGGTGCTTCTCTCATCCCAGCCACTCTGAGTTTTATTTGATTCCTAGAAAACAAAGGAGCATTATGGTGTTGGGTGAGGAATGTAGCTCTCCTGGGGGTCCACAGGATCCGTTCAGAGGGTGGGAGAGCAGCTTCCCCATCGCTGCTGCTCCAGGTCAGCATTCCTCCCAGCAGTGGCTATTGCCCTTTTCACTACTGTTTGTGCTATGGCAGCAACTAAAGCCTTCAACCAAAATTGAGCTGGCCATCACACACACAGTAAAGACAACATCTGCTCTTCACATCTGAAATAAGACAAAAAGCAATGACAGAGAATTCAGGACCTCCGTCTCCCAAGCAGGGAGCAGTTTAGAATCATAGAATTACTATGGTTGGAAAAGACCTTTAAGATCGTCAAGTCCAACCACTCACCTCACACTGCCAAGCCCACCGCTAAACCATGGCCCTCAGCACCGCAGTTCCATGGCTTTGCAGTATCTCCAGGACTCCACTACCTCGCTGGGCAAACTGGGACAGTGTCTAACCACCCTCTCAGGAAAAAAATCTTTCTACTCTCCGATCAATGTCCTTCTTGTAGTCACACTGTTTCTGTGACGAGGCAGTGCAAGCTGCTGCAGGTGAACAGCTTCTGCGCTGTCCCATGAAGGTTATTTTTCCTCTGAGTTACACCCATTTGGCACTCCCTGTGGGAAGCTGTAATTCTGCAACACTCTGCACTGGCTTGTAGGCAAGATAACGTTATGGACTGACCACATCCTAAAATTAATTCTATCCCTCAATTTGGCTGGCACATGTGTGTCAAGGTGGGAAATCCTTCTCCCACAATAAACAGGCTTTGTTGTAGGCCCTGAAGAGCATCACAAACTATGGAGCAATGACAGTTTGCCTAGTATATGTTTACATAGGATAAATCTCAGTGATGCTCATTTATCCCTCCACATGGTCTCTAGGATTGTATTTTCTCCCCGATGTGGGCAAACTGTTCCTGCAGTACCAACATAGCACATATTTCTCTGAAGTAAAATCTCTTCCTGAGTGAAGGCTAAAACCCAAAGCCATTCATGCAGTACCTTTTACCTCCCCACACCTGCAGTGCCACTAACCACTGCTACAGCCCATTTTGCAGATGCCTCCCTAACACGACTTCTCCCCAAAGAGCCCCTGCAGGCTTTTTAGGAAGGAAGTGACAGAGGGAAAGCCTTTCAGTGACAACCTGGTAAGACCTAGTCATACCACAAACACTGATGCCTAACAGCAATTTACACTAACAGGAAGAAATCTGTATACATTACAGCCTGTATAGTAACACCACTGAAAAGCCAGTCAACATAAGAGCATTTTCCTTTTTGATGGGTTTGTGCTTGAAATTCGGTGGTAGAACTCATCACAGAAAAAGAGAGAAAAAGTTTTAAAAGCAGGATTCTTCTGGAAAATTGGCAACAGAGGGGTTACTGACATTCAAATGCACGCTCCAGGCAAGAGCTGACTTTCTGACACTGTGCCCCAAACCATGTTGTTCTTATAATAAAATCACTGAGGCATCAGTCATGAGGTGGAAGATTACACTGAAATAGTACTCCCCACACTGTATCTTTTTCATTTTCATCATTTACTGCTGGGCATCTGAAAAGAAAGGACAGCTTATGTAAGAGCCTTACCCAGATCTGGGAATGTTTTTCACTTCTCCTTTGACACAAAAAAATCTTTCTTCTTATAAAGGGAAGGCCAATGTTTTTTCAAAGCTGGACTATACAAATTCAGATATTTCCTCTTTCTGGTTGAAGTATTTTGTAAAAGCAAAAGCAGTTATCACTTTGGCCCCACGATGGGGTTATGAAGCACAAATAGACTCTTTGATACTACTGAAAAACTAACATCTGTGGAAAAGGGAGGTCTCCAGAATGACCCCTTTTGCCTACTAACAACAAGCCTACCTGTACCAACACAGGAACCCTCAAAATTTAGTGCCTTCAGGAACACAGGACCTTACAAGCCTTTTTCTCTTGCCAGCGTGAAAGGCTTGGATGTTTTGAGGCTGTGTCTGAAGAGGTTGCCTCAGTTGCCCACTGCTGGTATAGGTATCAGCACCCTGCCATGATGGCTTTGGGAGGCACCTGATGGCACAAGAACCTAACTGAGGGCTAACACAGGTGAATTTATGCCTCAGAGTACAGAAGAGATTCAGTATGTAACTAAGCAGCATTTCTTAACCACTGAACCAATTGCATATGGGTATCAGCCTACATCACTGAGCATCATTTCCTTCAAAGGTGTAAGAATGTCATCTCAGTGCCTTCTGCCAGCATATGAGAGATTATATTAGAAGTGTTTATTATGACCGAAAAACAACAATGGGGATTTCCTGAGGTTTCTTACCTCCGCTTGCACCTCAGCCCTACACGTCCATATGAAATATCAGTTTTTGCATGCAGTGCATGGATCCTCTTCTCAGCTCAGGGAGGAGTCAGGCTAAAATTTCCAAGAGAGCTGGGGAAGGTTAAACAGCATTGGGTTCTTACTGAAAACAAATGAGATGGCTAACCAGATCCTTGAAAACCCAAGTGAGGACCTGTGCCATGTAACATGGGTCACAGGACCTTCAAGAAGCCAAACCAAGGGCAACCACTGCTGATAGGGCATGGGTAACTATCTGTACAGTGTGCTACGCTGCCCTGACTCTGGTGTCACAGAAACTGGGACAGTAGCTCCAAGACTGTGGCAAGACAAGTTTAAAAGAATAGAGTCAGGCAGGAGCAGAGGGATTCCATATGTTCCCCTCTTAAACCAAAACCTGCTGAGAAGCAGCACGTAGAGGTACAGCACAAAGAGTAAATAAGTACTCAGTCCCTCAAGGGTGATTTTCTTCCCTCAAAGGCTAACTAGTGAACTGAAATCTGATCTTGCCCTGAAATCACCTTAAACGAAATGCTTCAGAGAGGTACAGACAGGGGTGTCACCTGCCAGCTTTTAGGGCTTTATTATACAATCTCTCCTCCCGATAATTTGTATGCCTTGTGTATTAAGAGATGAAGTTTCTCCCAGTAGGTGAGGGTTACGTCTCTTGTCCCAGGCATGAATTAGAAGCCACTAATGTATTAGGACTCTGAATGTGGCTGTTCATATATACGATAATACTAACAACATAACTGTTGTGTGATGTGATCTCACTGTCTGTGGGTTTTGGATAGGACTCTCTCCCTGCCAAATTTAGCTATTGGTTACAGTACCTATGAGAAACATTTGGTGAATAACTGGAAGTTACAGTTCAGATTTACATTAATAATAATGACAAAATGAAACCAGTAAGTTTCCAATGCAATCAATTCAAAGCCAGCAGAGAAGAGAATGTTACCAGGGATCCAAGTTTCTACAGAGGCCATTGCCCCCATATCCATCAGTATGCAACAAGCAATCAGAGAAGCTATTCCAAAAAAAGAAAAATACATTTTGCATTAGCAATAAATTCACTACAAAGGCTTTTCAGTAAGTTATTAATAACAGCATATTCCCCACTTAGGTCTCAAGTGCCATCAAATAAGCTAAGCTGCTGTTGCCAATTGGAAAACTAGCTCCATATGTCTCTCTTGGAGTTACGACAGCACTAGCATCCAGGTATAGAGGTTATAATTATGGCAAGACGAGTCCTGTCTCTTCTGGAGATACCTAATCAACGTGACCATGACTTGGTGTGCTGTCTGTCCACTGTGTTGCCAGGCCACATCCCAGGCTCTTGTGCCTCAACTGCAGCAACTAATGCAGCAAAGCACAGATTTCTAAAGGCATTTTGGCATGTGAATCATTAATTTAAGAGTTTACTTTCAACTTTTAGCAAAATACTTATGAGGTTACAGTACTCACTCCATAACCTGCATTCACACAACCTGCTACATGTTCACTGCCTGACTTAGTAAGTCTTTATATTTCAAGACTAGCTCCTGAAATCAATGGAAAACAAGAGTCTAAATATTCTGGTGAATCTGGACTCTAACTTCTTACTCATTTGACTAAGGACCTAGGAGCCTAAACTAAAAGTTAGGCGCTTAAATTCATTTTCAAATCTAGATGCTATGCAGCAGGCACCTGAACATGACCTCCGAAAGACTTTAGACTCTCCCTCAGGCTTTTGGGGTCACCAAATTATAAATAAATAAAATTATCAGAATTGTAACTTTGCCTGCTGTCATTAGCTCATATGGGATCAATCTGAAACTTCAGGAACTAAACAGCGTTGATACCATCAAGGAGGAGGGAAAGATCAAGTCAATGCTTCAAAATACAGCAAGAACATGGGGAGTATATTATGCTAAGACAACACATTTTTGTCAGAGACACGGCATTATTTGTACAAATGACAGAAAGAAGAGAGGCTGGAAAGAGCAGTTCCCTAGTGCGCAATACTTTTTTGGTTAGTTCAAGCTATAGCTGAGATAGCTAATAGTTATGTCTTCAGGAAAAGAGATGCCAGGAGACCAGTTTCTCGTGAGCTGGTGTAGTACCAAGTCTTCCCCTGCTGATAACTCAAGAGACCATAAAAGCTTTCTTCCAAATCCCCAAAGACCTTTTTTTAAAAAATATTTCTTTTTATAAAACTTAAATCACAGGTTTACAGATCCTCTCTATCTCTTTAATCACTGTAAATGTCAGTGAAATATCAGACAAAATACCTGCATCAGAAGGGGGAATCAATTTCACCTCTTTCTACATCTGATTTTCAGTTTCATGTGTCACACTGGTATCAACTCTCTCCTGACCACGTGATGTTATAATTAAACAGAGCCCTCATGATGCAAAACTCTCTCTCTCTCCTTCCCATCCAGCATCTGAAGAACAGGCCTGACACTGGAGCAGCATGCAGGCTGTTGCTGGGAGGCACGTGCCTTTCCTGCCATGCTGCTAGACGGGTGCATGCCTCCTCCTGAAATATCCACTTTATCTGAACACATTCACAACGGTAATAACTAGGACACAGTCTGCTTCAGTGTTTAATAACTTTGTCATTATGCTGTGAATGTGCTCTGGTCATTTACATCTAACACGAGTAGGAGCACAATTTGGGCACTGCAGCTGTAATTATCCTAATTTTTAATCTCCTTTCATCAATAGTTGATGGTAAAGTTCTTGAGAAAAATGTCTTTACTATGCAAGATCTACACAGAGTTATTCTCCTGCCTTTAGTAATATACCCTTTGATAGCTTCAGTTTACTAACAATAGCTTCAAAACCGACATTTTGATTGATACTTTGTCATGTTTTTCTCCTCACAAGGTGTAAGAAGATATACAATTCGTATCTGGCATGGCAGGTACAAGTAATCATTCAGCAAATCATACCACTAGCCAAGAACAAACAAGGAACATTACACCAGTGAATCTCATCCATTACAAGAAGGAAGCAAGGGTATGTTATGCTGGACAGTTTCTATAATGAATTTGCTGCAGTGGAAGTGAGGAATTTGATTCCCATTGAGAGAGAGGCGCTTGTGGTAAAGAACTGAAACATCCAAAAGGTCATCATACCTTAAGCACACAGCTCCACCAAAATCACACAGATCCTTGATCAGAAATGCAGATTTGGAAAGGCACCTGAAAAGCCTGCGCAGTGAGATGTGCCATGAGCTGCCACTTGTTAAATGAGCAATTACTGGACTTGTTCATTTCTAAAAGAGATGAATGGGTCCTCATCTTCAAATGAACTTCTTTATCCACAATTTAACAAACAAAACAACCTCTGAGCATTGCAGCACTTGGCATAATCAACCCCTCAGACAGCATTAAGTTAAAACAATGGCTCAGATATCACTAAGCCTCTTACGGGAATTCAGTCAAACGCAGACTTATTTGGATTACATGGCAGTTTGGTAAATCCAGTAGTAGAGGATCATTTTCCTTCTAATCAAGCTCTAAGAATCTGAAAATTTTCTTCTCTTACAAACAAAATAAGAAAAAAAAAATGCATTGGCCTTGTATAAAATTGCACAATTGAACCAACTTGTAGCCAGCCTGGAAGCTTAGTAACTGCATCTCTGTGCCAAGCCACGTCCGAATAATGGTCCTTGTCTGCTGCTCCCAAGGCTGAGAGCTCTCAAGAGGCAACAGAAGCAGCTTATTTTTGGAAAAGGGTACATCTCATCTTGTTCAGCAATAGCTTACTTTGGTCCTGATCTTATGGTCTGGGAACTAGAAACTGAGTGATGAGGAAAAGCGCTGATGAAATTTGATCGTATGTGCTTTCAAGATGGTTTTTGTTCACAAATGTTGAAGGCTGGTACAGGAAGTCCATCACAAAGGAAAAGAGTGGCAAAGTCACCCAGCTCACAGAGCTGGGAGCTCAGCATCTGTCTCAAAGTCCTGGATACTCTAGTACTGGGCATGCACATATGTAAAGCAGACCGATGATGCATAAGCAACAAACATCTTGATTTCCATTTATGTCAACAAGGGCTGCAGTGATTCAGTATGTTTGAAAGTAGGCCTGTGTTAACAACATGTCCATATATGGATTTAAATGTCTAAGCTTTTTAGGAAACTGCATTGAAAATATTGGCCCTTTCTCCTCATAATTGTTAGCACCCACTAACTCTTCAGATTGAAGCGAGAGATTTCTCTTTAACTTCATTCTTATGACAAGGTAGCATTGGCTTAAAATGAATTGTAGCAGAGCAAACCCAAGTGTTAACAGTGAAAATTTGGGTCCTAAAATTACATTTGGTAAGTAAACAGTGCTGAAGTAAATAAACCAGAAGACAAGAAGTAAGAAAGCCACTTAACCAGCATAGTCTGTGCTTTTGCTGGGCTATAAAGAAGAACTTGTGGTACTGTGACAAAACTCAGCTTGAAGCTATTAATTTTCTAAACAATGACATATCCTGATGTTGACCTGAAGGTTGTGAATCAGGAGATGGAAAGAATTTCTGACTTTCAAATCCAATCACATATTTTCACATTAAAAAAAAGGGAAAAGAGGTTTTGTTTTCCTCAGCAGAGGATTGTTGTGCCTTTCAGAAGAGCTTTCCTTTTGTTCAGGGTTGCTGTCTTCCTTCGTGGTGTCATTCAGCCCCGTGTGACACCCTATAACGGGCCTACACGGCTTGTACAGCTGTTAAGAAGCACTACAGCAAGACGCTGAGATTAAAACACCGCTGCAAACTTCACCTTGAATTGGAAGCCAAGTTCCTCTTTTTTTTTTTTTTTTTTTTTTTCCTGTGTCATGCATCAACAGTAATAACACAAATCCTTTCAGGTCCATTGCTGTGTAAATCCATTACTCGTGAATTATGTCTCCTCCTGTGTCGTCTGGCCAGCCCTATTTCCTTCTTTGGCGTTGTGCACTTGTCACTGGAGCATAATCTGAAGACAATGAGTTTATACAGGTGGCTTTATAAGATAAATGCAGATAACAGTAGCTCTGACGGTGTATAAACCAGGAACGGTGTCAGTGTTTTTGGTCAGAGTTGTGGTGCGTCTGTAGAGCAGAGTAACAAACTCCAAGACCTGACTTCCACTGTATGCAGTGAGCAGATCTCCAGAGTACGACCAGTTTATGTAATTTCTTTTCAAAGAAATAGTTTTTAATCACTGAGTATGTAATGGTCTGGATAACAGGAAAAAGGAAAGTGAAGGCTAAAAGCAGCACAAAAGAAGTGTCAACATGTCCACACACTTTTACCTGAGCACTGAATTCATTTGGGATGTTCAAAATTCTTTTCTCCATCTCACAGAGCTGCACCATTGCAAGACTTTCATCTAAATGTAATTAAACCATGGCAACTGTGCTGATGGAGCTGTGGATGCAACCTTTATAAAAGGTAAAATTGCTTGTAAGATTTATTCTATTCTTTTCCAGGGCAGGATGAACACAGCTGTACTGGTAAAAGTGTATCTGTGCAAGAGCCTTTGGCCAGATGGATACAGGAACTCACTGGTGACAACCATGTGTCATTGAAGCTACAACTGGTCCAGAAAGTGATGGGAAACTTCACATCAAAAAAATCACATCTCTCTCCACTGGCTCTCTGAGCAATGAACTCTCAACTCCAAAGCCAGTTTGTCCTCAGGCCCTAGTAAATGGGAGCACTAGCACTACAAGTATATGTGAACAGCCCAGATCTGCACCCAACGAAGTCAGTAACAAAGATGCCAGTGATCTTGATGGAAACAGAAGCTGGCACAAAATGCTGCAAGTCATTACGTGATCTTACTATGACAGTACTCTGAGTAAATCAATACCTAGGTGGAATTTCATTTTGCAAGACTACATCAAGGATTCAATTCCTCTCTCTTGCAGGAAATGTCTCTGCCTTACAAGATACCACAAGGAGAAGAAGAAATAACTCGTGTGACTTATAATCAGTTGGATCTATTCTAGGACCACAACCACTAAAATGCTTTAATCACATATTTAGCATTATTGCAGGGCATTAGTATAAAGTGGATTATTTGATTGAGTTAATTGTGCATTTCTGATAATATCAGTAATTTATTTTAAATGTTTCCTTAACTCCAAAATCCCTGTGCATACTTAGATTTGCATGCTTAGATTTGGGGAAGTTATGCTACAATAGTCCCCACCCTCCCCGAGCCCCCACGGGGAGGAAGACCTATCTGGGATTTTATAAACTCAAATGGTACTCTGGCTGTTTACTTCAGCAGACAATTTGGCCCAAAGTATGTTGTAAAGCTCAGGATGGGAAAAAGGAACAGCATGTTCCAGCCTAGAAAGCAGGTCAGAAGGACATCAAACCCCTCCTTAGTCGTACTTAGATTAAAACAGCTGATATTGGGAGTGTCCTAAACACTTTTATTCACTCTACTCCTGCTAGAAAATCATATGATGTGCTAGGGTGGGAAGCTAATTTTAAATCACAGTACAAGCAAACATTTTTAGTACAGGTCATGTCTGCGGGGTCAGACACTGGGTTGCTGAAAGCCATCAACCCAGGGATGGAGGTACTACCCCAGCACCACGCCCTCTGAGTGTTTATTCATCCCTCAGGTTTAAAAGAGCAATGAGATTTACTGAGATCAGTAGTCAAGACAAATTAATTACTGACCTGGTTCTTCCCCTAGTTATCTTGCAAGTGTGATTTCACCATCAGTCATGGCTGCGAACAAAATCTGTTCCATCGAGTCTCAGGAAATCAAAGTACTTTCCCCAAGATTAGAAGAAACAGTAGCATAATATTTAAAAATAACCTGGACCATATTTACAACCAGCTCTACCCACCTGCTTCCTTCCCAATCCCACCTCTAATTTCATTCATCTTCGTTTCCATGACTTCCCCATACCTCATAGGTTACGCTGCACTCCCTGTTTCCTTGGTTAGATTTTTAAATTACCCATCAGCTACATTTTCAGATGATTCAGTGAACCTCACTGTTCTGACTTAGAAATTGATGAGGGTTAAAATAAGTTTTGCTATTAAAAGCACAGGCAAAAAAAAGAGACCATTTTACTTTGGAAAAAATCCATTTGGATGCGCTCACTCCCTTCTAGAAGCCCTAAACAGCTTGATCCAGGAGACCTGCTAAACAGAAACGTAATTTCTACTTATATCAGGCTGAAGAAACTTTTCCCTTGGAGATTACATCACTTTGATTGGATGTTATGTTTTCCATCCTGATCTCTCTAGTAAAGTGAAACTGTTGGAGAAACTTATTGCTCACTGAAAAGCTGCATACAGAACTACTGCGAAAGAGAGAGAAAAATACCAAAGGAAATAGAAATTATTTGAGCCAAATTCTTTCCTGATTTACCCCTGCACAACCAGGTTCAAGTGAAAAGAGCTATCTTCAGTATGGTAAGGACAAAATCAGTAACATTTTGAATATGAACTGCTGAAAATGTTCAAAAACAAACCCAAAAGACCAAACAACTCCACCATGAAATGAAGAACAAATAACTATCTGACATAGAACACTAACATTACAAAACATTTACTTCAGTTCCTAGCATGTCCATATAAATAGAACATAGTGCAAGCACCACTCTAAGGCAATGAGAAGGTTGCACAAAATAGCATTCAAAAATCAGGAAATGCCAGAATTAAGGTTGCCCAGGCAACCTTAATTTTACCCCCCGTGCATATGCATTTTACAACACAGCTTTTAAATACACCATAGCATTCCATTTCTCAAGTAGGATCACATACATAAGAAAGCTCCCAACAGCAATAACCAACTTGTCATGTTGTGTATGTTGGTGACTTTTGCTATAGGGTGGAAGCAAACTAGTTTATAATCTTTCTTACTGCAAGAGTGAATTAATTTCAGTCAAAATTTAGCACAAAAATATCCTCCAACATCGACTTGAGAAGCAAGTTTTCAGCCATTTCCAAACCTCGGAAAGCAGAAAGTGGTTTTCACTGATTTTTAGCACTGTTGAGGTGAGGGAGCCCTGGCACAGGCTGCCCAGGAAGAGTGTGGAGTCTCCTTCCTTGGAGGTCTTCAAGACCTGCCTGGACACATTTCTGTGTGACCTGATCTAGGTGAACCAGCTTCTGCAGGGAAAGTTGGACTAGATGATCTCTAAAGGTCCCTTCCAACCCTACCATTCTATGATTGTATGATTTTCATCCTGGCAGAAAGTCTGGTACTAACTTATTTAAAATAAACATGTCCGTGGCAATGTAGTCTTTGGTCAATATTGAGATTTGCCTTCTGTACTGAACAGATAGTATGTTTCACTATAGTCAGAAAAAGCCTGGGATATTAGTTTAGGCAAACCCAGAACTTGTTAAGCTTTGCTAATTCATTCCTCCAACAAGTAAGGACTGGTCCAGGGAATAAACCATCCCCTGTGAAACAACAGAAAAGAAATCCTCTTTCCCAAAGGAGCTGTGGATATGTGAGGTCATAGAGCTGTAGAGAAAATAAACACGAGTACAGGCATGAAACTAAGAAACTTCACAGTAGTTGATGAAGTTAAGGAATTTCACTAATAATGAATCAAGTAAAAACATACATGTCTTCCTCTCCAACAGAAGCCACATTGAAAACATCTAAGACTAATTCTAATGGTGTATTCTGTTTCCAAGAGCCTTCCTTCCCTCCTATTTTAACAAGGATCTTCTGAAAAGCCAATAGGAAAAACTCCTAGTTATTTGTGTTTCTCTTATTGGCACTCTACTACACAGCACCTTGAACCATTCAGCGTAAGGACAACTTTCCTGAGAAGGCAAATGGTTACACACAGGACCAGATAAGCCAAAGAGAAATGGTGGTTTCTGTTCCTCATGGTAACATGCACTGTAATCCTCCATTAGAAAAGAGTCTGTCCCTTCCACTGATGTCCTCAGATAGCAAAAGGCAGATAGCGTTCCAGCTGAGATCATAGAATCATAGAATGGTAGGGCTGGAAGGGACCTTTAGAGATCATCTAGTCCAAATTCCCCTGCAGAAGCAGGTTCACCTAGATCAGGTCACATAGACACATGTTCAGGCTGGTCTTGAAGACCTCCAAGGAAGGAGACTCCACAAGCCCTCTGTGCAGCCTCCCTGAGATCAGTTTGAAAACTCTCTCAATTCAATCAACAGATCCAAAATGAGACCAGCACAGAACAGAGTAGTACACTTGGGAGCGCTGGGCCTGGACCAAAGAGACTTGCCTGCCACTCTGAGCAAGCTGTGTCCCTTCTGCACACCCCTCTTCTCTTGCCTGACATCTTTCCCTTATCTTCCTGTTTACATTGCAAGTGCTTTAGAGCAGGTTTCTCCTCCAGGTATCTGTCTGTACCGTGAACAGCACAAGAAAGCTCATTCAGGGTCTCTGGGTACTCTTGGAATACAAAACGTAACAAAAAAAAATAGCAATGAGAAAAGGAGCAACTAAAGCAAAGACTGACTTGTACAAAATAATCCATGGCTTGGATAGCCACAGATTGTGACAGATTCTTTCCTACTCCCATTAAGTTGACAGTAAAGCTCCCATTAACCTTAATGACAGCAGATCAGACCTGGTCTTTCTGTGCTGAAAACTTTTAAAAGGCAAAAAAAAATCCAGCCTGAGTGACACACAGCATTTCAGTTCCTCTGGAAATTTGAAATTCCTACTAAGTGGGTGATGCAGTCGGTCCTGAGCCATGAGTTACATCCATTTGCAAGCACAGAGGCTCCTCAGGGACACAGGCACCTCAGTAGCACTGGAGGCTTTCTGAGAAGCTTCACTCACCCAGCCAGTAATTCTTACAACAAAAAAAATAATATTTTCCACTCTCACATATTGCTAAGCTGTAAACTGTTCCTTAGATACCTGGACATGGAGTTTATGAGAAACACATGTAAAATCCTGACAAGCAAACCGTGTTTGTACCTTTACACAAAGTAACTACTGAAAGGACCAATTTTCAGAAGATGCCTTCTGGGACCCATCGAGTAAGCAGCATGCCAAAGACTTCACCAAGTGATGCACTTCAGATGCTGCTCTGTTTTCCCTCAGATGCATGCCACCCCCTGAAACTTCCTTTGCTTTTTTTCCCAGGGCAGCCATCCCCCTGATGGTTACCTTCAAATGTCACCAGTGACTCAATAAAAACTTGCTGAGCTTTCATAGTAAAAGGAGGAAAAATTCCCATGTTTGAGATAATTCTTTATAGTACTCATTGTCTGGTTTAAATTATTACGGTGTGAACACCACACCTCTGTTACGTTCCCTGAGTCAGGCCAAAGACCTTGATACTCAGCTCAGAAGATGCAAGGCCTGACAAGCAGCTCTACATTTGCAAATCAGCCAGAGGATTCTGTCACGTCCTTCTTGTGGGCTACATAACATCTCTATTTCCACCTGTAATACCAAAATAAGGAAAAGTCATCACAGGAAGGACTTTCTTGCTAAAAACTGTAATTCCCAAGCACTTCATACAAATGAATCTGCTTTAATTGACTGCAAAGTTGGTGGAGTTTTATTTTCCAGTGTTGTTTTTAAGGTATGGGCTTCAATATGACAGTGGAAGGAAGGATCTCAGTCGCAGCTATGGTGACTGTGCACTAACGACATCATTCCATCCCTCCCTCACCACTTACAAAGCAGATGGGAACAAGTAATTGGGTACTTGCTTTCAATTATTTTCTCCTACTATATCTTTTCTGTATCATCTTATAGCATTGTTTGGTTAACTTGACCTTTATACTTTCCAACAGAGCAAACTGAGAAGTGTATGCAAAATTGGTTTTGTACTTACTGTAGCACTGCCTCAATGTGACTAAGCCATTTTATATGAATTCTAAGATGACAAAAAGATGCTTTTCCCTCCTTAGATATATATACTCATTGAAAGTACATCAGGCAAATACTCCTTTCAGCTTTGTACTGTTATGTCATTTTAATCTCCAGTGCTGTAAATTTGGCTGTAATGTATCACTCAGAACCTCAACTGATAAAAATGGATTTATTGTTGATGAGCAGTGCTGTAACAGAATAAAATGCAGTGCTAGAGAGCCTGGGCTTACTCAGCAAGAAATCTCCATCTCCTAAATTCACTGAAATGTATCTCTTTAACTAAAATCAGACCAAAACATCAAAGTTTTGCACCCATTCTTTATATCTCTCTTACTTTTAGCTACAGCTTTCTAAAAACTATGTCACAGACAAAAGCAACCACCAAAGATGTGCTATAAAACTTACACTCTGGGCAACACAGTCTCTCAAAAATTATGATCAAAATAGTAGCTTTGTTTTATATCATTTTAGAAGATCTGATACATTACCATTTAGTCCTCTATAACATCTAGTATTGCCATCTAGCCCAGACACAAGCTGGCTTGATAATCCCTGCATTTTAATAGAAATTCTATTTCTCAGCCTATATTACAGTTGTGAAATTTTGGTTTTTTTGTTTATTAGTTTGCAGGTAAGAAATATCCTGAGAAAACAACTATGTTCTGTAAGAAGTGATAGATGTGCAAGTTAACATGTCTCTTTTGTCGAATGCAAATGGTATTTTTAGCATGAAACCAGCAGCATAACATGCCTACTGAATTTAGGATACAATTAGAACTTCATTGTCTTGGACCTTTGGCAAATACTCTTTGAAGATTTGTGAGGCCCTCTGCAAGAATGAATCTGTTTAAATCAGCAGTTATAAATGTAAATAACTAAGAGTGCTGAACAAACTGTACTTTGACTAACTCCATATTAAAAACTGAAGCTGTGAGTTGACAATCTGGGCACTAAGTTTATCATACACATAGAAAAACAGTGACATGGGTACCTCCGTCATCTTATTTTGAGAGGTTTGCACCAGGGCAATAATGAACAAGAAATTTCATCCATCCCTGTGTAAAAGAGAAATCTGGAACTAGAATGTAGAGAATTTCATCCCTTTTAAAATGTTTTAAGAAGTTTTCAATCCAGCAGCTCTTTAGACATGAAGATGATCTTAAACTGTTAAAAATCACCCTCCAAAACTGTCAGTCGCAGTAAGGACAGATGTGCACAGGACACAGAGAAGCTCACTACAAGACAACAATCAAAAGAGAAAGGAATCCCACTGGTCTCATCAGGGATAGATGAAAACAATGGCTTCAAGTGGCATTTCAGCACTTGACTCACACATGCCAAACACCCCAGTTCGACATGCTTAGAGGAACATCCAACATGCTACTCCCTAAAACCTAAGTTACTATTTCTTCAGACTAGCATGTAGCTGTCTGGCAGTTGCTGCCTCCTATGCATACAATCACTTTTGAGAATTGTGTGTTGCTAATGCCAGCACTCGTCTCGGGAAACACAGACATCACCCAAAGAGTTTGGGGTTTACTGAAGAAAAAACCTACTTGACACAACCCCAGAGCATAGATTGTCATAGTGATTGCAGACAGTCAGGTAAGCTCATGGAGCAATCCATGCATCCCAGAGATTATGAGATTTTTAGATTACTGTTACTCACAGGTTGCCATTATTTTAGACAACAACTGGGCACTCCATTTCATAGATCCATCATTGTTATCCCTAACTTCTCCCTCCATACTTATCTGAACCGTTCACTTTCAACTGCCCTATCTCGTGCATTTAGTGACTTGTTGGTGTAGCGTGTCAGGTACCACCTGAATGATCAATATAGACACATCTGACTGGAGCCTCAAATTATTTGCTCCTTGACATCAAACCACAAGGGTAATGACTTCATCATCAGTGAGAGTCTCAAGGAGTTCTGCCTTCTTTTAAAGGAAAAAGAGTCAAGTAAGCTCACGAAGCAAGCCTGGGCTGTGCACATACATTAGTGGAGAACTGTGAGGGCCTGGTGCTGAAATCCTGGTTTTCTCCACTGTCTGGCAGATGTTCATAAAGGGTAGTTATTATTACTGTAGTGTTTCTACCCTTTTCTTCAAAGCCAACAAAAATCCAGGCTCAGACTGTTATGACCTGGACCAGTATATCACATATGAGAGACCATTTTTCTGCTGGAAACATGCATTTAAGGCTGCCAAAACAGGCAAACACATGCCCTTCAGTTCTTTTGGTCTTCAGACCATTACTCTGTTAGAGCCTGTCTGATGTTACTGCATGGGTGACAGCAGGGTTATTGCACCTAACACAGCCACCAGCTCCCTGCTTACTTGGAGCAACAGGAGGAGGAAACTTAAGGGAACTAGGTCGATCAGCTTCTCGCTGGTTTCTTGGTTGTAATCTAACCCATTACCAGGCCATCAATCCCTCTGAGGCTCCAACTCTGTCAAAGCCTTTCCCTGGCCTTCTATACTATTCAGAGTATCAGGCAAAATGCTCAAGCAAAACTTGGACTATGTCAGAGCTAGGATCTAATTTTTATTACAAGAGGCTACGGTGGGAGAAAGGAGACCTTGCAGGTAAGCATGAGAAAACTGGATCCATTTCTGTTCCCCTGCTACTGTCAAATCCTAGCATTTCATCCACCTCTCCATGCTTCGGTGCCATCTGTAAGACAAATGCTAATAACCCCCCACATCTCACAGCTGCTCTAAGAATTAACTCACTAGGACTCAGCAGTGTTTCAGTGCTGGTGATGGGAGCTAACAGGACATATGCAACATCACCTCTTTTCTTTGTCAGCTTATTAACACATGTATTCTCCAGGTCTTGCAACTGAGCGTGTTTCAAGGGCTGAAAGAAATAAATAATGGCAAATAACCTTTCCTTGCCTATAAACCAAACATCTGTCGCATTCTTGGATATGACAAAACTTCTAATCAAGATATAATTTTCACCCTGTTTTAATGAGTGTTGCTGTATTGCTACCTACTGCTGGTCGTGATGTCTCTTGTTGGACTGGTATTAAACAGTTCTGTAATGGGACGTGATGCCAGTCCAAAGTCTTCATCTTTCAGTCCTACCGGATAAGGCTGCACTCATAAAGTGCATGTTTATGTTACATATTTCACTCAGCTTCCTCAATGGGAGATGGCAACAGTTTTATAACCATAGCAAATCCTAAGTACTAAAAAAGGAGTCATGGTAGCTTTTTGCAGAACTTTTTCATAGAATAAAAGGGAACTTCTGGAGACAGTCCAGTGCAGGGCCACCAAGATGATCAGGGGACTGGAACATCTCTTTTACGTGGAAAGGTTATGAGACATGGGGCTGTTTATCCTGGAGAAAAAACTGAGGGAGAACCTCATCAACACTTATAAATACCTAAAAGGTGAGTATTGAGAGGATGGGGCCAGTCTTTTTTTCCATAGTGCCCACAAGCTGGAACATAGTAGTTTCCACTTGAACATGAGTAGAAACTTCTTTCCTGTTGAAGTGAGGGAGCCTTGGCACAGGCTGCCCAGGGAGGGTATGGAGTCTCCTTCTCTGGAGGTTTTCAAACCCACCTGGATGCATTCCTGATCGAAGTAAACCTGCTTTTGCATGGAGGTGGGCTGGATGGTCTCTGGAGGTCCCTTTCAGCCCCAATCATTCTGTGATTCTGTGAATAACCAAGGGAAGTTCTCAAACAGTTCATTTCAGACTAAACGGACTTCTCTCACACTATCTGGGCTTTATCTTCTGTTGGGATTTAAGGAGTATATTAAACAAATATTCACATGAAAAACATCCAAGGAAAAGTCAACTCTTGAGAGAAGAGGATTTGGGATGGTCCTTTTCCTACTCAGTTAGGAATAACTAGAGCTGGGGAGAGAAAGGCTGTTGCCTAACACAGGAATTTAGAATTTAAAAACCTGTTTTTCTTCCAAAAGAAAAATGGGTGCCTAGTGGCTTGGCAGCCTGCTCCTAAGCCACAGACCCTATAATGCCAGGATCCTCAGCCTCATAGCAATCTGCATGGCCGGCTACCCCAGCACCACATACCCTCCCATGAGGGCATTGCCAGCCCCACAGCACCTCGCAAGTGGACCCTGGCAAAGGGGCAATCTCTGGCACAATTTCAGCAAAATCAAACCATGTCAGCAACAAATAGAGCTCCTTTCAAAGCAGGAAATCCAATGAAATAAATTTATTTCATTGGCTTTAATGTAAATCTGACAGCCCAGGATGGTGTGGGGTAAAGGGAGATCTCAAATGATCTCAAATAAGATTAGGTTTGTGACCACTCATGGTTTCCTTGCAACTTGTGCAAGAATAGCCTTTGCAGTCCAGTTTGGGTCATACTCTGCTTCATAGAAAGTATGAATGGAGATTTAAGAATCTGGAGAAACTGTATTTTATTGTAAAAAAAAAAAACAAACAACAAACCCAACAACGGAGAAAACTAGAACATCAAAAGGCCATAGCCAACAAATAACCACCACATAAATATCATTAGCTCACTTTCCCATATTTCCATATCATCATCTCATAGGAATGTGATTTAAAGTTGCAATTCTAACATTCGTACTGCAGCCTCCCGGTCCAGTGTAGAGCAATAAAAGGGGAAAGCACTGCAGAGCAAGAATACACTTTTTTAGCCCTGGCACTCAAGAGGATGGGCAACACTGTAGACACGATGAGAAGGACAGACGGGTAAGCCCCTTGCTTCATGCACGGAGAATTGGCTCTTGTAACATTTGGTTCCATTTTTTGGTCCTCGATTGGTTAAAAGTCACTGTGTGACTTGGTACAAATGCAAAATTATAGATAGGAACAATTCTTCAGCTTGTGTAAAGTGTCACAGGCCATTTTGTAGGGGGGCAACTGTGAACAAACTGCAATGGATGGAACTGCAGGAAAGATGGCCCTGTGAAGAGCAAGCCAGGGCACAAAATGGTTTAAGACATACCATTTAATACTTGCCAGAACTACATTTGTCGTTCTAAGCTCCTCTCTGCACTGCTTAAACATTTCTTTCCTTCTTAAATTTTCTCTGCACTAGGGTCTAGGCTGCATGCCTGAGCCACTGTGAATTGCTCTATCACAGCACCTGATCTAGGCTCACTAGAGCACAGAACTCCAAATAAAAGCTCAAACATTTCCCAACAGCTCCCAAACTGTTCATACTACATCCCCAGGATTGGGAAGATCCAGGTCTGGAGGGCAGCTCAGTGCCAGCTGAGGCTGGTGCTGGTCCTGGACAGAGATGAAACCCACAGGCATGTGCTGAGCCTTTGCTTTCTTTTTGAAAGCCACAGTGCTGAGGGGCTGTGACTCACACTGGGATGGTGCAGCAACAAAGGACATCAAGCCTGGAGGCTTGGGTTTCAACCCACTGTACCACTGCAGCGGAGGTCTTTGCTTCTCCAGCAGGCAATGCTTCCTCAGTCACAGTCGACTGAAACTCAGGAGGGAAATAATTTATGTATTTTCTTTTAATTTAAAATAATTTTAAAAATCAAGATGACATCTAATGTCTCCATCACAGGATGCAAAAGCCACTTCTTTCTCCAAGCTACCCACAAAGAGGGTACATAAAATCCCTCACTTTACACACAGATAAGGCCCAGATGGCACTGGGGAGAGACAGAGGGAAACCTCTCTGTATGTGCACACTTTTTAATTGGGGGAAAACTTGCAGATACCAAGGCAGAGAGCTTTGATGCATCAGCAGACAGATGTGAATTTGAGCAAGCCTCTAATATCACTGCTGTGCTACTGCTTTTAATCTCTGTTAGAGCAGCAATGAAAGAAAGGATCAGGCAATTACAGGAAAGGGAATTTTTGGTGGCTGGAGCAGACCTGGCTGGCTCAGTAAACCTCTGCTCTTTCTCTTCCTCTCTGCTGCAAAATAATCTAACCTTACTGAAGGCAGTGGCAAAGCTCCCATTGACTTCACTGCAAGGTGGATTACTGAAACCAGCTATGCTACAGATGTCAGAACCTAGATTTTAAGTAACATTTTAATAACCTACAGAGGTCTTGCTTCTTTGAAAGCTGTTAACCTTTTACAACATTGACATTCTAGCCAGTTTTTAACTCACCCTGTGAAGACCAAACTGGGGCACAAAAGGGCCTGAGACACAGCACTTAATACTTGCCAGAGCTGCATTTGTCTCTCTAAGCTCCTCTCTGCACTGCTTAAACATTTCTTTCCTTCTTAAATCTTCTCTGCACTAGGCTCCAGGCTGCATGCCTGAGACACTAAGTGAACTGCCCTATCACAGCACCTGATCCCCAAACTGAGCAGTAACAGCAACCACGGATAGCAGAAGTCACAGTAAACTGACCTTTTGTTGCTACCACAGCCTTATTTGGTGTGGAAGCTCAAACATGCCATTGTTAATGAATCAGAAGTATTTATGTCTCTTGGCTTGTTCCAAACAGCCAAAACTACCTCATCGTTTGTGCTGCATGAGCACTCGGCACACAACCACGAGTTCCTCTCCACAACTCCCATCCCCACAGTGGACACAGGGATGCTCCAGCTAACCACCAGTGTAAGTTATTCTGCATCTCATACACTCTGAAAGCTACAGACAACATCTTAGCTACTTCAAATTGTGCACCTGTTTCACATTCTTGAGCAAGTACCTTCATTGCCAGAGAAGATGAAGCCAGAGAGAGCTGTGTTACTGCTCTTTTCTGAAGTGCAGTCAACCCATAGTCTGGGTCCAAAATATACTTACATGTCTGATATTAGGAAGTGCAATCTGAATCTTTTAGCCTAAGCATTCAATAAGGCTCTGGTATTGAAACTCAGTTGCACAACGATGGAGAAGAGACCTTTATGTGTTGATTATAAATTACAGTATTTGTTGCTTATAACTGTTGGGTTAGTTTAGGTACTTGATAGGGTTGGTTTGGGATTTTCGTTTGCTTATTTGTGGTTTTGTTTAATGAACTGGTAATACATAGTATTTAGTTGCTAAAGGCTCACAGCAATACAGTGCATTTGCCAGCCATATACACTTCAGCAGCTTAGGGAATGAAACAATGAAGTTGATATTTTACTTCAAGGCGTTCAGATGTCAACACTTCCTGTTAATCTAAAGTAAAAAGGATAGATAACCATAAACTGCTGCAATAGCTGAGGGAATACTCAGGGTAAAATGGAAAGTAACCTTCAGAAAGTGAAGAACAAAATGCTTCACCCAGGGCACAATATGAATTGATGTCAATTCACAACCAAAGGCACCAGAAGTTGTCCAACACATTGTAAGACCAGGTTGTAAACAACACAGCTTGATAACTCCAGAAGTGAGCAGGAAAAAGCATCTCAGGCTTTTTTTTTGTCTTCCCTAATACCAGAACCTCTTCCTGAAGTACCTAAAACATACAAATACTAAAAAGAACCAAATATTACAGACAGGAGTGGGGTCTCCTTTTCAGAGATGTGTATCAGAAAAGCACTATTATTTAAGATCTATACACAGAACAGCTTTTCTGTTGGGATACAAAGAGATATGCAAGACAAAGGTGGTGGTGGGGGGGAAACTACATTTGTCAGAAGTACTACGGAATGAAGTTACGTGTCACAAAACAAAACTCGTAGCAATACATTGGGCCACTCTGGCAAAGTGGTAAATGCAGAACCTGCACATGTGAGTCATGTCCAGAGTAGGTGGGGTTGTAAGTATTGCCAGCTATTCTAAGCAATCCCAAAGGAAGCATCCCAGCCTGAAAGTTGGAACATATTTTCTGATGCTTTAAGGCACAACCAGTTCTATGTTCTCTCTATAGCTCAGGTCATGCCAGTGTGACTAATCAAACAAACAAAGAAAAAAAAACCCCACTCCAATAGATCTAAATTTATGTTTCTTTAAATGCATAATTAAAACTCCTAGAACAAATAAACTTCTTCTGCAAGCCATGTAAATATAGATAGTGCTGTTCTCCTACTCAAGGCTGTTGCTTTTTCAGAGCACAACATCCAGGATTTGTCTTAACCCTTTCTGTTCACTCTCCCAAGGCAAGGCCAGTAGTTGCCCACGCAACACTGTGCTATGCAGAACAACCCCACTGTGTGAATACAGTAACACATGGAACAACACTGAGGAGGGTTAACACAATCCACTCCATAGAAACAAAGAGGATTTGAAGACAAGTTAAAAAGCTGGAACTATCCAAATAAGAGCAAGGCTGAATGATACTCAAACCAGGCACAGAGCAAATAAACCTAGCTTTCCTAGGTTCATTTATTTTTCTAAAGAGCTGGACAATAAATTAAGCAAAAAGTGTGACTATGATGTAGGCAAAAAAAAAAAAAAAAAGGAAGAGGAAAAAAACCAAGCCACACTTGCCAAGAAGTCTGTAGCAACTGATTTTCCACTAAGGAAAGTAATAAGTATTTGGAATCACTAGTAAGATTTCTAAAACAAATTCGCTGTAACATCCAAATGTCACATGGATTACATTTTTGAAAGGAAATACAATAAGTGGGAGAGGAAATTACATAACAAATGGATTTTTTTTCCTTTTAATTCTTCACATTTTACAGGGACAAAAATTCACTCATGTCCACAGGAAAATATCCTTTTCCTGTTAGACATCCTAAATCACATCCAGTGGACAGATTATGGGCATACGGGCCTAGTGTGAAGGTACAAAAGAGAACAAGTAAACTCTGACCTTTATTTCACTACTTGCTTTGCTAAAGGTAAGAACTTCTGACACAAATAGTCACATAAATGGCCTCAAAATGTAAATACTAACAAAAAAAATCACCACAGAATGTATGAGGCACAGTTCCTAAACACCTTTTCAGGAACTACCAGCAGACCACAGAAAATTTAACAAGATGGTAGCAACTATTCAAAATCTTAAACCTGCTTTCCAGGGTTTTCTCCAATTGCTTCATTTTATTGTGGCATCAGGTATCCTTCTGTGTGATCAGTCACCTGTAATCAACTCTCAGGGGAACCAGGTTTGGGTGGCCTCATGCAGCAGCATCAGACTACTTAGAGATGTCACCCAAGGCAGGATTTTGACAGCTGCTAGAAGGAATACGTGGAAACAATTTCAATACAGCTGTGATAACTCCATTGCAGAAAAACACCACTCAATGTTGTCCCAAATGAGGGTTGGGAGACCATCGCTAGCATGCTGGAAGTTGTGCTTATCACTGTCTTATACCTTGCCTCCTTCCTCTCAGTCACATCAGTGAGATTTCAATTTTTTTTTCCAGTCACCTGTAATCAGTGAGGAATTTCCAAACTCACACCAATATGAAAATTAAGTTTCTTGTTAAACATCTCTTATTTTTGCTCAAGTTTTGCACTCTACAACAAAATAAATAAATAAAGCACAGCTTTATCTCACCTAAACTGCTATGAGACATGACAGCCAATCTGTCAGTCTCATAACCCAACACCACATGTATCTGTCTATGCTTGCCATAAATTTCTGCTCAAGCAGCAGGGATATGACAGCTGTACCATGCACTGGCATATTCACACTACTAAACGTCTGCAGAGTAGCTTGATGAAGGGATGAAAGCTCCATCCCCCTAGTGAAACACAGCAAGCAAGGGAGATGTATCCCAAACTGCCTCGGTGGCCAATGGCACTTTGCATAGTTTGGTGAATAAATATTGTGGGAGAGCATAAGGGAGCAGAGTTTTCAAACTGCAGCTTCAGTGGTCCTTCTGGAACCATGATACTTCATGACTTCCAAATAGCTTGAAAATTGACTACAGCTACATGGTATATTTAGGGAGGAAAGCTGCATACATTCGTCCTGTATTCTGCAATACTCACCAATGGGAGCAGAGGATTTTCTTTTATTTCAAGACTATCTTCGAAGTAAATAAATGAGGGAAATGTTAATTATCCTTGAGTCTACTGATTTCTACACAAAGAGCAGCAACTAGAACTTCTTTGACCCACTAGACTCCCAAAATAATATCTAAAAAGAAGTATAAAAAGATGTAGGGAACTGTGTTTTGTTACTGAGATTCTTGCTTTTCCTTTACTCTTCTCACACACTGATATCACAGAGGCAGAAGTTGATCCAAATATCTTAAGGTCTTTCTGTAGTCTTTGAAACCATCTCATATTCACTGGTGGCATAGGTCCTTGAAGCTCCCTTCCTTCCATGTTGTTAAATCTCTAGTCTTCATACATGCTATTCACAGTATCAGTTTCCTTTGCTACTTAAATTGCTTCACTGAACCCAGGATCTCTAAAATACTTTTGTCTTTTAAAATATTTATTATTACTAATGATGTGAACAAGGGCTTGTAAATTTGATACCATACAGAGGTGGCCCTACCATCAATCCCTGTATTAGAGACAGTAACAGCAAGTAGGACAAACTGGAGGTACATTGCATCAGGGAGACTATCTGCCCTCACCTCACAGAGAAGTAAATAAATAGTGATCTGAAGCATATGTGACAAGGAAGAGCTCTGGGGTCTTTTGAAGGCATTATAAGCATCTTCACAAACAGAATCACAGAATGGTAGGGGTTGGAAGGGACCTCTAGAGATAATCCAGTCCAACCACCCTGCTAAAGCACGTTCCCCTTGATCAGCTTGAACAGGAACATGTGCAGAAAGTTTCCACAAGGAATTATATCCACAGAGAGAAACTTGCTTCTAAAGTTTACCTTAGCTTTGGATGCCTGTACATGAAGTATAAAAGCCAAGTTCATCCATCATGTAATGTATAGTTCAGCCAGTACATCCACAAGGGAGTCACGTACAACTCCTTGGTTGTGTCCACACCAGTCTTCAAAAGCTGGCTCGGGAGCAGATACAAGCGCACCACCACTTTCACTGGTTGGTGCTCCTGAAAGGCAGGGGCGTACTTATTTCCAGGTACAATTCTTGTTGAATTATTCCAACTGAGCAGAAGTGTGCTGGGTGCTTCAGAGAAACACAGATATAACCCCAGCCCTGCCTGTGCTCAGAAACAAAAATATGACAAATCTGTATTAAAGTGCATCATTATTCAACAAGCAGAGGCATTAACATGCAGACAAGACAGAGAGAGAAAGAAGAGCTCCATCAGAGCAGCCATCAATCACTATGACACGAACAGAGTCGACATCTCCATCAACTCTGGCACATGCAGGTCACAGGCTTGCTTCCTTGTTTGCTTTTGAAAGTAAATATTAAAGCATGGAAATACACTAGTGATTAAAGTTTTTATGAGATGCTTAAGCAACCAGTTAGAAGAGCAGGGCTGAACAAGCAGTTGCCAGCAAAACTTTCTCCTCACTTTGAAATACGGCTTTAACTTGGAAAAACAATCAAAAATAGTGCCCCTTAGTTCTAAAACACAGAAATTAATATTTTTGTTGGAAAATGTAAACCACTCATTAATGAATAATTTCTGGTTTAATTTTCTGGGAAGTTTTCAACCAAAATGTTTCAGTTCTTGATGTCAAATTATCTGTTCTTCTTTTCCCAACTGAAAGCTGACAAGGTTTCCCCTCAAACCATCAATATTACATGGGCATTTTTATTGTTATCACCAAACTTTCTGGAACAAGATGACAGGAGCCAGCAGTGTGCCCAGTTGGCTGAGAAGGCCAATGGCATCCTAGCCTTTATCAGAAGTAGTGACCAGCAGGACCAAGGAGGCAATTGTCCCCTTGTACTCAATGCTGGACGGCTGTGTGTTCAGCTCTGGGCCCTTCAATACAACATGGACATTGAGGTGCTGGTGTGTGTCCATAAATGGGCTACAAAGCTGGTGAAGGCTCTGGAGCACAAGTCTGATGAGGAGCAGCTGAGGGAACTGGGGGTGTTTAGCCTGGAGAAGAGGAGGCTGAAGGGAGACATGATCTCTCTCTACAGTTCCCTCAAGGGGAGTCGTAGTGAGGTGGAAGTCAGTCTCTTCTCTCCAGTAATGAATGACAGGACATGATAAAATGAGTTTAAGTTGTAGCAGGGGAGGTTTAGATTGTACATTAGGAATGACTTTTTCACCAAAAAGGTTATTTGGCACTGGCACAGGCTGCCCAAGGAGGGGATGGAATCACCATTCCTGGAGATCTTAAAAAGACTCACAGATGAAGTATATGGTTTAGTTTAGTGATGGTCTTGGCAATGTGAGGTGACTGGTTGGACTCAATGATCTTAAAGGTCTTTTCCAACCACAACGATTCTACGACTCTGAACTGAAGACCCCTGCACTACTGCAGTGCAGGGAGAGCATGAAAAAAGCATGAGAAATTGTAAGTGAAACAGCCTCAGTACCATGAAATTGGACTAAAGTTCTACAAATAAAAGACAGTTGTTGCAGAAAAGTAGTGTTTAAGGTTGAAGATCACCAACTGCAGCTCAAGCCATGAGCTCACAGAGTTCTGGCCTCCAGGCAGGTATATAATTTGAAAAAGACCAGACAGTGCTACAAATGCCAAGTAATCCCAGAAAACACAACCAAATCATAGCTAAAGCATCTGGGATGCAGTTTTTGCTGTGTTTTTGCATCAATCAAGCTAATTTCCAGAAATGCAGATCAACCATTCATGCACAAAGGTTTCCAAATTGTTGAAGACAGCCTGCAGGCTACATAGAGACTTGACTTCGAAAGTAATACAGCACCTGGACTGGGAGCACATGCTCAAAACACAAGAGAAATTGTAGATTTGTCAGATGTACCCAGTTGAGGCAAGACTCTGCTCCAGGAATGTTCAGCCCCACTGGTTCTGCTCCCCCTCTACTTTGCCCTGGTGAGGCCTCATCTGGAGTCCTGTGTCCAGTTCTGGGCTCCCCAGCTCAAGCGGGATGGGGAACTTCTAGAGAGAGTCAAACACAGGGCCACCAAGATGATCAGGGGACTGGAGCATCTTCCTTACAAGGAAAGGCTGCGGGAACTGGGGCTGTTTATTATGGAGAACACTGAGGGGGAATCATTAATGTTGCTTCCCATATGAATAATGCCTACTGACAAAATGACTGGGTTTAAACAAATACAAGAAAATTAAAACCAATAAAAAAACAAGCTGATGGGCTGAGATGAAAGAAACTGCATTTCTTCTGTGAAGGACAAGCACATAATACATTCTGTGACCCAGAAAAAAATTTTGCAACATTTAGGTCTGTTTGTTACAAGTAAATGTCAAGGGAGCTGAAAAAAGAAGAGGTCAAGCCTTCACCTCAGCCAGCCAGAGGAGGCATCAAGTTGTGCTGTGAATGCATTTGGAAATAAACACTGACAAGAGGAAGACATTTCTCTTCGATTATCTTCAGCTTCAGGGTTAGAAGACATGAAGCTGCCACAAGCCATCACGAACACACCTGCAGCATGCACCAGTTTGGACTACTGAAGGCAATGAGACAGGCTCCAGCATTTGGCAGCACCTTATCAAATGGCCCATGCCTCTCTCTTCACCACCATGCACCTCACTTCGGCAGAGATTCCTCCCTGTATGCACATGGATGCTCAACTCTCCTGAACAGGCCTAGTCACCAAAAGAAGCTTCCCCTACTGTTGCCTCCACCAGAAACTGAAAGAGATCCCATGTTGGCAAGAACATGTTGCCCTGGTGAGGAGCTGGATCACAGTATCCAGTGTGTGTGCACTGGGAAAAAGGAAGCCATATCTCCCAAAGAGTAAGGACAGGATGAGATGATGCTCTTTTATGAGCTGAGAGTATCTTGGCAATGTCTGCTGGCAAGTGACACAGAGTGGTGGCTTGCTGTGCAGACAGGTCACGGCGTGTGCAGATGACCTGCATAACCACTGCCAGCAGGTTCCCCAAGGGGAAAGAAAAAGTATCCACCCTTTCAGTGGGTCTAACTCTGCTGTCATGTGCACTGATCTTAAACCACAGTAATTGAGTCTCAGCACAGCAGAAATCAATGAGATCACTGTCAAGTCCAGTGTCAAACACACACATTTACAAACCTGCCTAAGATTACAGGGGTTTTTAATACTATACTCTGTGAACTAAAATCATGAATGTTGCCATTAAATTTATGCAGAAAGCCTTGCTATATCTGCCCCTTATCAGCATGTTTAGAAGCCTGTGAAAACCTATCTGAAAGTCACTGCGGTTATCCAGAAAAATATTGTCTGGGTAGCAGCTTCCATTCAGCCCATGAAAGCAAGGGCAGTTTAGAAGAACCTTGCAGTTGCTCTAAATTGTTTGTAGAGGAAAAAAAAAACCCAAAACCTGGAACCACCAGGCCCTTGGGCAGGAAATCTGCATCTGCTATGGGTGGCATCAACCCTCAAACTGATAACCAGAGGCCAAACCTGGGAAACAGCTGTATTTCTAGCCTGTAGAATATTTCACTACTTCCTATAAAAGAAGGCTACTGTATAGGTGCAGAGTCAGGACAGCTTACTGAACTCACCCACAGCAGCGTTACTCAGCCTGTGGTCCAACTCACAGCTCAGCTGCAGCAGAGATGGGTTTACCACCCCCTCCAATCTGTCGCTCTCTCTACACAGTCACTCCCTAACCCGGTTGTGTCAAAATGATCCAGGTTGGCTTACTATTTAAAAGCATGGAAGGTTTTCTCTAAACTAGATCATTTTGACTGATTTGGGTTAGAGAGGACAGCATGTGCTGCTACACCTACAGATACCAACTCCGCAGCAGTGGGGACAGTGCCCAGCCACTTTGAGCCTGGCTCACGTTCAAAGCTCGTGAACCCAGTTCAGTTGAAACCCAGCAACATATCTGGCCACAGCTGTAGATACTGTTTGGGGAAAAAAAATGGCATATGAGGCTGCATTCAGTGTCACAGACGAACTATGGAGTGTAAAAAGTTAGGGTATGATTCATGGGAAGCACCACTCAGCTTTGGATTCTGTTATCACAATTGAAAAAAAAAAAAAAAAAGTTGATACTAATGGACTTCATTTCACAACTAAATTCTTCATTTTAGGGTAACTAGGATTGGCCTGTTAATACTACACATAGCCACACACACAGATAGGCATCTTGGAGTACAGGGCATGGCCTCAATCACCTCTTGAACCAGAGCTATGTGTGTTTTTGTTTCCATCAAAAATGGAAAATGGAAGCACACCGGTGGAGACGAGAATCACAGAATCTCAGGGGTTGGAAGGGACCTGGAAAGATCATCCAGTCCAATTTCCCTGCCACAGCAGGACCACCTAGAGTAGGTCACATAGGAACTCATCCAGGTAGGTTTTTAATGTCCCCAGAGAAGGAGACTCGACAACCCATCTGGGCAGCCTGTGCCAGTGCTCCCTCACCTGAACAGGGTTGATATTTCTTTGGAACCTTCTCTCTCATAAGCAAAATGCCATCTGTTACCTGTATGGTAATAAGGCTGTCAAGCTCTTTCTCTCCACCTATGCTGGCCACTGTCTTGCACGCCATAGCCCTTGCTTGGCTTCCCAGGAATGGGCAGAGCTCACCAAGGGTCTCATACAAATATTATCTGCAACTCAGAGTGTGAAGGAAACAGTTTTGCACCCTTCTTTTGTTCACCTGCAAGAGGCATGAGAGCCATGTCCAGGATCACATTTGAGTTAGTGTCAAAAACAGTGAGAGTCCAAGAATCTGTTCCCCAAGTTTCTCACCTTGACATGTCATCCCATTATCACTAATCAGAAATTCCTGCTACCAGCCTGACCTGAGAGCCAGATCACGTCCTCCTGCCAACTACAGAGACGGGAAATGATATTTTCCTGTTTCACAGAAGCTTGGTGAGACTGAACATATTTGGCTTTGTAAAAGACATCAAGGTCTGGAGGTGAAATATGTTCCTTAGGTGCAAAATATTAAATTATTGTCTTAATTTAAGAACACTGGATGTAGTAATCCAGATTTTCTTGAGGGGATATTCTGAAGGATTCATTAAAAAAAAAAAAAAAGAGATAAAAACTGTTTTCACATATGCTTCAGCATAAAAGTATTTATCTGACATCCAGCCAAAACCATTTTATCTCTGTAAGCAATCCTTAAACACTGCAGAATGCATTCACTGCTTTCATTACCAAATTACTTTTTTAGAGTTCAGCAGGTAATTGAAGTTCCAAATGTCTGAAACTGGTTTGGCAACACTGAGATTTCTTAATGGACTTGCTATCCAAGAACTTCAGAGGGGAAAAAAAAAATCAGCTGGATACTAAATATATATCCTAAAATAAGATGATTCAACTTATACTGAGAAACTAGCTTTTAAAGAGGGAGAAGATTTAAAATGAAGAGTAAAGCTCTGCTCAGAGGAGCTTCCACGATGTAGAAGCTTCAGCTCATATTCAAAACCCCAGGGAAAAAAGTCCTGTGAATTTTTCAAAGACATTGTGTTGGCCTAAATCTGTTCAAATTGAACTCAAGGGTTGTTAATTTTGACAGAAAACTAATTAGGACAATGCTGTCCCATATACTTTGTACTATTAACGTATGCTTGTTAAAAATGGCGGGCTCTAAAACCTCTTTCCTAGATAAAAAACATTTTGTTTATTACTCTTCCAATTCACTCAGCAGGAACAGTAAAAAGAATGAGCCAGATCTGTTCCACACACCAAGGTCCCCTGCCTTTAACCAGCTCAAAGGCAAGGGCAGGAGGGTAAGGAGCAGCACGGAGCCAGGCAGCTGCCAGCTCCAGAGGTCTAATGAGGACTCTTGCCTCAACTACATCAATAGCTCTTGGCAAATCATTTTCTGCCTCAGTTCCTCACATTCATAAAGTGGAGATGATGACAGCGTTCTGTGTTAATGACTGTTATATGCACTGCTGTAAGTGTTATTTTTTTATAGGGCTTTTCATCCACAGCCAATTACTCAGTTCTCAGAGGGAAACTGAGGCACGGAGCAACGTTAATTGCTTAATATCATCCAGTAGGCCACAGCAAAGGTAGGACCTTCATCTCCAGAACTGTATGTTATCGACTAAACTTACCTTCAACCTTGGTACTACAAGGTGAAAATTAGCTTGCTCTTTGTCCAGCACTGTCAGAAGAGATACTTGCTTCCTTCTGCTAACACTGCTATTAACACCCTATTGTGTTGTTGCTGTTGTTCCTGCAGAGAAAGCACAATGCTAGATTTGTACAACCACGCCGTATGGGAAGACGCTGTGATGGCATACGCAGGATTATGATCTCACTGCAGGCTCCAGCAGCAGGAAAAGCTGGTGATGATGTGGGCTGCTCACGGTCTAACACGAAGAGCTTTAATGATGACAGAACAACAAGACCAAGGGCTTTGCTTTTCACAGCAGCTATCTTTTCTCTTAGGATTACTCCAATGAAAAAAAAAATATCCTCCTTCTGCAAATGGATAATTTTTCACAGAAAGGGGACAACATATTTAAGATAAACAAGAATAATTGAGGAGACTTCTGGTCTGACATAGACCAGAAATGATGAGATGCACAAAATTAAAAGCCTGATAAAAGATGCTGTTCCAGTACATAAGATTCTTGTATCCAAGTGTTCCCACACAAAACAGAACAACTGTGTCAATCTTATAGGGATGCAACACTTGTTCCTGTATCACAGCCCTGCTGATGAAGCATTTCTGTTGCAACATTGGCACGTGTAAACTTAACGTGGGGATACCCACAACTTTAGGATCAAAGTTTCTGGATGTACCCAGATGGACTAACACCAGCAGACTGAGCCATTAGGAACACCAGTCAAGCTGTCTGTCAGATAAATCATGCCAGGCTTTATCTAAGGAAGCCTGAGGAAAGCTAGGGATGCAGAAGCTCAAGAGCTCCTGTCAGAAAAGCTTGCAATTCAGCTGCTGCACCCTAGTTTAACACTATATGAACACTACACATCAAAAGGCAGAAAAAAAAGGATAAGATATTGGGAATTCAGCTTCAGCCAGCATCAGAAAAAGCACCCATTGATTTTGGATGCCAGAGATAACCAACCAGAGTCTGCCTTTCCCCTTCTTTCCATGCAGCACATGCTCACTCACAAGTCTCTTATCAAGCAGTGGAAATAGGAAGGCTCTGCCTGACCAACAAGTGCTGTTTAATAGCTTACAGACTTCTTTAACAACTCCATTTCACATTTTACAGCCCCTCTCATGCTGCAGGACCCCAATGCACTTTGCTGTCTGAAACAATGAGCTGTGACGTGCTGGACCCGCGTGCAGCTGGACAGGAAGAGCTGAAGATGTGAGGAGGTTTCCTTCGGGGTACAGGCTGGGGTGTGACGCAGGGGAAGCCCGTGTGTTCCCGGACGGCTCCAGGGGCAGTCGGGAAGGATGGGGTGCCTGGACATGGTGTCTGCCTGGACTGTTCCTGACGCTGTGATGCCAAAGGCTGTGTTTGTTTTACTTTGCATAAAGGGACAGAGGTTATGCAAAGACAGTGGAGGTGCTAAGGAAAACAGGATCTTCAATCTGAAACCCTGTGGAAGAGTTGCAGATACACGTTGCTTCTAAAAACTAAAATACAGCAATTCATACAGTCAAATTCAGCAACTATTAATGCACACCACCATTGCAAAGCATAACCTCAGAGCTGAAATATAGACAAACAGGACCATATAATTATCACAAGAGAAACCTAGCCACGACATTAGGAATGCAACCTTCCTTTCCAGAAATTGCTTGGGGTGGGGCAGGGTTCCATAGCTGCACCAACAGCTTCAAAACTGTGAATCTCATCTTAACTTTAAAAGAAAACTGAAGTGTTAATATCCAAGTGCCTCTTATGGGCTTAAATGGATGGGTGCCAACCAGAGAGCCATCAGCACTTACTCATCCATGGAGGCTTTCTATCTAAAAATCCTGTTTATCAGCACAGTCTCAGCAGGACTTCAGTATGATAAACACTGTCATGTTAGGCCCTAAACCTTCCAACTGACACATTCATTTATTTATCTGCATGCAAAAGCGTGGCACTAAAACACATAGCTTTCTTGAGCATCAGTACCTAACCCAAAGCCATCCATTACAGCTTTCCCATTTGTCTCTGTACTGAGAATAAACTCAAGTTAATTCAGCACAATAGAAATATTGTGTAGAATAACACAATATACATACTTAGTTTCAAGAGACCGAATACAAGATTTATAGTCACTTGTACAAGTTCAGCACTTCCTATAACAAGGTACGAGCCCAGGCCAGTGCTCACAAAAGTCCCAGTGTAAAGCTCCCATGGCACTCATGTTGAAAGAAGCTGTGCAAGGATGTGTCCAGACCAGACATCAGGGACTGATGCTGACACACTCCATGGCTTTCAAGGTGGTTCAGGCTACACTGACTGTAGCTGTGAGAAGTAGTGTGAGAAGTGTGTAGTGAGAAATGTGCGTGTTTGTAACCTGTTTTAAGGTCTTATGTTGCACCTATATCTGTAAGTCTATAGCAAAGTTGAGAACAAAACTTACATAAACCCCTGCAAAGTACTCCTTGGTTATGGAGGGTTTTTAAATCATTTTTTTGTGGACAGTTAACATTTTTTATAACTTGATAGTGTTTAGGAGATGACAGCCCCAACTCGACTCCCACTGCTTGAAAAGAAACAGGACAGCCAAGAAACAGCAATGGAACAAGGATAGTTTTGCTTTTCCCAGCAAAAGATCTGCAGCTCTCCACTATCAACATACAGGACAAGCAGGATTGAGAATGGTGAGAATAATTTACTGCCGTCTGATACAGAGAGGAGGCAGTTTTGCAATGGCAAAACAGCAACCAGTGATGCTCCTGTGGATTCAGGATGCGGCAGCACAACACGTGGATGCCCAAGACCAGTTCAAATCAGGTCATAAAATCCAATTCATCAAAATAACCTTTTAAAAATAGATTGCTACAGTTGGCTTCCTCTGAAACCTAACAGCTTCAGGCTGCTGCCCGAGACACTGTTTGCAGGGTATCCGCACACCAGAAGGAAAAGTAATGACTAGGGAGGTTTTAATTCAGTTCCTGGAACAGCTCTCAGGGAAAATACATACACAGATTGGAAGAGCAAAAAAGGAGCCAGGAGAGGAGATCCCTTCAGAAGTCATTAGCTGCAGCTGTTAATGTAGCCACATGATAGATGAAACAAAACAAAACAAAAGGGAAACAAAAAGAAAAGGCGCTTGGTTGTGCTTTGTTTGCCTGTGCACTTTTCATGCCTTCTACTTAGGCACCTTAAGTCTGCCCTTCACTCTACCCTAATAGTTTCAAAATTTTCAGTTTAAAGTGCATAAAGCTTCAGTCTTGTCCTTTTGACATTCAGCTCCTTCAGCTACAGTGGTCCCTCCATACCCCGGAACGGGACAAGAGAAAAAGGAGTGACAAACTCCCCCATAGCACACTCTCATTCAGTTCAACAAGACAGAGGCCTGTTTGACTCGGTGACATCTAGAAAAGAGAGACAGAGAGCAGGTTAGCTCTTAAATCTTCCAGGTACACATGAGCCAAAGGAAACCTTTGATGGGGAGCTGCAGCCAGCAAAATATAAGAGCTGTGCTCTGGACTGGGGAGCAATGGAGGTGGGCAGTGGCATTTACAGGGGAAGACAGCTTCTGCACCAGTCTCTGGAGTCTACAGACTGGTGACCACTGCCTGTGCTGTCTACACCTCCCACAGCTTCTGTCTCTAAAGAAAAAAAAATACAAAGGTAACTTCCCAAGAAGAAATTTTCCTTTGTCATCTATTCCCATAGGAAAATGCAACATGACTTTCTGTTGTCAGTGTGAAAATTACTCTTCAGAGCAGCATTTAATTACAACTCTTTGCAGTTCTCTTACATGTTACATGGGGAACATCACTGGTAAATACAGGTGGTATGTGCAATCAGTTCAGTGCTCTTCAGAAGGCCACAGTTATTTATTCTACCCTGGACAATGCCTCGTTAAGCAAACAGCCCCATTTGGAACAGCAACATACAGGTTTTACATTTGCTAGATGTATTCCAAGAAGCAAAAAGTATAAGGGAAAATGAGACCAAGCAAAGGAAATCATATACTATGGTTATAGCTCTGTTAAACTCCACTGTATGGAACCAGTCTGAAGGTACCTTCCCATGCCCTGAGTGACTAACATGCCCACGGGAGACATCCACAGCATAAACTTCATGGCAGAGTGGTTGGCTCTGCAGCAAAAGGGAATCTGGCACTCGTAAAACACCGCAAAAGAGGGATCAGAGCTGTAAATGGTTCCTGACAGCATTCTCTTCATGAAGAGATCTCTGAAATATGGAATATATTAGCAAACCTGGGCTGGAAAGCAAAACGTTTTTAGGTAGGTGGAACTTTTTAATAGCATGTCATTAAATCTCTCTTACATTTAGCATTTAATAGATGTAACTTTCACAGCCGCACGCTCGTTACAAAAAAGGCACAGGGGACGCTACCAAATAGTGAGCAGAACAGACTCAGAGCCCAAGTGCCTCGTTCAGGTACCACAGTGATGAGCAAAAGCATATGGATGTCTTAACACATTAAATTAGAAATATCCTTACTCTGCTACCAGTTCTCTTTGGCCCCATCCCCATACCAGTCTGCCTGCTAAACACAGGCCAGAATTTCTGCCCGTGTAAATTACTGCAGCTCCTCTGCTGCCACTGGCATCAGGCCATTTTTTATCCCACATGTGGCTCTGACCCATGTGTATTTAAAAATAGGGCCAGTGTAATCAAAATCTTAAGATGGTTTGACTGGTTGGTGTGGACACAGGCAAGGTGTGCTAATCCTGTTTCCAGGACTAAGACCAAGATGTACAACCTGTCTGAAGTAGGTCACCTGCATCCATATATAGGCACCCATATCAAGTGGTTAAAGAAGAGCCAAGCATTTGCACATCTCTCTGATTTCACCTGTCACTTCCACCCTGACTTTTGATGATCCTACAGCAAAGAGGGGTTGATGACCTTTTCTTGGCCTGTGTTCTGCCACAGAAGGTAAAGCCATGCAGTGCTTTGTCAGGGTTTGCTCTGCCACCAGGATGTGGGTTTTCCCAGAACATGTGCACCAAGTCCATATAACCTCAAGAAAACCACTTAGTGCAGCTTTGTGCCCCGATTATCCCCTTTTCATAGATGAGTTTGATGAGACTTCAAAGACTGTGACTGTTTAAGTGTTCTGAAATGTTGTACTAATTATGTGTATCATTTCTAATTACCATTATCTCCATCACTACTGCACACCAAGGGGAGCCGAGGATGGCTGAGACAAACAAAGCAATTATTGTTCATCCTGCACATCTTGAGTACTGCTTGACTTCTAAGGTCAATTCTGAAGAAACTTGTCTTTTGTCTACCCAAGTAGGAGCCTACCAGTCATTGGTTTTGAACTGCTTCCCGTGAGTATCTCAAGACTCCCAGGAACAAACAACAAGATGGATATGAAGCTGGATCAAGCACTGAAATCAATCCCAATTACAGCAGCCAGAGCCAAGCTGCCTGTTACACCTTACTGCACAACTCAATGATAAAGACAAATAGCTTAAAAAAAAAAAAATCCCCAAACGATTAAATAGTTTCCCACTAAAAGAGTTACATCATAGGAACTGTAATTTTTACAAAGTCTTATGACCACACAGATCAGTTTTAATTGATCTGAACTCTTATAACCAACATGGTTTTCCTTCCCTCTGTTCAGGGGTGTTTTTAAACCCATCCAGCATTAACAACTTTCTCCTGGCCTTAAATAGTTCCAGACCATCTCATTAGGAATTTGATAAATAACCTGGAGCAGAAGACAGATTACAGACTAACAGGAATCCCTCATAGATAGCTGACCTATTTTAACACCCCAGCTCACTTTGGAGGAGGACTGAGTTGAATAGGAGTGAGCTGCTAACAGGACAATCTGACACTGTAGATCTAAGTCCTCGAAGCTCACAAGATCATTACTACTTACCCAGTAGGCCTGACTTGCTCTTTTGGACTAAATTTATCTGAATGCTTCAGACTGACTCTATTAGCATCACTCCTGAACTCTCTGTCTCAGCACAGAAAAGCAGAGCAGGAAAGTTAAATTGCTGGGAACACAGCGGCAGTCAGATCCAAAGAGGTTGGCTCTTCATGACACGTTTCTGTGAACGAGATGCATGAAACGTGAAGCAGAACCAAGGTTTTCAGCTCTGTGTCTGCTTCGTGGGGAAATGTCTTCTCTCCACAACATAAAAGCAAGACAGACATTCAGTGCAGTCACTGTTAAAAGACCACAGTGTGATAATAATGGTCTTTGATGTCAAGGGGCATCTCCTAAAAGAAAAAAAACTTGCTATTTTTCCTGTTTTGCAGTACCTCCTATGGCTGTCTCCCCCATTCTGAGCATTGTACATGCCAAGGCTTTGCCTGTTCCCTCCTTTCACTATGTACTCAGCCAAAGTCTGACAACTTATTTTGTCTAATGTGCCAGAAAACCCACCTTTGGCTTTCCATCTCAAAAGCTACAACTCCAATCAAACCTCTCACTGTCTCATTTCTTGATATCCTTTGGCTTCAGACGTTCCCCACACTGACATCACCTGCTTCCCTTCCATGGAGGATGCAGGTACGAAGGCTGTGATCGCTTCTTCAGACAAGTGCTCTGCAGCTCTGAAGTGTGCTCTGCTAGATAAGTTTATTACATTCTTCCATGGGATTTTTAGGTTTCCTTACCGTTTTCTCATATCTTTCCTATTTTTCTGCTTGTACTTCATTCTCAGCCATCCCCTCTGTTCCACACTCAGTGCTAGACTCCGTAATTCCTCTGGTTTGTCCTTCAGATATATTTAAAAGCAAAGGAAAACAGAAGTCTTGGTTAAATGAATTTCACAATCCACTTGACAGCGTTTATCATAAGCACTTCATGGCAGGGATCATCTTTTTGCTCAGTGTTCACATAGCATCTGCTTCAGAAGGAAGCAATCAGTGACTGAGACAATAATACAAACAATAAACTCTGGTAGAGAGCCATCGTGACGTAATGACAATATTTTAAGTCCTATAGGAAGATATCCCTATTGGAAGTTTTATTGCATCTACTCACAGTCCTTCAAATGGTCTCCTGCACCTATAGCTTCAAAAGCTACACAGACTGACAGGTCCAGCCCTTGAAGGGTCTGCTGAAACCAAAGGCAACCCGCTGAAAGTTTTCATCTGGAGTTTCCACTAAGCTTGTCCCGTGGGAAAAGACAGTAGTAAACTATTGAAGAGAAACAATGTCCAGACATTTCCAGAGAAAGTAAATCTGCTTCCACACACTACTGCATATTTCTTGCTATTATTTTTAACCTCTTGCAGATTTATTTTTACTACAATTTAAACGTATCTGTTATATGCCATAACATTATTATTATGAGAGACATTAAAATAGCAAAGTATTCTAGGTACTTGATACCATTTTACAAAACAGGGAATTAAAGCCAGTGATGACTGCAGACCACTGCAGAAGCCAGCAATGCATGAGACTCCCCTTCGGCCTTATTTCTTACACCTCCTCTGTGGACAGAGGGAAGATGAACCAAAGTTGTGGAATTGTTCTCAAAAGTTGTGGTGGGCCTTCTTTTGCTGTTTAACTGGAGACGAGCAAGAAAAAAAGGAGTTAAAGTATATCCAATGGGATGAACCTCTGCCAGATGAGCTGTTGCTGGGTTGTGGGCACAGCCATAGGCTCACAATCCAAGGCCACCAAAGCCACCAACTAACCCTACACATTTCACGCCAAAAACTACCTGGGATTGACACATACCTTAGAATCATAGAACAGTTTGGGATGGAAAGGACTTTTAAAGATCATCTAATGGACATCTTCTACTAGATCAGAGCCCCATCCATCCTGACCTTGAATGCTTCCAGGGATGGGGCATCTACCATCTCTCTGGGCAGCCTGTGCTAGTGTTTCATCATCCTCTTCATGTAAAAGTTCTTCCTTATCTCTAGTCTAAACCTCCCTCCCCTCTTCTAGTTTAAAACCATTACCCCCTGTCCTATCACAATATGCCCTGCTAAAAAGTCATTCCCTATCTTTCTTATAAACCCCTTTTAAGTACTTAAAGGCAGCAACAAGGTCTTTCTGGAGCCTTCTCTTCTCCAGGCTGAATCACCTCAGCTCCCTCAGCCTGTCCTCATAGGACAGGTGTTCCAGCCCTCTGATCATTTTTGCAGTCCTAACCTTAAGGCTTTCATTTTTCACTAACCTGTTTTAATTAAGCCAAAGTTTGCTTGCATGTCGGCCTCAGGTTTTGGCTTCATAACGCACACTCTATTTAAATGTATTTTATTAGACTTAAACAAATTCTGTCTTCGTTAATCAGCTTAGCTTTTCAGTGCTCTAACACTGACAAACATCTATTAATATCAAGACAAACCATGGTATAGTCTAACTTTCCACTCCCAAAAAACACTGGCACAAAGATCTTTGCTTTTAGCTCGGATGCTGCTTGGCACACATTCACTTACAAGACCGGTGAAAAATATGCGTTTAATTTTCCTAAGTGCCATGCCAGCATCTCTGAGGCACATGCATCTGCCCACCTAGAAATATGATTTGCTCCCAGCTAATACAGTGGACTTCACATCAGCCAAAGAACGACTTTAGTTAAAGTGTCCCTCTCTTTCCTTATCGAATGATATATTCATGGCAAAGAGCTAAAGTTGATAACATCTTTAAAACGCTGGTTTGGGTTTCCCCCCCAACCCCGCCAAACATAGGGGATACAAGCTGATAATCCCTGCAGATCTCCTTTTTCTCCCCCATTGCCCCCGTGGTTTATCATGTCCAATTAGCCATCTGCCATGCCTGCACTGCCATACAAAGGCAGCCGGTTCTCCTTCACCGCAGCCCATCAGTGGGGCTATTGTCCTGGCTGACAAACAAGAATCAGACACTATTGTTCCCAGCTGACGGTGCTGCTCCCAGTGTAGGCTGCCAGTTGCCATTAAAACAGCGGGAGCACCAGGGTACACTCCAGGAGCCAGGAACCATGCCAGCAACACCGATATTACCAGGGGACCTTTACAAACTTGTGTTTGCTATACGTACATATAGTTTCAGGTAACAAACCGACCCAGGCCAACTACAACTCCTCATATCCTAGCTGCACCAGAGCAGGGCTGACCTCCTGCCTTCACTGTTTTCCCAAGTGCACACTTGCAAAGAAAGGCTCGCAGTCCCCAGAAGACACCAACATCTTGCAGTCAAACCTTTCCTTGCAATGATTACTTTTACTGTAAAGGTGAGGCTTGTCTTCTGCCACTTCAGCACACGTTACACACACACAAATGTAGTTTCAAGTAAAGCTCCAAACCACCAGCTCTACACGGGTACCAATTATGTGACGAGGTTAATTTAATTTCTCTCGCAAACAGCACACACTCACCCTTTTTCCCAAGGCCACTTCACTAACAGAAATGACCAGAGCAGCTGGTCTGCCAGTGCACCGAGATGTTAAATTGAAGACCATTTCCTCTTATTATTCTCAGCAAAGCACGATGTGACCTTACGCTGAAAACTAGTCTGCCTAATTATGGTAGTCTTGTTCCATCAGTGAAACTGAAATGCTGTTTCATATAATTAAGGGTACAAAAAGAAAAAAAAGGAATTACATTTTTAGTTTTAAAGGCAATTTGCTGCCTTGAAGTGGGTGTACGACAAATTAGACCTATGTATCTATATGTTCTCTGCCATTATATTGTGTAATTTGAAAGAAACAGAAAACACTCCTAGATTTTAGTAACAAAGCCACACATGTTGATAAGGGAGAAAGGACCCCAATAAACCACAATATGTTCTAGGCACTAGTCAATGAAAATGGGCAAACAAAATGAGTATTTATGTTTTAAAAGTAGAAACAGAACTATCTTCTAAGCCCTTAATTAGGAAACAGGAATTATTTAAACTTCAATAAATGTTTTTTCACACTCCAGCATTGAACATACATAATTTTAATATACCAGTTTGAATCTTCACGGAATAGTTCAAAATAAAATAAATGAAAAGCAGCTGAAACTAATGTTATTCCACAATAATCACATATGTAATGACTTTGGCAGTGACTTACAGTCTCTCTGCCCTGGATTCAAACACTGGTCTCATTCTGAACCAAATCTGAAACATGACATGAAAAACTTCAATATTTTGCTGAAATATTACTTCATTCTAGCCCAAAATACCCTAAATACCATTTCAGCACACTGCAGTCCACCTATCACTCAGGTGACTGGCTCCAACCTATATATATACGCACACAATTGCCATCATGGTACCTGGCCAAGTTCTGTTTTCAGTTACACCTTTGAAAACTCCCAAACCATCCCTTCTGAAGCCCTCTGGATCTGTGTGACAGTAACACAATCTGTCCCAGAACGGAGTGGAAAAAAACATAACTCAAAATATTATGACTTCTTTCCTTTACAGCCCTCCACACTTGATGGTTATCCATTCAGACAATCAGTTTTGACTTCTCTTTCCGTATCCAGCTTTCTATTGCAACACGTAGACTGTAATATTCACTGTTACTCTTTCCAGATTCACTGGGCAAAATTCCCCAAGTAGCAGAGTCCCCTTCACTTAAACACAGGGTGCATGTGCCACGCAAGGCACATGTTTATCCAGAGAAATATTAAAAGTGGGACCCCAGGCCAAATCAAACAAAATCAAAAATACCTCTGTTTCATGACTTACTTTAAGTTCCAGCCATAAAATGCACAGCGCTATGGGTTTATAAGGCCTAATACTCCACAAGTATTTTCTTTGATATAACTATGAAGTACTTAAAATACCACTGGGTACTGTACGGTGTCGCCGTGGAGCAATAAAGCTGCTATACATCCATAATCAACCTTCCTAGGGACTGTAAGGTCACAGCAGCTGAAACAACAGAATACTTCATCCTCAACCTTCAAGAGGTCCAGAGCACCTGTCTGCCCGTAGAACTCCCCAGCGGGCTCTTAACACGAGGCTGTGCTTGGAAATCAAACCGAAAAACCCAACCACTAAACCCATCAAAGTTGCTCCCATTTTCAATCCCATTTATTATTATGGGACTTGATAAAATATACTATGGGAGGCAGGTGGTGGGAAACTGCCATGCTCACTTGTACCTGTGCAGCATATCGTTCCAAGACAGGCGATCTAAGGCCACATGTAAAGTCATGTCTACAATCACCAGGATATTGTACAGGGCTCATCTTTGAAGACTTTGGGATAGCACTTCTTTTGGAGTTTCAACCCCAAAACACAGCACAGGCGACAGGCCTCCCTTGATCCAAACAACTTCAGTAGATGCCATTATCAAGCTGCCATATTGAGCCTTACTGTGTTACCTGTGAACTCATACTAACACTTCTGCTATAAGCTTATGTTCCCTATTGCATCCTATCCTGGAAGGACAAGGATGCAATAGGGAAGGATTGTGAACTTCCTTACACACTAGCTCTGAACAGGAGCTGGGTGAGAAAGGCCTTTTCCTCTGGAACTAATTCTGTTCAGTGTTAATTGAATTAATAACAAATAGAATAAATGTCTTCCTACTGGCCTATAACACGATGCGATGTTATCCAGAATAAACACATTGTAAATGACTATCAGATGTCATCCTTGTTGCCCTGTATGTACTTCTGAGTGAGAAGGAAGGAAGGAGTATGAGAAATAAATGCATTTCTCAGTGTAAATCACCTTCTGGGATCAGACAAAAAGAGATCCTTCCCTTTTGTCACAAGACCCCAGAAATCAGCAGGTTCTGACCAGCGTCTGCAGGGTGAGAGAAGGAAGAGGACAGGTCCCATCGAGACCCTGATTAACCCACACATCCTTTGCCATGTCTACATGCCAGTTCCCAGACTAGCAGAGATCTCTCCAAGAGATCTGAGGAGGAGGAGATGGGATAACAGCAGGACAGAGTCACCCTGTGCACTGGAGTGATCTGGGTCCCCACATGTAGCAAGATAATCCTCCTCCTCTCCCATGTCAAACACATAAAAAAACATGTACATTAGACAAGGAGGAAAGAAAGGAACAAAACTCGTATTTGTGACAGGGTCAGCGGTTAAAGCCACCAAAGTACAGACTTTCATTAACAGCATCACCTTAAAGAACACAGGAGCTTTCTGAGTGGTAGGCACAACCTGACAGCCTTTTCTACACCAGAGTCTCCTTTACCAGTGCACATTAACCAGACTGGGCCTTAGAAATTACCAAGTCTGAAGGTAAGGAAGCCAGGCATCACATGAACACCTCTTCCCAGTGACAACTCGACTGAATCAATTCATCTACTCTGCGATGAGACACTTGATTCCATCAACCTCGAGAAGCACTTCTGTGCAGACATCATTTCAAGCACATCCATTGATCAAACACAGCCTGGCCACTGCCAATCACTTTAAAGTTATTTAGCAGTGGAGCTGCCAGTCGCTCTTGCACAAATGAACAGAGCTGGAAGTATAACTGGCTGGTGGAAAGCAGAGAGCAAACAGAATAATTCATCGCAGTCAAAGGAGATGGAACAATATCAGTTTTCAACTTGCTCACAGGAAGTATTGATGACAAAGTCAGCATCTTCCTATCAGACATAATCAATGCTCTACTCAAGTGCCAGAAAAATAAATTAGAAAATAAAACCATACTGGCTAGTGGATAAGAAATATCAATGATTACCCCTGCCAGTAATTGGTATTTTGCTAAATTGTTCTGTCCCTGACCTCTATAAATATTTTAAATCTTGGTAAAGGATTTCCTTGTATGTTTCACCTCTGCTTCCAAAACACACTGCAGAAATTCCTGCAGCTTAGGCACAAAGGTAAAGCTTTCCCTCCCTGTCTGTATCGAAGGGATATCTGACATTTCTACACTTTACAAAGTGACTTGCCTTACGTTTGAAACGACAAGTATTTGGAATTGGTTCCATGCAATATGAATAATACAGACTACTGAGAGTTCCAGAGAACTTGCCCATGTAGTATCTGTCACCAAAATAAACTGCAGAAACTTTATCAGGCATACCTAGGCATAGCTTTGGTTTCTTACTCAAACAGAAGCTCAAACAGGAGCGATAGACATCACGCAGAAATTACTGCCTCAATTCAGCAGCCAGTGTTATCCCAGAAATCAGAGCTGTAGACTGCAATAGTCATTGATGCCCTAAAAGTCCCTCTGCCTGTTAATTTGTATCCCAATTACATGGGAGTGATTCTCTAAAAGAAGACTGAATTACTCTCTGTGTATATCTGATGGTGAAAACTAGAACAATCCCTACGCTGCCTGCCTCTGGGGAGGTTTAACTGACTGCCAGCAACAACCACACAGGTGTTAAATCCACTCTTTTAAGAAAAGTCATTCCTAGTTCTCACCAGCATAAGTATCAGGACAGACCTTCCTTTATTACCCCATGCCTACCCCTTCAGTTGTACTATCCAGGTACAGCTCAGAGAGCTGCTGTCTCGGTTGTCACAGCTGATAAGGGACTACTCCCTCCGAGTGTTTGGGTGTTGCTGGGGGTGTTATTCTAGCATCAGCCTCCTCTGCTGGTAACAGGGAGCAGCCTACCGATCTTCTGGCTCAGTGCAAAGCCTAGGGCATTGCTAAAAGCCTCTGAGTGAGAAAGTAGTTGTTTGGAGTCCATTTTTTTCACTGAAAAAAAATGAGTTCATGCTTCTCCATGTAGTAGCTATCAATCTGTGAAGAGTTTAGGCAGTTTACTGTACACTTGTGCTGTGGAGCAGCTAATCTTTAGACCATAGATTCATTTTTTTATTTGATGTCAGTGTACAAGGGTATGCAAGCCACAGTGGTAATGCTTTAGAAATACAAAATACAGGTCAGGACAGAAGGAATAGAAGAAAAAGAAACCCAACTAATATCAAGGGAAAAATGGACGCTAAGACAATGCTGGCCTCTGTAGCTTTCACAAATCAGACCCTATCTCACAGTCCTTACTCAGGCAAGATTGCCAATGACAGATGAAAAGAGGGAGAGTCAGTTGTAGCCTGGCTACAGCTGTTCTCCTAAGCCCCACATCAACTGTTGTCTCTACCAGCCACCACCAGAGCAGCACACAAACTCCAGAAGCCAGTGGCGTACAAACAGCGCAGGAACCCAAAAGTGCAATTTCACACGAGTGGTACTTGCTCTCGTGCCTTTTCCCCATTTCTCAGCAATGTTGCCTGATCACTTTAAGAGCTGCAATCAAAATCAATTACTAACAGAGGGGTGTTTTCATGTCATCTTTTTGGGCACAAGATGCTACCTAACGGTGTAGAAACAAGGATTTTGCCATCTCCTTGGAGAAAGCTTAAGGTACCTGAGACACCCATCGGGGTGGCCTGTGAATACATGTTTCAGTGCAAGGACGTGGCCTGGGCATCCCTTCCAGGCCCAGGTTCCTGTGGTTTTGTTTCCTCAAGAAGCAGAAGCATTAGAAGGTTTTCTGAAATCTCCAGGTTAAGTGTATAAGGCAGATCACAAGTGTATTCATGGATCTGGAGGTGCAGTTTCAGGTGAAGGAGGCAGATTGGGAAAAATGTCTAGTCACATGGCTCCCTGTGCTTTTTCCTCATTTAGAAAGTCTTTTTTCACATAAGCTAGGCAGACTTGACTCTCTCCAAATTCAATTCTGCTAACGTGCTTATGTTGAAAAGGCAACATCACAGAGAAAAATATTCTACTCTCTCCCCTTCTTAGGAGAGAGACAGAAAAGGTTGGGGGAATCTAAATTAACAGATGTCCTTTAAAAGGAAAATTGGTGAGTTATTTTCCTTTTTGTTGTTAGAACAAATCCGTCATTGTTGAGACTTAGGAAATTAGCTTGTAACCAGGTAGGCTATCAACAGGCAAATATCCTATAGCTTAATGGCTTGTGGATCACAAGATACACACAGCCAGTCCTTATTATAGTTATCCTCTAGATCAAAGGGTTTTCACATAAATGGGGTGCAGTCTACCATAGCAGGGAGCTGCTGCAGGCCTTGAGGATTTTACTTCTTTAAAGTTTTGGTGATTACACGATTGTTTTTTTGTAACTGGAGATCAAAGCACTCAGTGTAGCTAATGAGCAGGTAGAAGGGGGAAAACAGCTGAAAAGCCAAGTCTTGACAAACAGCTGTGGCACCAAGTGTCAGTCCCAGCCTAAAAGGGTCAATCCCCTTATGAAACAAGCATTTAATCCTTTACAATTTTTAATTAAAAATCTACCAAGAAGCCTATAATACTTTCTTAAGACTGAGATACACACAAAACGACGACACGGGTACAGTCAGACCACAAGTTGATTCAATAGAGCTTTCAGCTGAGATGCTAATCCTCTGCAAAACCACGTTTCAGAGCTGAGGGCTTCCACACAAACGTGCCTCACAAGCGCGTAGCGCAGTGGGGTCCCCAGCACGTACCCGCTGCCCAGGGAATATAATTAACCGCTGCATCGTTAGCGAAGGCCCCACACCACGCTCCGGTGTAGCCCTGTTACACTTCTGCTCCACTTCAGCATCCTCCGACGCGGGAGAGTGAAAAAGACGGCTCTCGCCCAACCCCGAGATACTCAGCGAGCCCGTCCCCGCGAGGTGATGCCCGGCCGGCCGCGAGGCTGCAGGCGAGCGCTGCCCACCGCGGGGCATCGGGGCGAGCAAGGCGGCTCCGCTTACAAATCCCGGCCGGTACCCGGGGCGGGGGCCCGGCCACCCTCGGGAGCGACGACGCGGCGGCTCTCCCCGAGCAATCCCCGCGGGGTTTTTGTGCTTGCCCGGGGGCGAGGGGCCCGAGCGGTCTCCTCCCGAAGCGGGCGGCGGTGGGAGCGCAGCCCCGCGGTAGCATCCTTCTGGGAGCGGGAGGGGAGACCGCGGCACGGACGAGCCCGAGCGCTGCGGCTGACAAAGCGAGGAGCCAGCCGGGCATCCCCTCCGTTTCCCTCCCCGCGCCGCCGCCGCCAACCCCGCATCCCGAGGCGGAGGCACGGCCCGGCGATGCCCCGGCCCCTTCCCCGCGGGCTTCCCCTACCTGTTCGGAAGAAAGCATCCACCTCGGAGTCGGGGACAGCGCCTTCCTCCGCCGCCCCTTCGGCGGGATTCATGGCTAGGGGAGAGGCGGCGGCGAGCCCGGCGGCTGGTAACATCCAGTGAGTTAGGGAGGAGGAGAGCCGGGAGAGAGCGAGAGAGAGAGAGAAAGAGGGAGGGAGAAGAGGAGGGAGGGAGGGATGGAGGCGCGTTTAGCAGTGAGCCCAGCCGAGCGCCGCCCGGATCATCCCTTGCGCGGTGCCTGCGGGGCGGCTGCCCCGGGGCTGGGCTGCGCNTCTATTTCCTCGCCCTGCGCGCCCCGCAGCCGCGCTGCCGCGCATCGCCGGCCCGCGCCGCTGCCGTGCCTCCCCTCCGGTGCCTAACGGCGGGGGCTGCCGGCTGGGCAGGTATCGGGGGGAGGACAGCGAACGCCGGGCTGGTTACAGGGAAAAAAAGAGAACGTCTTTGTTTTGGGGTTTGGTGATGGAGAGGTTGTTTGGTTTTTTTTTTAATTCCTGGGCTGCGGGGCACAATTGCTTTGGAAACGATCAGCGAACCTGCGTGTTGTTGCAGGTATGTCTTCATATTTTATTCTTTACAATCCTTGGCGACTAGAGAGCCAAAAAGGAGTTTGAAAAGCCAAGACCCTGCTCCCAGCTCAGACGTTGATGCAGTTAGCCAAATGGTTTTTATTTCTCTGCTGTAGCTCCAGTATTTGTGATTTGAGACAATAATTGTTGTCTCCAAAGGAGTGCTGTGAGGAATACTTGGTTTTACTTTTGTTAGCAGCTGTGTTAAATATTATTCCTTGAGCCCAGCTATCAAGATTTCAAGCACAGACAGGCAGAGATAGAAAGACAGATGTTTGCTATTTGGGCACTTTCCTTTTCTTCTCCTGTTCACCTATTTGAAGTCTCACCAGCTCCTCATTCTTCTATAATCCCATAACAGCTCTCAAACTAGCAGCCTGCTTAAGGAGAGACACGGCTGCTCCACCTACTCTAGATACCATTGTAAAATAGGAGTGCTGCTCGCACACCTGACAGTTGTTCATCTTTGTTACATCTGCCATTAGAAGAGAGAAGATGCAGCTGTTGAAGTACTCACCCTTCTGGCCATATTGCTCTTGGATAACCCATCCATGCTGCAAAACCCCATCTCCCACTCCCAGTAACAAAAGACTTCTAGGCACTGAGTGCCTGTTCCCTCAGTGTCTTTGTCCAGGAGGGGTAATGTTCAGTCTCACTCTCTTGCCACTGAAAACTTTTGATGTTTAAAGGACTCTATAGGTGCACAGGAGGAAGTCAGCTGTAGAAGATGAGGGCAAAATGTCTCTGGGAACCTGGTCACCACAGAGGGACTTGCTGGAGCACTTCAAAAGACCTAAATGTCAACCTAGTGCAGCTCAAGAAAGAAAATACTGTAAATAGCAGAAATCTCAGAGCCAACGGGTTGCAAGCACCCCAGTTTGGATCAGATCTCTCAGTCTGTCAGGTAGACAGCAGCTGAGGCTGGCAGAACCTTTCCTTTTCCAGCCCAGAGTATTTCAGACAACAGAGGAACATGGATTTCCCCTATCTGCTCCCTTCTCAATGAAGCATAGGGGAAGGCTGGATTTGAGTGTATGCTCACTGACTGGATACATTGCATTTGATAAAAGGCTAAAACCCTCCCTGCAGAAACCTGTCAGGACCAGAAAGGATGGGCATGGAGATCCCAATCACATCTTCTTTGACCTTACTGTTTACAGCTGGAATTGAAACAGAAATGAGAAGCAAATCATAGAATCATTTTGGTTGGAAAAACCTTTGAGACCATTAAGTCCCACCACTCACCTCACACTGCCAAGCCCACCACTAAACCATGCCATGGGCACTAAACCCTCAACACCTAATTACGTTACCACATTACCACTGCACAAGCACCTAATTACAATCAGTCTTTCAAGCACCAGACTTTCTTCAATGACCGTTCACCCCTTCTTCCATGTCACAACAGGATGCAGAAGAGCCTCCAATCTTCCAGGCTTAAGCATCATTTCAAATCCCATCCCGATATCTCATCTCTGCATACCCGCTACCCCCCAACCCAGATTCCCTACTTAACCATCATTCTCTCCCCAGCTCTTTTGTGCAAGTTGAGGTGTGAGTGTGGGCTAAAGCCTCGGTCGCTGGGAATGATGTGGCTTCCTCAGGAAGCACTTTGAATCTGCTCAGGGTTTGGTACAATCTGGCAGTTTTTAGAGTCAAAGCATTCCTCCTCCAGGAGCATCCTTAGAAGCTAAACAGAGTTACATGTGTAAGCAGGGCAGGTTTAGCATCATCCAAAGGGAATGAATGTTGTCAACGACAGAGAAATTTTTATTCCCCTTTTGTTAGGAACCCTGCAGGCATGGCCTACAGCATCAGTTGCAGAAATCATATAGGCTACAGAAAACATCTTTGTATAAGCTGCAATCAAACACATTAAGAAATGCAGAGGGAGGGAAAGCAGTTAATCTAGCTGACCTGCCATCCTGATGCCTACGCAGATTCCTGCTTAATGATTAAACCAGTTATAAGGCACTTATATTTAGCCATATAAAATACTGATATCTTCTGCAAACAAATAATTTCTTTTCTTCACAGAACAACTTCATTAGCACAAGAATGGTCCCAGATCTCTCATACTTTGAAACAAATGGGAATTTCTACTTGCTAAAGAATAAAGGTGTTTGGATGGCTTTTTATTCCAGTTTCACTGAAGTACTTCAAGACTTAGCTGTGCATTTTTGTTGTCCATCTCTGCTGTGCAAGGAACGGTGAGTTTGTACTTCTGTGCTTTCAGCTCTGCTGGCCAGGGAAGCCCTGCACAATATAGTCACTGTCTTCATGGCATTATCATTGAAGCAACAGTCCCGCTGTTCCGTTTTGCACACACCTCTCATATGCACATGCCACGGCAATGAAGGATGAGGAGCACCACATTGAGCTATCAGTAAATTTTAGTGCAACCCCAGACATGAAGTGAGCTCGTATTTTTATTAACATTTCAAGCAGAGCAAGGTTGTCACTGTAAAATATCTTTAACAACTGGGAGCCACCATGACTTAAAGTCTCAGCAACAAGTTTACGGTTTTTATTGTTCAAAGAAGAACTGTTAAATATAGAATGAAATACTTTCTGCAATGTATAATTCACTTTCTAGATCTAATGCTGAAGATACCTACAGCTTCCTTGAAAAAGAAAACTCAAAAGAAATCCCCCTGTAGAATTACGTAAGCCAACATACACTAGTTTCACTGATAGACACTGCTTTAATCTTTTGCATGGTTCTACTTGACAAATACCTCAGTCCATACCAAATGACTTTGTTTAACTAGGTACAAATAGTTTTATTTGTGATAGTCCCTAAAGCTGCCCAAAGATCAGAAACCATCACGCAGGCTTTTGATTTAAGGCCTCTGCTACAATCAAGTCTCACAATGGGATGGCAATAGGCAGCACCTGAGACACAAGGGTTTTTAGCTAAATTTCACGAGCTTGCAAACTCAAGGAGGGAGAAGAATTTGGAAAAGAAATTAGTAAAATTCATCTTTCCAGGGCAGCAGATCCAAGACAGGATACATGTATTCGAAGGTTCTAGGGCAGTTGTGCTGCTGGAAACAGTAAGGCACTCCAAGAAAGAAATATGGATGTCCCACACAAAGGATCAGGAGTCAAGTGCTGCAAAACACAGGACATGCACCAAAGGTTCTCATTCAAAATTGAACAGGGAGAAAAACCTTCCTCCCAGGCACAGCAGATGAGCTGCAGACCATTATTTGTGCAGAAAGCCCCTCCCTTTTGGTATCACAGCAATGTCTAAATAGAGAGTGTTAAGATGTAGGATCAAAGGGAAAACCTGAATGGCAGAGCAGGAAAACATCAGTCTTAAAAACACCTAAGGCTGCCTTGTTAATAAATTATTTGCAGCTACACTGTGGATTGTGTGAGAAGAATTTCTCACACCCAGAGACCTGTTCAGACCTATGTCTAGGTATTAAGAGTTGAAATTATGCTCTTAAATAGGATGAGGCACAGGAAGTGGCAGATTTCATCTGTATTCTAGACCATCAGGAATGCTGCAAAGGAAACACAGTGTGCAGAGAAACCTCTAGAGCAGGATGGAGGAGACAGAAGTCATGTTTTACATGCTTAGACTCAAAAGCCCACATATATGCCAAAGATGATTTCTGTACTCAGCAGACAGCACATGCACATCGAGGTTGGCTTTGCAGCATCCACACATACATTTACTGACATAGGGTAGCTCTACCCTTTGCTCAGATGTGGAACAGCTGTACGGGCAGGCATAGAGCAAGTTTTAATCCCATGCCAAATCTCTTGTCCCAGCATCATTCCCGCTGATGTTATCCTTCCCATCTGCATCAAAGCTGAGGCGAAAATGTCTACTCAATTGCCATTTAGTCAGCTTCCAGAGTTGACATTTGTTCCAGTTTCCTTGAACTTGGACGGAAAGCTGATCAATAACCACTCCTCTCCATAAACACCCCTCTCATCCAGAAAAAGTGTAACAATTAGCAAGACAAATAAAAAAAAATAACAGTACATTTGTCACTGTGGTTAGGTGTTTGCAGACAGACAAATGTGCCTCTTCCAGGAGACAGAGAACTGCATTTGCCACCCTGTCCACTGAAGCTTAAACTGAATTGGCAGCAGGCAGAAAGCTGATGCATTGCAGAAGATGATACAGGTCTTTCTCTAAATTTACAGATATGAAACTGGAAATAGTCAATAGTGACTGAAAATCCTTTTGTCCCTGGTAACTATTTGGATGGCTTTGTTATATAAGTTGTTAGTGCTAAAGGATCACAGGTTCTGTTAACTAATGGAAAGAGAACTTAAAAACCTAATCACAAAGGTGGTATCCCTCAGCCAGACTCCCTTCGCTGCACTGGGGTGGAAGAGAGAACTTGTGTTGGCCAAGTCTACGCTATGTTTTTATGTACATCAGTCTTAAGCACTGTTAAACTGGAACATTTTATTCTAAGTTGCCTGCAAACATTTAATCCTAAATCCACAATTTTGCCAGATTCTGAGCACTATTTATTTACTGTGAGCTCCTAAACTACAGGCAACCTCCCAGGCAATTTCTGCCCAGTGCAGAAAGAGTTACAGAGCTAGACCAGAAAAGGGAAATATTAAATATGAAAATGTTTTAGGAAGAATGTAAATGTACATAGTAGTTATTCAGAAAACCAATTTTAAGGTGAAGCATGCATTAAAATTAAACAGTGACTACCACTTTATTACCACAAGCATTCATTTTTGTGCACTTGTAGGATCCTAATTTCACACATGGTTGGACATAAATACTTACCTGTTTTCCATTTCACCAAGATGAGTTAGTGTGAGAAAGAAGTTTCTTCCTGGGATAAAAGAAAGGTAATGGTGGTGTATGCACAAACGAAATCAATTTGAGCTCAGTTTATTTTTTTCTTTGTCAAAAGTTAGAAAGTTTGTTGAAGTATTTAGGCTTTGGATTCTCCTAAGAAGCCCTAGAAAACCTAAAATTAATCAGCTAACACATTAAAGGTATCCTTAAGACAACAGATGATTCACATTCTTATGGAATCAGGTGGTGTCATCTTCGACAACATTTCAAAATCTCCTAGACCTCCTTACTACAAACTACATGTACAGTCCTTATAAATCCTGCCAGCCACCTTTACAGACCCTTTACCTGGCTGCTGTTTACCCTGCTTAGTGCTCTACAACATCTGTAACACTGAAAATGTACAGTGTAATGTTGGCACTAGACTACATCTAGCAACTGGAGTGTCTTTTTTTCTGAATTGCACAAAGGAAGAAGGTTAATCGAATTATGTTCTGTGTTTCAGCAAACGTCACAGTATCGCTCATGTAACAAATCTGGGTAAGTCTTATCTGCAGAGCCTCAAATAAGGAACTGTCACAAGATGCCTCTCAGCTGGGGTTTTCTTTTTTCGGTGGCAGTTTGGATTTTGTACTTTTCTGAAAACAAAATTAATGTTACTGAAAGCAGTAATCAGTAAACTACTGAGGCCAAAACTAGTGCACCAGACGAGTGACTTTTGAGTTTTCAGGCACACTGCTGCAAGCACACAGCCATTCTTTCCACTAAATCTCAGAGGCAGTCATAACTCTTCCTGACACTAGGAACAGGGGTTGGTTATTCAGCATATCCCTGCTTTCCAGTAACTACTCCAGAGAGCTTTAAGAGTCTTGCTGAGCAGATCTCTTCTTCTGCCACCTTCCCTAGATGTCTTTTCAGCCTTACAGCTATGGCTTGAGAGTTTCCAAGTATTCTTCATTTATTGTCCTTTTCTCTTTTTCTTTTCCACCTAATAGCAGGTCACCTAATAGCAGGTCTCCTTTCTCTACTGCCTATAAACCTCCTTCAGGAGCTTCATGAGGACACAAAGTAGTGCAAGTGTTGCTTGCTACAGGCAAGCGTGAAGGATGGAGGTGCTGGGAGACTGGGAGAACAAGAAAAACCACACTTGACTGCAAATAAGGACTAACGACTAGGCAAGTCACATCCCTGTGTGTCCTCACCCCTCTGGACTGAAGGCCAGGCTTTCACCCCACTCCACAAAGATTCCAGACTGCTGCTGGCAGAAGTACTTCAGATCTCACACAGCTCAAAGCTCAGCTTAGCTCTGAACTTTTAAAGTAGGTCTCTACTGCCACCACATCTTGCTCAGGATATCTTACACTTACTATGCATTAAAAGGTCCAGGATGGATTCCTGTGGTTCACAGAGGCCTAGACAGAGCAGATAATGTGTATATGGTTAATTGAAGATTCTGATGAGGTTTGTGCCAGTTCTGACAACTGCAGATACGGAAATTTTTCACCCTACAAGAGATGCTTCAGTGTCAGAACATTCAAGGAAGAACATTGGTACAAGAGAGGCCTGAAAACCTCTGTGTAATTTGTGGTTTTGGTACAAATTGCCACTTTGATATTTGTAGTTTTAGCTCCAGAACTGATGGGAGCAAGATTCATGCAAAAGTAGCGATCAGGTGTGCTGAGAGCTGAGGAGGAGACAAAATTAGGAACCAGATGGTAAGTCACAAATGATATTGTTCTGTAGAAGGGGCAAGACAGTATCTGAAGCTGCTGTTTTGAAAAAACAATATTGTTCCTAGCCACTGCTACACATACTCTGAGAGGGAGGTTATTTAAATGACAGTGGGTAAGGCTACATGACATAGTTTCTGCAGTAGAGGAGCTGCCTTCAAGATAGCTGTTTCTACAGCCCTGTCTGTCAGTCTGATAGAGGCTGGTATCAAAATTGCCCTCCAGGGAAGCTGTGCTATAAATTCTTAAGGACCACACACGATTCTGACTATCTTTGAAAACATAATGCCTCACAGCTGCTAGAACTGAAGCACTCCCTTCCTTCAAAGGGTAAACCTTCAGTGGTCATCTGGATCTGTTTAGAAGCACTGATATCTGCTAAAAAGAAGCTTCCCCTATCACTATGACTGAGATAATGAATCTAGAAACTATACACAGCACCAACCATCTTCCTTTCTTTGGCTGTGTCATGTCAGCTCTTGCCTGTACTCTGGTGAACATCTGGAAGAGACCAAACTCATGCTATGCTATGTTAGCACATTTTCTTTCATAGACAGCACTAGACAGCTCACACTCCAGAGCTGCAATTCAGAACTATAGCTCACAGGCCATCTGTCTACCAAAGTCCAGTGTCTTTGGACCAAGTAGAAGAGGGTATTTCAGCAGCAGATCTGGTGTATAGCACAGGCAGAAGTCTACAAAGGCCTCCATATACTATCTTGTCAGTGATTAGAAAAAGCATAACTCATTTCATCAGGACTTCATTTCTTGGGCAGAGCTGTCTGTGGCAGCAGCAAGGAGCTCTGGATATGTATAAAAAAATACCCAGAAAGAGAAGGCAGGGCAATCTTTCTTCTTTCAGTGCAAGGCAGAGTTGGGCTAATATTAGATTTTAACATCTGATAATTTTGATGTAACATATAGCTTCGGTAAAACTGGCTGAAACAATTCTTCCAGAAACAGTGAGAAAGAATTCAGAATGTTTTTCTTTCAAAAATTAACATGTTCAATACCTGAAAATGGGATCTTTCTCTTTTTTCTTTTTTTTTTTTTTTTTGCTTCAGAGAACTTTGTTTCAAATGATGGTGGTTAAAGACAAGCCAAGTATCGTAACAGGGAAACAAATGCAGCTTGTGCAGTTATGGTTTATACAGTTATGGTGCCTGTGCAGCTTGAGCAGTTATGGCTGCTGGAAAAACTTGGAACCTGCATACATTCAATACATGCTCAGCAATATTCAGTCTGGTATGTAACTGAAGAAAAAGTACTTTCACTCCAGTGCCAATGCCAGAACGACAAATATGTATTAAGTAGAAACAAATATTGGAAGCAAGGATTCTTGGATTCAAATCCAAGGTTTCTTTGTGCTGTGAACTGTGACCTGCCAGAGAACAATTACCTCTCTAAATAATAATTAACCTATTTGCAACAGTACTATAGTGTATTCTTACCTTCAAAGAAAGGCTAAATTCATTATGGTTCAGTGAAATAGTCTTTGATCTACAGCTGAATGACACACTATTTCCGAGGGAATTTTACTCCTATGAGAAGCCTTGACTGATCCTTTGCACAGAGGTGAATTCCACATTCTCATTTATGATAGGTTGTAATTTTTGGATATGTTGTTGCCCAAAAGACATACCTTTCCCTTCCAGCTTTAGTTCAATCCTCCCAGCCAGCACTGCAGGCAGAGTCTGGGCCACAGCCACATTGATCTCAATTTGGTCACTGTAGTAACACCCAAAACCCAGCAACCCTTGCAAGTCTGATGTTCTGCAAGTGCTAAATACTATCCGATTGCAAGTTCTGCCAAGAGAAGCTTTTATCTCAAAGATAAATCTCTTCGTCAGTTATAAAATGGAACAGCACAACATGACAAATGAATTTAAGATTCGAATGTCAATATTGTAAACATGTGCAGCTTTCCTAAGCAACAGAAGTAAACACTGCAGTCATTATTATCCACGCAGTCAAGTATCATTTGAAATCCATGAATTCATATTTGTTTATATGTAATGGCATTTTAATCCTTTTATTTTAATCTCTTGCCAAGGCCATCCTTCCCGCTCTCTTTATATACATGTGTATATTTGTGCACATATTTGTGCTGATTCCCTCCCCGCCGCCCAGTCAATGAAAAGGAGAGTTTCACAAACTTCTTTCTTTTACATTTATGTTTTCAAATGTTAGGGATAAAATTAAAACTAATTTTGTCAGTGAAGATTAAAGTTCTCTACTAAATATTATCTTTATTTGCAAATGGCTATTATCTTGTCTTATTAGTCTCTGTAAGTTTTTTATGCCTTGTATCTGCAACTCTGGCACAGCAACAGCCAATTTAGTTTTAGTCAGTAGTATACATAAGTCTACTATTGGCTTTAATAGTGAAACTGGAGTAAAATCCCAGGCCCAGGTAAATTAAAAGCAAAAGTTCTTCTCTCTAAAGGAGACCAGTTTTCGCCCAACCGCTTTTCAGTCTGATCAGTAGAAAATGTTTTTATTGCTGAAAATACCAGTTTCAAATACCAGTGTCAGCACAACTCATCATCCATTTAGATTGAGAAACTGAAACTGATCTTAGGAAGTTTAGTCAGGAGCAATTTCTCTTACTTGAATTAAGATCAACATTTGTCGCATTCTCTATGTTTTCAGTAAAGGGTATTATTCAGAAAACTTTCCACTCCGTACTAATGTATTTCAAGACCTCTCCACTATTTTCTTCTGCATCAGTTATTAGACCTTGCATTACCTACGATAACAAGTTCTTACACTTGAGAAGTTGCAGCTAATTCAGAATTCATCAGTGCACATGAGCATCTTAAATTATTTCCCTCAATGCATTATCATGTGTTTAACTTCACTGAAGTTCATTTGCCATCACATTGCCCAATCATCCAATGTTATTAAATCCTTTTGGACATCCTACCAGTCCTCCATGCTGTCTTGCTTGGTTTCATCGCTTCATTATTCAATAAATCCTCTAGATCAGTGTGAAGTGTATTGAAAGGTATATCCTCTACACTTACAAAGTGATTATTCTTAAGACTGAATTGGATTTTGGTGTGATACATTTATCGGTGCATGAAACACAACCATGAAAGCATTAGAAAAAGAAAAACACTCCATCACAGGTCCCTAAAGAAAATGAAAGCTAGATGGACTTCACATCCTCACCAGGGGCACAGCAGTTTGGTTTTCCAGGCCCAATACCACTGTCTGTGGTTTATGGTATAAAAAACACAAAGCAGCACACACTTAAAATACAGCCTGATTCTTCCAACCACTCCAGTGCAAGGGAGCTGCATCAGGGATGCCTGCACTTGTTTAGTGCTCCTTTACCATAAGCCTGATACTGCTTGCTGACATGTTCTCCTTCCTTCCAGGAACTCTTACCATCTCCTTTAAACCCAGGTGAGTAGAGGAAGATAAGGAAGAAAAGGGAAAAAGCAAAAATCACCACAGTGAGACTTATGCCAAGAGCCTGTTAGACTTAGGCACCCCCGTCCCATTACAGTTCTAGAATACAGAAGTTAGGAGCCAAAGACCATGCATATCATTTTTTAAAATCTCTAAAGAAATAACTATATCTGCCACACTTTGCCAAGGCATGGAGCTGCCTCCTTCTATGCTACAGTTTTGTCCATAACAGCGTGGGTGGACATTTTTAGACACTAACATCAGGCAGAGGAGCTACTGACTCAGAATCTGCTGTGAACTCTCAACAGGAGTCAACTCCAAAGTTTCCCTCTGGAAAAGTTTTCCACAGCCCTTGAGAAATGGATCCATGAAAAGGTTTCAAAAACTTTCATGAGAGTCTACCCAAAAGCTGTTGCTTTCTGTCCACCCACCAAAGACACACACACAATTCTTCAGAGCCCAGGATAATTTTCATAGAACTCAACAGAACAACAGTTCCAAGTTCCGAGGCTGTCTCTTCTTTATTCATTTAGGAAATACTCTCAGCTAAAGCAAAATTGATGTTGGCCTTCTTCTAGATTTCAGATAGAGAACTGCAGGGTTTGACCCTTATTTCTAGTTTCTGACTTTTTGGAGCAATACTTCTTGTTTCCCTGCAATTGCCTATTTTTCATCCATGCTTTTTTGAAATCTCATGTTCCCATCTTCTTTATTATCTTAATTAAAGACAAAGTATCTATGTAAAGAATTAAGGTAGGGGTTGATCAGTAAAACTCAACTGTGTGATGGAGTTGTCAGCAGTAGATGTAAGAACTTGATGACCCAGAAGCTCCTTCCCAGTCCTTTGTCCTTCTCTTCTTTCCAGTTACAATGTCCGTAAGGGAGAAACAGGGTAGCTCTGGTCAGGAGATAAACATAAAAATCTATACTTTTTTTTTTCCATAAGGATATTTTGCCATTTATAAGATGTTAAATGCTACCATATTTTCATATGTAAAGCCTCTGAGTGATTTGCACATCTATGAGTGGATGTGTGCACACACACACACACATTCCTATACCACCCAAAGGGATCTCTGGGTATTGTAACAATTTTGCTATGAATTTGCAAAATTACCTCAAGCAATTCACAGTTCTGTGCTTCTCTTTTATACATCTGTACAATGGTTATAATGATACTTATTTGCCTTGCAGGAGTGGCAAGGAGCTCTTGTTCCAGCTTATAGTGTTCAGAGATGCTCAAGGAGTGCTAAAGAAAAGTGGGGAGATAATTGGTTCATAAATTGTCAACCTTGTGGTCATTCTCTAGGTTAAAAAGAGCTTTAATAAGACAGTTTTGTAGTTAAGACACAGCAAAAGGCAATTACTTATGACAAGGGAGGAATTTTAGGTTGATTTTTTTATTGAAATCTACCCAAACACTCATTAGTGTGTAAACATTTATTACAAACTACCACTCTTTGGAGATCTGCAAACAAACTTCAGTACAAGCCTAACAAATGCTACAGCCCAGCCTGCTATGCACACATCACCTATACTTTTTCGAGCATATTATTGTAATACTAATTGCTTCAAGACATTATGATGTAATTATAACACCGTTATTGAGACAAAACAATGTTCCCATGGTTCTATCCAGACCATGTTATGATACCAGAATGAAAAAAATGTCAGTGTGCACGTATGGAGGAGATGCTGGACTGTCAAAGTGAAATGGAAGGACAATGCTGTGAATTGGTGATGAGCAATCTTTAACAAGCAACAGAAGTGACACCAACATGGTTCTGCAAAGATGGCATGATGTCCAAGTTAAATAAAACAAAATTAGAGACATTGCATTTTAATCACGTTATGAACAAGAGCCATTTATGCATTTGTGATTCAGCTTTTTAAATGAGTCAGTTACAATAAATGACAATGTTTTGACAGTTCATCTTGAATGGAGAGAGTATCATCTGAGCCATGCCTTAGTTTGGGTTTTTTTCCTTCTTTTAATCACCTCTCAAAAAGACTATAAAGTGCCTTTCTGGTAAGAAGAGTGGTTTCATAAAGACAGCACTTTGGAGATCAATATTTATTCATTGTCAGTGACCACCAGAGAAAAGCTCTATTCCTACATTTCTTTTGCCTAAAATATCTTGTTTTTACTGTAATATCTAGATAATGAGCTAAGATTGGAGACTTATCTTGCCACATGTTATCTAGACCGTTTGTGCAGTTTGTAGCCTGAGCAGCAGAATTCACTGGGAACTTTCAATTTAAGTATTAAAGGAAAAATAGTCTCCCAAAATTCAAAATTTCCTGACAGGAAATGTCCAGATTTACTGACCTTTTCTTTCTTACATTTTGTGATGGAAACATCCAAATTAATTTCTTTCTTACATTTTATGATGTAAACATCCAAATTTCTTTCTTTCTTTCTTTCTTTCTTTCTTTCTTTCTTTCTTTCTTTCTTTCTTTCAGGCCAAATTCCTCACCCCTCCATTTCCACCTAAGAGTAAGTGAAAGCTTGAACTACTCCAGCCTGAACTACTCTGCCGTGAGTAAGCCATCAACATATTGCAGGAGCCAATCTGTTGAGAAATCCCAACCCATACAGGAGAAATATCCTGTAATTGCATTGAAGTAAAGATGGTGCAGAAGCTGCAGTTCAGACCTTTTAGGCACATTTCTGTTCTCAGCTGCATCGCCCAGACCTGTGCATCTGGAGAGGCGCCAGCTTGAAACTTGCACTTGTATGCAGCCACTGCAGACTCTCACAAAATCTTAATCTAACACATCAATGGCAAACACATCCTCCTCCTTTTCAAGAGGCTCTTTCATGTAAGGAAATATATTGTACTATAAAGAAGTCTTTCTCAAGTGACCACCCAAAGAATTAGTGAAAAAGGGTTGCCCAGAAATGGCATTGATTTTTTTTTTGACCTGCAGTTAAAGTCCAATCTGGGAAGACTGATGTATATATTACAAACAACCTGTAAGGCACATTGCCCTGAATAGAAGTCTTAAGACACATCTTCTATTAAGATGCCTTTTCCCAAATAATTTCCTATTTTTTCTGATGGCCTCCCACTCAAGAGTCGTGTGGTTGAACAAAGAGATGCTAAACCACCACCATCTCTCCCACTCCTGTTTGAGCATGCAGAGGATCCTGTGTGTGCATACTTTAACCTCACAATTTCCATAGCAACACCAGAAGGGTCTTGTTAACCACAGGTAGCACACTCACAAAGGTTTCAAACCATTCTGCACTCCTCAAAAGGAAAGTGCCAAATATGCTGATTATAATTTAACATTCCTGATAAGAGCATAATTTTAAGATAGAAAGTGAAAAAGGAAATGTCTTTCAGGTGGAAGCAGTATTGCTGTTCAGCTCATTCAGCTGTATTGCAAGACAACTCCCTAAGCAAGACTGTTTGCTTCTTATAAAATAAAGTATTATTTTAATAGTTGATATGAATCATGAGGGAATCTTTACTACAGAAAAGACCACATCATTTCATCTGGATAATTGTTGTTTTTTTACATATCTGCTATAACACAACTGATAGCTAGTCAAAGAGAAATAGAGTAGTAACAGTGCTATTGCTCCCTCTACTGCAAAAATTCATTATTCCTTGTTATGGGTGATACAATCCAAGTCATTAAAAATAATTTAACTAATTAAAAAAAAAACAGCTACAAAGCCAAAAATGTTTTCAGAATGGCATAACCCAATTATTATGTTCCCTAGCAATGCAGTGGAAAGAGTATCTAATGAAATAAGATGTCTCTTTTTTAATATATAAAAAACCACCAAAGTATTTGTAGGTTTTAATTCTAGCTGTAGTCATAGGTGAACACTAAATGGATAGTTACATCCATTGCCTTAAAAAAATAAACACATGAACAAACCTTTCTGCCACTAATCACACTTTTGTTTTCTAATGGCAAAGGGAAAACAGAAATAATAAGTGGCCAGTGAGAGGTATTTTGACCTTCTGAGCAGACTCCCATTGCGAACATTGGCACTGAGGAGTTCAGGGAATTAATCAGGGAGACTGGAAAATAAACAAAAAGGTGATTCATGAGGAGATTTATGGGGCTGAACTCTACGTGCATGGGAAAGCAGATTATTGAATAACGCACAGACTTCCGTTCCCAGAACCGCCTTATCCCTCAGCTCAGTAACCAAACGCGCTCATTGCTGAGGTGCCGGCCTTAGACAGAAAGTCTTCAGACAAACTCTGATCCTCTCTGTCAAAGACCAAAGAGGTTGAACACCATTTTACCCAAACCATCTAAAAATAGACTGCTATTGAGCCTCTGCTCAATGACAGAAAGACATCCCCTCAGCACCAAATTGCTTTCTTCAGAGGCTTTATTCCTTTGCAACTAGAGATTTGTAATTTAAGGAAAAAGCCTCTTCCACCTTCTCTGCAATATTATAGTAATGGAGAATGAGAATGTAGCTCCTAGATTTTTTGTGCAAAATTCCTGCTGGGAGGCAATTTAAAATTGCCTCACCTCTTTCTTGGTCCCTGCTATAGCTCAAAGCAATCAGCAGCATGGAGAGTCCAGCACAGGGAGAGGCTGAGGATGGAGACATGTGGGAGCATCACCCACGGACCTGGCTGGGGTTTGCAGCCAGCAGCATCTTTGACAAAGATCCCAAGAACCAAAGAAGAGCGGAAACTCATGCACCTCCCAAATTCTCAGCTATTTAGGGAATTATTTCAAAGTTAATTACCATTTAATCCTTTCTCTAAAATATTTCTTTAAAGGAAAGATCACTATATTTTCTACTCATTTTAATTATGCAGGATAAGGCTTCTCAGCTGATTTAACACACCCTCCACTCTTCAGTTTGGATAAAGCTCCTTGTTTTACCAGTTGAAATCAATAGAAAACCCTTTCCAATTTCACCAAGCTATGGATCAGATCTCTGAGCTCTGCAGCCTTTCAGGATCTGAAATCGTGACTGTATTTTAACACACAGCAATTTTTTGTGTGTGTGCAAGAAAGCACTTCTGGGGAGGGTGTTTCAAGTGTCTTACTCTGCACTGCTGCTTGAGGAAGCATATGGCTCTGTGTTGGAAGACCCATGAATCTGCATTAGTTTAAAATACGTGAATGTGAGTCATTAGCCTAAGATTTCAGAGCTCCTAAAAGAGAGCATAAGTTCAATGTCACTTCTAAGCATTTCTGAACTTGACACTAACATGACTGAGAATAAGAAATGTCATAGCTGTGTCACTGACCACTTTTAGGACAGCTTTTGCTTGAGATAAAAACTTCTCTTAAAGTCTCAAACCATATTTATTCATTCTTTTGAATCTTCATGGACAAATAGCTTGTGAAGATTACATACCCAAAAGAGCAACATCGTCACTTGAATCTAATTAAAACCATTTGTCAGAAACATTTTAAAATTCAATAAGACCTGTACAGGCAGCCTTGAGTTCAAACTACAATTATTCTGCCCTGCATATAATTAGAATCACAGGAATTAGTGAGCACATACAATTACACACATTTGTTTTCTTCCACCCAGGTTTTTCATTTTAGAGGAGGGAGGAAACAAGTCATTGAGAAAGAAGCAAAAAAACAGAACGTTGTATATTTCAGACCACACTAAAGTGAAAAGCATCCACAGACAATAAAGGGGGTTTTGTTGTGAAATAAAGACTTGGCAAGGTTTGGAAATAATTATAATTCTTTTATTTCTAAACTGCCTCATGATGTGACCAGAAAGATTTGGATTCAGGTGTGCTTGTCTTTAGACACAAGGATTATCATCTTCAGTTAACCTTGAAAGTTCTAGACGTTAACCACTGTCTGAATTAACAAAACCCATTTACTTTAAGTTGAGAAAACATACATTAAAACACCAGGAGGCAAGATAAAATTCCTTCTCTACATGCATCTCTTTTCCACTTTTTAATAATTTCTTATCAAAAGGCAGGAAAAAATAAAAGTGAATGAGGCCAGTACAGGCTGGGGGTCTAGCAGCTGAAGAGCAGCTCTGCAGAGAGGGACCTGGCAGTCCTGGTAGACAATAAACTAAACATGAGCCAGCAATGTGCTCTCATGGCCAAGAAGGCCAATGGCATCCTGGGATGCATCAAGAAGAGTGTGGGCAGCAGGTCAATGAAGGTTCTGCTCCCCCTCTACTCTGCCCTGGTGAGGCCTCATCTGGAGTCCTGTGTCCAGTTCTGGACTCCTCAGCTCAAGANTTCACTATGAGGGTGAGGGAGCCCTGGCACAGGCTGCCCAGGGAGGATGTGGAGACTCCTTCCTTGGAGGTCTTCAAGACTCACCTGGACATGTTCCTATGTGACCTGAGCTAGGTTGACATGCTTTAGCAGGGGATTTGGACTGGATGATCTCTAAAGGTCCCTTCCAACTCCTACTATTCTATGATTCTACAATGCCAAAGTGACTTTTCCTTACTACTCCTTCTGCTTCAGGCTTTTTCCAAAACCTCACAGCTATTCCAGCTCTTGCCCTATGTTGGATCACAAGGGACAGAACAGCTAGAAAATAGTGAGCTCTTACTAAAACATGTCTCTTCCACTATAATAAATTAACTCACTTGACATTCCTCTCATGGCAGATTAAATGTGGGACAGTATTGTGCTGCTCCACATCACAGTGGGTGGGCAGAACTAAACAGGATAAAATGCAAAGACCCTACATCTTAAATCCCACTGCTAACACAAAAAGAGATATTGTCTGTTAAGAAAAATAATATCTTTCATTAGTTCAGTAGATATAATTGGAAAACACCAGATATGCTTTTGAGTGAGAAGTCTTCCTTCAGGCTTTTGCAATACTTTTCCCTAAAGAGGTTTACATTCCACAAAATGTATCTTAAAAGATTTCCAGACACAAAAATGTCTGTGTTGATCAAAAACCTCCATGTCAAGTATATGCCCAAAGCTCAGGACTCTCATTTAGCCATCACAACTGCTGCTTTAATTCAGGGGTGCTATGCCTTATCAAGGCTATGCCTTTTCATGGCTTTATACCTCTTTTCATAGCTTGATCCAAAGCTTGTCCTTTCACTAGCTTTTCATGGACTCTGGGTATAGATATAAATTAACTAATCTGAATCAGATAATAATGTATTTCTCACTGGCATCACACAACTTGCTTCACTTGCTTTTCACTAAGGAGATGCTCCTTTAATGGCTTGGTGAAGATTGAGCCCACCGTGCATATTGTGGCTATGCAGATGCCTGTGGTTTTCATAGCTTTCCCCTATATACATATTATGTAGTGCTTGTAGGGTGTGGGCAGAGCTATGCTACTGACAACTTGTTTTTACAACAAATGCCTTTATTTGCTGTAAGAAATCCAACCACTTTTTGCCAAGGAAAAGGTAGGAAAAAAGCAGACTCAGGCTGCAGCAAGGATAAATACTCAACAACAGCAGCAGCATTTTGCGTTTTTTTTTTTTAGTTCAATCAACGGTAGTTTCCTTCCAATTTTCACTGCCAAGTCACTTCCTCCCATGGCCGTTGCTGTTATTTGCACAGCAATAGCTGCTTTACAGGAGAAGCAGAAGATACTGCTGCTTTTGCCAGCATCAATGGGCAATGGAAGGAACACATCTCAGACTCATGAGGGTGGACTCACACAAAGCCACTTTGTGCAGGCACGTTTGGTTGCCTTCTCAGTGCCAGAAGAGTAATTAGGCCCTCAGTTTCAAATTATTCGAAAGACAAAAGTGACAAATAGCACAGAGCAGACAAAAGAAGGGCTGAGCTCTGTAATGGTATGATTACATGATTCTCTTATTTATGATTACATGATCCTCTTATTTCACTGTGTTCAAATACATCAGCTCCTAAATTAAATCTGTGATTCAGTAGCCTTCCTGACTAACAAAGAACTGCTATATAGGAAAATTTTTCTGTTATTTAAGTGTCAATATTACACTATATCCTTTTTCTTTCATAGCAGTTGAAGGCAATTGCTAAAATTTCTGTCTCCTTGCTTTTAAGCAGAAATTGTTTTTGTCAATGCTTCTCTGCCAGCAGAGATCACCTGAGGCAGGATCCCAGCTTGTGCCCCTTTGACAACTTTATCTTCATAGTGAAGGTCTTGAGCCGTTGAGATGGTCTTTCTCTCTTCCACTACGCAGCTCTGCGCCAGGGAACCCCGGGACTCCTCTCCAACACTGCCTCCTACCTCCCAACCTGCTGCATGCCAGGCACCATCCTGTTCTACCTCTTTCCCTGTGCCCCATTTCAAGTCCTAATCATTCTTCCAGGGAATTGTAATTTAGGTTAATTCAAAACTTTTTATATAAACCTTATTTGATTTCATGTTCTTTAGGCTAAATTAGGAGACAGACTTTCTGGCCTTGAGGTATTTATTATTATAAGTACCTGAGTTGGTAAAGAATTTTGTTACAATACTCTCAAAGGTCATGGAAAGGCAACAGTTTATTTTACTTTCACTGCAGAGTTCATAGTCGTGTTGCACTTCTTGCTTACCAGAGAGAAGCTCCAGAGTCTTTCTGAACCTTCATTATGATAAAATAACATGGCAAGAATGAAGTCATTCTGATTTGATAGTTTGCAATGCCACTTACTGAAATGAGCCCTGGGAACAATCTGGGAAATAAAGTGGCACTTTAACCCCAGCCATCTTCTCCATTGTCCCGTAACATCTTTCCTCCACCAGCACGGTAGAGCAAGAAACTGCTGTCTCTGCAGCAGAACTCTAGGAGAGTTCTGGTCAAGAAAGAGTCATACTGGGCAAAAATTTGGGACAGTAAGGACACCTAAACTTTAGAAAAAACATATTGCAGAGCTGGGAGGTGAAAAAACATCTTGCTTACAGGTGGTCATGCACAGTGTACAAACCCCATGGATAAGGTCTCAGGTTTAAGCCCTGATTGCAAGAAGATGACAGCACCAGAGGGGGCACTGAGGCAATTAAGCAGCAGGATTGAACCCCAGATTACTCTTAGAGAGCACTTTCATTTGGTTGCCACTTGCCATTTGGAAACCCTTGCTAAAACCCTCCAGCTACTGCTCCCTCCTGGGCAGAAGGTGTCCAGAAGCCTTGGCTTTTTCGTTGCTTCATGCTTAGCCTCAGTTGCCACATGCCCATCTCAACACGTTATAGAAGCTTGCTACAGTGTGCAATATCTTACTAGAATGCTTTTTATGCAGGACCTATTTTATAGGCGCAGAAGACTTCAGGATCTGAGACAGGCACATGATCACTGGAGGTGAGAATAAAAAGATGAACCCTTAGAAGTACAAGGAGTCAGACTATTATGTCCATCTCCCTTCCAGGCTGCATGACTCTCCACCAGGTTGGGTTTTTTTTTCCACTTTAATCAGTTTTCTTTTAAGTATTTCAAGCAACTGGTTTTTACTGTCAAGCACATTCTGCTGACATTTAATAATTACATTGAGTTATGTTCAAAACTAAGTCACACTCTTAGAAGAAAGTCCTGTGGAGATGCTAAAGGATCTGGTTCAAAATTTAACAACACCACTGACTTTTTTTACTGCCTCTGAGGCCTTTCTGCAGCCTGCATGACAGGTAATTTATTCAGTATTTCTCTGCTGATATATCATCCCATATATATTTCCTTTGCTAATGGACAAATCACTGTGGGGAGGAAGGGTGGATTGGAGGTCTTCTGCCATTTACATTGATGACACTAAAACGACAAATATTGTTTTTCAGATCATTGAAAACAGGGTAGAATCTCAGCAGTAATTATGCTTTAGTGAACAGAGACTATTTTAAAACAATCCATTTTTTCTCTTGGCACCCTCTTTCTTTTCTCCAGAGAAATCACTGTTTCTATGCCTAGTTTTTCAGTGTTTACTTATTACTTTCATTATAGAAATTAGAGGGAGGATAACCCTATTTTTCTCTGCCTTGTTCTTGGTTTGAACCAATTCTAGAACAGGTGCTAAAAATCTTGCTTGTTTGTTGAGACAATATGGGGATAAAACTCTCACAAAAGATCATCAGATAGTGGAGAATGCATAAATAACTGCAAAGTACAGCAGGAAAAGCAAAAAAGTTGTCAGCAAAAGAAAACTTCTGCATAGAAAGTGGGTTTGCTCAGAATTTTCAGCATAAATATGTAAGGAATCTAAGGAAATTATGAATTCCACTGTAGGATCTCATGAGAAAGAGCTCAAAATTCTCCACTACCTACAGCAAAAGATTGCAACAAAAGGTGATGCAGAAAAAAACATGGTGAGAAAATAAGAAAAGTCATTCTAATTCTCTACCATTACCAGTTGATGACCTTCCTGAAGGTCAATCCATTCCCACCTGAAGATCATCATTCAGCCCCTGCCACCGAGCTCAAGGCCTTCAAAGCAGGATCACATTTACCCGGAGTTTCTCAGTAATTTCCTGATCTTTAACTTAATGGTTTGAAAAAAAAGCCTGTAAATATCATATGTTAGGCAAAAAGCGGTCCAGCAGACCAGCATTGAAACTGGTAAACCAGTCAGCAGTGCTAAATGCTTCCATCAGTTTGCTGAGGAGCCTCAGCTGAACATAATATTGAAAGTATATTTCTCTTTGCACCTCTCACAGAACAGCTGAAGCCAAAGCTATTACTGTTTTTATGCCACCATCCCTTGATACAAATGACAGCATGCTTCTCCATTTAGCAGACACTTTTCTTTGCTCTTCTCTGCTGTTTCCCCCCACAAATTCTGTTTTACTATTGTTTTTTTATTTAGTACCTTTCATTTTCCCTTTCCAACTGTACACCATTAAGACCCTTCTATTCTAGTCTTCCCCCCAGCTGCTGAAAATTAGAATTCTTTCTTCTAGTCCTTGGCTTCCCATCCTTTGATCCCTTTTTTGCCTTTCTACTTGGCCACCTGACCCTTTCATACTTCCTCCACCCTTCTTTTTCCCCCGTTCACCACCTCCTCTTCTGTCTCAACTGCTTTCATCTTCCTTCATCTTTGTGCTCTGGCTTCCCAGTTTCCTTTTTCTACAGACAAAAATGTAATTTTTTTCTTAGGACTTGATAAAGCCCAGAAGTTAAAAACATAATCTTTAATCTTCTATTCTGATGTTCAGTATGGATTCTATTAAAATGGTGTTGGGGCTTTCCATGTCACAGTATACTGATTCAGCATTATCAGAGTTCCAGTTACGTGGTAAAGGATGGAAGGAATTGAAAGGAGTTAAAAGCCAAAGCAAAGTTTAGATCCTTTATATGTTCTGTTAGTTTAGATGTTAGCTAAAATTATGTATAGCTGTACACACAGGTACTCACAGCATCCTCATCTTTTATTATGTACTGCCCTTTGTGATTCTCTGGTCTCTTTACGTTAGTGATAACCCATAAAAAATGGTTAAAGCAGACCAAATCTGGAGATAGCTGTCCAACTAAGGCATTTCTGTTGGTGGGCAGAGGACTGACCAAGCTGCACAATAGGAGAATACCAATTAGGAATGCAATGTTTGACAATGGCCTTGGTCATGCAGCACAAGCATGAGTGGATGCTGCAGTTGGCTCTGTCAGTGTTGGCTCACTCAGTGTGATCTCATAAGGGGATACACAAAGGTAGAAGAAGAAGAATTTACCTCACCTTCGTGTTTCGTTTCAGATTTCTGTGTGGGGTAGATAAAAAAAACAGCCAAAAGCTTTTTCTGTAAAGAAGGAAAGCTGAATGGTTTCTTCAGACTTGTGTTCCCCTCAACCTACTGGTAGTAAAGGACTTCTGCAACTATCCTTTTCTTAAAGATTCCCCCAACCAGCAAGTTCCTAGCTAAAACACAAGAAATGATGGCTAGAAAAGGTAAATTAGCTCTAACAAAGTCACCACAAGGTGAGAAAAAAAAAAAAGCCCTCTAAAAGTTTTTGCACAGAAAATGTATCTGTGCTCCCATCCTCCCTGCCGTGGTTTTATCCCCGTTTAACCTCCTTTAGCTCACTGGAGTTGCACAAAGACATCTGCCTGTGGGAGATTCCTGGCTTAGCATGGGTACTTTGCTGGGCCAGTTTCAAGGTGTACTTTTGAGTGAGATCTCTGCACAAGGCAATGCTCAGACCTTATCACAAACAATCCTATGTCAGGCCATTGACTGCAAGCTTGGACTTATGAGGCTCACACAATGACTCAGATATATGAGAGAAGTGTTTCTAGATTTCCATCAAGCAGAAAACCTTCCAAGATAGTTGAAGCAGCAGCTCTAGTGTTCCAGGAAAGGTTGGAGAGGTTTCACAGAAGCTCTCAGTTGCTGAGCTGTGTGAAGGCACAGCCTTGGTGAATTTGAGTGCTGCACATCCCTCGCTGTCTAAGCCAATCTCTGAGCACCATCTTCAGAGGCTTTCTGCTCACACTGTGTGTCTGAAGTCAAGATGCTGGTCTCAGAAAGACTATGTGCTCAGCAACATTTAAACTAGCTTCTTTTTTTAACAGAGTGAAAGTTCTGCTGTGTATTTTTTTTCTGTTATTAAATTATCGATGGATCTGACTGCTCTAAAATCTAGTGTCAACACCAACTGGGTGTACATCATGAGCTGCCTTAAGGTTCACAGCTGAATTGCTTTCATTTAATAAACTGCAGCACAACAACCACACCAAAGTAAGTCTTCATATTTTTACTTTACCTGTAGAAAACATGAAAGGAATCACATTAGCTTAAACCTCTGTGAAAGAGAAAACACAGGTGTATGTCTGAGTTCTACTTAAAACATTGAAGCCTCCTCTGTTGTACTCACTGAACTTTTGACACAAGAGGATCAACAATCCCTTGGCACAACTGTAATGCTGTCAGTAAAAAATCTCTTAACGTGAGCTGTGGTGGGGGAAGAGGACTGGAGGGCAAGCAGAGCAAATACATTTGGACTGACACCACCTGAGCACACAGGTGATTTGTGAAGATGGATGTGTTTTCCCCTGTTGTAGCTCAGCACATGGTAGGGCTCCTGCCAGTTGTGTCAGTGATTGTGGAGGCTTCACTTCATTGTGTTCGTGCTTTTGGCTCTTGCACCTCTTGACCACATGCCAAGTAGCCCAAGGAGAAGTTACAGCAGAGACTTTGGCAGCTAAGTCTCTGTGGATTGTTTGAGGCGGTAATATATAGTCCACAGATGTCTTCAGAGTATATTGCTTCCAGGAATGTGCTCTCCCAAGCTGCCATATAACCTGTAACTCTGCAATGTAACACCATCACACAGACCCTTCTATGGAAAACTGTTCCAGTGGGGTGGTTCACTCTTGTCTATGCCTGGAAACACCTGGGCAAGTGCAGCAGGACACTGCAGTCTCCTTCCTGACACAGAATGAGTACAGATAAGTGGAGTGACGACTCCACAGAGGGCAGAAGAAGAGAGGGACACAAATGCAGGGAGTAGTTGCAAGTATGAGGAAGGTGCACAGAACTAGTGGTAAGATCCAGAAAGTCATCTTTTATCCACAGTTTATCCACTGATATCCACTGATCCTTCACCCATCTGATGCTGACCTCCATTCTTTGCTTCCCAACTTCTGAAGCCAAGGCCAGTAAAAAGCCCATGTCTTAGTACACCAGCATGTCAAAGATACTGTGCCTTCAACTTGGTGCTGACCTGAAGTCCCTGTAGTACCAATTTGACTTTGTAAAAAAAACATATTTAATGATGATTTGAAAACATGGAAGCTTTTGATAGGATTAGCCATTATTACTGTAGCTGGCAACTGTATTACAATACCTCTTCTGCCTCCTCCCTGGCTAGCTGAGAAGTAGCTGCAGGGTACATCCAAGGCTGTGTGTGCCAGTGCCCCTCCCCTGCTGCAGGTGTTCAGCAACTTCTCTGATGGGCTGTCTGGGTCATGGAAAGGGGAAAGTGAAAACTACTTACTCCAGCTGCTTCATTATCTTTTTCTCTTTGAAGCTGGAGTTTTCAAGTGAAAGGGAGGGGTGGAACGACTGATGGCATGCAAATGAACCGTGGTAAACAGGCTTTCTGCTGCCTCTCAGGTAAGCCTAGAGGCCATGAAATAAGAAAATCCAGCAACCAAGACATAACTGTCTTTTTTTCATTTCTTTTCTTGCCAAATGTGAGAGCAGTCAGTGTAGCATCAGGTGGCTAGAAAGGTTCAGGAGTCATTTAGGATGAGTGAGAGCACACTTGGTTTCAGCTGTGGCCATAAGCCACTTGTGTCATCCTACCTGCACCAAAGAATTAGGGAATGGTTTTTCATTCCCTGATTTGCAGCCTGAAGGAGATGCCCTAGTGAATTTTGCTGCCCTTGGATTGTCAGATTGTATGGCAAAACACAAGACCAAGCAGGAAATTTACAGTAAATAATTGATTTAGACCTCAGCCTTGCTGAAAGATGTATCCTTGGGATGAAGATGGGAACATCTGACTTTCAAACATTTATTAAGAATTCAAAACCTTCCACCTACATATGTATTGCACCCTGCTAAGGTCCAAGAGAAGACAATATATGCAAGGCTATATGTGCTAGGCTATTGTTTCCCTTGGCTATGGCTACAAATAGGGAAATAATAAGCATTCAAGCTTCCCCTCTCTATTTAAGAACACAGTGATACAAAACCAGCAAGCTCCTCTGTGTTGTCCTTCTCCCATATCTCTCACAGACTATTTGTTCTTTCTGAAAGGCAGGATACAAACACAGCATGCCTCCACTGCCCAGCCAGCCTGCTTTTATTTTCTTTCCGTCAAATGATCCCAGTGCTCCAACCCATGAAGGAGTGATTAGCCCCTCTGCTCACCTTCTTATCAAAACAGGGATTAAAGAAGGGTGAACTGCTGGGAGTAAACCGGGGGTGGAAGGACCATAAGCAGAGTTTTCCCGACAGGAGCAGTGTGCATGTCCATAGCAACCTCCCGCCAACTCCCTTCCATTAGCGGTAATGTGGTTACTGCACGGCAGCTTTCTGAGAGGCGCTTCCCTTGCACACCTCCATCCACTCATCATTGTTAAGCTTTTGTTTTTATCATGAAATGATTGTGCCACACTACATCTAGAATTCATGTTTCTCTGTAGGTTAATTAAACACCCTCCTATTACACAAGGTTTAGGAACTGTTCTGCAGAGTAAGGAATTATGGCAAAGAAGAATAAAGCGTAGATATGAATCATCGCAGAAATCATGTGCATTATTTAATCAAACTCCACTAAAACCTGTTTAACTTAATTTTCTCAAGGAATTAATGTCTATATTTGCAGCTTCTCAGATTGATTTAATTTATTCTCCATAAGCTTTGTTTCTGCTCTCAGCAGTCCACAGAAAAAAAGTTACTGTGCCCATATTCTATTGCATTTGCACCCTCTAGGCAGTGACATAAATGCCATTAAACTCCCCTGACAGTTTGTCCAATACTTACAAATTATTGTTGTGGGTTTTTTTTTTCAACCCTGGGGCAATGCTGTATCACAAAATGTCTTCAAGGGAAAACAGAATGAAACAGTGTTTTTGCCATTATATTCTCTCTTACTACAGCACACAAAACACGAATTAGAATGACCTGCCTGTTAAAGCCAGCTTAGGTAGCAGTAAGTTTTAATACCAATATGCATACTGAGATAAAGATAACTATGTATATATAGTCAGAGTGAATATTCTCAGATGACTCTCAAATGGTTTCTGAGAATCCTGAAGGTGAGGAAGCCCAGATATAAAAAAAAGAGAAAACTAATCTTCTGGGTTTAATTCATACTATGCCCTTATATTTAAACAAAATGGACCAAATCCACTCTAAAATGGGCCAAAACAGCATAAAAATGGGTCTGGAGCAGCCTTGAAACCACCAAAATGGTCCAAAACCCACCAAAATACAACAAAAATGGTCCTTGGGGGACATGAAACCACCAGCAACCTCAGCAACCTGAAGAAAACAAAGACCAAGGGCTGCTGGCCAGTGTCTCTTGCAGATAGTAAATGTTAGAGCCAGGGTTACCTGGACCTTCTGTGCAAGGGGAAAGAGATGAGGGAAAGAGAAGCTGGCTTTCTACTACTTTTCTGACAGAGGAATCTCACTCTCTTGTATTCCTCCCACAGAGCTTCCTACAAGGTAGCATGATCCAGTCCTCAGTAATTAAGATGCCCATCCTCTTCCCACCATATTCAAGTACAAAAGCCTACTCTGACATCAACAGGAAAGAGAAAGTAATATTATTAGTGCTAATTGGTTAGCAACAAATCTCTCTGAGATATATAGAACCTATTCACAACTTGAAACTGTTACACAGGGGAACACAGAACAGAGCAGAACTCCATCAAGATTCTTCAAAACGCCTCCAATCAGTTCAGGACAGACTTCAGGTAGCTGAAGCCAAATAACCAGCACACTTTAGTGAACAACAATTGAGCAACATTATTTAGCTTCTCTTCTTATAGCCATGAAGAAAAAAAGAACTTCTTGAAAGAAGAGAGTTGTGTATTCACATTGTTTCACTTCCATAACAGCAGGCTATTTCCCCTGTACTTCCTGACCTTCAAAGAAATGCCAAGAAGCAATTTTAGACAAAAGCATCAGGGAGAAAAACTTTGTATATAGAAATAAAATAATGGTTTCTATTTCTTTTGTAGACTAAAGCCACATAAAGAAGTATTGTCAACTTCTGCTGCACATTATTTAGGATTCACCCCTGGACCAACCTTACTGCTGGCTACATACAGCACAGTTCCTGTCACTTGAAACAAATGCACCAGCCTCCCATAAAACTGAAAAGAAATGGAAGGAATGACAATATTCTGAAACAAAAGCTTTTGAGTTTTTCTACTGTAATAATTACCAGAATGTACCATTTCTGTAGTTGTTCTTCTCTAATTACTGAATGATCCCCTTTTCAAAGTAGTACATTACTATTTACACCTCTCTTTTGCCAGGAATCTCTTGTGTTACATACTGTCAGCACAAGATTTAAAAGGTATCTGTACTTCTTGACTCGAACTCTTTATCCTTTCAGGCGTTTTGCATTTGAAGGATTTGGTTTGAAGCATCTGAACAGTTTACAAAGGCGATACACAATCTGTGGGAGCTACTGGTAGCATATCTGTTGATTTGGAAGTAATATTCTTTCTCATTTAGGGTAAATAGATAGGAGCCAGGTCTTACCATGGCCCTCCTTTCCCTCTCAAGGCTTTTACATTTTAGAGCTCAGATGACCTCCTGGAGTTATTGCTTTTAGGCTGGCTGCCTAAAATCCTTCCACTCAAATCATGATTTTAAACAGAGAATTTAGGGGATACACAAACATTGGGAATATGTATTTTAACACAAAACAGGCCCTAATTTAAGTATACAGTTCTAGAAGCTGACAGCACAGTTGGATATGTGAATCTTGTGCTGCTGTCCCCTCAGCCAGCCACACACAGGTTCACAACCTTGTTGAGAAATCCGCTTTGCAGGCTTTTTCTGCTGTTTTCCCAACCCCCTTGATCCCAGTGGAGTGTTGTCTCCCAGATACAGAGCTCCTTGAACAAAGAGACACTCTATTTGTACAAATGTGTTTGCAAGATCCCTGAAAAACCACATGCAGTGTCCCTGTCACCCTGCTGCATTCCCACGCCTTTTAGGCATTCTGCAGCGTAGACATCTCCTATCCCCAGAGTCACAACAATATTTTGAGGTAGCCACCCTGAAGGGTTCAAACACTCTCTTTGTTGCTGATCTCTTGCATGATTACAAACTGCTTTTTTTTCTCGAGCCTGAATGATCTGTCTAAGCTCCCCAGCCTCACTCTTCCTTGGGGAGCAAGCAGATGATGGGATTGGAATGTTTGTGATTCACTCAGGGATGCACGGGAAGAGAAGCCTTGCTCCTGCCAGTAGACTTTAGCTGGGATCACAGAGATGCTTCTAGAACCAGGGCCAATAGTTCCTCTCCTTAAGACTAGCCAAGCTCCATGGAGAAAAAGCTCAGCCACTAATAATGAAAGAGAACAGGTGTCATGGTTTAGCAAGGAGCTGCTTTTGCTTGGTAACAGGGGGAGCGGGTTGCAGTGAAGACCTGGTAAAAAGTTTTTGGACTCTTCCCCAGTTCCTGAGTTCAGACCCACCCCCCGGCTTGGCTGGGCCAATCTGGCACCTCTGTGATCACTATTTGGGGATGGGAATTTGAAGTGCTTGACAGGAGGTGTAAGTGTGTTACAAGGTGGAGGCGACTACACAGACCCCACAGTCGGAGAAGGAGGAAGGAAGTAGGAGCACCAGACCAGAGACCCCACTGCAAGCCGTGGTGAGAACGCAGGCGGTACCCCTGCAACCTATGGATAGCAACGGCAGAACTGAGAGCCAGCAGCAGCTCCGTGTGAGTGCACCTGGATGGGTGAGAGACTGTGAGGAGGCGGCCATGGCACAGGACATGCTGGAGAGCCTGTGCACCGCAGAGCAGACCCACACTAGAGGCAGAGAGGAGCTGCAACTTTCGGGATAAATACACGTCGGACCGGACTTGCAGAGAGGACTGGTGCTGAGCGCACCTGTCCTGAGGAGAGACAAACGGCAGAAGCCATCAGGAACAGACTGACTGAAACTCCCACTCCCTGCCCCCCTGGGCCGTTCAAGTGGGTAGGAGGTAAACACATCAGGATCAGGGCTCTGAGCCCGGGCAGAGAGGAGGAGTGGGGAGCAGGTGGTCTTAAAGAGCTGGTTGGACTCTTCATCTTTGTACCATTCTGTATTGGTTTGTTTTGGTTATGTTTTGGGGTTTTTTATGCTTTAGTTGGTATTAAATAGTTTTCTTCCCCAAGCCGAGCAGCCTGTTCTGTTTTGTCCTGGACCTTAAGTGGCAATTAAGCTCTCCCCACCCTTTAGCAATCATTAAGTCTTTGGTACTTGAGGCTAATCGTGATCTTTTGTTCCCCGATGGGCCTAAACCAGGACAACAGGGAAGAGCTTGAAAATGGGGAGGGAGGGCCAGTGGATGGGCAGGCAAGTGGGGAGGGAGATAACCAGAGTAAGGATGAGCATGGAGAAGGAACAGCTTTATATGCAGAGAATAGAGGCAGAAAAAGTGGTGTTAAGGTAGGAAACTTTTGAAGATGTGGGATATCTGCACAGACACTGGTCATGGAATGGGAGGAAGTTCTCCATTACAGGACAGTTTTGTGCTGAACTTTGTGTTTAAATAAAGTTCAGGGAGGTATTCCAGGATGAAGCGTTGGGAAGTCAAGAAAGCATAGTGATTTTAGTGATTTTGAGCTTTTTCTCTCTAAGAGAGACGTGACACAGATTCTTAGAAAACTTTTCTAAGTATTTGCTCAAGCATTTAAGGAAATATCATGAGGATGGTAACACTGAAGGATTTACCTGGCTGTTCCATAAGTGAAAATAAAAATTATTGAGAACTTCAGCTGAAAAATATTGAAGCGAAATCAAAATGAGGATCAAAAGCAGATTTTCCAAGACTATTTTGGAGCTAGATGAGAAAAAGTGAAGCGTAGTTCCCATCTCATAAAACAAGGTAGGAGAACCTTGTTCAAGACGATAATTGCTTTTCTGTGACTAAGGCCAACTTTACATCAATAATTGTTTTTCTCAGATAGGATAATTAAGGTGAAGATGATGATATAGATGATTTAATGCTTTTTGCTTCTACTGAATAAGATGAAGACAACATTTCACCTTCAAGCTGTTACTTCCATCCTTTGATGTAGTTTCAGGCCTAAAGAGAACATAGCATCCAAGGCATGCTTCATTTCAGTCGTTCCCTATATTATTTCAAGGAGCAGATATTGATACATTTTTAGTAGTATTATTTGTTTTACAAAGGAAATAATCCCAAGCCTACTTTTAAACAAATAGTAAGCTTCCTAATTATTTCAAATGCTTTAGGTTAAGGTCTAAAAAAACCTTGAAAACATTTAGACCTTTGATAAGATCAGATTCAGAATGTTCTGAGTAGCTAAACTGAGAATAAGAGGTCAGCTTCCTAGTAGGGTAAGTGGAGTTGTGCTGATTTACAACAATTGCATATCTGTCACAGCTGTGATTCTATTTTAAATGGACTGTAGCATCAAGCCCATGCTTTACCTAATTTACCAGAAAGATAACCAAAGTTCAGCATTTGCACAGGCAGAAGATTCTGGCTTTTTTTTTTTTAAAGATCAAGGAAATCCTCAAATTGACAAAAAATAATGTTAAATAATTACATAAATGAGAATTACATAAGTACATCATGCACAATTAATTACAAGGTTTGTTGTGAACTTGTTTCTTCATCACCCCCCTGCCCTGTTGTGAAGCTAAACCACTGCAACAGCAACCCTTATCTGGAATAACCAAACAGTATACCAGAAGTAGTACACTGATTTATTCTTACAATGTCATATGACAAAACATATTCACATATTAACAGTCAATCAAAATGATGATTGAAATGCCTGTTATTAATTGCTTTGCTGAAGGAAAGTATTGTATTAGATATAATTGTGTAGAGGCAGCTGCATGTGGGTAGAATAAAGGCAGCAGTTTCTAATCCCAAGGACTTGGGGGATGAACTCAGATTAAAAATTCCATTTTAACAAAACAGAGAAATCTTGTGTAAAAAAAAAAGATAGCTATTCAATAAGAGAACATACACAATTCTACAGTGACTCAGGATTCAGCAACAATATACACAAGATAAGGAGTAACTGGACAGTTCATACTGTTGCAGAAAGTTTTGAGGACTGGTGCGAAATTCAAGTTCAACATCATTTAACACCACTGTCCTGTTGCAAAAGAGAGAAACTCTTGTACTGAGAAATATAAACAGGGGTATCATTTATAGACAGATGATGTAATCCTTCTGTTATTCTTAGCATTGGTAAGCTGTTTTGTCCAGTTTTGGGCATCATATTTCAAGAAAGATGTGTATCAGCTGAAAACTCTAGATGAGTAACTAAAATTTTATGAAACACATCACACAGGCAGGACTGAACAATTTCAGGTTGTTTACCATGAGGAACAGATTATCAAAGGTGGCATAGTAATTGTCTTAAAATCTTTAAAACACTCCTGCAAAAATAGGGAAGTGATGCTACCTACGTTCACAGAGAGAAGAAAATAAAACAGTAGGTTAAAATGCAACAAGGAATATTCAAGCTACCACAGCAGCTTAGGGGGGTGGTAGCTCATCTCCTGGCTTGATGAGTACAGACATCTCTACCCATGGTGCCAGGAGGAGCTGAGCTACCATCCCCCAAGCTGCACTGGAACAGGCTGCCCAGATGGGTTGTGGAGTCTCCTCCTTTGGGCATATTCAAAACCCACCTGGACGAGTTCCTGTGTGACCTACTCTAGGTGGTCCTGCTCTGGCAGGGGGGTTGGACTGGATGATGTTTTGAGATCCCTTCCAACCCTTAAGATCCTGTGATTTCGTGATCTCTGATCAAGCCTTGGGCCAGAAGGAGAGAACAGATGACTACAGGTTTGCATTCCTTTTTTTGACATCTTAAGTTTGATGTCATAGGTCTGCACTATTGTACATCGCTGTGGCTTGTGGTGATGTCCCCCCAGACATCAAGATGGGTACCTTGGACAGAATGGAAAAGACGTCATACCAGAACTCTTAAAGGCCCTGAACCAAAGAGCAAGAAATAGTTTCCCCACTTCTGGAGCAAATATATAAAGCAGTGGTAATTTACACCCACGGGCTTTTCCTTATATTTATTATTCCAGTAATATTATTACACTGACTACATTTTCAGTTTGGATAATCTGCTTCCAGCTCAACATCCATAAATATTCTGTATGGTGAATATAAATATAAAGGATGGTGACTACTAGTGCATTAGCTGTTTCGATATAGTAGAAAGGAGATTATTTCTTCAGCTGTGCTTCCTTTGGCCCGGAAGGTTTATGGGTTTCATACGCAGATCCCCTGCTCACCCAATTTTGGCTGGTTCCAAAGAAAGAATATGCATGAATAAATGTCCACTAACGAATTTAAAATTATAGTCAGGCCACATTTCTGTAAAATTAACATCCTTCCAGATGTTACAGAAGTAATTACTTCCTTTACTCACCCTGTTAATTTGACCTGTATTTTTATAACTCGCAATCATTATGTGTTTCCACTTTTTCCTCCCATTTTACTTATGGGGTGATTTTGCTATAATCTTTCTTAAATGTACCCACCAAACGTGTGTTTTAGGCATCCAGTTAGTCCAATATCACTGATGCTTCCTATATATCTAGACTCTAATCATCACAGCACATCTCAAAAAGAAAAGCCTACATCAAGTCTAATTCAAGCATTTTAGGCATGATATTGGATTACAGAAAATCTTGTCTTTCTCTGCATAAAGATGAAATAGAATGCATTTTTCTGTGATACATATTTAATTTGTGCTTATCTCCAGGCAGAAGGGAGAGCTACAATGCATGTAGATGAACTGGCTCACATGTGGGAGGCATTGAATATCCCAGAAGACCTATTTGCAAGTATAATGAATGTTGGACATTTTACTGAAGAAATTGAGGGCCTCAAGTTTTCAGCCTTGGCATGTAAACTGATTGGAGATGTAAGTTTATTCATATTTTCATGCTGTCTTGGGTGAATATGCTGTATATTGTGATCCGGAGTTAATGTTTATGTTGAAAAAGGAGAGAGAGCTATCACATGCTTTAACCAACTAAACACTAACCCCGCTGCTGGTTTTAAAATCATGAGGAAATCTACTTTAGGAACAAGGGAATTATTTAAACAATATTCTTTCAGGGATCAATGGAGCAAGAATTTTTGTAGTAGTCTCTTTTCCAGCTTTTCCCTTTCCAGACCTTTTACAACAGATTTAAGCATTGGGGAAGACAGCTAGAGAGACAGGGCCAAAGGTTTTAAGCTTCATCTAAAAAATTTGCTAAAGCCATAGCTGTGAGGGTAAGCCCTAAAGAATTCCTTTGTTTCCAGCATCACTCAGCAGACATGATGGATTAAAAGTATCCTAGTTCTGTCCTGCCATTCCTCACTCACTCTGCTTTTGTCCAGTTAATGCAGATGACTGGAGCAAACTTCCTGTGTCAAAGGAAACAGATCAGCATCTTTTCACCACTAGCTAATATTCAGACAATCTCTGTCAAAAAACCCAAGAATATGAGCAAAACTTAGCACCACAACATATGTTTTCATTTACTCAGAAAACGAAAGGGCAGGTAGTGGTTTTGGATAATGGTAATTGATAGTTTGTATGGGAAGCAGATTACAGTTTTCTCGCATAAGCTCAAGAAACCTGAATGTAAAAAGCCTATCAGTTAATGCTCAATTCACCAAACAGGGTCACAGCTCTCACTATGGATTCAGAAAAGTACCTAGCTACTTCCCACAGCACTTAAATGTGTTGCTTCTTCCATTATTTTAGTCATTTAATAGAGACTGGAAAAGGATTTATGATTTTCTATTATCAACCACAGATAACCACATAACTGGGCTGACAGAACTAGTTAGATGTATTGGTATGATTTATTCACTTGCAGAGCATAGGGAAGGGTCTTTCTCTTTCATCCCAAAGAGCAGTGCTGGGCAAATGTTTACATACTGAGGACTGCATAGTACCATAATTCAGATGTGAGGCCCTTTGGAGGATTAACAGAGCACCACTTCTGCTATTGTCATGTTATTGGTTATTAAATTGGTATCACTCACTTCAGTTTGTAGTTGAAAGCTTTAATTCAGATGAGATTAGGCCATGGATGTGAGCAAGGCAATAAATTACACTGAGGTAATCAATGGCGGATTTGAATTAAAAAGAGTGGAAGAAAAAGGTTATGATTCAGAATTGCAGAATTGTTTAGCTTGGAAGAGATCTCCTGAGATCATCCAAATGATCTGGTACAACTCAAATAGAAGTTCAAGATTCAAGCAGAAATTTGTCGATAAAGCTCTATTGGCTGCTTGCAATATAGGTATATTATAAGTCTATCAGATATGGTAACTGTTTTGTAACTATTGTAATCTCTGAAATAACTCCTAAAATTAGAGTTAGAATATTTAACCTTGTTGAGACAAACTTAATTTACTCTTGTCTTCAATATCCTCACCACTAGTACTAATTCCAAAGCCTGCCTCAAGAGAAATTCGGATAAACATTCTAATTAGCGTCATCTCTCTTCAGATATTTTATTTGCAGCTCTTTTCTTGCTTTATTTTTCTGAGAATGAGAAATGTTTGAGAAATTCATCTGCTGTTCTTCCTCTAAAGCCATCTGATTCTAGATCTGCCATCAAACTTACATACTGTGGAAATGCTCTGTGTGTTTTTAAAGCTCATTTTGATGTCATGGTAGGCTTTATATTTAATTGCACAATAAATAAATAGCACATGAAATTTTAGCCAAAAAAACCCTCCCATTATTTCTATTCATACATTTTCACTAATAAAACATTATTCTTGTCAGTAAGATTCCCTAAAAAGACAAGTTTTGACAAATATTCTATGAAGTACCAGTGAAATTGTCCTAATGTTACTCCAGTCGAAAATGAGCATCGATTTATCTCCAGGAAACGAGGAGTCACACTTTGGTTTAAATGCAGTGCTCACTATTTGATGTTCCCGTGGCGCCATCTCGTGGGAGTCAAAACTTGGGCACTAATCCTTTACGCAGCACAATGTCACCAGACTTCCAAAAATTCGGGTTGTTATTTAAACTGCCTTCAGCTCAGAAAGGTGAAAACAACTTTAATCTTAGTGATGTTTCCTACAACTCATCAGTCGATACCCTTACCATAGAATCATAGAATCATTACGGTTGCAAAAGATCTTGTGATCTTATCCGTGTGAGAGCAGAGAGAATTTAACATGCTTTGAGTAAGAAACTTCACTGAAATGTGGGCAGACAGGCCAAAGTTAGGTTCTTTTCACTTTTTACCGACTGCATTTACATATTAGGAAGAAGAAAACCGTGGATTATACACCCACTCACTCCAAATACATCATCAAATCCAAATTTGATGGCAAGCCAGAACCACCCAGATCATGGGTGTCCCACGCATCGCGTCCTGCTGCAGCTTTCAATAAGTATGACTGAATTAAAGCATGTCTTAGGCTGAGACACTAAAAATCTAGTAGAATATTTTATCACTTATTGCACTGCAGTTCTAGGGTCCAGAATATCCATCTTAATCTCGTTATATCTTTACCTATCAAACTGAAAAGCTCTCTATTAAATTTCTGCTTTCTCGTATAGTTTTTTGCTGTGACCAAGATACTCCATAAGTCTGTCTTTGACAGATGAAGTACCTGTTTTCTGTAGGCTGTACTATCACCTACATAGTCATTGCTATTCATCTCCCTTTTTCTGTTTGCTGTATACAAACTAAAGGATAGGAAGATAGACAAAAATAAAAGCTGCTCCTTCTCTTTCCATTAGCTAAGTTGTAGTTTTATTCCTTAATTGTACATTTAGGAGGGTTTCAGCATGAGTTATCATCTATATTCTTGTCCTACTTGTCTCATTAAAAGCTCCTAATTTTGTGAAATACTCTCTGAAATCCACACAAGTTTTTAGTTGTAAACCATTCAGAAGCAAGCTTAATATTAGCTTGTGCTAGTGCTTGGTCATGCTTAGGTTAGTACTTAATTAGATCATTAGATCTTATTAGTGCTGGTATCAGGAGACTTCCAGAACTTACACTGAATGAGAAGATGACTTGGTTTTCCTGGGTAGGTGCTGAAAAAGCCTCATTTTCTGATGAAACTGTATTGCTTGACAGATGTCTTCTCTCATCTTTAGTAGCTACATTTTCTTTTCTTTCACTTCTTCCTGAAATGTAAGAGATTTTATCTGAAAATTATCTCCTCAAAAATCTTCAGTCTCCAAAAACTAAGCTCGAAGTATATTTATTTCTTCATCATTACTAAGCACATCGGTCTTATATACAGTTTGCTGTATGCCCTGGTATTTCAGCTTGAATTCTAAATTGTTTAGATTAAGAACAAGCTTTTTGTCATTTTCATCTCTGCTTCATGCACCATGGACAGCACCTCAAGCATTAAGATTACACATACAAATATTTATATGTTTTAATTAGTCATAATTCGGGCAGCTCTTCCCTGGTTAATGACTTGGGTCTTTTCCTCCACATGCATTTTTGTCCTGTATTACATTGGTCATGTCACTTTGTTAACCACTTTCTGGTAGGGAGAGCATGTTCTGGCACAGTAGAATTAATATTCAGTTATTTTCTAACATGCCTTTTCTGTGTAGATGGTCCAATGCATGATGGCTTGTGTTAAAGTATCATAACCAACTTCACATTTTGTTCTGTTTAACTACTTGGACATTAATTGTACAGTATTTGGAAAACATAATTCCTTCCTCACTAACAACAAAATAATGCTTATTTCTTTATATAAACTAATTCCAAGTCCCTTTCAACTATTCAAGGCAATATTGCTCATCATTATACTTTTAATTATGTTGCAATTGCTATCTTTTTTCCTATTTTAAACTGTCTTTAGCATTATTTCTACACCACTCATAAGACTGCCAGTTTGCTTTCCCAAAGGCTGATCAAACTTTGCCTCAATCACATCCAAAATCCTGCTATTGGAAATGTTTGGAGAATGATAGTTGTCTGTAAAACAGGAAGAAAAGATGAAAATGGTTTCCTAAAATGCAATGGGATGAAATGGCATTTAATTTTCCCTCGGAACCATAGCTAGGTCATGAGTATGAATAACAATCTAACACCATGTATGAGTGCAGCACATGACGTTGAAGCATTTTTCAGTATGTAAGACAAAAAATATGCTCTTTTTTTAGTCACAGTTTTCCCATACCAATCAGACAAGTCCAGAGATACCCAGTGATGAGCCACACTGCTTCAGTGAAGAAAGTTAATGTCAGAGAGAAAAACCACTTAGCTCTCCTGATAGCTAAACCTACACTCAGAACACATCGCTAGTAACTCTTGCAGTTTTATCACAAGTCTCACGACAGCTTGTACTTTCTCTAAAGACTAACCACTTGGAGGTCTGTGATATCATGAGAATTTTTATTCTTTATGCATTTTTTTTTACTTTTACAGTTGCATTTTTAAAAATTATTTTTAAAGCAATCTTGCTATTTCATCTGTAGAGTCAAAATGTTTCAGTTGACAAGAATGAAACTTAGTAGCTTTCTGCATTAATTTTCCTTTCCATATAAAAAAGGTTATTCTACATGCCTTTAAATAATACACCAAATCAAAACATGTGATCGTGGTTTGGGAAGTTATTTTTTCAGTGTCATAGAATGGTTGCAGTTGGAGGACACCTCTAGAGATCCTACCCCCTGTTAAAGGAGGTTCACCTCAATCAGAGAGCACAGGAACGTGTCCAGGGCTTGGAAACTTCCTGAGAAGGAAACTCCACATATTCCCTGGGAAGGCTGTGCCAAGGTTCACTCATTCTCACAAAAATTAGTTTCTCTTCACATTCAAGTGGAACTTCCTGTGTTTTAGCTTGTGCAGGTTACCCCTTGACCTGTTATTGGGCATTACAGAAAACTGGCCCCATCCTCTTGACATCCATGATTTAGATGTTTATAAGTGTTGGTGAGGTCTCTGCTCAGTTTTCTCTTCTCCAGGCTAAACAGAACAAGGTTTCACAGCCTTTCCTCATAATGAAGATGTTCCAGTCACCTGATCACCTTAGTGGCCCTATGCTGGACTCTCTCCAGCAGTTCCCTGTCCCTCTTGAGCTGGAGAGCCCAGAATTGGACACAGGACTCCAGATGAGGCCTCAGCAGAGCAAAGGGAGAGAAGAACCTCCTGCAGTCTGCTGCCCAAACTTTTCTTGATGCCTTCCAGAATGCCATTGTGCCACACGGGCACATTGCTGGTTCATGCCTAATGTGGTTTTTAATCTGTTACTTGTTGCTAAACAACTTGGGATAAGTTTTCTTTAACTATTTAAATTGCCACACTCACATCTATCAGTTCAACGAGAACTTATCAATAAACTTCTATAAACTCTCTTAACAAAAAAGTATACCAATGGTTCTGGCACTGGTTTTGTAGTTGCCACTCATCTTTTTGAGCTGTTTCATATTCCACTTTCCTAGTTTCTGTTCCTTCCTTCAGCAATTCTATTGCAGTGATCTTATATAAAATTTTTCAAAGAGAAAAATTGCAGCAGTCTCCAAATTCCTGCCAGAAATCCTGGTTTTTGGTTTTTTTTTTTTTCACAAGGTGATAAACAGCTTCACAATATAGTTTTACTTCAAGATCAGCACGGTTGCAGTGCCAATGTTAACCCAGCAATATCTAATAACAAAACTCACACATCGGGAAAGCACAGATGTTGAATATTTATATGCACTGCTGCTGTAGTTCTCTTAATAACATAGTAATGTAACCACATTTTCAGCCTGAGTAAATGTAATTGCTTTCAATGCCATGTTTTCAGAAGGTCTATTTATTCAGCTAATAAAAGCAAAGATGTGCAGAATACTAATATGCCAGTGTGTGTGTGTGTGTGTGTGTGTGAAGCCTGAGGTACCATCCTTTATGATCCATGTACATGGGTTTTTCCAGGGATTGCTATAGAAGATTTAACAGTAGCTGAAATCCAGTGTGGAGGATGAGGAAGTGCTGTTTTCAGCCTGTACACAGAACACCAACAGTTCTCTTTGACTTGCTACCTGTCTGCTTTTACCTATTGTACCCTTGAGGACTTCCAGGACATGGACCGTAGAGACAAGCAGAGGTGCTGAGGTAGTTTTATGCACAACCCCTCACAGAGATGTCTGAGTTTTCCTTCAGGATGGCCCATCCATCTGCAAAACTGGTTTTCCATTATGTTTCATGACTGCATGGAGTACCTATTCCACAGACCCTGCTGTACCCAAATTATCTCTAAGGCACCTGACAACATGCTGTGGAAACACAGGGATGGGAAGAACCGGCTATATGAGGGGATTTTTTTCCCTGTTAAGTGGAGAGTCAGGTGCTGAGGCTGCTCAGTGGGAGCGAGGGTTGAGCACTGAGCCCTGAAGGGAAATGGCTTGTATCAGAAATAGTGTGACCAGCAGGACCAGGGCAGGGATTGTTCCCTGTACTCAGCACTGGTAGGGCTGCACCTCGAGTGCTGTGTTCAGTTCAGGGCCGCTCAATACAAGAAGGACACTGAGGTGCTGGAGCATGTCCAGAGATGGGCAACAAAGCTGGTAAAGAGTCCACAGCACAAGTATGACGAGGAGCTGGGGTTATGTAACCTGGAGAAGATGAGGCTGAGAGGAGACATGGTCACTCTCTACAGNGTGACCAGCAGGACCAGGGCAGGGATTGTTCCCTGTACTCAGCACTGGTAGGGCTGCACCTCGAGTGCTGTGTTCAGTTCAGGGCCGCTCAATACAAGAAGGACACTGAGGTGCTGGAGCATGTCCAGAGATGGGCAACAAAGCTGGTAAAGAGTCCACAGCACAAGTATGACGAGGAGCTGGGGTTATGTAACCTGGAGAAGATGAGGCTGAGAGGAGACATGGTCACTCTCTACAGCTATCTGAAAGGAGGTCGTAGCCAGGTGTGGATCAGTGTCTTATCCCAAGTAACGAGTGATAGGACGAGAGAAAAGGGGCTCAAGTTGCTCCAGGGATGGTTTAAATTGGAGATGAGAAGAAGTCTTTCCCTGAGAGGGCTGTGAGCCCCTGTCCCAGGCTGCCCGGGGAGGTGATGGAGTCCCCATCCCGGGAGATACTGAAAAGCCATGGAGCTGAGGTGCTAGCGGTGCAGTGCTGGCGGTGGCAGTGCGGTTGGACTCGACGACCTTGGTGGTGTTTCCCATCCGAAGCCACTTGCCCGCAGCCCCTCACACCCCAACGGCCACAGCCCCCCGCAGCCGCGCCGCGCGCCTCCGCCCCGCCCATTCCCCGCCTCTCCTCCGATTGGCTCCTCGGCGCTCACTCTCCGCCTATCTCCGGCCGCGCTGGGAGCCGCAGCCCCTCCTCCTTCCCGCGCTGGCTGCCGCCGGCGGGCAGCGAGTTGCCGCCACGGGAGGGGGCGGGGGGAGCCGTTGGCCCCGCCCCCCCGCAGCGGCTGTGCCGAGCGGCTCCGCGATTGGGCGGCGGCGGAACGGGCGGCTGGTGACTCCCCCCCCCCCCCCCCCCCGCGCCCGGCGGACACCGACCCGGAGCCCGAGCCCGAGCCCTGGGCTATGGCCGTGCCGGCGGCCAGGCCAGGGGCTCGGCGGCCGTGCAAGGTGCGTGCGCGGCGGAGCCTCTCCTCGTCTGCTTGTCAGGTTTCGGTCTCTCTTTGTGGTGCCTCCGCCGCCCCCGGGGTTTGCCCGGACAGGGGCTGGGAGAGTGTCCCCGCGGGAGGCGATAACTCCCGAGGGGGAGTTGGGGCTTATCGGCTCGGGACGCATCTGCCCTCCCGGGCTGAGCCCCGCAGCCCCGCCGCAGGGCTCCGCGGGGGTCTGTGTGCCGGGAGGGAACGCCGCAGCAAGCTTTCCCACGAAGGAAGGGTTCTTTCGCCTCGCCGCGTCTCTGCTTTGAGCAGCGACCGCCGTTTGTTCATCAAATCCTCTGAAGCTTAGGCTTGCGTTTGTCGAGCTTGGTTGCAGTCTGGAACGTATGTTTTGTATGCCATAGCTTAGCCGTGGAAATGAATGGATCTTCGTGCTGGAAAGGCGTGTTTCGTGAAGTGAAAACGACGAGGTGGAAGCCTTTACTGTATGGGTGGGCTCCCTCCTTGTTCTCACAGATGTAATTTGCCTTTCACTCATCTGCCGCAGCAGAAGTTCTTGGATTTCTTGGGCAACGTTAGTCTTCGATTATGTTGTGAGAGTACTTCTTGAAAATGAAAGTATGTTTCTGTAACCCACAGGTACTATCTTCTGGAAGGCTAACAGGAGCAGCCAAATTAACAAATGGAAGAAAACAGTAAGACCTTTATAATTAATAATTGTCTAAGCGTGTATGCAGGAGGGTCTGGGAACCTTATACTTGTCATACCTCATGGCTAGCCAAAAAGTCTTTGTGGATATATCTGAAAAAAGTTTTTAGCTGAAAGGCAGTATGGCCAGGTTCCAGGCAGCCTGTGAATAGACAGAAATTTTCCCTGTAGGTATACAGGGTTGACTCTCTCTGCGTGTTTCACTTATAAAAGATTGAACTTGTATAATTATTAGCCCCATGTAAGACTGTTGAATAAAAACCGAGTTCTTCTTTGACATAAGCTCATAATATGTGCTGAATGTGTTTGTTGCAGCATTGCAAAGCTTTCAGAAAGAGAAAGATGTTTGTTGTTAATTTCAGTTTGCTGTTGTAGAATAGCAGTAAATATTTTATTTCACGTGTTAAGGAAGTGGTATAAACAATGAATTTGACTTTTTCAGGCTTGGCTTAAGAAGAGGGTGTCATTCTGATGTGGAGTCTGGATTCTCTCTCTATTCCACTGACTCTGACGATCAGGTAGTTAAATAATTTGTTTAATACAGTCATCCCTTATCGAAAGAGAAGGGAAATTGGAATGCTTTGAATAATAGAAGGAAAACAGATTAATTTGGATGCTGCCACATCTGAACTAGAAATAGCTCCTGCAAAGTTATCAGCAGTGGCTGTGCTGTACATTACAGATACGTGCAGGTTGGCTTTTGTGTGCAGTTAGTTTGACTTTGACAAATCTCATTAAAACACGGGGATGTATTTTGCAAACACCACAGTGCTGTTTATGGATCAGAGCTGGCCCTAGCAGAAGAACAGCCATCTGGTTAGGTGAGTTGTAGGAGAGTGAGTTGTATGGACTCAGTTGCTGTAGTGCTGTTTTCTGTGTGGTGCAGAGTCAATTGTGACCAAAAACTAGATAACAGCTTCCCTGCACATTGAAGTAAGAATAAAAACCAGACACAAGCAATTAGCAAAACATACCCAGCAAATGGACATGTGTGCAAGAACACAACTTGATAGGGTGCAAAGTTTGCACTTTTGCAAACTTTCACGTAACTGCAAAGCAATAGATGAAAAATGACACCTTTTTTGCTGGCTACCAATTGTTCTTTTTCAGTTGACAGAGTGGGGACCACTCACCTTTAAAACAGTATCTTGCTTTTACTGAAAGAAAATGGTGATGCTCATTTTCTGACTGCAGTGTCCTTTGTGCAGGTTGATACTATTCATAATGGACTTGACCGCTGTGCAGCTTTACTGAGGAATATCTTACAAAATGAGGCCACAGGTTGTACCTATTGAAAATTCCAGTTATGTTTTTCATTTTTGTTAAACTGCTTTGATTTGGTGTGTTGACTAGTTTTTCTTTAAACCAATACTAGGAAAGGAGACTATCCATAAACAAACTGGGAAAACAACTTCTGTTAAAATAACTCCCAGGCCCTCACTAACTAAAGGAAATGCTTTCAAGAAGAAAGGATTTAAAAGAAACAATACTCCTGCCCATGTCCGGAAAGAATTTGGTAAGAGGCTTACTTGGGCTTGCTTTTTTTCTCAAACAACATTGAGGCACTCATAAAGTTACTGAGATATAACAGAGCTTGATGTAGTTGTTGTCCTTTGTTATAGGTTAATCCAGGCCTGGACTCACAAAGAGTGTAGACAGTGCTCTTTGCCTCTTAGAAACCTTAAATGTCTACTAGGCAATTGCTAAAATTCACAAGTGTTTGAGCTTCATGTACAGGGATGAAAGTTAAAGTGCATTTACAGATACCAACGTTATCAAGCTTAGCTTGTAGGAAGTGTGGTGGAGAATGATAATGCCCATGTCCCATTTCTCTTGGACAGTGAAGCATTACAGTGCTTGGTCCCTGTTAGGATGTGCAGCTGAAAAGTGTCCTGGAGTTAAGTGTCCAGGCAGGCTTTTCTCAAAGATCAGCTCCTGGAAACAGAAAAATGGTGCAATAAATAACAAGAACTTAAATGGTTTAGTGACTAAAGCACTTAAATGGAAAGGCAGATGGAGTGCTGTGGCCTGAGTGATGCTCAGTTGAAATATTTCGCTTTTGATTAGCATTTCTCCCCCTACCCCATTTTTTTTTGGTGTGATTTTTAATTGAGTAGACAGGTGGGACCTATAGACTAAGTTTATGGTGGAATGCCTGTTTTGTGAGTTGTAGAAGATGAGCACATAGCTGGTATCTTTCCAGCACTGTAAAAATATGGAGTTTTAATTATACTTAACATAAGAAAATCAGGTTTGGGGAGTGCTATGAGTATGGATTATTCCAAATGGTTTGGAAGTTTAGTAAGCAATTGAGCAGAGATTTTAAGAGTTGCATTTTAGAACTGGCCTTTTGTAGGATTAAATCTCTGCTTCCTTAAAAGACACCTGTCTCTCCAGCTAGGTTAGATTGCTCTGTCTGAAAGAGAAAAATGATGGGTCAATTTACTGGTGAGTGAAAATCTGACTGGAGTCTTAGGCCTTTTAATTTTCTTTTTCAAAGGAATGTGCCAAACTGCCTGACAACACGTTGGGTTTGTGTAGATTGAGAAAACAGACAGCTTCAGCTGGAATTTCTGTTCTTTCTTTCTCTGTAGTGCCAATATCAAATAGAAAACTTGCGTCATCTGCCACACCTGCTCAGAGAGAACTTTCCCATGCAGCACAGACTCGAGTGGCTCAAACAGTTCACGTGCCTTGCAGTCAGCACTCCCCTGTGATGCATGAGAAGCTGTGTGAACATGTGCAAACTCAGATGTCATTGATAACTGGCCAACCACCACAGAGCAGTAATGAAATTCCTGCTGTAGCTCCTTTTGCTACCTCAAACCACGGTGAGTGGAGCAAATAATGTAGAGCCTGCTCTTTTACTATAACTTTTGCCCCAAATTGCCCTGATCTATGAGTGTTGTTTTCGTTTAGGGTGTCGAAATGTTGCGGCTTTTAATTACAAGTTACCTACCTCCACATCAGCTCTGTCCCTACAGCATTCAGCTAATCCCTTATCTACTCAATCAGTAAGTAAAAGTTTGATTCTTACTATTAATGAATGTTTTAAATTAGCACTGCCTATCTGTTTATACATTTATTTAAATGTGGGGGTTTTCTTAGGCTTATGTAATAATTTTCCTTAAGAAAACAAATTGCATATTTCAACCTGTAGTGATGAAGAAAGTAAACAATGAGAGCAACTACTGCTATTTAAAATACATTTTATATGGACACCAACAATCAAATTAGAGGCATTTGAACTGTCTGCTTATTCCTGCAAGAGGAATTTATAATGGGCAGCAAACGTGGAAGGGGCAGAGAATTATTCCTTACTGTTAATAATTACATTCTCAGTAACACCCACTAGGATCATTAGCCAACTCCTGATAAAACAAATCATACATCTTATGCAGCTTTTCCCTGCCAATGATCAAGTTGATTATTTCTTCAGAATTATAATCTTAAAGGTACATTTTGAAATATAGAACTAATGGAGAGTATAGAACTAATGGAGAGTGACAACTGTCACCTTGGGAAATGTGGTAAAGGGCTTGCACCCTGAAGCTGTAAGACTGCAGACTTAACCTTCCCTCTGCAGTCAGTCCATGTATAGCTAGTGCTGTCCTTGTCTTTTAAGAAATTAATGTCCTTAAAGTATTGAAAGATAAATGTGTTGTCTTTTCCTTTTTCCTCCTGTCCTCATTTGAATCAAGAAAGTGCTCATAAATAATAAAGAAAAATACAGCACAATTCATCCCCCTCCCCCCCCAAAAAAAATCCCACTGCTGAGGCTTTTTCTTTACAGAACAACTAAAAAATAACTGTTTTAATGTTGCCAATGACATTTAAGATAAAGGGTAACCTAAGCCAAATTGTCTTTGTTATTGCTTCTTAATATACTGGAAAAGTTATGCAAGGAATGAGTTGTAGTTGCCTTAAGAATTTGCAAAGAATGATCAAGACTTTATTGAGTCAGAAAAGGGTGGTGAGAGTGTTTGTTTTTTAAAGATTTTGTTTGTTTTTTAAATAATCTTATTCTTTTGTTTAATCTGAGTATTCTTTCTTCAGGATGTGCCTGTAAACAGTAGCAATGAGTGTGTGCCAGAGATGGGAGGACCTCTGGCTTGCCCAGTAGTTTCTGCTGCTCCTACTACTGCTGTGCAAAGACAGTCTGCCACTCCTCTTCTTGATGTGATCCCTGGTGTAGCATCAGGTGCATCAAGTAACTGTACTGTGCCTACATTTATCCCATCATCTTCTGGCAGAGAGATGACCCCAAATCATGAGCAACAGATAAAAGAAGCAGATTTGATAAGATGTATGCAAGTTCACTTGGCCCTGTTACAGTCACATGAAAAGCTAAACGGCAGGACTGAACAGAAGCACCATCATCATTGTCCAACAAAACATAATGCTTCAAGTAACAAGGAAAAGAGTACTTCTGAAGAACACAGTGAGAGCATGGTCAATGGAGAAGATGAATTGAATGTACTTGACACAGCCCCAGAGAGAGATACAAGCTGTGAGACAAGTTTTGTGAAGAAAGTTCTAGTATCTAGAAAAGAAAGTCCAGAAGAAACAGCCCATAGAGTTAAGACTGTAAAATATCTTTTGGGAGAGCTCAGATCACTGATAACAGATCAAGGTGAGGATGTTTTTATTGTGAGGTGGGGCAATGACAGACAAATAAAGCAAGAGCTCTGTTGAATGAGAGGGCATTTCAGTTTCTGGAAGTTGTGTGGGACAGATGATATGTGACATCTTAGAATGGTTTTCCACAACTGTAGTAGCTTCACGTTTCACTCAGGATACATTGAAATATATTATTTTGGAGTATTTTAACATTGTAACAACTAGGACAGAGATTGCTCTCATTTCATGTATGTTGTGAGAAAGGGACAGAAAGGGAGCAGTGTAAACAGATTGCAACAGCAATCCCACCAAGGTTGGTTGGGGATATGGTGGGTTGTGTTTTAGCAAGAACCTAAAGCCAATTTTCATAGCCAAACTTAAAAATTTTAAATAAATAAGTATAATTAAAATAAAGATGAGTGTTTTCATAGAATCATAGAATCACAGAATGGTAGGGGTTGGAAGGTACCTTTAGAGATCATCCACTCCAACCCCCCTGCCGAAACAAGTTCATTTAGATCAGGTCTAAAGACACAGGAACGTGTCCAGGCAGGTTATGAAACTCTCCAGAGGAGACTCCACACCCTCCCTGGGCAGCCTGTGCCAGGGCGTTCTCATCCTGACAGTAAAATAGATTTTTCTTATGTTTAAATGGAACTTTTTGTGTTCCGGCTTCTTCCCATTACCCCTTTTCCTGTCACTAGATACAACAGAAAAAGTGGATGTCCCAACCTCTTGACATCCAGCATTTATATACTTATAAATATTATTATAATATCTGTAAAAAATGTAGATACTTTTATATCACTTTGTAGATTGCTTAATCACATACAAAATATTACTGTCATATTACAGGTTTTTATGTTTATGGGGTCTTCTTTTCTGCTACCTCTTGCAGATGATTCAGAAATGCTGAGGCTGATGAGTGAAATAGAAGACTGCGTATCACTGCTCCCAGCTGTAATGGGAAGCATGAATAAACAAGCTGAAATAGCACTGGCTTTACAGCCTCTCAGGACTGAAAATGCCCAGCTGCGAAGGTTAGTAACTGCTCAGGGATTCTGCACCACCAGTATGCCTAATGCATCAATTCTGTTCTAAAATGCGTATCTTACTTTTGTTGTTCTTGTCTGTGCAGTATTTACATATTTGTGTGTTGTTAAGCCTGTGTAGTTTAAAAATAAATAATGAACACATAGCAAGACTTCAGTTAATAGTGATGTTTTAGTAGCATTAGTTACGTCATGATCGGCCCTTTGTCTAGGTAGGACGAAAGTATCATTCTCTCTCAAAACTGCAGTGTCAAGATAGTTAGCTGGTTTATAATCTTTTTGGAGTGTATTCTCATATGCAAAAATGTCTCATTTCAGGGTAGGTCTCAAATAGGTAACTGGGTAGCACTTCTAAACAGTGGGAAAATTATTTAGCAGAACTTGCAAAGGGTCTTTTGTGGTAAAGAAACACAGGAACGTAAGAAGAATACCTTACTAAAACTTACCTTTCTAAAATATTCTGTAACATTCAATTCTCAGTAGCAACGTCTTGCGAAACTAAGTTAAAATGCAGTGGTTTTGAACTTATTCTGTACTTTCTGAATTCATGTTTTTTTCCTAATTCTCATTTAGGAGACTAAGAATATTAAATGAGCAAGTCAGAGAACAAGAAAGAAGTGAGAAGACAGCTGGACAGAGCTGCAACTATGAGTGTAAAGTACTAATAGAGAGTGATGCCTGTTAGGGGCATTTTTGTTAAATTTTTATTGAAATAGATACAAGTATAAAGACACAGATATGTAAATTAAAAAAAAATTAGAGTATGTATTATGGTCTTTAGTGGCAACTGAACAAAGTGCTATGGGTTGTGGTGTCATAATGCAGCTGCTTTTGCATGCATTGCTATGCCTGTTCAGACTCCACATAGTGAGAACTCAGCTCTTCATCTGCCGAGCACATTATTTTTCTTTATGTGCCTCTTAAAATGAAGATGACATACTAGATAATAAATAACAAAGCTTGAGTTTTGTCTTACTGCCTTAAAAAACCCTTTCTTCTAAATTCATTTTACCAAGATTATCTTAGAATGTAATTTGATTTAAAAGTTCCAACTGTACCACACAAAACACTTTTATGTTTTACTTTTGGTTGTAGTTTCTTTGCAATCCTTGAATATGATGCTCCAGAGTCAATTGAATGAATCACTGAAAGGCATTGAGTCACTGCAAGCTAAAAATGAAGAGCTACTTAAAATAATAGAAAGCCAGAAAGAAGAAAATAAACGTCTTGCAAAAGATCTTCAATGTAAAGAAGAGGAATTGCTTGAAAACAAACAGCTTTATGACATTCATTCCACCAAGCTCAAGATTGGTACGTGTTTTGCATTTGTTAGCTCTTCATTTAGTGTTTTAAAACTTTAAAGAAATAATTAGGTGACTTTTTCTTGGCATTTTAGAAAGGGAAGAGGCATTAGCAAATGTGAAGAGCCTTCAGTTTAAGCTGGAAGCTTCAGAGAAAGAAAATAAGATATTGGGCATAACGTTACGTCAGCACGATGCAGAAGTCAACAGGCTGCGTGAATTAACCAGGTACGACTGGCTGAGCTGTTTTTTTTGCCCTGGTGGTAGGAGGTCAGGTAGGCTAAGATGTCTCTTTGTAGTTACTTTTGTTACAAGGTTGCTATAAGTTTGTTAAAATAGAGTTACCATGCTTCATGACTTGAGGTCTGTTGTGAAGTAAAATGCTGTCTGCCGTTAACATGTGTGAGGTTTTCACTTTTAATAGCAGACCTGCCAATAAGGAGCTTCATGGGAAGTGCAGGGACCTGAAAACCTACTGATATTTCCCTGGAAGCTGTAGAATTTGGAAACTAAATCTTAACCTGAATTAAGAAGAGATTTCATTTTTTCCTACTTTTCCCTTCCTTTCTTTTCCTTCCTTCCAGCAGTTCAGAAATTGGTCTGTTTTGAGAACTCAAAAAGATATGTCTGTAGGACGTACAGCAAGCTCTTCTAGTGGGAATGAGCAGTCCTTTGTTTAATTGTGCACACCTTTGAAGTAGATTATGCCCAGATCTTAATTATAAGTAAAGGTGTGAGTTCTTGGCTCACTAAAGGAAGGTGGTGTTACTCACTATTACTCTGAATGTACTTCATCATCATCTGTTATGACAAATCTAGTAGCAAGCTGGGAGACTTAAACAGCTTTTTGCACATCCAAAGTGGTATGCACATCAAAATTGTTTGGACGTGACGTGTGCAAGGAAGTGTAACTGTTGGCTGCCTTCTTTATACTTGATAGTGATTAGAATGGCAGCATATTTGTAATCAACGCTTCAGATTCTTTAGTAGAAGTGTAGGCAGGTTACACACTTGTGTGACTGCTGCACTGACCACCAGATGGTAGTGTGAGAATGTCTTATTGTGTATATGTATGTCCTACACATCTAAGCATTTAAGCATTCACTTCTTCTGATGTACAGAGCAGAAAATGAGGCTTTTTTATTACATTGTAATTTACTTTATTACATTTTCAAATTTAGATGCAACAGGAAGAATAATTCAGAACAAATTATCACTGTTTTAGATAACTTTCTATGTGCTTTACAACAGTTTCTTGACATCCATTTACTTTGTTTGGAGGTACTCAAAGCAGATAAATCAAGAATAATCTCAGGAACTTGATGGAGTTGTGCTGCTTTAGTTACTTTCTAGCACATCGAGCTGACTTGAGGAATGCAATTAAATACTCTTGGAACTGGTTCACATTTATACTACCTTTTATGACATGTAGAAACAGAATTGTAACTTACTACAGCCTCTTAAATCTAATATTTTTTTTTTGTTATTGAAATGTTTTAAACTATTTTTTAATGACTATTTTAAAATCTGGTTAATGCATCTTAACAGAACCTTGCAGGGCAGTATGGCCAAGCTTCTGTCTGACCTCACAGTAGACAACATGAGACCAAAACCTGAAAAAGTGCTCTCCAAGTCTCTTTTGGAAGACCATGAAAAGCAGATGCAACCTGATCCATTTCCTGGAAGTACTTCGGTAATGACTTACCTTAAGAAATTAGAAATGGATCATATTTTGACAGATGCAGAACTTCAGTTCTCCAACAGAAGTGGAGGATTAGAAATGCAAAATCTAGCCAGTGAAAAGCTTGCTGCTGAAGAAGGTAAAATAAACAGTGTTTTCTCAGAAGGAGGAACATCAACTCCCAGAATACCACTAACCTCACTGAAGGAAGATGCAGAAACTGTTAGTGATGCTGGGACATTACTAGATGAAAAGAACAAATTGGATGAGACTATTTATATTCCATTGACTAGCAGTGCCTCTAAAAAACAGCAGCAAATCTCTGAAAGAACTGGTGTGCTACCCCAAAGTAAAGGGGCTTGTAAGATGTTGGACTACCACTGTGAGCTCTCAAACTCCGTGCAGCAGACTGGATGTGAGATATCAAAGGATCCGACTGTTCTGGATAGATTAAGTGCTGGGTACAGTGTGAAAAAGCCTATGGAACACACACTTGAAGTTACAGGGGATAAAGTGAAGCCAGAGGGAGACAAAGTCCAAATGAGGCCAAAAGGCACTCCCAGGGGAGTTACAAGAGACTTCACAGATAAACCAGACCAGCCTCTGCCTGGTACATCCCCACGTGTACTGACACTGTTTCCGAAAGATATGTCTCAGAAAAAGGGCAGTGAAATAGCTGATTTTAGTTCCTTCACTTTTGATGATATATCAGGGAAGTCAGAGTGGAGTGCATCCTCTTTCTCAACATTTACATCCCGGGATGAAGAGGATTTTAAGAACAGCTTGGCAGCCTTGGATGCCAACATAGCTAGGTTACAAAGAACTCTACAAAATAGTATTATGAAACAATGAGTAGGAGGAGACAAAAAGATGGGCTCTTGTCTGGGTTATGTAGGGTTTTCTGAAGTATATTAATAAGTATGGTACTGGTATGAATATATTTTGGTATGAAATGACTTGTTCCTAGCTGTTTAAATTATGGGTGGGATTTGTTCCTCACTAAGCTGTGGTGCTGCTTCCCTTGAGGTGTAACAACTTGAAGTAACCAGTATAAACACCTGGGTTTTTAAGTGATAGCTTAAGTTTATAGTCTTTTAATTGCAAAATTCACAGAACAGAACTTGATGACTGTTTAATCAACTGGTGTGCTCTTGGCAATACAGTTTTTCTATTAAATGATAAAAGTCTCTGGTGTGCTCTTTTGAAGTAGTGAGAACAGCATTGAGAGAGTTGTGTTTGAAGGCAGTTACAGATGTAATAAAGGGAATTTTTTTCTCTCACTACAATTTCATTGTTATAAAATGGGAAGTACAGTTATTGTCCTTGGTTATGACCATGTGTTTCAAGAAACTACCTGCTTGTTCTGTTTCACCATGAAGGTGTACAAACAGTAGTGTCAACATCAAAGGAACAGGCAAATGTGACTTCTTATCCAGCTGCATCAGTTCTTAATCCAGATTGGATTTAATCAAGAAGTGGGAATTTAAGTGCTAAAAGTGGAGCTGCCTTGACCATAAAAAATGTTCTGCCTTGGCTAGGTACATCTCTTCAAGTTGCTTAGTTGGTTATTGGGTTGGTTTTTTTTTTAAAGGGGAACTGAGATGCAGAAGGTTAAATTACTCTTTCTTGTTTAGTCATGGTTTTCAATTCCCCAAAGAACAATTGTAAAGTGCCATAGCTGGGCAAGAGGTTCCACAGGTAGAGCCCTGAAAGAGCCAGCTACAGAGAAGCTCTGCAGGAACATTGAGAGTTAAAACTGCTAAATTGTGCTCATGCTGTTCTAAAAAAAAAAAAAACAAATACAGCCACCATGTAGGATTTGCAGTCTGTGGTAGAGCCTATAAAATAATCCTTTTTCACTCTTCCCTGGTAAAACTCCATTTTCAGTTTTGAGCAGAGTCCAGGTGAAGGCAGGAGAAGAACCATCAAAGTTCTTTTCTACAGTTCACCTGTAGGTCATAGTATTTATAAGTGTTTGGTTTTATCTGAAGTAAAAGAAAATGTAGTAGCAGTGGATAAACAGAGGACAGAGATGCTGAGAAACAGAAACAGTAACAGGCTTCACCTGACTCAAAGGAAATGGATTGGGCACTAGTGAAAGCTGTTAAACCACCACAGTCAGTGAAGCACCAGAACACACCGTGTGAAGAACTCAGAAATGGCACAGCTGGGGAGGTGTCAAACATCTCTTGGGCATAAATACAGAGAGTCTGGACTGACTCACCAAACTGGCTGGTACAGGAAGGGGAGTGGAGGAGGGAGTGGTTCCAGGCTGTTGGTCTCCTTGAGAGTCTCAAGAAAGTGCATCATGCAAGTTTTTATGTTACAAGTAGGGAAAGGTGGTGTTATTGGCACTGTTCCTCTCACACCCTTAGCAGTGCTTGAGCACTGTTTTTCATGACTCCTGTTTTTTCAGGGAAAGTGTCTTTGCAAGGGGAACAGCAGTATAAGGACCTAAATTTAACGTCTATTCTCTTGAGCCTATTGCTTTTTTTTTTCTGCAGCGTTGCTTATTTTGCTTTCCTAGAAAGCATTCCTGTCCTTCCCAGTGCTGCTGTGTTCTTTTACGTTTCCATGTAGGACAAAAGTCTCAAGTTTTACCACTCTGAAGTATTTTCGTGTTTTCTTGTGGTTAGTTGCTTGAATGAACACCGTTTAAAGTTAGAGCTCTGGCCATGCATTGTGCTGTGGAGCAGTTCTGTGGTTATTTTAGTTACTGGTAACTGAGCAATAAAAAGGTATGAAGACAACACATACTACAGCAGATGCCAACTGGCACTCCAGCTTCGAAAAAGGAAAGTTAGACTAAATAGTGACTTCAGTGAGCTAGAATGCTTTTAAGGTTTGGCTTGGATTTGTTATTACTCTCCACGCTACTCGTGCTCAGATTCAAAACAAAGTTGATGGCATAAAAGTGAACAGGTTTTAATTAAATATTTACAAGCAATTTCCATGTAGAAGCAAAGCAAGATTTAAATGGTGATTACGACATGGATTAAAGACAAGCTACACTAACTTCTAGGCTTTAAAATGCACCAGAAGGCTGAGAATGGATGGGAAGGATACTCATTAGTAGAGAAACCTGTTTTTTCTCTTGCAGTTAGAACTTATTTCATGTGTAAGAGGATATTTGTCCTGGCCAAAGCTAGTTGCAGTCTGCATAAAGCAGCTGTTATGTCAAGATGCCCAAGCACATTCTTCTCTCACTGTGAGAGTATTTACATTCACTTTTGTCTCAGCAGAAGATATTACAGCATCTTTCTTGTGTCCTAGTCATCATCATAAAGTTCTATCAAAGCATGAACTGACTACTGGAAAACCTTTTCTGGGGATAATGAGATGGGAGGTTTGTTATGTGTGTCTTTTTAGGAGGAGGAAAAGCTAAGAAGTGACATGAAAGAGGAATCTTCTTTAATACAAGTCTTTGTTTTGTGCTTAGACATGTCAATCAGAGCTATTAACAACTGTAAATGAAGTACAAAATTTCCCACCTCTGAACATTGTTGATGTGTAGTGTTGTGAAAGCAAAAGCCATCAAGATCAAATCTGTAAGTCATTAAAGGGTGGGAAAGGCTTCCAGGATTCAACTTCAGGTAAGGGCATTGAAACAGTAGAAGTCAGTGTAAGTAGTGTTCAGATAGGCTCAACAGAAGACAAATAATATCTCGTAGAAACTCATTCCTTTAATGAGTTATCTGTAGTAAATAATCCTTACAGAAAATGAAGGAAATCCTACCATTTACACATCTTATCATATACATATTTTGACCACTCAAATTTACGTTGTCTGGAACTACATAACAAATACGATCCCAAGGGCCTGAATGGAAAGAAATATTTATCTTTGGGATGTAAAACAGCTTGAATGCTATTTCTTATTCCTGTAGTAACAAGGCAGAAATGTCTTTGGACCAAAGATTTTGTCAACATCAATGCATGCAACATGGGAGTGGCTCATACAGCAGAGTACACTGCTGCTCCTCCCTGTCAGGATATGTCAAGTGCTTGGTGTTACAGATGTTGGGAGTTTCTACTCCTCATCCTTGCTGCAAGCAGGGAAAGCTCAAGCCTGTGGCTTTCATGGATGAGATTCATTCCTCTCCACACTACTTTTAAGAACTTTTCAGTCTGATCCAGCTGATTGAGCTACCTCTCTGGATTCCAACACCAAAGATTGTTTCCCCTTCAGCCCTAGTTATACATGCTAAAACCTGTAACTTTCTACCTGAAAGCAGGACAGAATTTTTAGCTGTGTAAATACAAAAGTCATGCCATCCACTCCAAGAATAGCAGTACAATCTTCATGTGACTCTTGTTTTTGGAACCATCCCTACAATGAGGGACAGTCATGACAGGCAGAGGAGTTGAAGTGTTATTTGTGACTGCATTCAAGCCTCATTTCTATTCCAGGCTTGTTAAGGATACTTCAGGATAGCTTGGAAGAGGCAAGAGAATACAGTAATGGATTGGGACAGAGTGCCAAGTATGCAAGTAATTTCTGTGTTGCTCATGGAATTTTGATGATGTTTCTAAGCAGGGGCAGAGAAAGTAGTGTTTATATTCAGGTTGATACATTCTCTCAGAAAAGCATTGACCTCACTCGGAGCTCAAGGATCGAAGGACAACCAGCTGTGGTACCTCTTTCTATAGCCAGGAGGTGATGTTGAATGAGCAAGGCTACCAGCAGCATAAACAACCATGAGATACCAGACACTTCAAAAAGGAACCATCTCCCCTGTGTCAGTGAACACCTTCTGTTTTACCGTGGTCATGGGAAAAACAGCTTAGTAGTCAATGACAGACAATAATAGGATTTTATTCTTCTCTATTGTAAGTAGTTAATCAATGATGGCAAATAATAGGACAAGGGGCAATGGATATAAACTGGAACACAAGAGGTTCCAAAGAAATACAAGGAAGAATTTCTTCCCTTTTCAAGTGAGGGAGCACTGGCACAGGCAGTCCAAATGGGTTGTGGAGTCTCCTTCTCTGGGGACACTCAAAACTCATCTGGACGAGTTCCTGTGTGACTTACTCTAGGTGGCCTTGCTCTGGCAGGGGAGTTGGACTGAATAATCTTAAGGTCCCTTTCAACCCTTAAGATTCTGTGATAAGTTATTTTATAGTATATTTCCATTATTTACAAAGATCTACAACTGCACCTTATGATGTCAAGTTGAGAAAAGCATAACCAGTTGGTCTGAGGAGATTTTATCACAGGGAGCTGGCTGATGATACAGCCAGTCAAGTATTCTTCTAAACTTTCTGCTTGACTGTCAGCTTCTGTCCATCACTGCATCAGCCTCCAAACACAAAGTGTATAGGAAATTTGTATTCTCAACATAAAATATTTGTTCTGTGTTCGGTAATAGCTGCTGTGACACATCTCTGCTGTTCCAAGGATTAACTTACAAGGAACAGAGAAGCAGCTGCATCTTCATTGATTGTGTAGATTTTTCTTGTAGCCACAGAGAGAAGATACAGGAATTTCATTTTTACAAAGCATATTCTGTCAAGTTGACCTCTGCACTTTCCAGTGATGTGGAAAGGAGAGGAACCCTTAAAACACATTTCGCCACATGCTTAGCAGTCATTTTCCTTTTATGAACCTTTTTTTCCTATGAAACAGGGAAAAGATTGGGCAATACACCAGAATCTGGGCCACCTCAATTTAGCCCATATGTATTTCCCTACTCTGACTACTTGAGCAATGAGTATCTACAGTCCAGTGTCTCATTCAAAGAATTGGGGAATAGGGACAATTCCCTGCAGACACATAGGATTGCTGCCTTTCTACTGTGTCCTGATCCATCAAAGGCTTCATAAGATGTCTTATTTACTGCATCTATGAGCATAAATAAGCCACCTGGGATATGGCTTGTGATCAAGTGACAACATCATTCAGCTCTGTGTGGAAAGGTTTTACAGCTATTGGTACCTCAAGTATCTTTCTAAAGTCATTGACTTAGGCAGGCAACCTTAAAAAGTGTGATTTTTTTTTTTACCTTAGATGGGAAAGTAACATTTCTCTGATTAGAATCTGATTGGAGAAACAGATTGAAGAAAAAAATATAAAAATCATGGGTTTAGTTCCTTCAATGTTGTCCTCAAATAAGGCAGAGGAGCATTTAAGTTTGAATGGGCCAACTAGGACAGGTCTGCACACCTGCTACTGCACCACAACCAGAACCTACAAGAAGAGTTGAGAATGTCAAGTCAGCTTTGTGACCAACCATTCAGTCCAAACAGAGATTTATCTCAAACCCATCCTGGTTAGGTCAGACTACCCATATCAGTGCCCTGAGCAAATAAGCTCAGGCAAACAATCTCAATTGCTTCTTGATCAAGATTAATGCAAATAGTGTTAGAGATTAGTGTCTATCTTCCCCAAAATTTGGGGTATTTCAATAATTTCTTTGCACAGTTACCTCTCCTTGCTGACTCTGCAGTAACAAATGAAGAGCTTCAGTGAGTACAATTGCAAAGACTGTTAAAAGACTGCAAAAATAGTCCGTTTTCATAAATTAAGAGAAATCTGGACACTAAGAACTATCTTATTCTCTACCAAAAAGAGAAAAAGCACTATTTGTGTGTATACATCATACATGCACAAGTGTAAATCTTTAACAATCAAAAAGCAGTCTGTCCCTCAGATATTGGAAATCCTCTGATAGACTTGTCAGGAGTCCTCAAAGGCTTCCCAGTAAACTGATGCAGCTATGAGGACAGCAACATTCATCAGATTATCTTTGTGCAGATATGGATTGGTGAGTCCCCATGATCATGCACTGCTTTCCCTTCCAACGCTCAACAGAAGTGCCCCAGTTACACAGTGATTGGTTTTTAGGAACGCCACCATATATAAAAGAGATGTAAACTGTGAACTTCAGATCTACTCAGATGCTATGGTCGTACCTAAATGCATCTGCAGTGAGTGATTTCACATGCTGTTTGAAGATAAAACATCAAGCTGAACTGAAAATCAAATGCTTTAGCAGACATTTCCTGTTTATGAGGACACAGAGTGGAGACAATATTGTGGCAGAGGTTCTCCAGTTGAACTCTTAAATATCCATCCTGCCATACACAAGGCTTCAGTTACAGTGCACAGCCACATAACAATGCCCAGTCATGATGGGACACCAGGAGTGCTGTAAGTTCACCAGCAATGACACATGCTGGAAAATGTAATTTTTGCATTCCAACATCCATTACTGAAGTTTTAACACTGTGCTCCAAAGACAGAGTAAAAATGGTGCTTTACTGACTGGAAAAAGAACAGCTTAAGCTAGTTAAAGTGTAGTGGCCATCTGTGCTACAGTTATCATTACTTGGTTTATAGGCCCTTTAAGCATTTGCATGTCTAAAGACTACTTAGAAGTATTATTTCTTTTAAGACTCCTGGTTTTGTCCAAGCCCATGATGAATTCTGGCCACTTCTCTGCTGCAATCATACAGCCAAAACATATATTTTTTTTACTGTCTCCTCCCAGATTCTATTCTGTATTTAGAAGCTAGCAGTGATGGTTTTGGACTTGCAATTATGATATTAAGCTAAGTGTAAAGTATTTTTCTTGGCATAATCTAGAATTTAAATAGTTTTAATATCGTTTCAGGTTCTTTTTATTCCCCCAGAGAATGCCAGTTCTCTTTCATAGTTCATCTCCAAACTACGATCATCTCAACATCACCCTTGCCCCAACACCCCCTTTCCAAGAAACACAAATGAAGCAGGGCCAAGAACTCTGCTCTGCCCCCAAGATTTCAGACAGATAACACAAAACTGTTGCTCTTTGCAGATGTTCCCATACATTCCCCCAACCTTCATCTGCCTTCCCTCCTAATCCGCAGAGATGCAACAGTTCACCGTGACATTGGGCTCTCTCCAGAACTAGTGTTGTCTACAACTAAACTTTGCATTAAAGAATTTTTCACAACAGCATTCTCATGCCTCACACTAGCCCCTAGGCCATGGCTTGAATTTTTCACCTTCCCTCTCTAACACCAAGTAGATAGGAATGTTGCTACCTAGTCCAGCATTTAAACCATAGCCCTTTGTGTGAGAGAGCACTGGAGCCTCCCGGTAAGTTATGAAGACAGAGTTTAAATGATTACTTTCACAGCAGCCATTGACTAAGGAAGGATAAGATCAGATCAGATTTTGAAGGTGTCAATTCAATTTGCTCAGTGTAACATATACTGAGCAAATACAGGCATATGCCATTCAAGTTTCCTAGTACTTCTTGGGACCATTCCTGAGCACAGTCCTGCAACCACTGCTATGCTGTTAAGAAGCCTCTGAGATGCCTCACCCTCAAGTCTACCTGCACTTTAGTAAAGCCCAAGGAGTGAGGGCTCAGTCCCATCCACTCACCATGTTTGGTAAACATAGGCTAAACACTCACATGCCATCCCTACCTTTACTTCACTTTTGTCTCTGCCATCTCATAGCTCTACCTTAGTCCTTATACAAGGATTGAGAGGGTCCCTTGAGAAAGCATTGCGTGGAGCACCAGGCCCAGAGCACATCCAAAGCAGCAGAGTCACTCTCCTGGCAGCTGGTGGCAGGAACAACGGCAGGATTCACCACCACAGACCCATTGATGAGCCTCAGACACCCTCCATGCAGATTGTCTCAGGCCATGTATGGAAGAGATGCTATTGTTAGTGCCACTCAGGAAATATTCGAGGGAGTGTGTAATTGTTTACACTCAGATTCTTTTATCAACGCTTAATTAACTGCAGTTACAGCACATGTTCACCATTAATATTTTAAATTACTGAGATGGTTTTGAAATCTACTCTGTCAACTCTCTTAGAAACATCCACCAAAGGTTCAAATTGTGATAGGAAATAATCCTGAGCTTAGTACTGGCCTCTTCTTGCTTAAGAGTCTTCACATAGGATCTTACATGACTTTCACATTTCATGCCCATGGCAGTACAAAAGGGACTGTTTCTAAAAGCTATCTGATGCTAATTTAATTTTCTTCCTTTGTAAACAGTTCTGAGTATTTCTAAAACACTGGTTTACCCAGCTACAGCAAAAGCCGTTGTCATCCAGCCATGCTACAGAAAGTGGTTACTTTGGATTTGGCCACATCTTCCAGATTTCATCAGTCATTTCATCCCACAGAAGCCTAAATGAGAAACATTTTGCTTCTAAAATCCAAAGACCACTTCTAAAAGTCTAGAGATTTTCTTTCAGTTGGCTTCATCAGCTGCATCTTCTTTGCTGCTGAGTAACTGAGCATCAGCTTCCTCACCTTTTAAACAGCAACATACTTAGCCTAAATGTACTGAAAGACTGTTTTTCCTTTCACAGAGTCCTGGGAAGACTGCAAATGAAAGTAATTTTACACTGTGCCTAGGTTTTATTGAAAAATTGGTCATGGCTCCAAAAAATAGCAAAAAAACCCCCTTCTCCTTTTGAAGATTACAGGCTTGCAAGAAGATTCATTGCTTGGGTCACAAGGCTTGAAGTTGATCACTCTCAGTCTATTCTCTAGACAGTCTGGCTGTGCATTACGCCTAGTCATTAAAGATGTCATGTTTGTGGTTTTCAAGATTTTAAAGGAGTTACTGTGACAGTTTAAGGGGACGTTAACTAGTCTTGTTGTTACTGTCTGCCTCTTGCAAATATTGACAGTTAAATCAAGATTACAATGAATGCATTCCTTCTGTACGTTATTGCACTTATGGTTGATCCAATCTGGAAACACCATTCCACTGAACATTGTGAAGATTGAGCACTTTTTCTCTAAAGCAGTTGTGCATTCCTTAGTCTAATCTTTGCAGCTTTATGCTTCTATATTAAAGACTCTCCCTTTCCTTCCTGACATACTTCTCTCCTTACAAATATCATGTTGTACATGATTCTCTTCCCATCTTCCTTCCAATGCAACCCTTATTGGGTTATTGGTTACCCACTGGAGGAAACAAATTCTTACCATAATGGCATCTGAATGTCTGTGGGTAGTTCATTATAAATCATGGTTCTAGCTTCCAGGGGCACTACTTCCAAGCCAAACTCTGCAAAGAACGCTCATAAAAGTTTGTGTGCTTGAAATCAGTGTATCTGGGCTCCAAGCCTGTGAAAGCATTTTATATCTCAGTTCTAGGATCAGGGCCATTATTTGTTTGATTGTTCAGTGCTTACACTATTTAATAGAGATACTAATAGCTGAAGTGATGCTTTAACTAAGCTTGCAGTTATTCTGTTCTTCCTATTCCATCCATAATTGATAACAAATTGCAATATTCTCATGCTTCAGTCCTCATGTAATTACCAAAGGCTTCCGTTGGTCTGGAGAATATTAGGAACACTACTAGGGAGTTATCCAGATTTTAATAAAAAGTGATTTTTTTCCCACAGACTGGAGAGGACATAAAAGGTTGTCCCAGAATAGTTAAGGAGAAATATTGAACTCTGTACTCTTTACCTTCCTTTTCTGAGAGCAGCAAATATTTTATCTAGAGAACTTCACCATGCTGAAACCTTTGCAACCCTTGTCTGTGTGCTCTGTTAGTTAATTCTTTTATGCTCCCTTCCTCCAAGGAATCAGTACCAAGACAACATCCCCTGATCCATCTCTTACCAGAGAGAGTTTTCTTATCCACAGGAAAGGTTAACACAAACGAACACAGATTTGAGACATTGTGATAAATGCATGGTTGTGTATGTGATGCTTTTGGAATAAAAGCAGCCTTCTCTAGTAAGAAGTGTACTAAGATTAGTCATTTATTACAACATTGAAGTGCTGCCTTTGCGTAGCCGTTCTGAATCTGCTTCTGAGACTGATGCTTCTTAGGGAAGCTACTCAAAATCAGAAAAGATGAATTGGAGGCACGTTTTTTAAATTTAAAAAGAGGTCCTTCTTATCCTTTTCAGTAGCTATAACCTGTACCTAATGATAGAAAACTGGTTTTAAAGAAATACTGTAAAAATCACCCCAGCAATGTGGTATCACTGCCACAAGCTAGAGAGCTTTACTTCGGGGGTTTGAAGATGAAAGCATGAAACACTACCTTAACCCTGATGACAGAGATAAACTCTCTACAAAGGTTACTACATTTTAACAGTGAGAGCAACGTGAACAGTTTCCTCTAGGAATACCATCTCTTCCCTCACTGGTTAAGGAAAAGGGCTCAGGCTGAACCTACTACAATGACAGTTAATGGCAATGAAAGTCAGGCTGGGACTAAAAATGGATGAGAGAAATAGAGAGAGAGACAGAATCAGATGGGATGGAAAGAAAATGTCTGTTGTAGATAAAGGATGAAAAAACATTCTGCATAATCAACGGCAGCAGATAGCTGGCTGATTAGATTGTCCATCTTTCCATTTCTAGGAAGGCTGAGTCACTGAAACACCTGTGGGACGACCTCATGGTCCAGCGTCATCGTAATTTATATTTTATTACTTTAAGGCTTCTCCTCTGTGATTTTACTTTCAAAGAACTGTTGCTAGAATGCCTTTGCTTTTTGTTTAAGAGTGCCTGGCCCTGTGAAGGATTCCAGTTAGCTCTAGCAAGCAGGAGGTATGCTGTTTCTTTGGAAACATCAAATCTAATTAAAATGGTCATGCAGATATCATGCCCTTGGGTGCCTGCAATCCAAGGCGTGTCTGCGATGCTAGGAGATGGGGTAACTTCTCATCAGTCTGGAAGGGTAATTTTGGGGACTAGTGGCATCACCTTCCAAGACACAGAGAAGCCAGATGTTAATAATACCCTTAGGCAAGAGACGAAAAGTGGAGAGATAAGTAATAATATCAGGAAGCCCTAGAGGCATAATTTACCCAAACTGATAAGTAACTCACTCTCTTTCCAGCTTCTACACAACTTCCTCTGATTCACTTTGAAGATGTCAGCCCCATAGCAGTGAGAGCAGTGCCCAGACCTGAACACAGTGCCCCAGAGACAGCCATGGAGGAGCAGGCAGGAGACAGCCTCCTTGGGCACCGACACCCAGCCGGCACTTCTCCAGACCACTCCTTCTATTCAGCAGTTTTGTTTTCTGTTGCTGTGCCCCATTGCTGCTCATTGCATCGTACAGGAAAACTTTTAAGCTTTGTTTTCACTCGTGGAGCTTCCCAAGTTCCTTCTGCTTCTTGACAAGATGATTTCTTCTCAGATCTCTCAGCAGGTCTTTTCCAAAACTACATTTTCCTTCTTTCACTGTTTTGAGATCTGCTTCTAGTCACTTTGTACTGTACATTTAAGATTTAATTATTTTTCTGTTTTCTCTCCCTCTAGATGTTTTTTTTTAAGTTAAGTTTGGCTCTGCATCACAGCATCTATGTTTTCTGTCTTTTATAGAACCATAGCGCTCCTACGCAATTAGTGGTAGCTTATAACCTGTATGCACCAGAACAACCTATAACAATACTAGAGAAATTCTTAACACCCAACCAGGTAGCTAATTGGGTTATGTTTATTCTTTTAGCCTTTTGACTTCAATGATATGGGACAGGGTGCTTTGTAAGTTACTTATATGCTATGATAATCACAGAATCCCAGAATCTTAAGGGTTGGAAGGGAGCTGGAAAGATCTAGTCCAAACTCCCTGTCAGAGCAGGACCACCTAGAGCTGGTCACACAGGAACTCATCCAGGTGGGTTCTGAGTAATAAGTGGTATTTTGTTCAGTTTTATATACATTGCCTTGAAGTTTCAATTGATATTCCATAGCCTTTTACTGGCAGATAAGACAGTGGGACAGCTTAACATGCTTTCTTAGGTACCACAAATAAGATCACAATCCTTCTGTTCGTTCTTAATTATCTTGTCTCTACACTGCACACATGTATAAACTACATTGAAAGCAGATGATATTACTTGCATAAAAGTGCTAGAACTTGTTACTCAGCTTTATTGAAGCCAAATGAATTCTGGAGTTGGTCAGATAAAGACTATGTGTAAAGAGGAAATAGGCTTTGCAGTAGCAGCTGTAGAGCCTAAAGCCTCGGGTAGAGGTGTGTCAACAGCAATCAGTCTGTTAGTACTTGACAGTTTTCAATATATAGTGAAAGCATGCAGGTTTTTTCACTTGCCTCGTGTTTTTTTAGATATATTTGATTAATTGCTGTTTCAACCTATCTTTAGATTCACTTTAATGAGATTAACTTATTAAAAGCCATAACTCCATGAATAAACCAATTCATTCACATGATCAGTTCTTCAGACATGTAACACATTATTTTGAATAAAAACCTATTGCACTAGACTAAACTGTTACAGCTTACAGAGAAAAAAAAACAATGTAATTCTTGAAGTCCTAAAAGTCTACAACAAATGGGCAAAGAATATGTGTAATTAGTTATTATCAGAAGCTCAGTTTCTTAAACAGGGAGGCTGAGATAGTGAAAATCGCCTAAATAAAATTATATTGTCAGTCTTCAGTCAAGAAATGTAAAAGTTTCCTGAGCTGCATAGTTGTGGTGAAAACATTTTGCTTTGATGTGACTAGGCTACCTCTAATTTGCTGTTTTCTTCTAACATGAGAGACATATTTATGTTACAAATGAACTCATCCTCCAGGATAAAAGCAATATGTGCAACATATAAACATGTCAAACATTTCCAGTTGGAAATGAAATGCTGGCAGCAAAACATATAGGCTGAGAAGGGTTGGTTTTTTTTCTGCAGTTTATTTGGAGGTTGATTTTAGAGGCTTTTTTGATTGTTTCTAACCACAGCCTTTTGGGTATTTCAGGGTGAAACAAATGCAGTGTTTTAACTGAAGAGCGCATGTTTTCCAAATTAGATGTATTCAGGGAAAGACAGCTGGTAGGATACCTCTCTCTTTTTATTTAAGGGGTAAAATAGTAACTGATTTTTTTTTAATGTCTACAAAAGCATTGGGAATCAGCAAGTCTAGAGATTGATACTTTCCAGACACATATGGAAATATCCATTCCTCTTCTGTGCTTCTCACCTCTATATAGAAACTGTAGTTGATCAACAAAGTTGTTCTTTCTGAGAAGGTGACCTATGAGTGTGCTAAATCAGTACTACTAGTGAGGTAAGAAGTCTGAGCAATAATCCAATTGAAGATTAATTAAGATGTACCAGAAATACTTCTAGATCTTAAAAAAACCTCCACTCTGGCATAAAACTATCAAGGTATCTTTCAAGAGATACTCCCAGTATAGAAGCAGGCTACCAAGTATGAGAGAAGCACTGAACTGCATTTGTTTTAGTGAGAATACTGATAAAGAGACATGTATTACCATTACTCATCTGGATCTCACACCTTTACTGTGGAGAACAGACACGGATCCTGGGGTATAATGTTAGGCCTGCTGGGGCAGGACAGCCTTGGCTCCAGATACATGGACTTAGTGCACGATTCAGACTGTAGACAGGACATTAGTTGCTAAGGTGGGAACAGTGGTCCTGAAGAATCGTCAAGGACGAGTTGCTCATTAGAGTATAGATATGAAGGCAGCTGTGTGTGTGGGAAAGAAACTGTAAGCTTGAAGGAATGTAGCAAAGAACCTGAAGGAGTATGTGAAACTGCAAGGCTTGAAGCTCGCTTATCGCAGCAACCGCACGTAGGATAAACATGCAGATGTGACTTCTTGTTAGTTGGCCTATCAGCTATTGCCAAGCAAGCAGCTTGAAGCCTGTATTGTATATAAGTTGAAGCCTGTTTGCAACAAAGAGGAGTCTCCTTTATCACTCACATGGAGTAGGACTGGATTCTTCCCACCCAGCTGAGAGTCAGACCCTAGGCAAGTGCCGTGACCTTCCCGACATTTTACCATTGTCTTATTTGGGGTCTGGTTTTATTTCTTCATCATGGTAGACATTTTGCAAGACTCCGGTAGAAATACTCATCCTGATGAAATGACACCAGAGGTCTGAGGGTGTAGGCAAGCTCTGGCTAGTACATACCTGAACTTTTGAGAAAAGCTTGAAAATAGTGTTTGGAAACAAATCTCTTGGTTAAGGTATTTCTGCTCTGCTCCACTCCTTCATTTATGAACTTCACCAAAAACATATTTAGCCTTTCTAGCTGTCACAGCCATCAGGCTTCAAATGCTTCAAGCTCAGTCAAAAGATATGGTTTTGAAAATAATAAGCAGAACTGACGGCTGCATTGCAATGACATCTTAGTCAGTTTTGGAGGTCAGAGAGGCCAACTAGCAGTCTTTTTTCTTCTTTTTTTTTTTTTTTTTCAGATTAGGGCTTGGAAAGAAAGACTTCAGTCCTCTGCTTAATGATTAAATATTGCCTTAGTGCTAAAGTCAGTCACAGGTTTATACATATACATGTATGCATCTAAAGGCAAGAAAACCCTACAACCATAACATTGTTTTTAAAGCACTCTAATATCTTGTTAACCCTTACGTTGGAATAACAGAACATTAGTCACAGTTTTCTCTATCAGAAGCACTTCCAGAAATACAATCCACAAAGTACACACTTTCACGGGAGTCAAATTCTAGCTCCTCCAGCAGGGATAAATACTGAATGTCTTAATGAATGCCAGGTACAAAATACCTACCCACAGCTGCCTTCCTTTCCTAGCTAACTGCTTGTGTTGGACCAGCATCAAAGCAGGCAACAGGCATAGCAAATGGATGCACCTGCACAGAGTAATTACCAAAGCTAATGCCAGCGTGTGTTAGCTTCAGTGCTCTGGTGCAAAAAATATGGATTAAGTCCCAGCATTCAGCTTATTATAGCTGTCTCACTGCACATCCAGTTTTTATGAGCACTTATAAAGCAATACCCATCTATGTTCCTTTTTGATTTCTGATGATGGAGTCCTTCAACAGTGGCATTGGAGTGTACTTCAAAGCTACTTTTTTGTTTGCTTGTCTCTCTTACCTCCCCCCACTCCCCACCCCCCCCGTTCAAACTCAACACAGGTTTGCAGGTTGCTGCTCATGTCCTGCCACCATACATACACCAATTGATCTATTTGCAACTTTTATAGAATATTTCTTTTTTTAATGTCTTAGTACTGTTTTCTTCCTCATCATCTGGAACCACTGGAAAGATCTGATTAGCCTCAAAAGACAGAGATCACTTCTAAAATTCAAAACGGCTTTGACAATCAGTTTTTTCTGCAGTAGGTACCCATCCAATGAGAACTGCATTTAGACACTCCTGACTTTTGATCAGTATTAGCTCATGCTAGAATAAATCTGTGAACAGAGAGATGCAAAGCTGCTGCTTCTGTAATCATTCTCTTGAGCTGACTCCAAAACTGCTTAAAAACATTTTTATTGTGAAGCTGCAATTTGTTTTCTGTGAAAATGGAGTAAAGATTAAAAATTTACCTCTAATACCTAATCTTTCCTGTATATGGCTGTTTTGTCTAGACTGTGAGCCATGAGATCCAGACAACATCTGAAATGTTAATTTAGTTTATTGAGGAAATGAGGTTTACATGATCCTGTTATCTGTTTGTGGCCTCTTAATGTTTTTGAACTCATTGTTTTATTTCAAGCTGAGGTGACAGAAGTGAGGGAACAAAAAGATAATTAAGCAACTACAAGTTTGATGAAAATTGGAAGTTGGATAGGAGGGAGAAAGCTATAAATGTCCTGAAAGCCTGCTGCACAAATGCACAGAACTGGTCTGCTTACCTGCCAAAAACAAAACCAAAAAATGCATCCTGCAATGCACAGGAGGAGTGTGTGGCTGAGGATCAGCCACAGTGGCTGGAGCTGGCAGCCTGCATTTCTGGCACAATCTGGAACAGACACCAAGTTGCAGTAATGCTGGGTGAAAACAGAGTGTTTATTATGAGTATATTCACTTGGATTTGGCTGTCAAAAATTTAGGAACTCCAAGGGCATAAAGCATCCTGTGACAAAATTAGTTCCTTTGATCAGAGGTGACTTGAATACCCAATGTTTCACTGCAGGGCTGCAGAGAAAAGAAATGCCAACTTTGATGTCTGTAGATTCTCTGCTGCAAGGAAGACAATTAAGCTATTTTTAAAAGACTTTTCCTAGCATGTGTGAAAGGAAGAGCATAATTGACACTAAGAAGCTGTCCCTATAACTGTAATTCATAATGACAATGTATTAGAAGAGCAGTGCTTGCGAGTGAGTGCAAGCAGATATGGTGCATTTTACACAGAGCATATGGGATGGGACCAGGAAGATGAACAGAGAAAAATCTGAGAAAAAAGTAGTTGCAGTTCTTTCTGGTACTAAGTGTACCTCTGGGCTGTTACTCATTTATGTGCTCTATCTCTCCCCATTTTTAGCCCAAAAGTTCTGAAGTCATTCTGTACTAGCTTAAGGGTGAACATGTGGCAGACTCAGCTGCTTTTAATCTACTTTCGTCCTCCTTGGGGAGCCCGGTTTTGTCTCTAGCAGAGAAGGGAGCCCTTCCTCTGAAAATGGAGGAGAAGATCTAACATCAAAAATGAAAATTCAGGTGTGTGTATATGTTATTGGTGTTCTGCCGGACACTTGAAATACCTCGTTAGCACCAACCTTCCCCCCAAGATCTTTCCTAGGTGTCACATTAAAAATGCAACAGTGTCCTTTGCAACTGCTAACAGTATAATAGCAATTGTCAGAAAGCAAGCTCTGATCATTGTTATTTTCTGGTAGATGGAGCTGACTGATCCTTTCTGCCAGCTGCTTGCTGCTTTGGAAGTTGCGTAGGCAGAGAATGATTTTATTTCTACTTAATTCATTTTCTATCCATTATAACAACTAGCTCAATGCTGCCCGACATCTTCTTCAAAGCACTCTGCTGATGTACCACTCCACAGCTGGCAGACCACCTGGTTTGCAACCAGGGCTTTTTATCCCATCAGCCATGTGAGGGCAGTGTTAAACATGGTCTCCCTTTCCTCTCTTCCCTAGACAGTCTGGATTATCTTCATGCCTCAGAGCTACTGCAAACAGCTATACTTTTTAAAGCTATACTTTAGACGTGCCTGCTCTTGTGGTCTGAGATGCTGACAGCAGAAGGATGTATTAATTGTGTATTTACTCATGAGGGACATGACTGTTGTAATTTACTCATTGCTTTGCAATCTGGAAACGGGAATGCGAAGTTGTGTCTTGCAATTCTCAGCCCTGCGCTTTAATTCTAGGTATCCCTTAACCCTCCTTGGGGAGGAGACAGAAGAAGGAGGTAGGGTGTTTTTGTAAGAAACAAAATCTAAGCAAGCATAAATTACTCTTCTGTATATCTTACAATATCTCTCTATTAAAGCTTGTACTTGGAGCATTACCCAAAAGGCTGTGAGGGTAACCAATACTGATTTGGCACTCCCATGTTTCTAAGAAATCAGACTTGTTTCCCAATTGATAAAATTTTTTCTTGTGCTGACTATACCTTTTGTCATTCAAAGTAAAATTAACCCAGTTCTAAATTTCAGAGACCAAAATAGTCACTGTTCCTTTTACTTATTATTACTATTCTTCATTTTAACCACCTAAAATACTGTTTATATCACTACCCATGTATTTTAATTGCTGCTTGTTTGTCCCATGAGCAACTGGAGGTCTTCACACTTAGTTCTCTAAGTGCTTTCTCCTCCCTCATTCCCAGCAGGTTAAGATATGTATGAATAAAATACACAAATGTGTAACATAAAGATGCTTTGGAGAAGGTTGTGTTTAGTGAAGCAGATGGCCTGGCTCTGGGCAATCAGTTATTTGTACCACAGGAGGCCTGTGAAGCCCCACTGGGTGAGGCATTTTCACAGGTCTATAAAAGAACAAAGCTTGGAAGGAGCTGGGGAACACCTTGTGTCCTCCTTGTGTCACAGCCTAGAATTGGAGTTTGTGTGTGAATTGCCTCTTTTAACTGGAGTCATTGAGCTCAGATAAGTGGTCAGACTGTAACTTTCTTTCCTGTAATTATTTCCTTGCTTAATTTCTCTAAAGATTGTATTGACACAAATAGGATTAGTTCCTTTGTTCTGGTGGTTGCTGGTACAGCTAAGAGTTGCATATACTAACTTTGGGGTGCTATGATTCCCTCTTTCTGTGAATGATACTGTTCACTATGTTTAGACAGGTGAGTGCCAGTCACTGTATGAGGAAAGCTATGGTCAGGTTATCATAAGAAGATAGACCTCGGCTTGAAGTAAATGAAGCCCCGTCTTCTAGCTACAGGAAGAAAAGTGGGTAATGTTTTTAAAGCTCTTTTAAATAAAAACTTAATCCAATGCAAAAGAAAGTTGGAGTCCAAAACAGAAGGTCGGTGGGACTTTTGCAGTGAGGAGGAAGTCTCAACTTCCAACCTGCTCTCTGGGTTTGAGAACTTACTCTGTCTATGGTAAGTATTTCTTCACTGGCTACATACATTTAAATGCTGTGGTGGGAGAAGTGGATTTGAAGCAAACATTTGAAATGTTCATAGTCTTGTGTAATTCTTGGGATGTTGACAGAGCAGTAATGAAAGGCTGTTTCAACTGACCAGTTGGAATATAGATAGAGAATGTGCATGTGGTGAGGAGATCTGCATTCAATTACTGTCCTACCACAGACTGGCTGCAGACAAGACAATTATTCTGTGCTTCAGTTCCCTAATTCCAAAACAATGATACTCCTTTGTTTGACTTGTCCACTTAGAGGAGATGCTCCTTAGAGCACTGATTGGCTCTTACAGTGTTTTTTGTTTTATCAGTTTAAACAAAGCAGTTCTGATTATCTGAGTGCTACTGGAATTCTATTGCTCTTAATCAGAAGTGGTTAATTGGCCATTTGTCATCTCTGGGTTTCATTTTTGTTTTCTTTATCTAATCTTGACAAAAAAAATGCTTTATTCTTGGATAACAACATTGCATGGTGCTTTCATAAAACTGTTTTATGTGTCAATTTTTCTCTTTAATCCCATTCCATCCAAATTCAAGAATGTCAGCATTGGTAGTCTAAATTCCCAAACCAGACCATCCAGACAAGTTTTTTCTTAGGCTAAAAGAATGTATAATAACCAAACAGAAATGATTAACACTCCAGAGCTGTTTCATTGTCAGTTAGCACCCTGTGCATAAAGACAGATCGATGATTTCAGGTTAAACCTGAGGTGTCAAAATGTCACTAGCCTAGGTGAATTTTAATGCTGTTTCTTGTGCATGTGTGTTATTCACATTAATAATATCACTTTGGCACAGAAGTCACTTGGGCTGACTGACTTTAAAATGATTGACCAGATAACAGAGAGACTTAGCAGTTACTGGAAGCATTTCCAACTTGGGATATTTAATTAGGCCTTATGACTGAACATTCTTATGATCACCAGAAGATCAACATTCCAACATATTCCTGGTTATGTTTATTACATATTCCCTTTTTTGGTCCTAAGTGTGAATGTTTGGAAAAATGTTAAGTTAATACAACCCACTTGACTTCACTGGCACGTTTCACAAGAAGAGAAGGAAAAAATGTGGAAGCCACTGAAAACTAAAGGATTCTTGCTTTGGAGAAAAACAAAGTTCAAGCCAATGATACAGACTGCCTGGATCTCTTCCATGGTTTTAAATGGAAAAGACCCTATTGAAGACTCTTTTCACAAAACTACTTTGCTTCCTTTGAATAAAAGAGGAACTAAGTACCCTTAACACTGTGTAAAACACATTTATTTCAGAGAAGACAGCATTATCTTCAATCCCCAGCTAGTTAATCTGTTCAAACTCATTTTTAACCTAAAGTCTTGGAAATTTGACACACCACAGGGACTTCAAGTTTTTAGTTTAGATGGAATTTGCTGACAATACTCTCAGCTAGGGCACTGATATAGCAGGATTGGTTTCTCTCATTATGTTTGCTAAGAATAAATGGTTTTCTCTTTCAGGGAAAAAGAAAGAAGGGGACAAGTAAAGAATTCAATTTCCCTCTCCCTAGATCTGTAAACTGTCCTAGCTATATCTGTATGATATCTTCAGATGTGTGTACCACATATGAATGATGTGCAAATAGTGTTTAGGAAGCGTCTGGGAAATCCTGTGTGAGCATTCCCCTCCACAAGCTGTATCTTTTCATCTGCTTTGCCACGGAGGTCTAGCTATAAATCCAGAAGCCTAGGTACATCTACGATGTTGTTGGGATTGGCTTCCAAAATATAGATGGTAAACTATGTGTGGAACTCCTGCTGTGAGTGGTTGGCAATCCCAAATGTACACTGGAGCATGGTGAGGCATGTGTTGCTTTTCCAGGGAACTGTAATATCCTCTTATGTGTCTATTATTTGAGTGTTGGTTGATAACTGCAGCAGAATTTCCTGGCAAAAACTTCTAATTACAAATGCTGTTACTTTCCTTAACTGTTGAAGTTAAAGGGAATCTGAACTTTGCCAAATAACAACTTTATTGCCATGAATTAGGCAACCTTCAAATACACCTTCTCAATTTATCATGTTTACCTCTTCAGGGTACGACGTCTGTGTTGTATGAGATTTACCAGCAGTTGTTTCTATCACATCATTCTTACCTTTCATCCCCAGGGGTTACAGTATTTGCATGGCACTCAAGTTTTGTATTAAACAACAACAACAAAAAAGCAAGGGAAAAAGAGCAAACATATGATGTATCTCTATAACCACACTGTAGCCATTACAAGTAGTTCTTTCTTTAGGCTCAAAATTGAGATTAGAGACTGAAGGTTGTAATAAACATAAATTATACTCTGTAGTTAGCTGGGCTGGTCTCTGCACGGAATGGGAACAGGCGCTAACTTCATATGTAATAAAAGGTCTCTTGTTCTCTGCTATTACTTGAGCAGCACACAAGTATGTTCTGGTAGAAATAGTTAATAAACATATTTGCAGAATTTTTCCAGCCACTGATTGATCTCAGCCAATCCCTGTCAATTTCAACTTAGTTCTGCTGAAATGAGAGCTTCAGGATGAAAAGCTATGTCTTCTCTGCGCAGGTACTGCCTGTTTCCATTTCATGGAGAAATGGATAAAGCTAAATGCATGATGCAGAGTGGTAATATTGTCTGTCTGTTGATTGCCTTTGTAATGATCCATTTATTTGTAAGGTCAATCCAGCCTCAGCCAGCACTTGTTTTGAGAGTGAGCTCTCTTTTTGCCTAACACAGATGAACCAGTCCCTTTATCCATCACTTGACTGGTATGAAAATGAGTAGTCCTCTGCTGATGGATTTCATTGGGCAACAGTCAGAAGTAGTTGATGTTTTTAATGCTTTAACATATGAAAGCAGAAATTCTCTGCCACCAACAGTGACTTTAGAAAAATGATGGTGCAGAATTTTTGCAGTCCAACCAAATATTTGGTCCGTTAGTCTGAACAGTTTGCCAGTTTGAAACATAAGTTGTACATTTAAGCTGCTACTAAAATCAGTCAAATTGATAGCTTTTCCTTGTTTATACCATCAGCTTATACATTATTCCAGCCTCTACATATAAGAAGATAAAACAGCTGCTGAGTTTCCAAATCTGTAATTTCCCCAACAGCCAGATGCTTACAGCTTCCTTGTCTTTGCCCAACAAACCTACAAGTGTAAAGACTCAGACACCTGTACATATTACCAGATAGGCAGAAACTGCCTATGTGGTCTTTGGCTGACATATCTAATTCATTTTTCTTGCCCCTGAGCTGATTGAACTAATGCTGGCCTAAGTGTTATACGTCAATATTAGTGCTACATTGCACCTGACCTCTTGGCTTCCTCCCTCCTTAGGTACTCAATCTTTATTTGCAGCATGAAACTCACAGGCTTTCTGTGTTTGTGGTCAGCAAAGACGCAAGCACGACTGGGGATGATGATTTATTCCAGCTGCAGCTTTGGGAAGATATTATAGTGGCTCACTTTTAGAAGATTATCTTCTAATGTCAAGAGGCTAGAAGCTGTCCTGCTTTTTAAAATGAGTGCTTACATTCTTCAAAAGCAGGCGCTCACATGCCAGAAAGAGAACAGAATCATCTCTGGGAAATGGATGAATACGTTCCTTCCCAACAAAGTTACTTCCTACGCATCTGATTCTACCAGTTTCTCCACTTAATAAGAGATGATATCAAGCACAAGCCTTAAACTTCAGCACTTTCTGAAGTTTAAGTGAGAAGGAGGCACACATAAAAGTGCAATTGTGTTTAGGCACCTTCTGAACTTTATCCTGAAAGGAGTCTAGGAGATTTTACAGAAAGATGGCAAGTGAGACAACAATCAGGAAGAAAGCAGGAGGCGAAAGTAGAGGTTATCTTTACTCCCTTTATGCAGCTCTGCTCCTTGTACTCCTAATCACCTGATAATCATCTGAACCCTATAGTTCAGCTTCAGTAACTCACTTTTCCAAACACTTCAACTGAGTAACTTCATCCTTCATTTGTTTCCTGTGCCTTGCCCTACAGAAGCTATTTAAGCTCTCTGAGGGTTTTGCTGGTTACAGTCCGCGGCTTGTAAGCTACAAAAATCTAAATGTAGGTCAAGATGAGTCGAAACCTTTTAAACACAGCCAGCCGCCGTTTCCTAAACATGTCCCTGGAGCAGCTGCATGAAGGATGTTTACAATTAAAAAAAAAACCCCTCAAGCAGGCAGTTAAGAATGCACGGGATTATTGCAGCCAGCAGCACTCATTAAATGTCATATTTGAACATTCATTACCTTGAGCTTGCTCTGATTTAGGATCAGCACCTAAAGAAGTGTCACTGCTGACTTCCAGCATGCTAGAGGGCTCTTGGGGCAAAGGCACAACTAGAAGACAAATGGTCCTAGCAAGGACTGTGGGGAGAAACTATGAGTGGACAGAGTATTATGTCATACTGGCTTCTAATAGGATGGGAGATCCCTCATTCTTTTTATTTATTGATTTAGTTATTGGTCTGACTTGTGCAATAATAATAAAAAAAACAGTAAAAAAAGAAATAAATATGTGAGCTCTGCTGAGAATGAGTCAATCCCTTGAAACCCAGCAGGGGCACCGTCTGCACTCCTTATGAAGTTCAGTGGCTTTCATCCCAATTCAAGTGTCTCCTACTCCGCCCTCTCAGCTGAAGGCAGATGTGGGTTCACTGGCAACAGTGGGCCTTGTTCTTTGTGAGTGTTTAAGGCCTGAGCAATCATTTTAAATTGAAAGCAGAGACGGTGATGCTATTACAAGATTGTCTAGAGCAGCAATTCCCAACTGGTAAGACATGAGAACATTTACAAGAAAGGAGTTTCATGAAGTCTAGGCCAGACATCAGAGATCAGATGACGCAGAGCCGCATCTTCTTGGAGCAAATGCTTAAAAATGTTAAGAAGAAAACTCTTTCCCAAAAGATGTTGCTGGTACAGACTTCTGTTAGCTGTGGCACGGAGGTAAAGCAAGCTCCTGCCAGGCTCTGTGTGGCTATCTGAGGGTTTCACATTCTTTCTAAGGCCAAATAAACATTTAGCTCCAGAAAAAAAGAGAAACATTCAGATAACAAACATTTTTCTTTCAACAGCTCAAGTGACAACAGGTATATAGCTGTTGGATTCTCTGTGTGTGCACTGCCATTGGAAATCAACCACAGACAGAGAGCTATACACTTCAGCAGAGATCAGTGATGTATTTCTATTTGATTTGGACTAAAGTGAAACACATCTGTACAGACTAGAATATGCCACTATCTGAAAAGGAAAAATCCCAGGAGTAACAGCTTGGCTGCATGTAATTAGCATAGTATGTCTGTACACTTGAATACTGATGCTATGGGTGGTGTTACCTGGCACCAGATTAGCTGTGATGTAAACTGGCTAATAGTTGTCTTTAAAATGTATTTGCACCAACTCACAGATTTACTTTAGTTTACACATAGTCTTAAAATTGCCTTGAAACTCTATTGTGACTTCAAAGAAAAGAAAATCTGAAGGGGAAGGTTCAACAGAGCCAACAAAAATGTCTGAAAATAAAGTCACTTGTCTTTAGGACTCCCATTTTGGTGATTATGGTTTTTTTTTTTTTTAAAGAAAAACCTCAAATAAGTCTTTATCTTTTTTTCCCCCAAAGTCTCAAAGCCTTTAAAACAAGAAAACCATCTTGAACTCCTAACAGATGGTCAGTATAAGGGAATTAGGAGTAAGAAAAGCATCCCTGTCAGCAGACAACTTCCTCTTGAAGAGGCAGTGACAGTTCCTCCTAGTTCTCTCACTTTGTATTACACTAGGAAGAGAAAGAGCCAAAAGGCATGGCTACAGCTCTTCATGGACTCATATTGGTAACTGCTCTCATCCTTTGCAGAGGTTTGTGCTTAATAAGACAAACAATGTACCAGGAAAAGGCAGTATCTTGCTTTGCTTCCCTGTACAGCCTGCTCGAGTTGCAGGACACATTATCAGTGTCTGAAAAATTGACCTCAGAATCAGAACAAAAGACACTGAGGTTTCTGCAAATATAAAACCCCTGCCACTGGTGCAGCAAAGTACAGCTTTGTTGTTGACTTGCTTATCTTGGCCATGTTTTTCTGGGTTGACTGCTGATGAGTAGAAACAGAGTGAGGGGAGAGAAAGAATTAGAGCCTGGCCTGTGGTTTGCTCCATGACCCCTAGAGGTATTTCAGAAACTGGGGAGGAGGCAAGTTCTCTGCACCTTGTGCTTTCCCTTTTCTGTAGCAGTTCAGAAACACATTTTAAGATACCTAGCAGTAATTTGACCGCAGCATAGAAGAATGTGAGGTGACAGAAAGGAAAGGCTTTATCCATAGAACTTGGGCTTTTTGGTGTGTCTGTCCCCATGTGTGTTCATGATCTGGCTATAAATCCACTTCAGATAAAAAGCCAGTTGTTTGACTTTTAAAAATGTGTCAATATAAAAACTTTTAAAAGCACTGGAGTAAAAAGGCTTTGAGTTTGCAATACATCTGGATTTCCCTACCCCTCCCCTTTGGAGTCTCTTGTTCCACACCATAAAACTACAGTTCTAAGGTCTGAGTATTGAAAAGGATTCAGTTTGTCCCCACCTCTGATTTGCTCGTCCTTCAACACTACTTTAGCACTTAACACAATTAACTGTAAACGGTTTATTAAACTAAATCCCCTGCCCCAGATTTGGACATCTCTAGGCAGATGTGCCAGAGCACTAGCACTTCCCAGTCTCTTGGGGTGGAGGAGGGAGGAGACTGGCAAGTCCCCTGGGTGCCTGTCGCTGGGATCGGGGTAGGGGCTGGGAGGGCTGCGGCTGCACACAGACCCCTATGCTCTCCATACATACTCATACGCACACCCCTGTAAACACACCCCTCAGGCACCCTGTCCAAGTACCTTACAGACCTTCACACACATCCTCCATGCGCTTTGCCTATATGCAAGCCATAAGCTCACCGCTGAAAACATATATCCATCGCACACACGTCTCATGCACGACCCATGCAAGCCGTTACACAAACGGCTCTCTGCTTCCCCATGCGTGCACCCCACAGTACCCAAACACACGCTGTTTACACCCCCCATACGCACATTGTACACCCACCACGTCCCTACAGTCACCTCCAGTAGCACCTGTACGCACCCCTACACAGCCCTCACCCTTCCGTGCCGCACGCAGCCCCATTCACTGCCGCACACCGAGCCGCGCTCCGCAGCTGCCGGCCCGGCCGGCTCCTCCCCGCCGCCGCGGGGCTCTCCTTGTCGGCTGCGCCCCGAGACGCGGAGGGAAGCCCGGGGGCGGGTACGGGTGGGGAGTAGCGGGGCACCCTCCGGAGGGGGAGGCGGAGTAGGCGGGGAAGGAGGAGGGAAGCCGGCTTCTCCGGAGGGACGCGCTAGCCGCGCTGCAGCGGGCCAGCCGAGCGGCGCGGGCTGCGGGCACATGCTGGGCTTGGAGCATCCGAACCGCGCGTCCCCTGCGCGGGTCTCGGGTCGGTTCCCGTCCCTTGCCCTGCGAGAGTGTCCCCTGGACTGCGGCGAGGAGAAGCGCTCACCTACAGCGTCCCTCCCGGAGTGCGTTAATCCGAGAGCAAGCCAACCTGGTAGTAAGTACTTGTCACATTTTATGTGTGGTTTGTTATAGTTTCATTGTTCTCCGTTGGCAGGTAGCAAAGGATTATTAAGAGCAATCATTTGTCGGGTAGGCTGTGATAATCCTCTTTTTGGCTTGAAACTTCTGAGCCTTTCAAATATAAGGATGCATATGTGGAGGCACATGTAGAAATGTTCTTGTGCTGCCCAACTACATCTTTCGTGTTTCAAACAAAATGTATGTGGGTTTTTCTTTAAACTTCTGCTGTTTTGAAAGTAATTTGTACTTGTTGTACAACACACTTAGGGGCTCAGAGGATAAATCCCGGTGACACCACTTAAACACACTGGATAAGGATGAGGAAAGGAGATGAATGTTTAAAATCATTCACTCTAAATGGTGAGAGGGAGGAGGTGAAATCCTTCTCTGCTTGCTGCCTTCAGTCTGTGGAGCAATATGCTTTTGGGGATTCTTCGCCATTTAATCCTCTTTCCTGTCTGTGCACATCTGGACTCTGGCCTGGCAGTGCTCCCTGCACTCAGACTGGAAAGGAGTGTCATGGCAGGCTAGAAGGGGATGGAGACTGGGGATAAAAAGTGAATCCTTCCCTTCTCTTCCAGTTTAAAGAGACTTTTTAGCCCTAGCCTTGTCCTCTGCGGAGTAAATCCACAGGAATGCTTCCCCCAGAGTCAGGAAGCAGAATCAAAAGTGGTTTGAAGCCTATATTGTGCTCTCTACAATGGGAATGGCTAAGAGGATAAGTGCAAATAGCTGGTTCCACAAACCCTACTTCTGAAGCTTTCCAAGCACCGAACTCTGTGGAGGGTGGGCATGGAGTTACATGAGATGCAGAAGATGTGTTCCTCACTAAGACTCTCCCAAGTGACATCAGCTCTTAACAGAGTGCTGGAAATACCATTTCTGCTAGTGAAACTGTAAGGGAAGGAGTAATTCCTCTTGCATTTTGCATCCTAGGCTGAATGACTATCTCCCTTCCCCTACTTCCTGCACACACATCTTTATTTTTTTTTTCCTGATGACTTGCACTATTATTTGCCAAATAGGGTATGTGTCTTCCTGTGCAACTGTGTGTTTGCTGAGATGTTCCTGGAACTGGGCTGCAAGGGCGCGTTTTAGGACCCTTCTGTTTTTACATCAGAAGTGTATTTACTGATAACTGTCAGATGGCATGAATAGTTAATTTTTATCTGGCATGTATCCAGAGTAACTTCTGTTTCCTCAAATGATGCTGTTCTGTAGCTACTTGCTACCTGCACTGTAGTTTGTAACACAGAGCTCACTACAACCCTTTTTCATGATGCATCTGTGTTGCACTCATCCTTAGCGTTTTGCATTCTAACACTACAGAACAAGTGTTTTAACTCCAGCAGTAACTGGAGTGAATTTGGTAATAGTAGGAGAATGTCTGCCACCAGAGGACCAGCTACTAGGACAGGCAGAATGTCCTGTGCTGGTATGTTATATATTATTGGTGTTTAACCTTTTTAGAGAGACATGAGCAGAAAGGAAATGCCTGGCTTCATACCCATCACAGCTAGGATTTCATGGAAATGTGGGAGGTTCACACTAGTTACTATCACTGACCCCATTTTTATTGGCCTTGTAGGGAAATCTTAAAAGGTCTGCTGCAAAGGCAGTTAGAAATCTGATACTTTGCTGTTGCAAGCATCTCTCCATAACTTTAGTTGCCTTGCTACGTGGTGCAAAGGAGGATGAAAGAAATAAACCATTGACGTTCTCTTGGTTTGCTTGTGCAATGCTGAAAGGGAATTTACAAAGCCTGAAATAAGCAGTGATTACATATTGTCATTGGCTCAAGTTAAACGTCAGAGATGCATGATTTTTTTGCCAGTTTTTGTTCTATTTTCTCCGACTCCTCCTTTAAGATCATTAGGGCTTCCTCTGGGCGATGATCCTACTTTTACAGTCAATCAAAATCCATACCAATATCCTTACGCAGGCCAAATACACTGTATTAGAAAGACCATAAACCAACAGCTACAAATTACTTTCAGAACTCTCCAAAAACAGAATGCAGATGTCAGTAGAGTCCAGAACTGCTCCAAATGCTGCGTCTTCAAGTTGTGGATGTCTAAATCTGGGAAGTGTGCTCAGAAGCACTTTTTGAGAGCCATGTAAGGAAATGACTGAAGTTTTTGGGGGGAATCTGGAGAGCTGAGAGCCACAATATGTGGTTGTTAGACTCTTCTAGTAGTTTAGGTTCAGGCCTGAGCATAGACTGGAAGGGACCCTGGACTGTTTCATCTTGTTTTTTGCAGAAAGGTCCATCCCTTCTCCTTAGGAAACTTGTCAAATCTGTACTAAAATATGCTGCATTTGTTTGCTTTTGCTGTGTTTAGAGCTGTCCTCAATAGCTTTTCCAAAGTTTACTCCACAATTACAAGTTAGGAAGTAATTGAACTTTATTTTTTTCCCCTTGGCTGGTTAATACTCTTGTCTCTTTGGTGCCAAATGACTCATTTTAACCTCCCATTGGAAGGTAGGATGTCCTTTCTCTCATTGCTCTAAAAAGATACTTCTTCACCCATCCCAGTAGAATTTTAAAAAACTTTTTCTGAGTCTGAATGATGACAGTGACACCCACAGTTTCAGAGAGGATTATAGCAAGCCTTGTACAGCCACTTTTAACTCCTTTAGTGATGGAAATGCTTCTGTGATGTACATTGGGATTACATATGCTGGTTGGATTTCAGCACTGGATGCAGAGAAGATATGATTAATCTATAATGCTGAAAAGGATTCATTAGTGAAGCCAGATGAATTCAGGTAGGATTGACTCTGGACTGTGTTGTTTTTTAAAACCAATCACAGCTTTAAATGTCATCTATGTTGTCTGTGATTACAGTATGGGTTTTGCTAAAATCTGTCTTTCCTGAACAATTGTAAAGGGTCTGTTGAATGTGCTACAGCAAGGTCTGTCTCTAATAATGTCTTCATTAAGCCTCTCTACAAACAGAAGAGTGTACTAATTGCAAGACTAACACATTGTTTGGCTCTGTGAACAAGCTACTGAGTGATAGCTTATGAATGGAAACTTAAAAGGATCATTTGCAACCTGCTGCATGAAAGAAGTACCAAAAGGAAATGAAAATACGTTTGTACCTCTGTTGTTGTTGCTATTAAAGCTGATAGAGGATCCCAGATTAATTTTCCTGGGAACCTTGGCTGATTTCATAAACTTTTTTTGCCTCTAGAGTTTCAGCAGCTGCTCCCTGTATAAAAGCTAGGAATAACTGGTTCTCCTTTATTAGGACTGAAAGAAGAATTGAACCCCATAGAAATGAGGAGATTAGAACTCCACGAGGCATGTACCCGTTTAATGCTGCTGGAAACCAAACCCACTCAAATAATCTTAACTCTCACTTCTGGTGAGCAGAAATTCTAGGGAAAAAGAAATTCCCTTAGTGACTTATTAACAAAGGCTTTTCAGGTTTACGGGGATTTATCATGTGAGCCTAATCTACCTTTTGTTCATCCAGTTGACAGGCTTTAAGATTTAAAGGGGTCTGCAGAAACTCCTCCCTCAAACTCCTTATTTAATTAAAGAGGCTTGGTGCATTATTTACCTTTTTGAGTCTTCCATTTATGTGGGAACAATGAGTTGGGGTTAACATATTGTAAAATATTTGTGAATGCTGCGTTATATAAGTAGAGACAGGCAAAAACCAGAAACTCTGGCTATACCTTCAAATTTACACAGACTTATGTGGTTTCACTCAAAATGTCTGGAAGTGAGGCCACTCCTACATAAATGCTAAAGTATAAATACAGGTGGATAACTCTACAGCAAGTTTTTCTGCCTCTGTAGGTGATGAAAGAGCTTGGATGCAAGTTAGTCTTCATTTGCTTCTATGGGAGCTCTCCAAAGTCGGTGGATGTGCAGATCAGACCTTGCACATATCGCAGCTTCATATATTCTGCTTTGACAGTTCAGCAAAGACAGACTAGTAGCTGTAGTTCTCTTACGGATTCCCCCAGTTTCTTCTCCTCCCCCACTCCATTCATTGCTGTAGCTGTGAGCATCAAGTTGCCGATAAAATGACTTCTGAGAGAGCAATGGGATGCAGCTTTTGCCAAAGGCAATTAAGTGCTTAGGATTAGTGTACTTTACAAAGCTGTTCTTTCTGAATCTCTTTCCTCTTCTGCTTGCTGGCACAAAGCAAGTTTCTTGGCACTTACTTTTGTTATAACAAGTCTGAGCATTGCTGAACTTCACTACAGTGTGTCAGCTCTCTATATAAGTCTAGCAAGCTGCAATGTCTTATGCTTTGAGACCAGTCTTGCAGGTGATTACTCTTTAAGTCAGCTTGACCTCACCACCTCTGCTGTAATTGGATTAAATTCACTCACTTGCCAAAAATATGGCCAGCTGATGGCACATTAATTATTCAGAATAAAGTGCTGTTTTGTGTGCACAGGATTCTTGGTGGCAAAGTCATTTTAGGGCTTGAGATGCAGCTGATGTGCCATAGGATACAGAATTACCATCAAGGGATATTTTCAGTTATTTTAGTAATCAAGAAAGGATTAAACCACACATTCTGTTTGAAAGTAGAATATAGCACATGTGGGAGAAGGAAGAGATGCTCTAGTTGCCAGTAATATGCATCACTTGCTGTTTCTTGTGAAATGTGATAAATTGCTGAAAGGCCACAGGTGGTCTGAGGCTACGGCCTTCCCAGCTGAGAGAAGTGAGTGATGGCATGTGCTGTTTTACACACCCGCTGCAGTTTATTTCTAATTGTTGCACAGCAGGTTAAGATTATTGCTCTGAGTTGTCTTTTTACTGCATCTTCTGTTATTCTTCCACTGTCTTGGGATCCGAATCAGGATGATAACTGAACACAAAGACATGGCCAAAGTGATACTGGAACTGTGAAGTGAAAGGTAATCTGTCTGCCAAGCCAGTAGTTTCAACCCATGACCTTTTATATTCTGTCTAAAGCAATGTAATCCATCTTTCACTGGGAAACGCTGCTAAGCAGCAAAAATCACTATCCTGATTGTTAACCTTAGCAAAATATTAAGGAATGAGTGGGCAAGGGGAAAACCAAGGACTGAGTTGCAAATGCTCTTACAAAGAAGATCAGGATTTGTGTGGCGGGAGAGACAGTGGTATTTGGCCTGGCATAAGCACTCTCTGAGATGTTACAAATAATGAAAGGATCCTTGTTTTGTAAGCCAGCTATTCTTATCTGCCTGGAAGTATTGAAACTTTCCTGTTTGCTTCTAAGCTATGTAAGAGTTGTTTTGCATCAGCATGAGTCAAACTATGAGCCACCAGCTCTTAGTTCCAATCAGGACATTGTTACATTTGATTTCAAGATGATGTTATTTTCTTAAGTCCTGGAAATTGATGAATATTCATCAGACTATAGATAAACAAAGTGAGAGAAGCATGTGAGATTTTTTTGTGTCTACCAAGTGACAGTCACAATTTCACCTACAGTACAAATGGGCAGTGCAAATAATAAGGATGCCAGTTTTAATACCCCATTATACAAAGTACACAGTTGTGTAATCATATTTTTTTGCAGTGGTAACTCTTATGAAGTTGTGTGTCTCAATAAAATGTCATTCTATTAATTCCTTATAATGATGCAAACAGTTTAAATACTGAAGTAAAGTTTTTTTTCCTTTCATGTCATATGTTTGGAATTGCTGCCTTTTAAAAACCAAAAGTAGTAAAAAAAAAAAAAAGGTCTGTCTCCCTTGAACAAGGATTAGCAGTCTGACTGGGTAAATAAAAAGTGTTAGGGCATGTTTTGTAAGAAGGATTCACAAAGTTTAAGTCATAGAACACTATCTGTATGGCCTGTTGATTATACCTAAAGGAAAATTACAAAACAGAAGCAATAAGCAAGATGTGTTTAAAATACACAGGAAAGGGAAATTTGTTCAAAAATGGCCTGATTTACTCTGGTTATTTACCTTTGATCTTTTATCATCATAAGCTTCCCTTTGATGGAAGAAGAGGAAGGTATTATGTTAATGCATCATGTCTGCAAGTGTTACTAGCCTGCCATAGCAGTAATTCAAGACTTTCCTATTTTGGAGGCGAGAAACCTTTCCTATTTTGTACAGCATAAGTTTACTCCAGTGCTGTTGTGTGTTAGAGTGGCAGGGTCTGCCTGTACCCATGCTGCTACTGCTGCTGTTCAAGTGCTGACATCCTGGCTGTGGTGGCCTCGGGGGCTGTATCACAGGCAGAACCCATGAGACCACAGAAGAGAGAGCCCTGGCTTTGAAATGTAACAGCTGGTGTATCGGTCTCACCCCCAACATCAGAGCAGTGCAATTCCTCTGACCTCAACAGAGTTGCAGCATTCACGGTTTTCACTAATGTGGGCGCGAAACCGGGCCTATATTCTTTTAACTGGTCTATTTAGCAGCTCTTTTCCATATGCAGTCCCCATGCCAGTGACAGGGGCTTCCTGGAACTGACAGGAGACACAAAAGATCCTCTTCTCTAAATCACTGGACCTTAAGAATATTGAAAGGATGTTACAACAAGACTTATAATACGCCATTGTCAGGCTTTCTCTGAAGATGCCTGCAGTGGTATCATACCCTAAGGTTTCCAGAGGGGGTGTGATGACCCCACATGGAAGAAAAGAGAATAGTAATGGTTTGGGTGGCTTTGAGAAATTTTATGGTACTACTTCCCCTGGCAGTAACTTGAGACCAACTGGAGGTCTTTAGTGCTGATTGAATTCGTAAGAGTAAGAAGCAAGCAAGTATCAGAGTGTGCATCCTGCAGACTTTTTTATGAAGAGGTCCTGACTTACGTGTCTTACAGACAAGGGAGTGGTGAAAGATGCTTTCATTTTCTTCAGTTCCCTCTCTTCTTCCCACTCATTTTCCTGTTCTCCCACAATACAGCAGTTTTTCATCTTGCTGTGAAACTGTCTGTGCTCATGAGTGGGGTGTGAACACATTTGAATGGAAGAGGCTGTTAGTTTTTGAAGTCTGAACCTCAGCATTCCCATGGGACTTGCAGAGTTTGCATTCTGCACTTCCTTTAGACCTGCTCAGGGATGTGCTTGCAGGAGAGTTGATGGAGAGCTAGGTCTGTGCTGCTGGCAAAACAAGCTTGTGACAGACAATTAATTTTTCAATTATTGTCTTGGCAATCAATACAAACCTATGATCACTGATTCAGGTACTGAGAAATGAGACCACCACAGTTATGAAGTTGCTTACATAAAAGTTTATTCTTCTCTTTTCTTTGTAGTCCCTGCTTGCAAGATACAGTGTCGTGGCACTGAGGTAGGCCATCCCTCAAGGGTGTCCATGTCCACTTTGCCACGGAGGACTCCACAATGTGTCTCCACCTCCCTTAACACCTTGTACCCAGGCACTTCTCTGCCTGACAGACGTTTTGGCACACTGGTTGGGCTCTGACATACGGTGACTTTTCCCCAGTGCCAGAGCCAGTGGGGAAGTGTCTCTGGGCAGCTCGTGGCCCCTGAGGGGCTGCCCAGCTCTGCAGCCTGTCACTTACCACTTACAACAGGAGAGATGTGGATAAAGGTGTGGCTGTGGGATGTCAGGGGATCCATGAGAGAATTCCCTTACGCTGAGGGGCAGGAGCTGTTTGATGTCCTGCAGACATGGCTGACCTAAACGATTAACAGGCAGGCTCAAAAGCACTCCCTTTTGCCGCAGCCCTGGCCTATGGGACCAAAGCTTTTTCACAACTGAAGGGGAATTTTGTGCAAGTTACATGCTCAAGTCATCCTGGGCGTAGGTACTGGGCCACTTACTGATCAGTTAAACTGGGCTTATGCAGTGTAGAAGTCAGTGTGGCTGTTTAAAAGGCTGTTTTATACAGATTTTCTTCAAATACTTCTAAACTTAGTCTGCAAAAGTATCACTCCTTCATTTTACCTGAAATTGTGACATTATCTAGTTCACCCCAGGTTTGTGGGGTTGGACTAGATAATCTTTAGAGGTCTTTTCCAACTCCTATCATTCTGTGGTTCTGACTAATAGTGTTTAGTTCTCATTCAGTATGTTTAGCTCGTACAACTTCAAGTTTCATAATAGATATGCTTTCTCCAAGGTATTCTCTTGGATATTGAGATATGGAGACCAAATCAATAGTTCTGGTTAGCCTGAGTAGAAATGGGGCAAGATTCTTGACTGGACCATGGTAACCTCCAGAAAATGAGGTTGCAAAAGTTGACAACTTGCATGGTATCTCAACAGCAAGGACAGGGAGGCAGAGATGTTAAAATAATTTTTGAGGTAAAATGGTGTGGACCTTGCTCCTTTCTCCACATGTGTGATCTTAAGCTGAGATTTAATGTAGTATCTCCTAACAACAAACTCTTTACCACATTATTATGCTTTTTGCTTTTATCTGAGATAGTAAAGGTAAACATAAATGTGTAAATACATTTATGTTTAAATATATTTGATTTTCTATTGTTTTGGCTTTTTAAAATTATGTTATACTTTGCTTGACACCTAAGATAACTTGCTTTGATCTTGCTGTGATTGTTCATCAGTGCATGAGCATTGTGCAGGATCCTGTGTGTCGGGTGCCCTTATACTACTTCAGCAATATATGGTTGTAGGTATTGGTATGGAGAACTGCAGTAACACAGTCTACTTCTCACCAAATCAAGAAGGAGAAAAATGGTTGGTATTTCATATATGTTCATATGTATGTTATATATTCTGTGGTAGACAGAAGTCACTATATAGCTTTCCAGTGCTAGTTTCTTTTTGGCTCATTTCATTACAAACATAAGGTTTTAAGAGAGACTCTGTTGAGAGTTAACATTGTCAAACCTTGTTAATTTTGATCTATGCAGCATAGAGCTTTCATACCTAAGAACCAAACAAAAATATTCTTTGAAAACTCTAAGAGTTACAAGATAATGAACTAAATTGAACCTCAAAACAAAGGATCAATTGTCTTCAAGACTAACTGGCTGTTAGTGCAGTTCTTGTCAGGTATTTTTCTTCTCTGCAAGCTTGTATTTCTCTTACAAGACAGGAAATGCAGCTTTGCTGATTAAATTTTTTTGAAACATAACTTATTGTCTTCAAACATGGTGTTGACTTAAAAAATGCTTGTAAAAATGAAACAAGTAAGTTAAAAAATCAATTAAAATCTTGATTTGTCATCCTTGTTAAAAAAATTACAGATGTCTGTACTTGCATGAACAGATGTAAAAGGTGCTTTCAGGGAGAAATGTGTTACAAGCAAAGTTCTAGCACCTGTAACTGTTCTAAACTGTTATTTCATTTTCTTTGCTGTTTGTGTCTGTCCCACTCCCACAATTACCATGAGAGGTAAGGAGTATGTTTGCTTTCTATCAACTTGCTCCAGAAGCTGCATTGGAGGACGAATACCAGCAATGTGTATATTCTATTTTATTGTATTGTTTATAGTTAATTATCATTAGATAGTAAGAGATAGTAGATCAGCATGTTGGCAGAAAGCAGAACTCTAAAACAATGTTCCTGTATGAAACCATATGATGAATTCTAGTTTGGTTGTCACAGTGGCAGGAGGTCCTTTTCTGAAGCCTTCCGGAATCTTGGTTGTTGCTTATCCTCAGGAAGTGGTGTAACGTGAGAATGCTGAGTCTACATAGAAAATGAATAACACTAAAACTGCCTCCGTGTTCCAGTTAGCTCAGCATTATGTCCAACAAGTCAACAGAAGGTTTTTCAACAGGTGTTTTTTGAGATCCACTTCTCTCTCTACCTCTCCAGTTTCCAGAGCTCTTGGGTTAAGAAAATTAAAAGATACATATTCTTTTAGTCCTTTAAGTGTCCATGCAGGGACCTGTTTGTGCATGGACCACAAGTTTGTTTAACCAATTTCCGAACTTAAGAGCCTTATGTGACAGCAAATTCCAGAAGCTTGTAATCTACTGAGTAAACCAATATTTTCCAATTAAATTATTTTATTGCTAGTTTCAGTGAGTAGAGCCTTGTATTGTAGGATTTGGCAAATAACACTTCTGCATTCAGCAGCTCATAGGTTTTTTTGTTATACCTCATCATATTCACTCTCAGCTTCTTTCTCTCTAAGCTAAGGAGTCTCAGTCTGTTTAGTCTCTCCATGTAAAGTATCTGCCTGTTTAGTTCCTGTTTTCTGCACTCCTCTAATGTTACTATGTCCTTCTTAGTGTGTGGCGAGCAGATCACAATATCCAAGTTGTGAGAGAGGTCAGGCTGTGTGAAGTGCTAGAAATGCCCCACCTTGCTCTTTCTGATTATGCCCTGCATTTTGTTTGATTTTTGACTGCTGCTTAACACTGAGCCAGCGATTTGAGAACTGCCAAGGAGGGCTCCAGCTTCTGAGCAGGAACAATTATTGCCTTGATGAATTACTTAAAATGTATCTACACTAAATACAACCTGCTAATTTTTCCACAATCGGTTTTGCCATTGATGAACATACTGTAACACCTGTCCCAGCACTGATCCCACTGATTGCACTGATGGTTCCTCTTTAAAGCATCTGTTAAGCTCTGTCCTTTGCCTTCTTATTCTTATTTCTCACTCTTATTGTGAATGAAATCAGACTTGTCTGTGTGGTTCCCAAGTACCCCTAACACAGCATTGAGTAGCTGTGAGTTAAGCAGGCAGGATCTGCAAGTGCTCCAGTACAGAGGCTCTGTGTAACACTGACTTACATACTTTGGTTAGTGGTTCCTCAAATTCACATTTGAGTTTTGTCAGAACTTGTGTGACCATTGTGCTGTCTCAGTGATTTATTAACATCTAACCTCCTTGTTTGGTCTAGTATTTCCTGAATTTACTTCAGATTGATCTGGCTTCTCTGCTAGGTTTACAACAGTGCAATGAGTGTCGAAATCTTCCCAAAGATTTCAACAGTAAAGACTGATGTAAAGAATTCACTGAACTTCTCTGCTACAGCTTTATCATGCCCATCTGCCCCTTTTACACCTTTGCCATGAAGCGGTTTGCTTTCCTGGCTGACTTCCTGGTATTGATGTCTTTAAAGAGCTGATCACTAGCACCATGGTCTTTGCAGGCACTTTTTGGATTGTCTTTTACCACTCTGAATTTCCTGCTTACATTTAATTTGCTGTGTTTTATGGGCTTTCCTGTCTTTACTTAAGCAATCCATTTTCTAAGGGATTACTTATGCCTGGCATGATTTTCCTAACTCTCCCTTGTGGCTTCTTGCTTTTCAAACTGCTCCTTTTTAGTGTCTTCTTTCTTTCTTGCCATATTTTTATATGGTTGCCTTTCATAAAACTGAATATCCATACACTGATTTAGTTTGATGACCCTTACTATCAGTGCCATTCTTGGTGTTACCTAACAAGCAGTCTTCATAGCTTTCTCTGTTTTGGATCGTACCCTGTACTTAGAAGTCTCTGTTTTCCAATTGACATCTGTATACTCACCAGGAGTAATGACAGGTACTATATTGTCCCTTCCTTTTCTATGTGGCCAAATATTTCTGAGTGTCCTCATGTGTTGTTGGTACATGGCAGCTATTAGCTTTGTCATACTTTGTGGAAGCTGTCTATTAAATTGAGAGGTGCAAGCTGGGTGTGACATTAACATGTTCCAGGTGCTAAGGGAGCTACATATATTACTTTTTGCATAAACACAGTATGTACAGTGATGATTAAAACCTTGCACTTTTGAAATCCTGGGATAGAACATGTAAAAAATTCAAACATCCAGGAAGAAGATAGCCTTGTTTTTCCAGTTTTGCAGACATGGAAAAAACCTCAAGGACAGTACTATGTGCTCATAGATGAGACTTCTGTGGACATGTTTATAAGAGCTGAAGTATGTTTATATTAATTTCTGGGCATTTGCTGGAAAACTGTCCTTCCATAAAGCAAGTGCATGCATTTGAAGGAAGTTTATTCTCTACAGATGCACTTTGGAAGAGCTGCTTTTACAAATGCAATTCAGCATTGAAACGAGATGTGCAAACAAATTGTTAACATCACTTAGCTAGTTGAAACAGTTATTAACCAATATCACCTAGATAGCTGAATAAACCTAGTACTGTGTTCTCTTCACACTATATCAGTAATGTCACATACATTCTTTTTATTAGGACCACAGGATTCGAGTATTTGTGGCTTTTATCAGGATATCCAGTCCCTTGCTATAGCAGTCACCTTGCATGCTGTAAATAGAAACACCCAAATTTTCAGAGCTTTTCTGTTTTGGGTCTTTATGTAACCTATGAGTACTGGACCACAGCTACTTCAAGTCTAGGTATGTATCTGTGCTTTTCTGTTGAAGGTCTTGAATTCAAGCCTACTATGTATCTGCCTAGACCAGAAAGCTGTTGGAAATGTACACACTGTCGCTGTGTGATGACTTTGCTGATGAATTGCAGCAGTTCCCCATTGTATGAGGAGCTAAATAATGAAGTAGAGTGGTATGCTTTAAAAATTACTGAAAGAAAACAATGAAAGTGAAATTGTCCAGAGCAATTTCTTTATTAAAGCCACGGGGAATGACATCTGTAGTGAAAAGCTGTACCTCATCACTTTGTTGTAATATGTGCAAGGGAAATGATGTTAAATGACATAGTTGTGTGTCATATAGAGGAACTGGTCTTCATGGTACAGAAGACTTCTTACAGTCCTGTGTCCAACTTATAGATTCTCTTGAGTGATTCCTCATCAAATGAAACTTCAGTGGCCATCAGGATCTTCTGTGATCATTGGCATCTGTGGAGGTATTTAGCTGCAGAACCGTTCTCAGTGCTAGGCTTTAGAAGGATTTTACCTGTCATCTAGATATCACTTTCTACTTAAACCTCCCAGTCTAGCTAAGGTAGCTACTCCAGCCAGACTTCATTTGTCTGATATTTAAGTGTTGGTAATTTCAATAGCATGTTAATTTACATTTTTCTAACTGTAAAATACATTTGTTAATGTGAATTCTTTGCAGAATTTCTACTAGAATGTTTTTCAAGTGGTGTAGTCAAATACATAGCTCTTACTACTTTCCTCACTAGGTTTCAAAACACTTTACAAAGAAGTATCAGAGGGAAAGGAGTGAGGAAGGATTTCTCTAAGGCCATAAAAAAGTAAGCAAGAAGAATCTTTGGATTCCATGTCTGAATGCAGAATTGTCCTTTTTTTTTTTCCCTAACTAAAATCAATTTAGGAATTAATTGGCTAAAACTTGAGTAAATACACTTGTATTGCCTGTAATGTAGGCTTACGTTAGATTTAACTTTTAATGTGTTATTAAAAAAATACTCTAGCCCAAACAAACAGTCACTTGGAAAGGCAAGTGTACCCCTGAGAATATTTTATAATACCTAAACATTTTTCCTACCTCTAGACAATATGCTTCATACTTGGAATTTCTGGAGCTCATTGCACCCCAAAAAAATTCTCCATTTTTTTTTAATTCTGGTTCTCAGAGTCTCTAATGTAAGACTTTTGTCTTGTACTTGCATTAATATTAGTTCTGTTGACTCAACTAGATTAATTAGCTCAAAGGCATATAATTAATTTAGTGGCAAACCAAAATATTACTTCCTTCCACAAAGAGAGATTCGATTTTCAGAGGTTCACTCTGACTTCTTATTATCCATAGCTATTTTACCCCATCTGCTGACCAAGAAGATTTATAGATGCTTGTAAATAAGACATGAAGCTATTACTAGCTACCTTTGGAAGTTTGTAGCCTGAAAAAAAAGTAAGGTTAAAAACTACTCTTTAAACTTATTACATGGGCTCACTGTACCTTGCTGCTTCCAGATGTCAAAGTTATTCACTCTTTTACATCTTCAAATGAAAGAACTTGAACATGCTTTATAGGAAAACTGCTCTGCAAATTTTCCAGGCTTCCAGGAGGCAGAAAAGCTTCTGCAAACTAAAAGAAATAATGAGCTTACTAGAAATAAAGAAAAGTTTTGAACTGTTTGGCAAATACTGAATGTCAACTTGTGAAAACAAAACCTGAGTTGAAGCCCAATGTTAGGACTTGATGCTGTTATTTTGACTGGTTCTTGTTAATTTAAATTTAGAACAAAGACTGATTGCTTCCTTTTGTATTCTGGAGTTACACAGTACAACAATTAACTTTGAGTTGTGTTATGCCAGCTGCTGTGCAAACACTGAGGAAGAACCTTATCACTGCCCCCAAAGAGTTTGGTCCAAGATAAGGAACAGCTGCTTACTTCCAGTGCACTTTTCCATATATTAAACTTTTTTTTTTTTAGAGAGCTGTACCAAACAGATAAAGCTGAGGAGTTGTGATTTGTTTGTTTCTTTAGTTGTGGGGTAGGATTTGTTGTGCTTTGTCTTTTATTCCTTGCTTTTCAGAAGTGTCTTTTCATATAAGACCCAAGTGTGTGTCGTATAACATGCTCAATAACTTGTATTGTTAAAACATAGCTCTTGGAAACCACCATTTTTTTATCATTTGAGAAAGATAGGAGACCAAAATTGCATACATATTTTATTTGTCCTCATTTGTTATCTTTTTTTCATGCTTTAGAGGAAAGCTACTCTCAAATTTAGATTTCTTCAGCTTCAGTTTCCAGGCTCTGGGTTTTGGTGTGTCTTTCTCAGATGACTTCAACATCTGGTACTGCTAGTCTCCCTCCAAATGAACTTCTCTTTGTGATAAGAAACCTTGTAACCATCTCTAACTGAACTTTTTACATTTTTTGGCTACCATAAATGTATATATTTATATTTTTTAATATGTTTCCCCAATTTCCAAATCATTGTCATGCCTTATTTAATTCTCTCCAGACACTTTCAATGCCCTTTTAAGGGTGTATATGAGTGACTCTACCATCAAGGCAGAAGTCTGTGACTCTTCTTGGCTCGTGTGGGAGAGGACTTGCACTTGCTTCAGTGAGTCTGTAGATGTTTTCTGTTACGTGCATGTGCGTCAAACTGAGAGGCCTTGCTTGCACTTCGAAGTTCTCTGAAATGGTAAATTTAAACCCAAACACTGAGGGGGGAAAATGCTGATGTTGTATGTCTTTTAAAGAAAAAGGGAAAATAACAGAAGAGAGGAAGAACTAACTAGGCCCTGGGGATTGATCTTGACTGTGCCTTATTACCACAGCTTTATCCTTTCCAGTTCTTAAAGATGCTGTCGGTTATTGAACTCTGATGACCTGATTAATGCATTGGAGGGATGCCTATAGATTGTGGTATTGATATTGTTTCCAGATGGTTTCCTGGCAGGCAGATTGGCAATGAGATATCATCATTGTGGTGATGAGGGGGAGCAGTGTGGATTTTCCTCTCCTTTTTTTTTTTTTTTTTTTTAATGGAGCTTGTCTCAGCAAATAAATACCAGTCATTGGGTCAGTTCCTCTGAAAAACAGTAGCATTGTGGTAAACTGAGTTCTGCAGATTTATTGGAGTCTATAGAGTAATACAGTAAAAGGATATGATATCTATATTGCTTGCAGAGACTTAAAAGCCCTGTAATACCTGCTTCTCCTTCATTCAGCGGGGAGCTGTCTTTTGTAGCTGTATGTACCCTGTGCATGTGGACTCTATGGGATAATCCCAAACACGTTTCTTGGGGTAAATACTGGATTTCGCAGGATTTAATTCAGAGACTTGAATTCAGTCAATGCAGCAGGCAGCAACTGTTAGAAATTCTTGAGCCACTACCATTTAGGAATTTTCTTCCTCTTTTTAGTGCTTCATCCAGATAGCAATGATCAGTCTTAATACAGATGTGAAAGGGCTAAACTGAATTGCCAACAGTATACAGCGGGACAGAATAAATGGCTGAACTGTCCTTTCTAACCTTCTTCACTGAAGCTTTGTGGCAACAGTGTAGCATTCTATCCACTTTTTCAACTGGCCAAGAAATACCTTCTTTTTAGCAGGACACTGTTTTGTTTGCATGATGGCTGCCTATACAGCTGGTTCCATTTAACCCGTGAGACTGAAATGGACTCTTATTTTTATTGTTAAAGCAAAGATTAACCTCTAATCTCCTTTTCTTTACAAGGGGTTCTCTTCCATATATCAATATATAAAATGAAGGGTTGTTGGGCAGAAGAATCATCTGGGAGATTGGGAGTGTCACAATGCAGTTCCTCCTGATCTGGATCTGAGTTATTTTGCTCCTAGAAAAATGTTTTCTTTCTCTGAAGGGAAAGGAAATGGATTCAGTGGGAAGTCCCTATCCTAATAAACTGAAAATTAACTTACTTTCTTGGTGGGATTGGCAAGCTGTGCTGTTTCACTAACTCATTTTAAAACCAGTTCAACTGTGCCTAGATGAGCTGTTCTCTGTGCAAACACTAATGTACATGCTTTTGTGCGCCATAACAGAAGGAATGAGGTGGAAAATTCCCCAAGTGCTTTACTGTTTCATACCACAACCACAAAAATGCATAATTCTACCTATGAACATGCTAGGGCACAGTTTTCTTCCTTTCTTATCTACTGATGGAATAAGATGATATGTTTTGCTGACCTTGAGACTCCACGTGCCTCCAGTGGCTTGCATAGAAAGTGTGTTACTGGAAGATGGATGCTCTTACTCTGAACTGTTACTGCACATGTTTTAACATATAACCTAGGGAGACTGTTGTACTGATGGACTTCTATCACTAGAAGAGAGGGAGATAATAAACTGCCATAGGAATAAAAGCTTTGTCCAGTTTCAAACTTTAATAGCAGGGTTTTTGTTCTGAGGAAGCTCAGACATTGCAGTGGTTCTGAGCTAGGACATGCTATAAATCTGCGATGTTAGAGACAACTCTCTGAAAATTCTTACAGCAAATGTGGTTCTTATTGCAACATTCATCCTCTTTGCAGGAGGACGGGCAGGTGGTTCTACTACTGCTTGTGCCAACAAGGCTGTAACTTTATTTTCCTCTTAATCAAATTAATTTTCTTCTAAACCATGAAATAGAGGCTTCTATTTAGACATGGGTTTAATTGTTGGGTATACACTTGCTACAGCCTCCAATTGGTAGTGTGCAGTGAAGCAGGGAGAAGCTCATGATTTTGGCAAAAATCCACTTAATCTACTTGACTTGAATTCAGTTTGTGACCTGTCCTTCATCAGCTGCTCTACTGAGCCCTACCTGCTGCTTCTGTCTACAGCCAGGCCAGTAAAAATGCCATAAAAATTTGAAATGATACACACGTAGCACAATTGGAGGATGCCAGCTCCTTCTGCTCTAGTTCTAAATCAACTAAATCCCTAATGCATTATTTCTCTCTTGTGTATATCTGGCCAAATGTTCCCATGTGCTAATTAATGGGAACTGACTGGTGAGCAATCTCTAGTGGAAGGATCATCAAAACTTCCTGAGAGAGAGTCTTTGAGAAAACTAGTGTTCTAAATTCATTTCACCTCTTTGACTGTCTTCTGAGGACCCACAGCAGCCTGAAGAATACAGAAGCAATCAATGTCTTGTTCCTGTTTGGATTACAAAATCAAATTAACGTGGAGAGAACATACATATCAGTGTCATTGGGAAGTGTCCTCCATAGGAGAAGAAATTACTCCAAAATGGGTTTGTTGCTGCAGATGTTTGAGAGGGGCAGACAGCATCTTGGCTTAGTCTGTCTAAACCAAGAAAATCTGAAATGGAGATTTACATTTCCAACTTAATTCTTAAAGTTGTGGGTAGGGAGGGAGGAAGGCAAGTGTATTCAGTGGTATGAGGCTAAAGGCAAATCGTCCAGATCTGCCCTCAGAAATGTAAACACAACTATCAGTAATTTCAGAGGGAAGTGCACAAAGTAATGAATAATGTGGTACACAAAACTGTCCAACTATCCTTGCAGGGAATGAGACCTGGTGGTCCAGAGAGGCCTGTCCAGCTTTGCTTACAAAAGCTGTGCCTTACAGCCTCTTCCATATTCTGATCTAAGTGGAATTAGGCTTCTTTCTTTAGTTACAGGGAAGATGCTTCTCTGCCATATTTGAAGCATTCCTCTGATTTCTAACCTAAATGTATTCACTGCTCACTTTGCACCTATGACTTTTAGTATCTAGTTATCTCAGTTCCTTGTTACTCAGAATTGTTTTATTTATATGTTTTTTCTGTGTGATTTTGTTTGATATGTGTTAACAGTACGTTATCAAGAGTGGGGCTAAAACCCAGCCAGGGGGATTTTTAGAGTGACAAAGAAAATGAACCAGTAAGGTCTATAGACATGGAAGTTAACCCAATTAGGATGCAAAACTACAGCTTTGAGTGTAGAACTGTTCCTCTTCAAAGGCACAGCTGACATCTTGGTGTGCTGCTTCGCCAGCTGTGCAAAAAGAAGCTGGCCTTATGTACAAGGTCCCTGGAAATGCCCGGATCTTACCTAGTGACAGCTGAGCTGTGGTGAGAAGTTGAATTAGCACAGTACCTTCTAGTTCCTCCTTTTAGATATCAGACTTTGAGTCCCTGAAAATCAGCAGTGTGATTAGGCTTTCAATGGCAAGAGTTGATGATGCAGTGTAGTAGTTGCAGAGATGACTTATGAAGAATGATTAGTTTGAGAGTGTGAAGAGTAACAAAAAGTAATATTTTACTTTGTGCCAAATCTAGTAGTTTCCTGTGGGCTGAAATAGGATGACAAGTTCCTGATCTGTGTGGAAACAGGAAAAAAAGGTTGTTTGTTCCATGGTTAGATATGTGGAAAAATGTGAATGTGTTTTACCGTCTTGGATTGAAAGTCTTGAACAGACAAGGTTTGTATAGGTGTACAGGTCCTCTCCTTGGCTGCGTTTCAAACTTGTTCCTCAGTAAACTAAAAGTATCTGGGAAAATAGCATGTTAACTCCACTACTATATTATGCCATGTTTTACACCTCACAAAATCTTTTAGATGATGTATTGTAAGAGTGTAGAAAATATAAATTTGCAGTAGCAACAACATGAAAGAAACTCATTTCCTATAAGGGTCCCAAGAGTAATTCTTATTTGCATTTGATACAGTGACTGAATCCCAGTGAATATTGCTTGTGAATTGTGCTGCTCCTGCCTCCATCAGACAGCTTGTGCAATGAAAGCCTAGAAATATTGCAGTTAAGTATATGAAGGGGGAATGTCTGAGTTGTATGCTTTCCTCTAGTTTCACTTTTTCTTAAAGCATCAGCATATGTACATTGCTTTGCCCCTGTGGAGGTTGTAACAAGGTTTTGATTAGTTCCTTTTTATGAAGCTCGTTTGGATAGTTAATTGCGATTTCCTTTGTATTTATACCAGACCACCTTGAGAATTCTGAGGGTTGTGGCATATCTTAGGCTACTGTGTTGCCATAGAATTGTAAGGTTGGAAGGGACCTCCAGAGATCATCTAGTCCAACCTCATGTCTTCTGCTTCCTCAGCCAACCCAGAATATCAAAGCTAGTAAGCAAATAAAAAACTGTTTTATAATTCACATTCTTCTCTTCACAAAACTCTCATGTGAGCTGATAAGTCTCCACTTTCCTCCCACACTGGAAAGTACCAGAAACCTCCCTTAATGTCTTTTCTAGCCTTGCTTTAAATTATTTATGGACAGTATTAAAAAAACCTCACAGGTTAAATAATGTTTGGCTCGTATCTACTTAGGTGTAGGATTGTAGCATGCATTTCACTGACCACTGCAGCAGCTATATAGCATTTGCTTAGTTAGCAAAAGCATTGCTATGACTCGTGACTGTACACCAGATTTGAATGCAGTGAGGGCAAACTCAGATTTATCTTCTTTCATTTGCATGAAGTAACCTTGAAGCTTCTCAGCTCCTCTCCTATTCTCTGTTCCCCAAAAGGGTTCTAATATTTGGAATTTGTAAACACAGGATTTGAGATTCCATATGCATCTGGAACTGATAAGCTGTTGGTATTGCAGAGGTGTAACCCTTCATACCTCTAACCTAGGAGTTCTCATGAGAGAACTTAGAGGCACATCTGATGTAAATGCAGGCAGATTCCTAGCAGCTAAAACCAAAATGAAAAACTTGCTGTTGAATGAGTGGAATTTGCAATGAAAACTATGTCACTTGGGGGGGGGGNAGGCCGGGGGGGGGGGGGGAGGGAGGGAGGAATAAGAACTATAGAATCTGTTTGGCAATAAATATAATACAAAAAATATTTTCTGAGCTAGGAACCAAAGAGATGAGAGTCAAACAAAACTTGTCAGATGGCATTAGTTGGGAAGAGAACCTTTTGGAAGAGACAAGGTAGTGAAGGGGAGGAAAAAAAAACCAGAGAAACCAAACAAAAAGCTCACCCCTAAGAGCATCTTGGATTAGTTGAGGTTCAGTGAATGGCTTTGTTAAAAATGCAAGAGAAGATTTTAAATAGAGAAGGCCTGATAAGGTGGAAGGCATCACAGATCTGTTTCCATAGTGACATTGTTCAAACAGAGGCTTAAGGGAACATGAATACCATTGCAGCTGAGCTCTATAGGAGATAGCAGCCTTCCAGTGGGGATACTAGCTGTTACTTGTTTGCTGTTTTTCCGTCTTAATTGTATTTGGGTAAAAAGTTGGTGAGGAGAAAACAAGAGCTTAGATAAATAATTGGCTTCATGGACTACTGCTTCCTTCGAGCTCCTGCTTTCTGTGCTCTACTTGCGTCTCTGCTTATTTTTACTTTGAACTGTTTGTAATTGTTAAAAAACTGCATTCAAGTGTTTTCAGGAAAAGAAACAGACACTCCCCTTACTTGGCTACACTGAAGCAAGCACAACTTTTGTACCAGAGTGGGATTCACATATGTATGTTCCTTTATGTCTGTGTTTATTCTCACTCTTACTTGAGTGTGAGCATAGCACAGTACATTCAATATTTCATGTTGCCTGTTGTCTAAGCCACCTTATATCCACCTTATAACCAAGAATGATTTTGTTTTTGTAACTGAATGCTTTTTCCCTTTGAAAAGCAGTCAAGCTCTGGTTAGAAGAAAAATCAAACCTGTTTCACGTTACAAATATTGTGGCACTGGAGTTCTTATTTCCTTTTTTTCTTGTCAAAATTGACCTAGTACAGATCTTTTAGTTAAGTGTACTCTGAAAATAAGCACAAATCCCTTAAGTTTTAGTTGTATAGAACATATTTTAAGATGAACAGCATACCAGTCCTGTCTACATCTAAATTAGGATGCATTTAAAAAAATAATTAAAAAATAATTTAAATCTGTAGCAGTTCTTGGACTTGAACTTTTCGGGACAGGTTGAATAAGCAACCTAATAAGAAAGGAAGAGGAAAAAGAAGTAGAAATTTTAAATAGAAATAAATAGATATAGAAGTTTTTACTGTGAGAGTGTTCTACTGTTGAAATGAGGGAGCCCTGGCACAGGCTGCGCAGGGAGGATATGAAGTCTCCTTCCTTGGAGATCTTAAAGACCTGCCTGGACACGTTCCTGTGTGACCTGATCTAGGTGGACCTGCTTCTGCAGGGGGTTGGACTAAATGATCTCTAAAGGTGTCTTCCAACTCCTACCATTCTGTGACTCTATGAAATTTATGTGGGAATATGGTAGAAGAATCCTTTGTGCTTCTTTAACAGCTTGACTTGCAGTGTAGAAGACTGGGGCGATACAGAAATGCTGATTTTTGTGAGAAAAATCAGGTTTGGACAACTGTGACTCAGATAGGAACAGCTTCATATTTTGGATGGATCATTTGTGGCTTATGATTACCATGACTATTCTTCTCAAATTTTTTCAGACCATATGGAGTTCTTGGAATTGTACTCAATCTGGATCTGATCATTAGCCTGTTTCCATCTAAAGAATACAAGTAGTTTGAATTGGAAACATCACATACTTATTGAATCCATTGACCTTGAGTTAGGAAGAATTACCTAGGGAAGGGTTTTGGCTTCAGTAAGGTAAATAGATTCATTTTTTCCCCCCCTATATTGATTAGTTGGCCGAAAATTTTACCTTTAAAGTACCTTGAATACACATTGCAAAATATTAATTTTCTGTATGTTAATTCAATAGCTGCTTTATGAAGACATATCCCCAAGGTGCTCAGAAGTAGAGGGAAGAAAAGTAAATAATTGTGAAAGTACAGTGTCTTGGCATGAACATGCTAACTTTAAACATACTATTATAGTTAGACTGTTTGTTTTGGTTAAGGAAACAGGCCAGTACAAATGTCTTTTAATAATATAAATTTCAGTATCCAACCTAGATTGTGATGATGATAATATTTGAAGATAATTCATTTAAAAATATATGTTTCTGAAGAAATTATTGATATTTTGTAACGAATTCAGTTTTTATGCATTCCATAGGGTGTTTTTTCCTCTCAATCATAGCTTGTCTGAGTGTCAGCTGAGCAGATAATGCTCATTAAAATCTTCCTCTTTTCCACATCTACCTTAAGAGAGGACAGGTTGGGGAAGCTCACACTGAAATTTCACTTTTTTGGAGGGATAGAGAGCTGGGGATCAGAGACACCAAGGCTAAAGTTATTTCTCTGTAAACAGTGTGGAAGAAAAATGTCACTTCTAACTGAACTCTGCTTTTAATGATAGAGGCTGTTTTATACTATGCTACTGTATCTAACACAAAATTCTCTAAATTCGTGTGAAATAAATAAAAAAAGACTTTTCCATCCTTTGCACCTAATGTGTCTGGAATTCTGCCATTATGTTATCGGTTTACGAGTTTTCCTTCTTTCATCCTCATCTGTGAGTGAGATGAGGACCTCTTACAGCATCTCCCAAAACTGAACACTCTGTGCTTTTGGTTCATAGTATATAAATTTGGACAGCTCATTCATCTTAGGTTACAAACCTGTCTCTATCATCCCAATTCTGAACTTTCCTGGCTCTCGGTAAATAATGGTGCTTTCTGATCATATTTTCATTTGTGAGGTTCTTTTGCTGATGTGATGATCTCTGTCTGCTGATCTTTCATGGAAATCATTATGTCCTGCACTTCTTAATCTATTGCTATACTCTGTGAGCCTGAAGATGTATGTTCTTAATACTCCAGATGGTAGCTGTAGAATATCTGTCTAGCTATTTGGAGTAGAGAAGACCACAGCTCTTGATTTTTAAAGACTGTGAAATAAAAAAGCACTAATCTTGTTCAGTGTTGTGTTCCTTACTGCAGCACATCTTTTTCTTGGAAGTCCTTTTTAGAAGGAGTATAATTGCATTTGAACTTTCTGCCTGCCTTGTAGAGCTTCTGCAACAATTTGCTTTTATGATAACTGGGTAATTTGTCTTTGAAGATGAAAGGAGCATTAAGTTTTTTAACTAGAGTTGAAAGTAGTCTAACTCAGGTTTTGTCTCTGCAGCTTGCATTAGTTCTTTGCTAATGGCAGCTTGGCTCTCTGCAGGCAAACACTTGACTGTGGAAAAAAATACATGTTGAATCATAATTACACTTGTAATCTGTTACAAAAGCCTATTACTCAATGGGTAGTGCCAGAAATAACTCATATGATGATTTAGATTAGCTTGCTGTACAGCTAGAATCACAGAATTTGAGCAGCTCTGTAGTTGGGGTTTTTTGCACTCCATGCCAGGAAGGCTCTCTGATATGACCCTTGTCTTGATAGTTTTCTTAGGCATGTATGGACATCTCCACTGTCAGTGCAATTCACAGAAGGTACCTCCTATACCTTTTGGATATTGGAGAAATGCACTAAATACAGATACTTATTTTTAAAATCTAAAAAAAAAAATAGGTAATGCTATTAGAAATATTTAGAGACTCACAGATGACAAAGCTGAGAATCATACTTACCTGCCAGACCAAATCTCTAAGAAACAGGAAATTAACATTACACTATAATTCTGACAATGCAGTTATCCACTGTATATCCACACAGAAACTTTGGCTACAGGTAGTTTATGAGTTTTATTCCTGTCTTCTCTGGGATATCTTTGAGGATGGCAGGTCATCTGACATCCAAAGTGGTAGAAACTACCTGTGTATCAGTACACAGAGACAAAATTGCCTTCTACTGACATTTTCTGCTTCTTTGGATATACTGTTGTCACTTTGGTAAGCCAGGTGCAATCATCTAAATTTTTACAATCCTATTGCCAAATTATTAATTCATGTGTGGTAGGATTTTCTATCTATCCTGAGAGGTTTTTTTTTTTTTGCATAAAATATTTCATAGTAGCAAATCAACTGACTGCTGAACTGTACACAAAGATAGGCTTGAATTATTTAGTGAAGCATACTACCAGCTTTTACCTGAGATTAAGCATGATTCTAGCATATTGGACCAAGTTCACACTGTTGTCTTAAAGAACTTAAGGAAGACGGCGATATTAACCTAGAAAGTATTTCTAGACAGCATATAGGCAGTGACCTTTGAAAAGTTGTGTCTTGGAAGAGAGGAAGATATCCAAACTCCAAATTCCTTGTCCTTTTGAACGTAACACAATTTTTACTTTCAGTCTTGATCCAACTACCCCCGTTCATGGGTGAATACTAGAGTTAGTAAAACGGGAAGGGTAAGAATATGAGAACAGAGGATAGGAAGGAGGTGCTGGTGCTTGACTTGGTAGCAACTGATACTTAGGGATCTAAGATCCTTCTTGAGTGAAGATTAGAAACCTGTTCATGTTGATGTACAAGCGCTACCAGACACAGCTCCTGATATAAGAAGTTTCCAAATCTCAAAGGTCCTATACTTTTACAAGCAAAGAGATGAGGTACTCTGTCTTGGAAAGACGAAGTACCTTGTCAAAGGTCACTATAGCTACCCTTTCTCACACAAATTGATAGTGGCTCAACTCATGCCTTCAGAGTCTGGGGTGTTACTGCCAAGCCACGCTTCTCTTTTCCCTGGTGTTTTCTAGCAGTCTAGTCAACAAAACAGAAAGCTGGTTACCAAGGAGCCGTCAGAGACTTTCCCTGTACTATGGAGGGAGTGTGTGTGCATATTCTGTTCCTAGGATAAAACTACAGTTCTTCCTTCCAAGAGCCTTTTGAAATAATTTTCTCTTACTTGCTATCCAGGCAAGCAGTATTCAACCTGTGGATCTGGAACCTTAGAAGTAACCTGAGCTGGTTGTTTTGGAACCCAGTGTTGCATGCACAGAACCTGGAAGTTCTCAGTGGGTGAGGAAAAAGAACAACTTTTTCCAAGTATCCTTTGAGGTATATGCTGACTTTGGTTTTTTTTATGTGTACTGAATTAGTTTTTTAAGAGTGGATTAACACTGGTCAATTTTTGCCTGGACACTGAAGAACTAGTGAATTAGGAGCTTTCTTCCTCTTCCAGTCATATCATGAGTGGGGAAAAAATAATCCTTAAAGATAAAGGAAGTGGGTTTGTTTTTTTCTTTTGTGAAGGAATTATATTTATGTTCCCCTCTCCTATTCTAAGACATCCTTTTACTTCTAAGTGATGTGGAAACTGCTGGTGCCAAAAAAATAGCTAGATGAAATATTGATAAATGTGGGAATCACTTACTTAGAACAGAGACAAATTAGAAGGCAGCTGGTTTTCATCTTTTCTGTTAACTTGGGAGGTGGGTGAGTGTGTGAAGAATCGAGGCTACTGATTTATGTCTCCATATCACGCTCTTGGAGAAGGGGAAAAACAAGAATGGTGAGAATGAGAACTGAGCACACAGCATTTCTTCAGGCTTCTATTCATCATAGGTTGACTTAAGAAATGGAGGGAATGGGTTTTGCAGCTTTTTGTCACTGCTCTGTGTCAAATGTCATAAGAGCTAGGAATAGTAGGAGACTAATTCATGGTACATATTGTTCACAGAACAACTTTCTGCTTGAAAAACTTTATTGAAGTAGAATGAGTGTTCTCCGCTATTTCCAGCACTGGGGAGCTGTTGCAGGGCTGAGCATGGTGTCTGGGTTAGTTCTTGATTGACTGTCAGAAAGTAATAAATACAACAGAATATTTGAGAATCCCTATGAAATATGTTAATGGAGAATGTAATTTAAATTAAATACAGCAATGGGTTTTAGCATTACTGTGGATAGGGTTCTTTAAACATTGTCAATTCCAGGGGTGACCAAATAACAAAGTTAGCAATGATAATAGAGAATAAACCAGAAACATTTATTCTGGCATTTTCAAAACTTGTATCTGCAGTGCTGACAATATCTCAAAGTCCTGATTGAACCAAGAAGGTTTCAGAGATGGGCAGAAAAATTGGAGCTACGGAATGACATCCATAAGACCAGAGAGTAAACTAGGACTTTAGTTTGGAAGAAATCTTGGTTGGAGATTGAGGGTGTAGTAAAACTAGCAATGATGTAGTAACTAGTAAAACTAGAAGGTAAAAAGGAACAATCAGTCATAGCTTCGTTTGAATAAAGGGAGAACTCGGACAATGCTCTTAGAATAAGTATTATTTTTTTATTTTCTTTTCTTTTTTATACAAGGTATGTGCAATAGATTCTGGAACTCACTGCAATAAAATGTCAAGAAGGCCAAAATGGGTTAAGGAAGAGATTAAACTCTGGGACTATGAAACATGATGGTCTGGCTTCTTCAATCTATAGACTGCTGCCAGAAGCCATGAAGAGTGTATTTTGGAAATAATTGCTGTAAGCTTACTCTCACTTTGTTCTTTCCTAAGGCAAGTGCTACTGGAGATAGGCTGTGTGTAAGAATGAGACATTGGAGCATTTTAATGGCTTCCTTTCCAACTTCTCTACTGTTCAACATTTATAGACATGATATTTTGGTAATGTTCCACTTAATGATCAAACTACCTTATATTTATTCTGTACTCCTCTCTTCATATACCAAGGCATAAAGTAGCCTCATCTGCCAGATCATCATCCAGTGATGACTCCATGAATTTCATGACAATGATTGTTTTGTGAGATACTGATCTCAATTCTTTGTCTCTTTTGCAATGTCTATATAGGCACTTCAGCTTCACTTGCTGTCATGGTAATCATCTTGAGAGCTTTTTTCACTTCTGTTTATTGAAATCTTTAGAGCTGTGGCTTTCCTAGTTGGGATCATTGCTTCTTTCCAGCAGCTAACCCTTGTTTATCCACTTTCAGTTTTAAGTATTTCTTCCTTGAAATATTGGGTGGGGAAATTTCCTGCTTTTGTCATGGGAGAGATGGACTTGTGGTGCTCTGGTTCATGTTTGTGAACTTGAAGGAAGCAATACTGTAAGCTGTTAGTTCTGTAAAGCTCCTTTGACAAGTAACAGACAATCCTATTTCCCGTGGACAAAGTTCACGTGAGATTGTATTGTTCTGGATTTTGCTTGTTGAATCCTGTAACTGCCTTGAGTGAATTCCAGGTCAATGATAGTGTCACATTAGCAGCGTGTGAGCCAGTGCAGTGAAGCTGTGGGGGCGTGCTGGTTTGTTAACCACTGTAGCAGTATGCTCAGAAAGTGTGTATATTTTTGCTGCTGTTCCAGAGACTGGGAGTGGGAACTTGGAAGTTTCCCACTACAATCAATAGGAAACCAGCAAGTACTTGAGACTGAGAATTGCTTTCCTTTCTGGTGTCTGGCCCACTGCCTATTTTTGTCATTTATGTAATATCCCAGCTTTTACACTCCTCTGGGAGTGCAGAGGTGACTGCTTTCTTCCCTGGCCATGAATACTAAAATACAGCTTTCACACAGTGTGAACATATGCAACTCTAGGCACGCTATCTTTGGGGAGATGAGGAAATTTTTGTGCCTTCATAAGAAAGATGACCTGTTGAAAAATGCTGTTCTGAAGAAAACAAAAGGACTGTGGCTTAACCATGAGCCAGGAGAAAAGGACTACCTGAAGTTTGGGGGCTAGTCAGGTACCATAGTTATACCTGTGACCAGAAATTTTCAAAGGACCTTTCTAGCTTTTGTAGCTGTGAAGAAGCCTTGAAGAGTGCAGTAACTGTGGCAGCCACAGCACCTGAGTTGGCAGGCAGCCTGCAATAATAAGCCTTGAGGTGTGAATTCCTCTCATTCATTCAATGGATGGCTAATTCAAATGGCATTGATTTAAAGGTGAACATTAACTGTTTCATCGTGCATCAAAGCAGCTAGAAAAATGGGAAGATACATCAGGAAGGTGAGTAGCATTGTGTTAAGCAGTCTCTGAACAGCACAGGGTGAGCTAAACACTTGGCTTCTGAGTATCTGTGCAGCACGTGTCTGCTCAATTAAAGAAACATTAGAGATACATGTGCAGCAGTAAATAATGGAAAGTATGAGAAAGGGAAAAATAGACCTTTGTCTTAGCATTTGAACTGGAGTTAGTCATGTATTTGCTTGCTGGTAGTCTCATGCTCACCAACTTCTTTGAGATATCCTTGGCATGCAAAAAGATTTGCTTACCTGCTGTACCTATCTAGTCTGAAGGAGAGTTTATCCTAGCTGATAAACTTCTACTCGTGAGATAGGGAAGTGTATGCTGCATTTAGTTGCCAACAGAAATAAAGAGTCTTTCCTATTTTTCATTTAGCACAAAATTATTAGTTTGAGAGTGCTGTTGCTATGTAGCCTGACTCAAGAGAAACCAGCATGCCCTTTAAAAATGGTTTTGTGCTTATCTGAGTTAGAGAACGTGCAAGAGCTTTACTGTATGGACTTTAATTTTAAGGCAGTCTCAACTGATAAATAACCATTCTCAGATGCTGAGATGAACCAAAAAATCTCCTTTCTCATTTTTATAGAAAATGTGACTTAATTGCTCTAAGTACAGATTCTAACTGTTATTTTTCAAATTGCTGTTATGTTAAAGGACTTCAGCATCATAGTTTGGGGAAAAGTCTGCTAGCCTCCAAGTGCTGCAGTCTAGAATTATAGAATCATAGAATGGCAGGGTTGGAAGGGAATTTTAGAGATCATTGAGTCCAACCCTGCAGAAGCAGGTTCACCTAGATTAGGACACATAGGAATGTGTCCAGGTAGGTCTTGAAGACATCCAAGGAAGGAGATTCCACAACCCCTCTGGGCAGCCTGTGCCAGGGCTCCCTCACTTCAACAGTGAAATAGTTTTTTCTTATATTTAAGTGGAACTTTTTGTGTTCCAGCTTCATCCCATCACCCCTTGTCCTGTTGGTAGCTACAATAGAAAAAAGTAATGCCCTAACCTCCCGACACCCACCATTTAGATACGTGTAAATGTTAATAAGATCTCCCCTCAGTCTCCTCTAAACTAAACAGCCTAGAGAAGAGGAGATTGAGCGGGGATCTTTGAGATACATACATTCTCCAGGAAGAAGAGCTCTTGAATTCATTTGTAAGTCAGTTCTGTGGGAACCAGGAGCAGATAGACATTGAAAACTGTGAACAAACCAGGAATATTAATTTGAATATTTATGATTAGGTATAGTAAAATCCTCTTAGATGGTGTCTTCACTTTACAGAAGCCTCTTGAAAGCACATTCTCCTTGTCTAAATCCATTTGGACATTAATGACATAGTAGATTTTTGTCTAGAGGTCTTGAAGATTAAACAGCAAATCTAGTCCAAAATACATTTGTTGAATAAAATGATCTTAATTCTGTTCATTGGGCCTTGATCAGGCCTGCAGTAACCCCAGGAAGTTTGAATCATTTTTGGGTTTGAATTATCCTGGGTGCCCATTGCCAGGCACTTCAGAAATTATGCTGCGGGTTTTTCCATTCCAGCTCAATGGGTTTGTTAAAGCATGTCCTACCTTTTCTTTAGAAACTCAAAAGTACAGTGAAACAGACTGTGCAGCTTTCATGTGTATCTGAAAGTATGCCACCTTAAAATCTGCCTAGAGTCATTGCTTTCCCTGGTGTATCACATGTACTTTCCAAAGGAAGGGACCAAATACTGTGAAATGTATTGGAAAAGCTTGAAACCTTTGACCTGTTCTATGTTGCACTTGTTCCTGTTTTTCTTAGACTGTCTACAATTGGTAATTCCATTCAGTCTGTCCCATATTCTTCTAATCAGTTCCCTCCTAGATATTTTTCCATTTGGCTGTTCTTGGATCTTGTTCCCACTAACTCCTAAACTGGTTCATTTTCATGACTCGTAAGTGTCATAAAAATTGTTAAGAGTGGCCAGAATATCCCAAACTCTCCTTTTTCCAGTGTCTGAACTTGACAGCTGCCCAGTCCTTTTAAGGTGATGCAGTCTACTACTGCCCTAATTGATCCTTGCACAGCTCAAGCAGTGAATCCCAACTCAGAGATGGCTGCACTCCAGAGCTGGGTGTAACAATTTACATATAAAACTGCAATACCTGGAAAACAGCTTGGGACAAAAAGGGCACATTAATATATTGGATATTAATGCCAGTGTTCCTGGAGGCCTTTCTGTCTCCCCAGTAAAACAGGTCTAGAGATTGGCTTTGTTTCCCTGCGGCTAATTCAGCCAAAATCATTCCTATCCAACTTCTTGAGTGACTGGAAAACACTGAAATGAATTGCTTTAAACCTTAATAAGTAATTTCTATTACTGAGCATACATTCACTGCCAGCATGGTACTGGTGCTGAAAGTGGATTACATTAGCCTTTTGTTTGAAATCAATTGAGTTTAAAACTCCACTTCAAAGTCTTTAGATATTTAAAATAGAGCCAGCAGAAACTGTTTAACAAGTCAATGCTGTCCTGGGATTTGCATTGTTCCATCTTTAGTTGTGAGAGGGAAAGACTTCATTTCCCTATACTTTCACTTCACCCAGGGAGGGTGGTGCAGAACAATAAGCAGCACATTCAGTTTGCCTTACCACTGGTCTGCTAGGTTTTACCTAGGTGCAGATGCCTCTCTACACAATGAGTTGCAATTATTACACAATTTCAGAGCTCTCTCACTTTAAAGCTTGATGTATTCTTACATCATGCTGTCCTCTTAAATGGTTTCATTTTTCAAAACTTCAGTTATGAAGAATCTCTTAAAATAAGTTTAGGGAAGAGTGGAGACTTTTAGACTTCACACACTAACTTAATATTCCTTTGGTACAAAGGGCAGTGCCATCTTTCAGTGACTAAGAAATAATGAGATCATTGGTTTAAAGTATGGTTGATATTTTACCATTTCAAATTCAATCACCCCATGTTCTACTGAAACTAACAATCTGGCAAACCTTAATTTAAACACGGACTGCTGCTTATGAGGTAGGGGAAGCATTTCCCATAAAATAGGGGCTTCTTTTTAACTCCCTCATAATGAAAAGACTGTCAACACAGATAGGTGGGAGGGGAAGTAGAGAGGGAGTGGGTGAGTACTATTGTTTCACCGGGTGTTTGTATTTGTGCTCTCATTTGTGGCTCAAGCATCAAGGAAGCTGAAGAAAGCAATAAGGTGAGTTTTACCTTGGCAAAGGCTATACTAATCTTGGCCTGCTTTTCAAACCTTCCTTGGTCTGTGTTGTTCCAACTTGGGAGTAAAACTTGAATTTTTCAGGGACCACTGACTTGGAGGAAAATGAAATGAAACAAACTACGTGAAAATAAAAAATCATATCTGTTTTCTTTTTAGGATTAAGGTAGTTTCAATTCTAGTTTGAGAAGAAAGTGTAGGGACTGGGTTGCCTGTGGAGTCTGTCAAAAGTGCGATAGATGTACAACAATGTGCTCTCAAACCAAATCCAACCCCTGGTGTGTTGAGCACACAGATTGTTCTGTGGCTGTGCCACAGAAGGAACCCCAGACAGTTCTGATTTCCACCACCTCTCCTCCCATAAGAAAGGAAAAAGGGGAGACAGATTTGTTATACTCTTCTTATTAAAAGACCTTTTAAATAAGCATTGAGATGCTTCCCATGAGGTCTACATAGAATGAATCTTGCAGAAGACTGAGGTTTACAGCTGGTGCGTGTTTCAGGTAGAGTCTGAAGTGAAGTTTCCCATAGTCCCTGAATACCTGAGGACTCGTGGTCCTGACTCCTTTGGGGTATGTTGAGGCTGGTTTTAGAAACAACTAGCTTGTATCTTTTCATGAAATCCTATAGCTGTGGTGAAGGTACTGGCTTTTTATAATGTTTTCGCAAAAGAAGTCCACATTCACACCCCACCCCACCCCCCATTCCCATTAGCATCCTGTATTTTTCAGAGGAACATGTAGGGCCGCCAGTTATCCTATTTTTACGTGTATCTCTGACACCTAACACAAGGCTCTGTCTTGTTGCACCAATAGAAGCAAAGTTAGAGTAGTCTGGCAGCATGAAGTGCTGAGTTTTGGACTGCCCATGGCATTTGTGCTCAGGGCTTCTTAGTTCATACAGCAAATACACAAAGTACTGATGATGGAACCAAATGCACCTTGGGGTGTGTGTAGAAGTGATAGTTAATGGACAAAGCAGTGTGCTGTTTCTGTGAAGTGTGCTAGTTCTGTGAAACATCAATGAAACAAACCTGTATGCAAAGAGGTTTAAATATCAAATGAGCACAGCTTGAATTGGATGTTATACTCTGAACCTTCATCATACAATTTTTAGTGTCTCTATGTTTCATGGTGTGCAAGATTGACAATAAGTTTGGAGATTGTGAGAAAAAGATACTTATTTTTGCTTTCTGTGAAAGTGTATGTGTGTGTGTGTAAATGTAATAAAGACAGACTTTGTGCTTGGATCTTGGACAAACATGCTAGTATCACAGAACTGCTTTGAATGAACAATTACTGATATTTACTAATAGTTTCTGCTATTGGAGTGAGATTTGTATCCTAACACAAGCTCTTCATTATAAACACTATTTTCCCTGCACTGGTAGACAAGATGCATCAGTGCCTCATGCTGCCAAGCATTGTGGTTTTTCAGAAGGAGGAAAAAGGCTTAATGCTATTTGTTCAACCCAGTCAGAGATCTACTGTTTATAATCTGAAGTATCATAAAATGTGTTTTCAATTACCTTGTGCATATTTTTAAAGAATTAAATTTCCATCAAAGGATTTTGTGAGTTGTTTGATCTTGCTGTGTCTAAAGAACCCAATCTGACTGGAAATAGTTTTGTCTGAACACATATAACACAATTGTAACAACTGTGCCTTTTGGGTCTATGTGACTTTAAGAGAAATCAGTCAATTTATTAGTGAGAGAAGAGGATGGTGGGGGGGCTAATTTCTAGTGTTAGCTGTGAAAGGAGTAGCTAAAGGCTGGACCTGTGAAGGGACTATGGCTCTTTGTGCTATATAGCTGACTTAAGCTTTTGTTTTCTTCTGTGTTAATCTGGATATAGTATTCCATTTTCCAGACATCTTTAAGTGCAAGACAGAGCCCCACCCTACTGTGAGAACCTAGAAACAAAGACATAGTATTTTTTTGTTGCACTGAAAAAGACTGCTTGTGATGCCATTATACTAGGCTCTCTGCAAGCACACGGATGCTTTGCACTGCATTTCAATACACAAAGAAGAAAAAGAGAGAAAAATTAAATGGTTTTATCCAGAAATAGCCTCAGATGTTTGAATTCCTACTACTTGACTGTTATGCCTGCTAGATCGTATTGTCTTTTCATTGCCAGGCTCTAAACAGTGTAATGATGGAATTCAGATTTCTGCTGCTCCTGGATGGAGACTGCATTTCCCAAACTAGAGAAGCAAGGCAAAATATTGAGAGTCCACAGTTTTGCTTTCTGTGCTGATACATCTTACGCAAAGAAACACCTGGAAAAATTAGCTTAGGTCTCAAGGGTGATAATTAGTCCAGTGGATTAGCATGCTCATGTTGCTATTTTAGCTTTGGATCTGGCCTGGATATGTCTATGGAATGCTGGACTGCCCTGATTAGGCTTACATGAGATGTAAGAACACCTTTTCTGTTCCATTAAAGTAGCTGTTATGTCTCCTTTATCAATGCAGCTATTTAGAAATCATTCTCCTGGTGCAGTCAAGTATGTATCATGGCTTTTGATCTCTTTTCCTGTCATTCTTTATTTCTGGGAAATCCTGACATGAAAGCAGAGGGGGTTTTTTTCTTACACAGCTTGCTTCTTCCCAGCACTTATTGCTTTCTTTAAATCCAGGTCTTGTTTTGATTTGACTGAAGATTGAGTAACTGTTGATACTGCTCTTTCTGTGTGCTAATTTGCAGTCTTATTTTAGAAAGCTAGATTTATCTGCATTTAATCAATTAGAAAGCATTCTGTGCTGAGTTAAGCTAAAATTAAGTCAGAAGCACTTAATTACATGAGTTTGTGTGGTGATATTTGGTCTGTCTTTTGCTGACATTGTAATTATTACTTAGGAAATGCCTATGATATCACAAATAGGTGTCAGGTAGAAAATAAACAGCAGTAGGTGAAGCCTTAAAAAGACAAAGAGCCTTTCTGTGCAGTTGTCATCCGTACTAAGAAGGAAAGAGAAAGCCAGACACTCTGTACAGCAACAGCACAGTTGTATCTAAACAGAAAGGGGTCTGTTTTCCCAAACTTTCCAGCTAGTGATAGTAGAGGCAGTAATGAGATACAGAACTGCTTTCCATCTTACCCTGCCAATTCAGCTCCAACAAAGATGCCAAGTAAGTTTCCATTTATGAGCTTTTCAGCAGAAAACAGCTTTAGTAAAATCCCTGCTCTTTTTTTTTTCTGCTGAAGTTGTCTTTCCTAGTTTGTGATATTTGCTACCTGTCTGAATGTCATTAGCGTAAAGCAATGGAAGAGTTATATAAATGATATGTATGGAAAATCCCTAAATTGTTCACTTGTTGTTACTTAGTATTTCTGGAAGGGAAAGCAATGACATCTCTAGGGATGTTTTTTCTATCAGCTGGACCTTCACTAATGTGATTAGCAGGGACTGAACACTCCAAATAAATCCATCTCTGGCATGACTTGCATCAGAGGTGAATTTTGTTCAGTTATTAATACATCAGTGAAACACAAGTATTTGTTTCCAAGTGTCAGTGGAAATGGCTCCAATTCAATACTTGTTTTTATCCACATTGTGTTTCAAATTATCATTCCTATACAACATGGACAAAGCCATTAATGTCTCCTGACCTTTGCTTCTACTGAAATCTTATGGGAAATTCTCTCATATCAGAAACACCCTGATTTAGGTGAGTGGTTAATTCTAAGGACCTAGTGACATCACACAGGCCTCAGTGGGGCAGAGTGGTGGGACTTTTGTTTTTCCTTCTTTCTTTGTTGTTTTTTAAGCTAAAAATGCAAGGAACAAGTACAATAATATATAGTAACCTGGATCTTGTTGCAAGGCAGACTCATGTTTATTAACAGTCACTTGTTAGATCATATGCAGGGGAGTAAAATGTGGCTTACAGAAAGTGGGATGTTACTTCTGAGAAAGCAGCTTTAGAAATGTTCTGAGGCTGCTACTGGATAAACAAGGAAATAAGGACTGTCATTGTGATGCCTGTAGGCAAGAAATCAGATTAAGCTCTTATTGAGACTAGAGAAGGGAAAGAAACATCCCCAACTCTCTGCTCCTTGATGTTACTTTTTTTGTAACACCACAGAGACCATTATACACTCACCATATCCAATCCTAGTAGCCACAACTTACAAAGTAGGCTGAAATTGGAAAAGATTCAAGAAAGAGATAAAAGAATGATTCACTGTCTGGAAAAATGCCTTGAAGCTAGAGACTAAAGAAGCTCAGTCCACTTAACTTTTGAAAAGGATAAAAACATGGCTGTAACTGATTAAAATTTTATGTACCTGGGCATGAGGTTACTGATGGTAGAATTGGGTAGAATTTCAGAGGCTGGAATCTGAAGGAGAGTTTCATTTTCCCTAGAACAAAGGAATCCATGATATTTAATGATATTAAAAAATATTAATATGGCTTTAGATAAATCTTAGGGTGACCTGGTGCCTTCTCTAAAGGATCTTAAATAAATGGAGGAATTATTGCATGATTTCTTTGGGCTGTGTCCCACCAAGCTCAGACAAAATCATTGGAATAATCTCTTCTAACTTTGAACACAATAAAGGTTCTCAGCTGACAGTTTGATTTTTAGTTCAAATTTCCAGCTTGTGGTCCAGTTTATATGCTATCTGAAAATCCTCTGAGAAGGTAATTAGTGTTGTCTTACTATTGGAGGACAGATATCTGTTTTAAAGCATGTTTTGTAACTGGTGCCAAGCAAAAGTCTCATTGGAGCCTAAGTGACTTTGATAGTAAATGTCCCTGTTGTTACCATATTGCTTTAACACCTGAGTCACAGCTTGTTGTCCTGTAAATCACGTTGGAAGACTCATAGGTCAAATGAAGATTAGAATCTCTGTACAGGCAAGCTAGGAAAAAACCCTGGAGCCTTGGAGCACAGGACAGAGACAAACTTCTGAGATTTAATCTCACTTCTGCATTTTTTGAGAACTTGCTTAGGGCGAAGATGTTGTGAAGGAGCAAGCACAAGTGTATGTGTGTGTGTGTGCAGAACACACTCAAGTGTGAGGTTTGTGTAGGAGCAGCAAGGGAAGCTGGTGTTGGGATTTTTTTGTTGTATGAAACAGAGGAATTTAGGGAAAACTCAAGCTAAATAAGAGTGATTTTATTTTGTCCACTGTGACCTTAAGATACAATAATAGTAATTTGACTGAAGATAGCCACAAAGAGCAGCTGGGTAGTTAGACGTGTCAGCCACAGGAAGGCCTGCTGTCTCCTTCTGTCAGGGCTATGGGAAAATTGGCAGTCTGCTAAAATGCCTCACTTCTCAGATCATACTCAAACTGAAACACACAAGAAGAGTAAGCTCTCCTTATCCTCAGTCTAAGGAGTCAGCTACTGATAATGAAAGCATGTATGGTATTGTACAAGGAGAACGGTTTATTTTAGGAGTAATTTGTAATCTTTTAAAGACAGATGCTACTGTATCAGTTTCAGGTAAGGCTTCATAACATCTAGCTAAGAATGTACTGGTCTGACTTTGAGAGAAGCTGGAAAGTAATCAGGTTTTATTAAGCAAGACTTTCAAGACTTAACAGCACAATATTTCCACCACTGAGTGAAAAATTGGCCTGTGCTGGTGCTTTTCATGTAAACACATTCTTATTTTTTTTTTTTTTTTTTCCAACTAACCTTATTTTATGAGACTGTGTTTATTCCAAAATACGCAAATCTTCCTGGATGAAAGCTAGAAACTTTATCTTACTTGTTTTGGTTGGCAATGGTCTTGGTCTCTCCAAGACCCCTGGAAATTGAGTAGTCTTGTGATTGGCACAGTGGAGAAGAATTTAGGCATATGTATTGCAGTTACCAATGCATGTGGCAGAAGGATGCCTCTGTTTGCTTGGGAATTCTAGGGAACAGATCATCTTCAGGGTGGTGGCATTTTTTTTTTTTCCCTTTGTGTAATATCTCTGCACTTCACTATTGCAGATTTTTTTTTATGTCTCTTGAGAGTATCCAAACAGAAGGGAATGTACAATACATTTTGCATCATCTATGTTCAGAAACCTCAAGCATACAAGCAGTAACCCTGAAAATTTTTCTGAGTCCCAGTTTAGGAGATGGATACCTGTAACTGAAGTTTTACACTAGATGCATCATAGGGTGAATTTTATTCCCTATGATAAACCTAATACCACCAGTCATGGCTGAAAATAGCTGTGATTATTCCATGAAGTTTTTGACATACAAACATAATGCTCTTACCATCTCTGTTTGCAGTAACCTATAAAGGATAGTTTGTTTCTGGCCAAGGTGCTTACTTTTTTTCTCCAGGTAAGTTGTTACATTTGCATTATTTTGCCTGTTTTCTTCTGCAAAGTTCTAGGTGTAGTAGCCACTTTTGCCCTAAGGTGAGTTGGCTGTTGTAAAGGAAATGGGGAAGCTGGACTGAACCTATCTTCTGTCTGTACCTATTAGCTCTGAATGGGGCATGACACTGCACTAATCTCAATTCTCTGCTTATTAACATGGCACCAAGACCAGTCTAGGCTGGAGCTAGAGGCAAAGAGAATGGCTGAAGCACTGAGTGAGCAATGGCATATCATCTGTGGATATGACAATGCACTATTTGGAATGACTTGGAATGACTTGGAATTTAGAGATTTAGGGATAGATTTAGGAAGGAGATGTTATCCTTTGAGAACAGTCTTGCTGTTAGAAGTGGGAAGCACTTTTCTTGGCATAGTTCTTCAGGGAAGAAATACACTGGATTCCCCAAAGAGTATTTTATAAAGCAGCGTTTTTCTACTTAATTGAAAATCTCATGAGGACCAGGAGTGGTTTAGGTTTTGTTTCTTTGCAGCAAGTGACATATATTTTTTCCCCAGACATGGCTCAGATATGATTAATTTAAATCCTTATTAAAAGAAAATTTGTTATATTTTATGTGATTGGACGTTTCTTTCTTGCCCCCACCCCCATCCAAAGATCTCTAAGGTGCAATAAAAAGATTATGGACTCCCTCTAAGAGGCTACATTAAAGGAACTAAACTGCTTCCAAAAAAATGATACAAGTCACTGAAATCCTTCCAGTCCCTTATTGTGAATCTGTGCTTCCCCAAAGAATTTTACAAAAAGAAGATGATATTATATAGTCAATAAAAGGAGAAAGAATCAACTGTTACAAGCACTAAACATACAAATCTAGACAAAACATGTTAGCAAGTTATAGTCTTAGTTTTTAAACTACTGAAAGCTCTGAGGTTCATCTCTTTCTTTCAGGTTTAAAAGTTTAATCTGGTACAGCATTTTTCTGGTTAAAGGGATATCAGTGATTGCATTTTCAATTGTTCGTGTGTGACTGGACTTTTAAATACTAACTGTATAAAACTCTTGAAGGCAGTAGCCCATTCCTGTAAATTCATTAATTCAGTACAGTTTGGATCTTGAGGCTTTTAGAATCATAGAATGGTAGGGGTTGGAAGGGACCTTTAGAGATCATCTGGTTCAACACCTCTGCAGAAGCAGGTTCACCTAGATTCTGTCACACAGGAATGTGTCCAGGTGGATCTTGAAGACCTCCAAGGAAGGAGCCTCCCCACCCTCCCTGGGTAGCCTGTGCCAGGGCACCCTCATCTCAACAGTGAAATAGTTTTTTCTTATGTTTGAGTGGAACTTTTTGTGTTCCAACTTCATTCCATTACCCCTTGTCCTGTTGCTAGATACCATAGAAAAAAGGGAAGTCCCAACCTCCTGACACCCACCCTTTAAATATTTGTAAATAGCTAATCTAACATTCACAGGCCTTTAAAGGACTGTGAATTTAGCTTGCAATGAATTTCCATTTCTCCCTATTATTGGATGGTGTCATTGCAGGCATAATGAATATTAGTATAGATGGAGCATCCAAATTTCCCAAGAGCACGTGATGTTGACTTTTTTATTACTAGTTTTAAATTTGGTGTGGGGTGCTTCCTTTGTTTGGATGAGAGGCTCATTCCGGAGAAGTAAGTATATTTTTCCAGCATTTAAAGCGATTAGATTTTTATTTAGTGTTGTTTTTTTCCCTAAGTTTTGGCACTAGTGTGAGATCAGGAGCTGACTAAAACTTCTTGTAAGCAGGTATTGCTTCATCTGTTTTGTCTGGTTGTTGATGCCACAGTACTTTCACTACTGAGCAAATGTCTTGATGATCTCCACAGGACTAAATGCAGATATTTTTATCCTCCAATAGCTTTTAAATCCTGATTTATTTGTGGTTTCACATGTCCAGTTTGTGTTACAGTGATAAATAAGCTTTTTAGCAAGAAACAAAATAGCAGTTATACTGAGTAACGCAAGATAGCTCCTGGTGTTCTGAAGAAACTCAGTAGTTCAAATTACATACCTCCTTTTCTGTCTCTACCTAGTGAAACGTATAGTGTGCCAAGAACAGTGAATAGCTTTTCCTGCTTCTAAAGATGGAGGTGCTTTTGTGTACAGCTATCACGTGACTTAATTAGGTATTTTGGTTGTAGGGTGCATGGGATATTTTTCTTCTTTTTTCATCTTTATTCCTGTGATGTGAGGGTTTAGAGGGATATACAAGTCTTTATCCCTTGCTGAGTGCCGTGTATGCATGGCCCTTCATTAAAAGAGGGTGCTGGTTAAAGACACAGTTGAGGTGCTCACAGTGGGAGACGCGTCTGGATTAATCATGATAAGGTGCCATCACTGCCCCTGCCAGTTATCAAAAGACGGCAGGAGTCTTCAATACTGAAAATATGTCAGCTTCCAGAGCGTTAATGCAGTACTTTTTATTAGCATAAAACTCACCCGTGTATTTTTGAGACACTTCCTTTTGATAGCCTTTCTCAGTGTATGAGACTTACCACGTGGTTTCTCTAAAGCAACTGATAGCAAGGCATAACAACAGTGTCTAGTAAAATCAGTCCAGTTCAAAAAGCTGGATTGAGCCTGGAAGTTAAACCATTTGTCAGAATGGAAAAGTGAATACTATGAAGCTGATCTTGATCTCCTTAAAAACAGTGGAAGACATTCATATGTGCTGCTTTTTCTTTTTGGTTTGTGCTATAGCCTCAGTGGAATAACTTGTAATGATTAAATAAAAATTGGCTTTTAATACTCAATAGTTGAATGCACTGCACTTAGCTTGGTGCAAGAGAAGCCACCGTGTCATGGCTAATTCTCAATGGGATCAGAATGAAAAATCAGACTACAGAAAGCAAATCATTGCAGAAGATTCATTAATAGGAAAGTTGCTTGTCCTGGGAAGAGTTTACAGCTGGAAATCTAGCTCACATTTAAAATTTCTTACTCAGATTCCCTTAAAGGAAGGCCTTGTCTTTTTAAGCACATTAGTCTTGAGTACTACCTGTGTAGTAGTAAATAAAAGTTGCTTATTTTCTTTATAGGTGACTACATTTGCTTAAAGTATTTTGAAAACACTTTTTTTCCTGGTTAAATAATTTTTAATCGAGCTTCTGGTCTAGTGGTAGGTATATGGCCAAAACTATGATGTTCTTTGCTAGGAAACATGTTTCCTGGTGAAACAACTAATGAAGTTACCCATGGGAGCAGAAAAGGAAACAGGAAAAGAGAGAAAAGGTAAACCCAAATAATATGCAAGCACAAGTTTCCTTAAGCTCTTTGGGTTGGAAAGTTCAAGTTAACAGATGCTTTTCTCCAAGAAGCATTGCAAAGGTGTTTTGTATTTGTGGTTTTTTTTTTTTTTTTTTCCTAATGTTTTAACTAACAAAAGATTTGCCTGATTATTTATTACATTTATTTGTAAACAATGCAAACCAGTTTCACCCTGTGGAAGAACTGAGTAGCTTGGAGCAGATGTCTCACTTAGCCACGTTTATGTGCTTAGATTTTATTGGGTGTCTGCTCCCGAGCTTTAAACCTGTCAGCAGTGCCCCCAGTTCATGTTAGTTGTGCTTTTCATGCACTGTAAGCTTAGAATCTAACATTACCATTAAAGCAGTTGCTTTCCTCAATGTTTGCTTATTTCAAATACAAAAATACTGCAGAGGATTTGGTTCTGTCAGAGGCCAATAATATTCCATCTGGAGACTTCACAGGACCGTGTTTCATCTGACTGAAAACTATGCTAAGATTTTGTGTCCTTGTCTCATGCTTCATCTGTATTTCCATCTAGGTGTGCCTACTTAATATTACTTATCTAAATAGACTCACCAAATTCATAAAGTCCCTAAGGAAAAGGACAGAGAGTAACTAGAATTAGCACTTGAGGGAAAATAGCAGGTATTTTCAAACCAGAGGGCACATGGGTATACCTTATATGGTTTGCATTTCTCTGTTCCATTTATTTAACGTCTCTCAGTAATTTTGTTTTAATTCCATGATTTAAAATTATTATTATTATTAAAAAAATCTACAGTAATCTATGAAATTGACTTGATGGTCTCTGAAGAATGGGCCAGAAAGTAAGTTTGTAAGAGCACAGACAGTTTGAAATGACTAGAAAGTTGTAAGTAGTCTTTTTATTGTTTCCCATCACTCACTTTCGTGATTTGAATCTTCCATGCAGAAGATTCAGCAGCTCTGCATAAAGAGGGGTTAAAACATAGGCAGCATTTCAGTCTAAAGAAAGTAGGATTTAAAATACACATAACGTGGAGAAATCTGGCAAAAAGAGAGCCCACAAAAATCCTTTTATACTCTCTGGGAGATTTATAAGGTACCACAGGACCTTCTCAAAGTAAATTTAAAATATTTTAAAAATGCAGCAAGACATCAAAAAGTTATCACTAACTTTTTTTTTAAACTTAGAGCAGAAAGGCAAAGAACGTGAAACATTTAAGAACAACAAAATCCACATCTTCTCGTCCTCCAAAACAATTGCTTCTTTAAAAAACAAAGCAAACACATATGGGGAGGAGCATGTCATTGAATACTCTTCCAACAATGTCCAGTTATTGCAAGAATGCTTTCCAGTTTTCTGGATGAGTGTCATGCACACAAGAATCTGAAAGTGTAACTGATGAAGTTTGCCAAAAGGCATGATCAGAAGTCTTGTTAAATCAGGAGAACCTTCGCTTTCAGCTCCCCAGAACTTGAATATGAGGTATTAACCAAATTTTGAGTCAGGTTCAAGCCAAGTCTGAAGTTACTCATTACATGACTAGTTTTGACTACTTGTTTTAAACTTCCAGCCCTTGGCAACATGAGTTCTGTTCCTTGACAGAATTAAAACCTGGTGTATAATAAAAAAAAAATTAATATACCAGCATTCAGCTGATCTGTCTTTCTACAAGAATGTAGAGAACCATTTATGCCCTAATATTGTGAAAATTTACTTTCACGATTAGTTTGATTCAGAAGTGCAATCACATAGAACTTGGATAAAACTGTGAGTTTTGATGTTTACTGTTATGCACAAACGCTTATGGGAGAATCCCTGACAAACCTTAGCAAGCTGAGCAGACGGTGATTGGGAGAAGTGGCCTGTGGATGAGATTTCTAGCTGCTGAGTGATTTGTTTTCTCCTCAACCATAAGAATTTTTTTTTACATTTTAACCTTTAAGGAACTGGCATCATCTAGCTCTGTGCTGTCAGAAAGCTGGACAGACCTATTGAAGAGATGGTTAGAGGTCCAGAGTCTTCACTTAAGCTTTGTTATCTGTTGTCTGTCTTGTAGCAGTACAGTGGGAGTAGCTGGACATGAAACCATCAGCAAATAGGTCCCTGCAGCAAGCAGGGCTACTAGCAAGATAGGCTACTATCAAAAATTCATATACTATACAACGGTATAGAAAACCTGTCATTTCTAACATTTTTCCTGAGGACTAAACATTACAAGATAATCTGTCTGTAAATCTATATACGAGATCTTAAGTTGTGTCAGGGGCAAGCAAAGCAAGGAACAAAATCTTTGACGTAACCACTTGGTGTAATCATTTATCAGCGTGTTGCTTCAAGACTAGTAGTCTCAGCATCTACTTTGTATAAAAATGAAATGAGCAATTTACAAGTGTCCTACATCTCATTACTTTTCCAATGGCATATTCTCTTACTTTCGTCTTCGTAATTTAATATTCTGGCTAGTACTTGCTATCTACTGTGAAGTTATGTTCTTGACTAGAATATCTTACTGGGATTCCCCCATATACATAGGTGGGAGAGGTACAGGTCAGGAATAAAAGCAAGAACTTATGTAGACACCTGCTCAGTTAGTATTTCTGGTGTTACAAATCTAGATTAACTCACCAGTACCAGTGGACTAACTTCACTTTCTCTCAGGAAAATGGCATGTTGCAGAACTCTGCAAATGTACTGTTTCAAGGACTTAATATTTGAAGAGAAATAATATAGACTTGTGAAAATAATACTTTATTTGATAATGCTTTATTTGATTCCCCCAAGACAGAAAACTAACTGATACCATAACATGCAACAAAGACTAATTGAGGATATCTAGTGGAGGAACTTTCTGGTGAAAAGTTGTTCTGAATCTTAAGGTTTTTATTTTTGTTGTTGTTGTTAACTTTTATTTCTAGTTTAGTTCATTATTGCTTCTGAATAATACAAAATAATTATACTGGATCCGAGAAGGCTTTCTTAAACATCCTAAAACAAAGATTTACTCTCCTATGGCAAGTGCTGTTACTCAAGTAATTGTGCTTACTCAACAGATCTGTCTCTAGCATCTTCAAAGATTCAACTATCTGCTAGTTTTTGGTCATTACAGTGGTGCTTTGGTGCTCTTTTCTCATCTCTTCAAAGTCATGCTAGTAACTATGCTAGCCATGACTTGTAGTGCTTTATATATAAGTTTCTAAGCTGATAAAGCAGAAAGGTAGAAGTGCAATTGGCACCTTTTCATAAGAGCATCTTGAAGACTTGAGGTTGGTGCATGAAAATCCAGTGTGACTGTAGTTCCTGTCTCCTTTCGATGTGAGAAGAGATAGCCCTGCTGCTCTCCTGACATCTGTTACTGTCCTGTGCTGCCCTGAGGCAATGGAGTGTTGCTGAGTGTTGATATTGCCATTATTCCCTTCTTGCTTCTAAATCTCTTTGATCATTGGATCCACATGGTTGAATACAAGTGGAATTAATATCATTTTAAGCCTCCAGGCTCGTTCAATTTAGCATGTCTCTTCCTTCATATGTATTTAATATTAGAGCCTCCTGTTGAACTGAAAACAAATACAGTGCATTTGTCTGCTTAATTCATTTTACAAGCTTCTAAGTTTCTATGCTGCTGTGTCCCAGCTAACATATGTTAAAAACACTAGCAGAAGGCTAGGTTAATTTTATTGTGGCTTTGTGTGGCATGGGAGCAAAGCAGTTCCTTGCTGAATTGGACCAGTAGGTTTTCAGTTGAGAAACTATTATTGTGACTGCAGCAGCAAGAATCTCTGCAGCTTTACCCATACAGCCTCAGCATAGATCTGTTTTATCTTGTTTCTGCTTGATGTGGGTTTGCATTAAAGCTTGGATTTCAAATTCAGAGAAAAGCCAATTGCAAGGAAAAACTTGCTGTGATTAGGGATGGCAATAGTAACTGAAGTGTTTGCCAACCTCAGAAAATTTTAGATTTACAAGAAGCCATTTCAAATTGGGTAATTATCTTCTTTATTCAAGTTTTGTTCTAAGGATTTTCAATTGCAATATCAAAAAAACCTGCAAAAAATGGTTTACTTCATATTCTCTCTCAGATTTTTCTTCATGCAGAGCTCCAATAAATCCAGAGTGTCTGTCTTGCCTAGCACGGGACAACTGCCTCTTTGTAGTAAGTCATTAATAATAGTTTGAGACAATAGTGATGGGAAAAGCTACTCTTGTCTATTAAACCACCAAATCAATTCTTATTTGGACTCCTACTGTACTCTATAATTTGTCCTTGCTGTTATTCTCCATCAAGCTTAAAAACAGAAAACAGGGCATTGGTGAGTCTTTTTGCTAACTGTTTTTTTTTCCTGACTCCTCAAGAGAATTATTTTTCTCTTTGTGTTCATGACTCTGTGTGTGTTAGAAAAATTGATCCTCTGCAGAGCCTACTGTGTAATGTCATGTTTTAGGATCCCAGAGAAGATGTTTTCTGTGTCACTTGTTGGATGAATCACTCAGATGTATGCTGTAGAACAACATATAACCAACAATGCTGTCTCTGATCACATGGACAGAAATGTCCTCAAAACAAAAATGCATCTGGCCACACACTTCAAAGCTGCAGAGCAGGTTGTGTTATTTGCCTCAATGACAAAGCTTAAAGCTGCACCTAATGACAGCTTGAATAATTTCTATGTTCTACTTTACGGCCAGTCTGTATTTTTTAATTTCTAACAGCAGCTTGCTAAGGGTTTGTTATGTAGAAATTGTTTGCTTTCATTCCTGACATAGAAAGTTAGTATAAATGGCCCTTACTGTGTAAGCAGTAAAGATAATCAAAACCCAAAGACTCAGGCCCTACTGATTTCCTGCAGCAGGGTTTTGATCCAGAGTTGTCCAACATACTTTTAAAAAAAGCCCAACTCTCATAGTCATCTCTGAGATGAATTAAGTTCTTGTACCAACTAGTTGTGTTGAGAGAACTGAGGCAGGAAAAGATCACAAACTGAAAGGGAATCAAGGTTAGAAACAGAATATGGAAGTTGGATCTCATTGTTCCTCCTTCAGATTACTAGATTTGTGTAGAATTTGCCTGAATTACTCTGTTTAAAGGTTATCTGTTAAAGCAATGTAAAAGATGCTTTGAAATACCTCCACTGTTTGAAAACAGGACTGTGCTATTTCATCTAAAGAGGAAAACTCTTGCTAGTTACTCTACTTCTGGCTTCAGATAACCTAGTCATTCAAATTATGAGGCTGTTGCCTCAGAAGCAGAAATCATCCATTGTCCTGTACCTCACCAGGCAGATTCCTGGAGGCTGTTGTTTTCCTGCCAGACAAGAAATAGAATAAATAGTGCAGGATCATTGTGACTACAGATCTTGCAGAACTGTAGTACTGTAGTTCATGATGAATGGGTTTACACTGAGCTGCCAAAACTTTGCCAGGAGGATGAGCTACCAGATCCTTAGCCAGTGTAAACTGGTTCACTTCTGTGACCCTATGAGAAGAGACTGATTTATACCAGTTTAAAATGTAGCTCCTTACCTTAAGACATTCCAATTCCTTATTGAAATATGGTAGTAGTAATCATAAAAGCTTTATTAAGCTGTACTTGTCTGGCCTCTGTGCCTTACCTTTTATTTTAAGTAGTCTGCTGCAGAGTATGCCATGCATTTATTGTTTCAGTCCTCAGTCATAGCATCCTTACTCCCATCCAGCTAAAATGCACCCAATGGTGATGTCACTGGAACATTGTGTCACAGCTGTGGGAGGACAGAGGAGGCAGGAAGAGGCAGTAGATATCCTAGCAGTGATGTGAGGAATCAAGAATGTATTGAGCCAAAAAACACTCTAAGCTAAGTATAAACACTCACACCCTCAAAACCCCCCACAAATAAACCAAAGCAAAACCTCAGGATGCAGGAGATTAACATTTCAGCAGAGTCCAACAGAATACTGTCATGGAGAAATGCAGAGAAAGAAGAGCATGATAAACATGGGAACTTGCAACTTCTTAAATCACTTTGCATTCTTCTGTGTAAAGGAGATGCATTTCACAAAGCCCAAGAACAGTAATAGAACTAGGTCCTGCTTGTTACATGGACTCACTGTATGTCTTTACTAATGTTCAGAGCTCAGGTCCAAAGTTGACAAAGATTCATGGGAGAGGAAAAAAAAAATCAACTCCACTACAATACACCAAAACAAATTAGAAAATCTAAAAGCTAACACAGCTCTAGCTTCACTGTAGTAGCTGTCACTGTGATATTGTGAAAAATTGACTAAGCAGCAGCTTAAGGCAAGGCATGATTTGATTAACAAGTAAATATTTTGCATCACTTTTAGCTGGAGAATACGGAGGCGTGTAGGCAGGGAAGGGATCCATGGCTATTAGAAACAGTAATAAAGTGATTGTAGTTACAGATATAGGAATGGTATTTGAGGCACAGAGGAAGTCTTCCTGTGTTGTAACCTGTAACATGTGACACCTTTGTGCTGTTTGCCTGAGCCCATGTGGCAATATTCTGCGGGGGCTGGGTGATATCATCCTACTACGCTGTAGCATAGTAGGAATTCTACTACAGACCTCTCACTTGCTATGCACAAAGGTCTTTGTGTTCTTACTGCCGTCTTAGCTTCCTGTGCTATGGATCCTACAGGTAATTTGAGAGGTTAGGATTCACTGATACTTGTCAAAATATTGCTATGTTGATTTGGAGTTCAGTTATACATGTATCTAGTCTGTATTTTAATATAGTCTTAATTGTCTTTATCCTTCCATCTCCACAGCTAGATTTCTCAGAAACTATACCTGACTTTAAAAAACATATTTTAAAAAAATCTCCTTCAGGTGTGATTTAATTATCTTCTTTTTCATTTTTGCTTTTGTTTGGTTTTTTGTTTCCCTCGAAGTGGTTGGGTTCTTGGATGCTGGGTTTCTTTTCATGAGTGCTTGTATTCACAAAATGTTTTCAACGATCAATCATTTGCATGTGATTTTGGAGGCACTGTTTTAAACTGAAATCCAAGCATTCCATGATCAGCAGACTTTGATATGTGTCACATGAGGTGCAAATATTCCAGGAATTTCCTCAGCAAGACCAATGAACTCTCTGTTTGTATACCTTCACAGTGTTCAGTGCAATGATTTCTACTCCAGTTTACTGGTTCTAGATATAGGTTACCCGTTATCATTGTCTCTTATTGGAAAAACACTGTTTTAATCTTCCAGTGGAGATTATTAAATCTTGTGCAACTGGACAAACAGCTTTTTGCTAGAATTGTGTCTGTGCTGTTTCTATTGGTCCACTGGTAAAAGTTTTCTATCCTTCTCTCTTACCTCCTCAGTTCTGGTTTCTAGTTGTGTAGTACGGAGATTTTTTTTTTTTGTCTGAAATGAGTTCTTTTGTGGTTTGTAGAGCTTTCATTCCAATTCGACACTTTCTATGACAATTTAATAGGGTAACTTTCTGGTTGTTCCTGGTATAGGAAAAGAGACTGCTTAAGAGGAAAATAGTGTGAGTTTTATTGATACTTTCTCAATCCCCATCCCTGAGCTTTACAAAATTCTTTGAACTTGTTAATTTCATTTGTTTTGTTATTTCCAATTTTATTAGGAACTTTTTGTTAATTGAAATTTTCTAGAACTGAGGCATACTGTTACTTTTTAAATTGATAAGTAATACTTCAAAGCATAGCTCTCTTAGAGCTTCTCTGCAGAGTTTAAAAGTGTACCCAGTTCTAAAGTGGAGGACTCAGTAGGTCCTGAGACTGCAGGGCTCTGTATGGAGGGCACAGAAGTCTCCTAGCAAGTGCTTGTAAATGAAGAGTTTGCCTCAGACCTGGTTCCCTATTCAGGTCTCACTAAAAGCACTGACAGTCTTTCTGCTGACTTGAGCCAAATTGAGTTAGACAACATTATTTTGTCTGTTAACTCAGATATATTGCTTGTGGAATAAAATCTGTGATCAGGAGCAAGAGACAGGGACTGTGTGGGTTGTGCCCTCTGCCTTTCGTGACTGAAATTGGTAGAATAAATTTGACAGAGATATCAAATTTTAATTTCAGTAAAGGCTTCAATGTGCTGATCTCTTAAGCGTGAGATGATTTAAGTGGAGGAGAGGGATGATGCTCTCAATCTATCATGAAGAGTATCATTCCTCTCCTCCTCTTAAATTGACTGTGGATGTCGTCTACCTGTAAGGTTTTTGACACTGTCTCCCACGTCATCCTCATCAGCAAGCTCAGGTAGTGGAGTTGTGGGTGATGGATAGTGAGGTGGATCAAGAACTAGCTGAATGGGAGAACTGAGAGAGTGGCCACCAAGATGATCAGGGGACTGGACCATCTTCCCTATGGGGAAAGGCTGCAGGAACTTGGGCTGTTTAGTCTGGAGAAGAGGAGACTGAGGGGGAATCTCATTGATATTTATAATTATATAAATAGTGGATGTCAGAAGGTTGGGACATCCTTTTTTTTTTGTTGTATCTAGTGACAAGACAAGTGGTAACGGAAAGAAGATGGAACACAAGAATTTCCATTTAAACAGAAGAAAAAACTATCTTACTGTTGAAGTGAGGGAGCCCTGGCACAGGCTGCCCAGGAAGAGTGTGGAGACTCCTTCAGTGGAGGTCTTCAAAACCCACCCGGATGTGCTCCCGAGTGACTTGATCTAGGTAGACCTGCTTTCGGAGAGGGGTTGGACTGGATGATCTCTAAATAATGATCCAATCCTGACCATTCTGTGATTAAAGAAGAAATTTCTGTTACTAGCTGCATGAAAAAAAAAAAAAAAACTGAAAAGAGAAAGAAGAAAACATGATCATTTTTTTTTAAGTGCAAGAGGTATACAAAAAAGGTAATGGGATACAAAGTGTAAGCAGCGTTTGAAAAACTAGATTTTTTTTCATATGTGCTTTAAAAATCTTCTTTAATGCTTTATCTTTCAAAAGTGTAGAATACATTTCACTGTTTCTAATATCAACGGTGCACATTTTTGTTCACATCTGTGTAAACACTTGGATAATTGGCATCTTTCTGACTTGCTGACTTTCAATATTGGCATCTGGAGCAGTCGCTGGGATCTCATACAAAGGAGAAATGCACTGGACTGGCACCTAGACAGACTGAGTGAGGTACTTGGGTGGGGAGAAGTATAAAAAACTTTGCAATCATCAAAGAGGTGCATGGTGGGGAATGACTCTTCAACAGCTGACTGTGGCTGAGAGTCAGCCAAAAAGAGGTTTATATGAGCTTCAGTCATTCTTGGGTTATTTATCTGTTCTTATGGGGGATGGGGGAGTGGGTGAAAATCAAAGAAAAAATATCCTGAAGTTCATTCAACTAAATCTGTAGAATTCAACAGTGGAGCCATAGTGATTCTGAACTGTACTGCTGGTACAAGTGAATATTGGTTGGCCTTTGACAGCCTTCATCATATGTCTTTGTTATATTATCTCTGACAGTGTGATTGTAGTCTTCCATGCTCCTCAATGCCTTTCTGTATACTCAGAGTTGTCTTCTTAATACCCTTCTTCCTATCTTGTTTTCAATCATCTTCCTCAATTCTAGCCACTTCTCAGAGGGGATAGGAAAACCTTTGCTTTGCTTCACATTTGAATCTTTTAGCTACCATTTTTAACTGGTAACTGCAAGAATGCACGTTGTGTGCTTTTGTAGAATATAGCTGAACAAATGTGATGTGATCTAAGTAACCTGCTGTAACTCTCTAACTTATAAACCAAAGAAAAAGTACGTAAAAACTTTTTTATGCAGGAAGGTACTTGTAACAGGGCAGTTATTTATGTTTGGAAGTGGAAATATCTCCAAAGGCATTGATGTCTTTGCCTGCATGTCCCACTTTCTGCAGTCTCAAATGAAGGCTGTGTTCACTTGTTATCAGCAATGGGTATTTGGCTGAGATTTGCAAACTGCTGCTTAAGTAAGATTAAACCAGATTCCTTCTGTATTTCTCCTTGCTAAGCTCTGCAATGTTAATGATTTATGGTTCGATGTTGTTGTCATTTTCATCGATTGGTTTTTTTTTTTTTTTTTGTTTTGTTTTTTTTTTTCTTCCCCCATGTCATTCCTGACGTTTCTTCTCAGATTTATGGTGTTCTCTACAGAATAATAGTTGTGATGCTGGCCTGTGTTCAGCATGTGAAAGCCCTATGTTGTAGTCCAAATTTAACATCGATTTTTAGATGAATCATAGAGTCATGGGATTGGAAGGGACTTCAGAAGGCCATCCAAGGCCATTCCCTTGTCCAAGGCCATGTCATTCCTGACAGACATTTGTTAGGCTTGCAACACCAAAGACTCAACAGGCTCTTTCAGCAATCTCTTCCAAGAGTGCTTTGATTCTTATTTATTAAACTCTTTCCCTAGTGACTAAATTGTTCCTGGTACAATGACCACCTCACATCTTATTTTCCAGGTACTCTGAGAATAAATGTGTTTCATCTTCTTTGCAGCAAGCTGTTAAGCTTTAATTTCTCGGTCATCTCTGGTATATCTCTCTTGGATGGCACTTTCAAAGCTTTCACTTCTTTATTTCTTTGAAACAAGAAGGTGGTCACAGGAGGCTACTCAGTGTCTGATATGTAACATAGGGTTGAGGTTGTTGTGGAACAATATATAAGCTCATTCTCTCTTGTAGACATTGCTTTATGCTGAAGTTTTGAGAGCTGTTACCCCTGCAGAAAAACTTCTGTAATCTTACTTTAGATATTCCTGTCAATACTGTAAGTGACCATCTGGAGCATCTCGCAGCAGTAAGTTCTGCATACTATCTAGTGTTTTTATGAAATACATTTTGAAAAGATATCATCTTTGTGTAAGCCCCATCTCCCTATCTAGGTGTTAACTTTTTCAGTAAGATGGTATTTGTTTGCTTTGCAGTGCCAAAGACATTGTTAAGGATTGATGTGTAACCAATGACTGTTGGAATATCCTGGCTTGCATACATGAACAAAACTGCTGTTTCCAGAAAAAGCAAACTTGCAGGAGGACTTATGAGCTAGGTTTTCTGCTGACAGTTAATGGGACTTCACAGAATAGAAGGCAGCACAGAATCTGGCCTTGTGCAGAGTATCTCAGCATGAAGAATCAGTGGCTCTTTCAAGTGAAGAACCTAATTCCTTTAGTATTAAGTATTTGCAGTATAATTTGAAACTTAGTGATGTTTATCCACGGTCCAGTCTATCTCTGGCTGAAGTCAACAGGTTTGTTTCCAATGTTACACCAGGGTTCACACACCTCAGCCAGCAGAGTGCATGTGATCATTTTCCCAAATGGCATAAGACTTGGCGGACTTGGATCTCTCTTGTTTTTGAGTTCTGGCTGTATTTGAAACTAAAGAACAAAGCAAATTGTAGAGGCTAAAAATTCTGTGTTTTATGAACCACAAATCTTCCATGACTCACCTTTCAGGCAATTTTATGGCCCTACTGGCTTGGAAATGAGCAATAGCAGTTGGCTACCTGCAGCATCAGCATCAAGGAAAGTGGATGTGGTTACTCTTTTAAAGGTGGAACCTAAAAAAGAAAAATAATTAAAAAACCAAACTCCAACAGACAACTTCACTGTAAGCTGCTGATTTAGCACAATGTTCTACCACTATTAAGACATCAAAAAAAATATGATGTGGGTTTTTTTTTTTCTGTAAAAGTTCTTATTTAAATCAGATGGTAGGGAGACCTTTCAAAACTTGCTCCATTTTAACTTGCTCTGGAATGAAACTGTTGGAAGCCTTGTTGAAACTTGCAGTCATATAAAAGGTGTTACTTTAAATGGGAAATAAGATCTTGCTTTTTAAAACATTCCTTTTTATATTCAGTCCTTGAGTCTTTGAATCTTTGACATCTTGATTTTACTTTTTTTATTGTCTCCTAGTTCTATGGTCTTATACTAAGTAATTGAAGCACTAAATCATTCTTCCTCAATACTGGGAAAGTTAATACATATAAATTACTATTAGAGGCTTGGATGGAAGGTATTGTTGAAGTGTGAAGGACTAAGGTTAGCAAAGCAGTATCATTGGCCCTGTCTATGGTGTCAGTATCAAGGTCTGAAGTCAGAGCTGTAGCTGTAACTTCATGCTGTTATCAGCTTATGCTGACATGCTTCACCTCAACGTGGTTGCTACTGGCACTGAAAGTTATTCTAGAAATGCAGTTTATGTTTCAAGAAGGTTCTGTTCCAAATGTTTCACCCAAGTCCTCTTAAATCAATAGTCAGCTCTGATTCCCTATTGATCCTTGAGTAGTCTGTGTTGTTCAGGCACTGACACTGCATAGATATGAGATGGAAATTCTTATCTGCTGAGAGGATGACCTGAAACAAATGTCTTCCTGCTGATTTCTCTGCTACTTGCATCAGTATGTGTCATGAAAGGCAGTCTCCTGAAAGGGCAGCACAGCACTGGGAAGATTGTTTTCCTTCCTGCAAAAAAAAATGGGCTGTTCTGTGAACAAGAACATACCCACACCCAAAAGTCTCTCTGAATTTTGGATGATCTTGGAGACATACATGTTTCTAATCAAACACTAGTTTCTACCACTTATTTTCTGTACCTGCAAAGCACAGATATAAGGTGCAAAGTACAAGGCTTTATTGGTAAGATGAGGAGTGGTGTGATCTCTCTCCAGATAAGTGTGTGCTCTGTATATCCTAAAAAATCCTTCTTTAAGGACTATAAAAGGAATTATTAGAGGTTTGCACTGCTATGAGGCTGTCCGTCAGTGCTGAAATTCAGATGGAGAATTTAGATTTTTAGTACAAACTTTTTCAGGGCTAAGGTGTTTGGATTTTGATATATGTTGTGTGCTAGAAATGATCATTTAAAGGAAACCAGTAAAATTTTATTGCTAGTGACCTGCTGCTTAGTACACTGAAAACCTTTCTATAGATCTTTTGTTATTTTTAATGTTGCTTATAAACTAGAATTGTAGCAGATTTTGAAGTAAGATTGAATCACCCTCCCCATGATGCTTCTATATGAAACCCCTTTTCAATCAGCAAGACAAAGTCCAGCTTGCATCCCATTTGCCATCTGGATTTCCCTCTGGCTTCAATTTGCTGCTATAAAATAATTCTTAGGTATGGATGCTGTACTGAACCTGCACAATTCATATCACATTTAGTTACTCATATTTCTTCTGAGACAACAGCTGCAAAGAAGCTGTGTTTCTTGTGGTCTCTCCTGATGTATTACTTCTTAATCTGATGTTTCAAATTAAACATGCATGGTTTTGAGTCTTAAAACTTCATTGAATTCTTTCAAGGCACATGTTAATATGCTTTGTAATGGGCATGTTTTTCCTTAAAGTTTAATACTTACTGGTTATGGAATAATTGAATAGTGTAGCATGTCTGTTTATAATCAAGATGAGTATATGTTATCAAAGGTGTACATACGTTTTTCTCTTGTATGTTTTCCTACATCCTTCCTTGTACTTGAAATACCTTTTGTGGCTACTTTCGTATACCAATAGGTATATTGGTACAGCTGAGCACTGGTATGTGCCTTTGCACAATTGTAACCTAAGTTAGATGTGCTCTGTTGCAGCAACGTGACTACTAACAGTAGGTGAAGTTGGTTATGTGTACAAATCCAGTGAGCCTGGTATCTTTAGTACCTGAAAGAGCAATATTAATTTGAAAAAAGTTAGAAGATGTTTACAACTGTCTGAAAGAAATGGACATCCTTGCTAGCAGTTTCTTTACTAGGCATCACAGAGGTCTAGGGAAGTCATGATTTTAATTTTTTGTGATACGAACACATGGGAAATGTTGGTTTTTGAAATTATTTTTTATTATATGATTTATGTAAACAAAGATTTTTGACTGTCATCCTTCCTGTGCTCTGCTAAACAGATTTTTAAATAAATATAAGTCTCTTAGCATCATCTTGATCTTTTATATAAGATCAGAATGAAATTCCTCACTGAAATACGCGATTGTACCATGCAAACCATCCCAGGGTAAAGCCTATGCAGCATTAGTTATGTAAATACAGAAAAAAAAAAATAATATGCAATGTGCCTTCATGGTCAAGAAGGTCAATGGCATCCTGAGATGCATCAAGAAGAGTGTGGCCAGCAGGTCAAGGGAGGTTTTGCTCCCCATCTACTCTGCCCTGATGAGGCCTCATCTGGTGTCCTTTGTCTAGTTCTGGGCTCCCCAGCTCAAAAGAGACAGGGAACTGCTGAGAGAGTCCAGCATGGGGGCACCAAGATGATCAGGGGCCTGGAGCATCTTCCTCATGAGGGATCTGAGGTTGTTTAGTCTGGAGGAGACTGAGGGGGATCTCATTAATATTTATAAGTATCTAAATGGTAGGTGTCAGGAGATCGGGACATCCCTTTTTCTGTTGTATCTAGTGACAAGACAAGGGGTAATGGGATGAAGCTGGAACACAAGAAGTTCCACTTAAACATAAGAAAAGAATATTTTGCTGTTGAGGTGAGGACGCGCTGGCACAGGCTGCCCAGGAAGGGTGTGGAGGCTTTTTCTCTGAAGGTCTTGAAAATCCACCTGGACACATTCCTGAGTGACCTGATCTAGATAGACCTACTCTGGCAGGGAGGTTGGACTAGATAGTCCCTTCCAACCCTACCATTCTGTGATTCTATGAAAAGCATCAAATTTATTGAATAGACAAGTAGATTATTTTCTTACCTCTTTTCTCTGATCTGCAAAAAATAATTCAACTCTATGTTGTACAAACAGCATGACAATATCTTTTTTTGCCTCAAAAAGGACTTGTGGGAACATACCTAGGGATTTCACATGCATGATATTGTCAAAACTTTTGCAAAATGTTGAGGTCATAAAGTTGTGTGTGAAGATTTGGTATATGATCCTGTATCTACTTCCATAATTAATAGTCACTACCAAATTTTACCAGGGAAAGGATGGGACATTTAAGGGTCTGAGTTGAAAATGCCTTAAAATTTTTGATGATAAAAGGGCTTTTCTACAATCTAGGTATATAGAGATAAGTGAGATGATGATGAGGATGATCATTTATGGATGAAGTAACAGAGGAAGAAACCCCAGTTGTGTTAAGACTGGTAAAAAAAATCTTACTTTCTCTCACAGTTTCAGTACTTATTCTTAGGCTCTGACCACAACTCTAGCAAGACCTACAAGGAGCAGAGCCCGGGCACAAGATCTTAACATCACAAAAGTATGATTTATAGAAAGTATTCTGTTGTTCCCTTAGAACAAGGAAATAGCTATTTCTTTTGTAATAACATCATGGACAGTTCAAATCATTTCTACTTGCAACAGCATGGTCTTGTTGCTATTTCTTTACCAGAGGTCAATATCTGTTACCATTACTGGATCTGAAGGAGAAGCTGCCTAGAACAGTGTGATTGCAATTCATGGGGTTACAAGTCCCTCACTTGCTATTCCAGCTTCCAAGTTCTTTCCATCTGCTACGTCTACATATGACTTCACCACCTTTCCTGCTCCCCTGAGGTTTAATGGTCTCCCTACATATTGTTTCTTGGGTATGAGTGGGTGATAGGAGGTAGGATACTTTCTTATGTGGTCTTCTAGGTCCAGACAGAAAAGATAGTCACAAGTCATCTGGCTGCAAAATTCGTTCCTGTAGTTCCATGGAGAATGTGTTCAGTCATAGATTTGAATACAAGCATAGTAGTGACCACGTTAGGCCTTGTGGTAAAGAAAAAAGCTGCAGGAAAGGAAATGAGATGTGTGAAAAAGAGAAGCTGTCAAGCAGGTTTACAAATGAAATAAACTCTTAAATACCGATGGTTTTGAAGCATAATGGATAACGTTTAGTCCCAGGCAAAACTCTGTTAATTCAGTGATCTGTGTAAGGGAATACATTTTACCTAGTGGTTTTAAATGCATGCTTTTTGAAAACAAACCCTGATTGTTTTGTTTTTTTAAAGAAGAAAGATGTAATGAGATCCATCTTCCTGTAAGTTTATGGCAATTTTGTGCCTTTTGCAGGTCATGCTATTCAGATGGTCCTGTTACTGTAGCCTGACTCCTACCCTTTAGTGTGGTTGTTCTCACAGCACTTCTTTTTGGTAAAGAAATATCATTATCCTTACTTTACAAATGGGAAGCCATGGCAAAAAGACAGGCTTAGCAATTTGCCTGAGGTCATGAAGGCTGCAGGAAGTTTATGGAGCAGGGAATTCAACTAGAACTCCCCAAAACCAAACAAATGTTCCAAACCCTGGTCTATCTTGTCCTTTTGCTCCTCTTTTTAAAAAGAGCTCAAAAGGTCTTGTCTGAATTTTTGAGAAGTTGCAGAGGTTATTGTAGGCAGTCTGGCTATAATAACAAAATAGCTGGACCAAGTGAAAATGTGTTGCTCACGTGCAGAGTTGCCATGAGTAAGTCAAAGAGATTTTTTTGGGTTTTTTTTTTTTTCATTTTTCAGCTGACAGCTCTGGTTTCCTCTCAGTTGTGTGAGTTTATTCTCTCATACACATACATATGCCCTCTCTGCAACTTATTTTTCTTCTACGTTGGAGGAAGTATTTGGGCAAGGGAAATGAGTATAATTAAATGGTTATGTAGGAAGATGATGATAAGTATTTACCTATATAAATTAAGTGGCAGAGAAAAGAAATGATGTGGATACTTTAATGTTTGCTTTTTTGGGTTTATTTTTGTGAGCAGGGTATTGAGAGATAGAGATTTTTTTCTCAGTAGAAAATCCTTGAAACACATTAGTCTGCTCTAGTATTAGAAAGATTAGAAGGCACACTATGAGAATTTGTAAGGATTTATGTGCTTTTTAGAAAGGATTAAGAATAATAATAATAAAAAATCCAGATTAGAAATGCTGTCTAACCACATCACCTCCCTGCAAGACAGCATCTGTATTGTGGTTTTCTTTTATGTCTAATAGCATGTTTGTATTGCAACTTCAGGTACAGTTGGCTTTGTCTAGAGAATAGGTGGGGAGAGCATGTGAAATGAAGTGTTACAAGTTCACATAGTATCCTTTGAAACCTTATCAGATATATTCTGTAACTCTTAACTGTCTCCTTCCTCTCTGCCAAATGTTAAGCTGGAACAAGATTTGTTCTCTGGAGAGTTATTTCTTTTAAAAATTTTTAGACATGATAGGTCTATAGTAGCATTAGACTGCACAACGTGGGATGATTTATTTGGTTGGAAACATAATTGTTAAACACCCTATAAGATGAAAAAACATCCTCCTTCATTGTTTACCAGAAACATCTTCAACATACAGAGCTAATTACAGTTAGACTGCTAAGTGTGGATGATTAGAAGCTCATGTTGCTTGTGCTGATTTGAGCTAATATTAATTTGTAAATTCAATCCGATTTAGATACTTTAATTGGAAAAAACAGAAATCTTGCAAGATATGTCTATAGAAAAGACTAGCTATTAATTTATTTTCTGCTTCACATTCTCACTATAGTAGGCATCAATTTATTGACACTTTATTGGCATCTTACCATCATGCAATAGAAATGTAACCTGACCAGTAAGAGGGGCTTAGTTGTTCAGGATTTTTTTTCTTTCTACTTCTATACCCCCTCCTCACCCACATCCTATTTTTTTTTTCTTTCTTTAATTTTATTTCCTCTTATGTAAAGCTTGATCAAATGGCCAGAGAAATCAGTGGAAAGCTGGTATTGGGATTTAGTTCAGTCTCTTCAGCTCACTCCCTTCATCAGAGGGTCTTTCCTAACCATGGGATTTTTTGTCTGATGCACAGTTCCAGTTGCACAAATGAATATCAAGTTGGATATTGGATTTTTTGTTTTGTTTTCAGTGTGCTACTCTTACAATATTATTTTTAAAACTGAGCTCAGGGAGTCTATGCTTTTCCTGTTGTTTTGTTTTATAAAATCTCTGCAAAGTTGGTACAAATGTGTATGTGAAAGGAAGAGTTTTGTTACCAAATTTTCTTGTGCAATCAAATGCATTCCAGTATCTTCAGACTGGAGGACGTTTTCATAGCATCTGCATTATGCCTGCACTACTGATGGTCTGAAAATTTGATTGCAGCCTTGTATTGGCAGACTAATTTGTTGAGAGCCTCACAATTGGAGAGACGCAGATTTTGGCATTAATAGGCCATAGAAAGGTGTAGCTTAGCAGAAGAGGAGAACAGTGAGAAGACGGAGTAGTTACTGAAGACTGAGTAGTTACTTGAGCATGTTGAAAAGTAAAGATCATCTGTGGAAATGAGAAATTCAAGGCACTTTGAGAAAAAGGACAGAAAAAAGGAGAAGAAACTGTAAAATGAGATTTATACCATTTTAGAAGAGATAAGAAGATCCAAAATTATCAACATCATATATTGGGAGTTTCAAAAGATCACAGCTTATATTTGTGGCAATTTGTTTTCTAAACAGTTGCTTATACTGGAAAAAAGAGACTTATGCTATGCTCTCAAGTGACTGAGTGCCAATACAGAGATGCAGCACAAGGTTAACTGTCATGTAAATGAAGGCAGAATTTCTCAGCTTGAAGTTTTGCATCATGGTTAAGGAAATCATCTTTATTTGATTTATGTGTTGGTCTCAGCAATTCAATTGTTAAATACACTAGAGGATTTGATTGCATGTCAGTGTACAGACATGCTAGCTGAACACCGTTGAAGGAGAAATACAGTCATCTGGATTCTTATGAATGAGGAAGGAGATTCAAAGCATTTTGGAAAATCTATGTGCATAGATAGTGCATAGTTTAACTGATATCTTTGAAGGATATGCATTTTAAGCCATAGTTCCTGACAAACACATACTGTGAAGCAGAAAGCTCGTTGTCTCCATCACCTTAGAACAAAACACCTTCTGGAGGTGCTTCTTTCTCTCTGTTAACAGTGAAGAGGCCAAAACTTCTAGTTCAGGCTAACTTTTAGACTAATAACTTCCATGAGAGGAGTTACCCTCTTTAAACTGTTTTTGATCAACGAGAGAAAGAGTTCCTGTACATTTATGGTGCATGTCAGGTATGCCATGTGGACAACTGTTCTCAGACTGAGTTTTCAGATGCATGCCTATGACATTGGAGTTCAAGTCCTATTTGGAAATGAATGAGTTTTGTGTTCTCCTGCTCCCTAAAATAACTGCAGTCTGCTCTAAAAAAGTATCTTTCATACAAGCCAAGAACAACGTGGGCCCACTTTTTGAGTTTTCTCTTGTTCAGGTTGAAGTCTCACTGTTTACTCAAGAATTACTCATTGTAACTTTTATTAAGATTAAGATTATTTATTATTAAGATTAATAAACACATAGTCTGTCACGAAGTGGTGTGAATGGCAGAGGATTATGACTGGAAGCCTAGTGTTCTTCATTGGTTCAATATGACCTGCTGGTGGGTCAAGCCATTTATCAGGGTTTTTTCTTTGTTATAGTTATCTATTAAAGAGGCATTTTTACATTGGGTCTTCTAATTGATGTAGATGATTCAAGGAATTAGTATTACTTAATTAGCCAGTTATTGCTCTTTTTTTTTTAGTGGAAAAACCGAAATTTTCATTTTCAAGAACACAATAATTTTTTGCTTTCTATTGGGAAGTATGAAATGTCTAGCAGAAGGATCACCTCTGAAGTAGATACCTGTGATGAGGTCTGTAAAACGCTGGTTTTGGTCTTCATGCAATTTTACTAGTCTATGTGCTGTAGAAGGATTTGAGTAATGTGGAGACTTGGAATTTCTGTGAAAGTATTTGTACTTTGGAGGGAGATATTCAGATATTTATTAAGATCTTGAAAGCATGATATGAAAAATTACATTTTCCACATTCCCACTTGCAGCTTAAATCCAGTGCAAACAGAGGTCTCTTTATTCCATAAATACTTGTTTAACGCTGGCTCTACTTTTGAGACTTATTGATTTTTGGTGTATTCTAGGCCAGGAAAATCAAAGTCGCATTGTGAAAATACCCTCCTGAAATAAGTTATTATCTTTTAATGCAGTTGTAAAGGATGACTTTTTGGTTAAGGCTCTGATCCGGGACTTCAGAGTTCAAAGTGAGTTCAGCTCAAGGCTGAGACCCTGACCACAACTCTAGACATGAGGCAATCTTCCTGGATCTCAGAAAATAGCAGTTGTCACCTTAGTCCTATGACTCTTAGTGTGTGCAGGAATATGACATACTTACAGAACAATCTGCCCCTCTCTGATTCTTAGCTATTACTGTAATGTAAGTAACTAATCATCATAATGTCTATATTACCACTTGTTTCTCTTTTACAGTCCACATCATGGGGGATGTAAAGCTGGTAACATCTACTCGAGTCTCCAAAACCTCTCTGACACTCAGCCCACCTGTCCCTTCTGAAGCACCAGCATTTACTCTTCCTCCCCGGAATATCCGAGTGCAGCTGGGAGGCACCGCAAGATTTGAGGGGAAGGTAAGATACAAAGATGATGGAAGGCCTCTTCATTTGCTTTATCCTTTTCCTGAAGCTACCTAGTAGGCCACAACGATGTTGAAGTTGTTTCTGCAATATGAGACCTTTACTCAAGAAAAATACACTAGTGTTTATCCTCCTGAGGAGGCAGGACCATTTCGTATTCTGTTTCCAAAAAGAATATTGTAAAAGCTGAATATGTGCTAAATATAATGTAGTTGAGTATGCTGGACACTGAGCTTACTATCAGTGGAAAACTGCTTAAAGAACTGTTTTGAATCAGGGATTGTATATTCTCCTACTGCATATTTATATCCTATATCCATCCCCAATCTGCCTGTTAGTGAAGCTTCACATGTGACACAAATCTAACCTTGCTGCAACATGCTCTTCCTAGCAGTTGAGGTAGGAATCTGTGAAGGGAGTTGTGACTTTTTTGTATCTGCACCTCCTGCCATACACATTGATAATTTGAAAGCAAAAAAGAGCATTTTCAGAGGAAAGATGGATGTATTCAAGGAAACTTGTTAACACAAAGGGTTTCAAAAGGGCATGTAGTGGGTGTGGATCCCAGGTTCTTTCCTCTTTTGCTTGGGACATTGAATTGTGCTTACTGACATCTGTATTTCTTTCATGCTTCAATCCTGATCTCTGTCTTGTTCTAGCTGTCTTCCCTTCTGCCTGCTTAACCCAAGTCTTTTTTCCTAGAGCTGCCTGTTTTCCCTCTCAGCCCTTTCAGCTACTTTCCATCCATGTCATGCTCTAATTCCATGCTGACAGCTATATCATCAAATTGACTGCACTTTTAATCTTTGAAGTGGTAAGACTTGTCTGACAGAGGCAGGAAACTGCAACTTTACTGTAACAAAAGCAAAGACTAAAAAGAATTTGGGAAATTCATAACTTCTGGAACTCTAACTTAAACAGAGGGCTGGTAGAGAGCATCTGATATGTATCTTATTTGTTTATGCAAGAGCAGGCCAGGAACTGAGATTTTTCAACAGGAACTGAGCAGAAAAAAAATCAATTTTTGGAGTATATAAATTCTTAAGTGCAAAACCAAAACTCAGAATAGATCTTGGATTTTACTTTTTAAAGAAAAGTTGGTATTTTCCATAGAAAGCAATTTGTTTCAATGGAAGTTTTTAGACAAAAGAACAGGTTTTTAATCAAACCTTTAGAAATATTTTCTTCAAAAAAGGCTTACTTATATTATGCTTTTAAGGCACCAGTGAGAAACCCTCTGTGTGTCTGACATTCTTAGTGAATATTCCCTTATTGTTTTTATCTCACTTCACCTGCATGATTTCACCTCGCATTTTTGCAGACAGGATGGAAACATGGCAACGTGTTGCTACTTGATGTATGTCACACCTATGCACAACACTATTTCAACTCTGACTGGTTCTTCCAGACAACACTGCAGCAGTGCAGTGAAATTAAAGTTGAAGCATGTGATGCTGCTAAGATTTGAGTTTACACCTCTCATGTTTCCTAATCAAAAGCTCAAGTGGGGTACTTCCAATTTTTAGTGCACTCTGCTCACTTATTAGTCAAATGCAAGCAGTTGTAAGATACAATGACTTAGAGCCTCATTGCTGCTTTGCATTTTTTCAAGATCTGGTTTTAAATTGTTAATTTTTCAGAGATCCCTATTCCCTTTTTAAAGTCAGTTGTCAGTTGTAAAGTCTGAGGATTTTTTCTAGTAGCTTGGAAAAAATACACAAATTGAATACCAATGAAACAGATAGGCTTAAGTTTCTTGTAGGGATGAATCTTTGATTAAAGTCTTAGGTTGGATCTATGTGATGAAAATCTAAATTTCATTTCTGTCTGTTTGGTATATGAGCATGGCTGAAACCTTTAATTTTCAGTCCTCAAAATGGCATGATGATATACTATATGCATGCATGTTATACAGCTGAAATAAACCTTTAATGCCCAAAATGCTTTTGTAACTAGTGCCAAACATGACGAGCACAACTTCGCTGAAATACATGTGAAATCTACAATTACTTTGTGGGAAGTAGCCTGCCTTAATGTTTTGGCAAACCAAGATGACACAGTTACAGGCACTGCATTTGGCACTTCAGCCTCCTCCTATGCATAGAACATTGCCTGGTCTTTGTTCAGCCCAGCCTGCTGACCTGGAAGGACTTTGTTTCACCTCTGTTGGCTAACAGAGGTGAGAAGAAACATGCATCAAACAGTATGACTTTATCATTGTGAATTAGTTCCATATTTCCTGGGGTTTTCCCTAACGAGAGGCTGAACTTGCAATTTTGGAAAATTTTGAAGGGCAGAAGGGATACAAGCTACACCATAACAATTTGGCATAGAGAGAAATGGAGCATAGCATGCTCTCCTTTTCTTGTGCAAGAGGAAATAGGTTTTGAGTTATAATACTGACTATTAAGAGTGAGTCTGTGTGATTTGTTGTTTATAATATAATGTGGTTGGGGAGATGATGCTTGGTTCTATTGTTTATAACCGAGCTCAAATTAGTATTTTGGTTTGCTTCTAGTCTAGTAATATGGGCAGGGTGAGGAGGAACACAACAGCACAGTTTGAAAGGGTACTTGATAGCTGCAGCAGCCTGCAGAGCTTCTGTAGTCTGGGTCCATCTTCAGTTAGTACAGGGTTAGTACAACGTTGCTTCTTCTGTCACTTGAATGTTCCAGAGGTTCAGAGAAAGACAGTGGAGCTGTTCAGAAAGATAGACTCAGAAGAACAATCTGAATAAATCCAGTTTATTAAGATGTAGTAATACAAGCAGCTACTGAACACTCTTTTTCTATCCTGGAAAATAAGCTACAGATGTTATGATGGGTAGCTGCTGATACTCTGCTTCATCACGCAGTACAAATATTAAACTAAACTCAGGCTAAAGAAAAATAAAAAGATTTTTAAATGGCTAGACAGGAGATTTTCTTCAAAGAGTTCATCTGCAGTGGAATTTATCTTATCAGAAAGAGCAAATATTTCGAGAAACCAAGACAGGATATAAATTTGATATTGTGATGATCCTGTACTTTTATTAAGTGAACAAGGAAGAGAGGGCCTCAAAGTCAAACTTGTTCCTTTTGTTTCCAGTGGCATGTAAGGTAAATAGCGTGATATGGCAATTTAAGATCAAGGAGAGGGCAGAAATTGAGAAACAGCCTAAAAATGTAGGAATTTAGAGAGCTGCCTTTAACAAGAATTCTTTTTAAATTCCGTTCTTCCCACTGCCACCCTGGTTTTATTGCTAAAATCTCTGGAAATTTATCTGTATTTGAGTGCAAATCTCAGTTTTCCAGTGTGACCTCAGTGTAAGAAGTTACCTAATCATCTTTCAACTGTATGAACGTGACTTTGGCCTGGAGCACTGACTGAGGGGTGGAACCACGTAGTAAGGCAAGGTTGTCTTCCCTAGATGCTCCTCAAACATCTGCCGCATGACATTTCAGTGGTTCATCAATCAATTGCTAAGGTGATTTTTCAGGGAAAACATCCCAGATTATTATGAAATTGTGTTGTGGGTTGCTAACTTGTTAGGAATTGATCGGTGTGCTGTTCTTCATTTGCACATCATGTGTGAGGTGAACTTCTCAGGGTAGTAATCTCCTGTCTTGTGCTATGGCATTGTGGCTTATCCATCAGAGACTTTAAGTAATTGTTGGGAAAGAAGAGCAAGTCAAAATGTTCCCAGACTTGGTTTTAAGCTATTTCTTTCTCTGTTGTGTTAATCACTGGAATATTTATCAGTGCTTTGCAACATTAAATTGTGGTTGTATATCTTTATGGTTCTAATTCAGCTGAAAATCACTAGATTTTGTAATACTCAATAGTGTGAGCGTTAATTAGTAAATTCTTTGTACCAATATCATGGCAATTTCAGGTTGAGTGTCGCATGAGAGTACAGAGAAATTCTTTTCAGCCACAGCACCTGAATAAGCATCTGTAAATTACCAAAGTGGTATTTTGATGCTGCTGATAACATTTGATCAATTCATAATCCAAGCAAAATATCCTATCAAATTATTTCAGACTTTGGATGTTCCTAAATGTCACTCTCTGTTGTTTAGGATACTGTAATTATAACATGGAACATATAAACTATGCTGATCTACAAGTGCAAAACCATTAGCCATGTGTCTATTTTAAAATTTAATTTATTTTAGCCTCTCTGAAACTCAGCTGCACTATTCTATAGCAAAGATTCAAAGCATCACAGTAGACCAATATAGATGCAAATAGTATCATTTTTCATAGTCAAATGAAATAAAGCTTTATATATACTTTTTATTATTTTTACCTTTTATTTTGATAGACAGAGGGTGGCCACAGATTTCCACAACTTTGCATGTTTTTGTGCCTATTTGATTTCTTCATATCCTGCTTACTGGTCTTTTGGAGACTGTACAAGCTCAGTGGCTGGAGTCTGAAGCCTAACTGATGTCTTATATGCCATCCCTTTTGAGAAGACCTCCTCCCTCATATTTAGAATTTTGATTTTTAAATATTGGACTTTATCCAGCTCTTATGTTCCTGTCTGAGCAGTTATTTAAATGTTGCCCTGGCTTCACTCTGCATTCACCTACACTCACAGCTTAAGTGTTGCTCTCAACCTGAATTAACCCACCCTACTCTTAAGACACGAGTTCAGCTTTTGCTTGGATTTATGAGCTTTGCCAAAGGTTAAATTAAGAAGTCAAGCTAATCTGTCACTTCTCTTTCTGTGTTTAGAAGCTGTCAAAGATTCTTTCATGACTATCTGGGGAAGTCTTCAAAAGCAGGTTGGCTTTCCACAGCAGAAAAATATACTGAGACCCAGAAGTCCTGGGGATGTGTGTAGGTGAATGGAGCAGCAAGATGAACTGACCCAACAGGACTCTGCACTGCGTCTGCACACATAAGGAATTGATGGATGTTGATGCTCTCTTCCAGGTTTCCTTAGTCTGTGTTAACTTCTGTACAGAAAGGCATAGAGAGATTTAGATAGGTTTCTGCAACAAACCAATGGAGAAGCTGAGAAGAAAAAATGAGAATCTTTACTGTTCTCTAACCACTGAACCACATTCTCTTGATCTTTCCCACTCTATTTTAAGCTTTGGGTTCTGAGACCAATAAAATAGTCTGCAGCAGGGTTGTTGCCATAAGAAAAAGTAAAGTTGGTTGCCCAAACCAAGAATTTTTAGCTGATAACTACTGGATTAGCTGCCCACAAATAATTTTGCTAAACTTAAATAGCAATAGACTCACTATATCAAAAATATATTGTGAACATTTCTGGCTCTAGTGTCAAGCAGTGAAAATGACAAGTCTAAGAACCATGACTTTCCAACAAGTCCTTCCCTGAACAGAGTGATATTAACCTCTGCATTTGATTGCAGCCAGTAGTTAACTCAACCTGCTTTGGCTGCACACATGTGTAATTTTTGAGGGTAATATTGATGGTTGTTAATTTTATGAGCTTAAAGAATACTCGCACTACAGTTTGGCTTGAGAGGAACAGCCAAATATCATACTAGAGACCACAGACTGATTGCCTAGGGGTTAGGAAAGAATTTTTCTTCTTGGATAAAGCATTGCACAATTGGCAACAGTGCAGTAGGGGCTGTTTTTATGCTTCATGTGAACCAATATATATGATCCGTTGCCAGAATGAAGATATCAAACTGTGAAATCTAGTCTGGTATTCTAGTCCCAGGGAGCTAGATTAACGTATTAACATGTAGTTCATAGTCTATGTAGACGTTGGAGTACTTAGTTCGGTTTGCTGCCTGTTGAGTAGTTACTATTCCTCTCTTCCCCATCCACCCCCCCTCCAGGTAAGGGCATTGGACACTAAATTTTAGAGAAAGCCAGGTCATTGTAAAATCCTGCCCATTCATTCTGCTTGTCCTTCTACCACCCTGCAGTTGCAACACTCTATTTGTACCTCTTTGAATTAGTAAAGCAACGGAATCAAGTTGGAAGTGACCCTGAAAGACCATCCAGTCCAACCCCTCTGCCAGAGCAGGACTGCCTAGAGTAGGTCACACAGGAACTTGTCCAGTTTGCCAACTTCTGAGCTGCTTTTGCTGCTGCTGTTTGCTCAAATATTCTTTGACTCATCATGCCTGAGAAAATGAACTGGGATAGGCAATAAGAAACAAGAGGCAGTGGGAAGATTGACAATGGTCCTGCCATCTGTTCTGAGATAGAAAGGAGACCCATTTATGTGATATGTTAGGAGATACAGGGTAGGGAAGTGTTAAAAGAACTATTGAAGGGAAATACTACCACAGCATTTGTAAGCCCTTTCAACTACCTGCTAATGAAAAAAAAACCTGAGATCTAACCAATTTGTTTTACTCTGGTTGCTGCACCAGCTTTGCATGGCAAAACCTTTGTTATCCACTCTTTGCTTTGGACTTGAAGAAGCAATGTGTGCTCCATTTCCAAGCCTCAGTCAGCAGGCACTCTTAATTACATTGTAACATTAGATTTGAGATGACAGGATCTGAAATGAGAAAAGCCTGTATAATGACAGAGGACAGTGACATGGCACAAATCCTTTGCTGTCAGCATGTGATGTCTGCTGTTAGAAACTGTACCAGGCGGCTGGTTGCATGGGGCTGCCAATGTTTTTTGGATCTGTGCTTTCTGGAGGGTTGCCTGTTGAGAGCTATATGAGGAAGAAACTCAAAGATCCATGTTTTCACAGTAGACAGTTGTCTGATGAAGTGAATACTGTAGGACGACTTGTACTGATCTGTAAAGCTACTATGCACTGTGATACTCCCAGAAAACTGATAGCAAACACTGAGGCATGTCTTTAAGGAGCAAGGAATTGAAAAAAAATATTGACTTGATTGGAGATTTATTTGATCTTTCTTTCCACGTGTCAGTGAATGTTCTTGGGAAAAATGTGGTGCATTCAGAAGTTACTGCACCATTTTGTATCAAACAGACATCAGAGTATAGACAGCTGACATAAAAAAGGAAAATAAAAGCAAAGTAGATGGCTGTCAACAACTTATTGTACATCTTTTTTCTGTTTGGATCTTCTATTCCTATTTATTTTTCCTTGGTGTAATTGATCTATTATATTCACTTACCATAGTGAGGAGTTTTTTACCTATTTACATGTTCTCATGCATTATTTTATTTGGATTTATTTTATTGTATAACTCTGTATCGGTATAGAGAAACAGCAGCTGAGAAGAGTTTCAGCTTTAAACAAAGGAGTGGCTGCCTTGCTGGGAAATGGTTAAGGTGGGAATTTAAAGTTTCTTCCTCACATAGTGTCATCTACATCCAGAATTATTCAAGGGCACTTCCTTTCATCATCTGACACAAGCACCCATGTGTTGAAACTCATTTTCCCTGCCTTGCATATGATTTGTTCTTTAGACAAAAAACTGTGAAGGTGCAAGTTGCTGCTCAAGAAATTTAAGGCAGGAGTGGTGGTCTATGAGCTCTACTTCTGTGCCTCAGCCTCTTTAACTCATAAATTCACATCATACCTGTCTTCATGTTGCCTATGGCTGTCATAGTTCTACTCAAGACTTTCCAGGTGGAAGTATTCAGGCATTTCTTGTGTAGCCTGTGTGCAGCGTGTATGATGTTTATCAAAAAGGGCTGGAATTAGTGCACCATCCTGTGCAACTGATCTGTGCATGTGCTGAGGCAGCAGCCAAGATTTCTGGATGTTTGGCAGGGAAGCTTGGTCAGACCTTTTGCAGAGTTGCTCCAATCTGCCAGACATTCAGAAATCCTAGACTAATTTGAATATCCTCAAATTCCACACAGACAATAATTCTGAGCAAGAAAGAGGCCAAGACTGGGGAAGACTGGACGTAGTATCTCTATTCCCAGTTGCTATTACTCAAGATTGAATTTTATTTTTTGTATAATTGAGCCTGTTTTCAATAACCCAGTCACCTCAAAACTGTAGAAGAAACATGCTATTTGCCACATATGGTAAATATGACATATTTACTATTCTCTTTGCTTTCTATCTCGTTTCTCACCTTAACTGCCTACCTATAAGTGGTTGTGGACAAGAGTTCTCTATTGGTCTGCACATTGGTAAAAAGACTGAATCCCCATTCTTGCTTGTTTTGATACTAACTACTGCAATTAAATGAACATAAAAACCATTTAAAATAATAATAACAACAGAAGTTTTTAAAGAACATATAAACTAATGTCCATATGCAGCTACAGAGGATCTCTTATTATGTTGTGTAGTATCTACCCAAAACAGAATTTTTTAGCTGTAGCTAGACAGTGCAATTGTGTTGCCTCTAGTGCTTCACTTTTTCTTATTTCTTTTAATTTGAAATGGAAGCAATCAAAATCATACAAGGAACCTGGTAAAACTCTGGATGATTTAACTACATCTATCAGCTCCCAGTTGGAGATGGGAAAACCAACAAACTATTGACTCTGAAAAGTTTATTGTAGATATCTGTTTTGTAGTCACTCACTACTGTGATGTATTGTCATAAAGCATCATTTTATGTCAGATAAAGAAGATGTATGTGTTTGGTTAAGTATTTATCAATGGGGTTGATTTTGAAGATAATCTGCTTCATTAGTAGGGATTTCTGGACTTACTGTTTTTTCTACTGTCCTTAAATAGAAATCAAAGGGGAAAAAAAAAGTATTGATAAATCTGCAAGGAAAAGGTGATATAAAATATTCATATAGCAATAGAAGAGAATCTATCTGTTTCCCAAGAGAAAAAAACAGCTAATCAGCATATCCTAAATAGCTGCACAAAGACATGTTCAGAGACTGAGTCCCTGTATGTCAGGGTAGAAGTGGTTAGTACAATTCTTCTCATTTTTCTTGTCCCATGATGGTTAATCATGAAACTCTCCAGTTTTAACAAAGACTTATTAGATTCTTCAGTTCTGCTTTTAATTTAAAGAATATCATAATCTTTTCCAGGCTATTCTCCCTTGGTCTTCTGGGCCAGTGTGTGAGTCTTTGTTGTGGTCAACTCCACTGGCAATAAAACTTACCATGTAGCATTATACTTCCCTATTTAAATAAATGTTCTTAGTTTTACATGAAACATGACTATAACTTATCATTATGAGAGTTTTAATTTTTTTTTTTTAAGGAATTCTGCATTTGACTTCTTTCACAGTCATAATAGGTTTAACTGTTAGAGAAGACCCAGTAACTCCAATAGTGTGAGCAGTGCACTTTCTTTTCCTTGGGCTGCAATAGTCTATAGTGACCTGCTGCTGCAAGGAGTTTGGACCAGACGATTTCTAAAGGTCTCTTCCAACCCCTATGATTCTGTTATTCTATGAGATGGATGAAAAGTTCATTTTGTTGGTGGTTTTGTGGGTTTGGGGTTTTCTTTGCACCTATCCAGAAAAATTTTAAATATCCTCTTTCTAGCTGCCGCAAAAGGTAGGATGGAATACTCATCAGATGTGCATTTGGCTAACTAGTGATCTATTTGCCTTCTCTCATCCATAAGCAAGGCTTAAATTTTACTCCAGCACCTTGCCTTCATCTGGCTGATGAAACCACAGAGGTCAGGGAGGGGTTTTGTGCCATATGTGACTATGAAAGTAGTCATTAATAGACAGCAAGTGTGATGTGTTCAGAATCTTTGCAGAAGGCCACATGTGGAGAAGGTTTATAATCAAAACACACCATTACTCATTGCAGTTTTGCTCAGTTCACACTCACTCTAGCACCTAGACTCCAAAGCTGAACATTTCTGCTTTTGACATGTTATTTGGCTCTGTTCACTCATGGATACAGTATGAAGGTTGGAAAACTACTGGGCAGAACCAGACAACATGCTTTTTAATATGTATGTATAACATCTGGACTCTCTCTAGCATCTAAGTGTATGCTGAACAAAAAATATTGCTGTGAATCGTGTACAATTCAACCCATTCATGGAGAGAAACCAGTCTGACCAGGAGCCACAAGGGGTGGCTGCTCCCTGAAGGAAGGTGAGCCAGGAGCTGAGGGTGAGCTGTGCACGGGCTGTGCCATGAGTGGGCTGCAGACCCACAGGCTCCAAACACAGCAGGCAGTGCCATGTTTATGTGACAGGGTCTGCTGATCGTTCCAGACATAGCAAGCAACAAACCAGAGGGTTCAATCAGGAGCAAAAATAGGCAAGGTCAGCTTGTCCATCCATAGGTTCCACGTCAGTTTTTAATATTCAATCTGTAAGACTTTATCACTATGCTATTCAAAGTCACTGAGTCTCTAGCAGATGGCACATATTTCTGTACCTAATCTGCTGGAGTTGTTTAGTGCCCATAGACAAACCTGCCTTCATCATGATTTTTAAGCCCAAAGTCATCTCAGTTCATAGTTTGGCATCACGTACAAATACACTTCTCTGTTTTCTGCTCTTATGTGGAGGAAATGCTCTTGGGAAGAGGGGAGACATTGCTATGTTGGTGTAGTTCTTGATGAGGGACAAACTCCTGTTGCTGTCAGAAGTTATATGTCAAAGCTCTCTGCTTTGACAATCAAGGTATTCCATTGATTGGACATCCCTGAGATGACTAGTCCAGTATAAGAGCCTTGAATTGCCTACCTAAATACATGGAATTTTATTCTTCTAGGAAACTTGACAGCCATGTTCTTGGTTGGGAATTATATCATGTTTGTTGACTCATGAGTTAATAACTTAGCAACCTGACCTCTGGGCTCGTCTTCCCACATTAAGGATGTGTTGTAGTGAGATTCTAGAGATGATCTATGGTCTTGCACCTTTCTTCTTCAGAGGAGTTTTACGAATATACACCACTCTGCATGAGAAAGTGAAAATCTGCAAATCTTCCATTGAAAAAAAATAGTCTGGCTTTAGGCTTTCTGTTGATGAAGATAGCTTTATCCTCTGTAAATAGGTGTGTTGCTGTAAACCTGCAGCCAGACAGATGAAAGCAATCCCTGTCTTCTGAAAATTCTGTGGCTAAACCTGATGCAAATTCTAAGTCATCTTGGCATGTTTTTATTGTTCAGAGAGAGACCTTTGAAGTTCATATGCAGAATGAGGTGAAATGGAAAAATTAATTACCTTTATTTCTGAATCTTCCTTACTTTTCTGTACCTTTTCAAAATGCTACAGTAAATGTCATTGTATGGAGTATGCTGTTTATTATAAATAAAACAGCTGAGCTTAATGAAGTACTAATTAGAGGTCATACTGTATGCCGACATATTATGTGTACAAGGACTTTTCATTTAAAGATGATACCAACCTGCATATGTAACCCAAGGAAAATGGAGAAGTAAAAAGTGACTAAAGAATTCTGTTCATGGTTACTTAGTCTTTAGTGACAGAATATTGAGCTTATTTCATCCATCTCTCTGCTCTCTTGACTCGTGTCGAACCAGAATGGTAATTTTCCTCTAGCTGCACAGTAGAGTCAAATTAGAACTCTGTGGCTTTGAGAAGTTGCCTTTCTTTCCGTGTGCCCCATAATACAAAACTAAGCCTACAGTTACGGTGCACTTAACTTGTTTTTGCAAAGCTTAGATTATTATTAGTGTATTTTACCCGGTTTCGGAAAAGCTTTGGAAAAACATCCCACTCCACCCTACCCTCTCCCTGGTGGTATTTGATATATCTAATCTAATCTAATGAAATCTAGCTTGTATCACATCCCCCCATTCATCAGACAAATGATGAACAAAGAATTCTTCTGTCAGGTAGACACTCTAGAACAAGAGTTCAATATACTTAAGCAGCATTCTTTTCTCTGTATAAATTCTGGTGTTCCTTTATAAAAGGAAAAACTCAGCAGTTTGTCTCTACAGGGAGACAAATATAAATATTTCAAGCCCAAGTTATATTGAAAGCAAAGACACTGGAAGAAAAATGATTATAAAATCTTGGAAGTACAGATTCAAGAACTGTGGTAAATTATACTGATTTTTGCTTATTTCATGCTACCACTTAACAGCCTAATTCAACTGGAGTCCTAGTGTATGTTTGCTGATAGCATTTAACACATACACAGGCCAGACTAGAGCTAGACCTTTCTCTGGTGACATTCCTAGCTAAAACCGCGAAGTAGTCATTTTTAGCCACTTTGACATTCAAGTGGAGCACTAAGACAGGATGAGATTTACTGGTTGGTGTGAGAACCAACAGGAATACATGACTGGAGTCAAAACTGAAATGCTGCCTTCCAGAAGTTCAATTCCAATGCAATACCTTAGACACGAACCTGTCCTTCCTGGAGCCTGAATTTTGGAAGAGAAATTTAAGATCTGCAATATCTAGATGACTGCTGTTGAATTAAGAGCAATCCCTAATGAGAACACAGTGCAGGAATTACATCCTCAGTGCCTTGACACAAAAGCTAGTTTGTTTGCCTGTTGGGATATGCTAATGGACAGAAGCATAGACAAAGAATTGTCTGCTCAGGAGACTATTACATGCTCATAGGTTTAATGGAAAACATTGTGCTGGATTTGTTCAGATCTCTCTATAGGAATGCCAGTAACTCCAGTTAAGTGGAACTCTATTGAAAGCATATGCAGAGTAAGCACTTTTCCCACAACCTAAATGAATGTAGCTACTTCTGAGTGCATGTGTGTTGCTCTTACGAAGATCTCAACAATTTCAGTTTTCAGAGAAAGCATTAGAAAGGAGAGACGAGCCCACAAAATTTCTCTTGAAATCAGCATGTCTATAAACATTTATTCTGAGCTGTTTAACTAGAAATTTATAGCCACGTCAATTTATACTTAGTATATTTCAGTTAGTGCTTTGGGTTTTTTTTTTTTCCCTGTTAAACAGTTGTTTCTCAGCCTTTATTTTTCATTTTTAACACAGCAGTTACTAAGTTGTACTGTGTGGGTTATCTCTGCTAAGCTGTTATTGAAAAGTATATGTGTGAAGCCTAGAAAGCCTATGGATTTTACAGATTATTACAAGATAAAAACATCATTGGCAAGTACTAATGAGCTGTTGATATTTTTAACAGGCTTCTGTATGGAACTTTTAATTTTTTAATGCATAATAGTAAGTTGCATGTAGGAGAAAGAACAATGCGATGAGAAATGCTAGATGTTTAGGCTGTCTGATGTATTCATATCCTCACAATCTAACATTGCGTTTTGTACACTTTGTAATCACATCACTTCTACTTTTTAACAAAATGCAAAACAAATGACAGTTTATGGTCAGTGTGCTTGCCAGCCCTACCAAGTAGCATCAGTGGTGAAGCAGTATACATAACTGAGGAGGATTTTTATAACCTACCCTGAGTATTGCCTTTGCCAGCAGCATTCGTCACTAGCAGCAGACAGTCTTGAAATGAACATACAATTGTGCAGTCAACTCAGCAACACAATTCAGTTTTAGCGTTATCAGTGGCCACTGCCAGACCTAAATTGCAGGAAATCAATCTTGTCAGGCTGGAAATTGATAAAGTACGAGCATGTTCATTCAGAGCAAAGAGGTTTTGTTTCCACCTTACATTCCAGATCTGAATTTTTGCTTTTAATGATGAATTTCATAGCTCCAAACATATTTTCCATATTGATATTGAATTTCTGAGAACAACATCCCTAAGCTAGGAAAGTGTGAGGCTCTTTTGATTAGTGACATAGCTCCTTCATGAAGATAGGGCTATTAGTAAATTCACATCCTATTAACACAGGCACTTTGTATTGGCAAGTAAAAAATTATATATCTTTCAGTCTTCCAGAAGCGAAGTACAGTGGAAAAAAATAGTTTTTGTAAGTGTTATTACAGCAAATGATGTTCATTCTCTTGAGAAAGGAAATAAATGGATTGTTTGTCTTTAAAAAGTAGCTGCCAATTCAAACTCCAAATATTATTGTTACGAAGTGATTGCTGCTTTGAAAATATTTGATGCTGTTCAGTTTTGCTTTTTTGTGTGTGATTTCAGTAGAGGTTTTTTTTTTTCCCTTGGTGATGTCCTAGGGTGTGGCTCAGTGTCTGGTTTCTGTGATCAGTTTTGTGAGAGAAAAGAACTGAATGTTTAAGTTTTCCTTCTAAGTGAGGACATACACAAATTTTGCTAATGACAGTGGGAAATGTTGGTGTTAATTTCATCCTATATTGGTTAGGGGACTTCCTAGTGCTTGGGCTTGGTCTAAATAGTCTTTATCCACCTTTCTGAATTGTTACTGCATGAAGGATTCCCCACTCAAAAATCTTTATCAAGTGTTAAAAGCTAAGCTCTTTGTGATGGGAAGAGGGAAGACAGAAGACAGTTTCCCAACAGTTTATTTTTAGTGTGTTAAACTGTTTATGCTTCAGCCTTTCTGCTAATGCTGCCAAATAAAAGTTATGAACAAAAGTAGCACCAAACATAGTAAATCAGGCCTCTCCCATTGGAGTAGAAATGAACAAACTGCTCCTATTCTGACAGTTCATGCAACACAGTGAAACTCTGGTCTGATTTTTCCAAAGTCTTGCTTTCTGTAGCAAAGATTGCTATTGGGAAATTTCTGGCATGGTTGTAAACTCATTGCTACTGACTTAAAGCAGCTGCTTCATTTAGTAATATTTGATAGACATCTTCATTCAGAATCACCTAAGATGGGGAAGAACGAGGGACAGGGATAGAGAACCTATTTTAGGGGCTTACTGGCTATGTGGAACAACTAGCAAGAGCCTTATTTCCATTCAGCAGCCGCAGTTGTTTCTCTTTGAAATCATTTACATCCTTAAAGCATACTATTAAATGAACCACAAGCACACACACAGATCAGCTGTTTATTTGGGTGGGGTTTTTTTGGCTTTTTAAGCTATTCAAACTACTCAGTGCTTCATACAACATAACAATTTTTAAAAGGCTTTAACATCATTTGATCCAGGTTCCCTGTTTTGTTGAGAGCTTTTAGCTTGCTTTTGCTTTTGAAATCTTTTTGGCCCATCCTATAGGCACTTCTTTTCTGCAGAGCAGTATTAAAGGTACTAGGAGCTGACTGTTCCGTCTTATGATGTCGCTCACATTCTTCTACAGTGGTGAGTTATCATTCTCTTATTTGAGAGTTGTCATTCTCATATTTTTCATGCTTCTTGATTTGCTGCCAGGAATCTGCACGTGTTCTATCTAGACACACTTTACTATTCCTGGATACTCTGCACTTTGATACCTGTGTACAAACACATTCATATGATGTTGATGGCCTCAGTCATTATTCAGGGTAAGAAGATCAGCTACTTTCCTCTGCCTCAACTTCATTTGATTCTTTACATTGATTGCTGCAGTTTATTGGCAAAAAGGAAATACGTTGAGTTTATTTGACCTAACATTACTAAATATGGAAAGATAATTTCCTTTTAGTGTGAGCTTTGGAAAGTCTCTGACTGCCTCTATGTCTCATATCCTCACATCAGGTATGAAGTCTGAGTGACAGTTTCCCACATGACACCTACTTGTTTTAGAAGTGAAATCGTCTTCAGATTGTACATGATTCAGTATCCTGTACATTCTTTTTTTGAAAAGGATTCAGAATTTCACCACGTTGCAGAGACCTTGTCATTTTTGTGTGCCACTATAACTCATTAAGGGATCCAGAACAGCAACTGAGTAGCAATGGGGAAAATAGCTTAAGCTTTGTCGTAGATTTTATCCTTGATTCATGGCATCTGACTGCTCTTGAATTGCCCACCTACAAAAAGTTTTTTAAAGAGAGGAATAATTGGACAATGACTAAATATAGATCTAAAGATGGACAGAGGTTTGATCTGCTTAGAATCCCATTTAAAGTTCAGACAACTCATATTTATGGGAAAAAAAAAAAGGTTCAGGTGAGCTTATAGGGTGGTTTGCATAAAACTCTCCTCATGTGCTTAATGGCTACAGATCAGCTGGCTACAATGTGGGGAAAGTAAAAAGACAGATGTTGCTGCTGGTAGAATGATTTATTAACACTCCAACAAAACACCACTGCCACTCTGAGACTGAAACACCTGTGTGGAAATGCCCCCATCAGTGTAACAGGTTTACAACTGCTGATTCACTTGCTGATTTGTCAATCAGCTGCACAGAAATGTTTTTCTATATAGTTTTTGCCTCTTATGTCCACTAAACTGGAAAGAATAGAGTCCACCTTGATAGTGTTCTGGATTTCATCTGAATGATGTTTCAGGTTATCTTGGGGCTGTTTGTGGACTTCTATAACAATGATACTTTAAATTCAATACATTTAAAATTATTCTTTAAATGAAATTATATGTAATTTAGGAAAAGCGTCTCTGTGTGTAGTAAATTCCAAAAGACATAAGTAGAGCTTAAGCATTTTCTTAAAAGCTGCATTAATTTGGACGAATGTTTCAATTTGGAAATTAAATGCACTCAAAGCCACTTGACACTTAGTGCTGCTCTGAAGTTCCACTTGAGTTCTTTAGAAATCATTTAGGACAAGAGGACTAGGAGATGTTATGGTGCCTGGGAAAGCAATGCTTTATTCAAACAGCTGTGAGCACAGAGCAAATACACCATACATCTCTTGGAACTCTCCACACTGAATTTTACAAAAAAAAAAAAAAAAAAAAAAAAATTAAATGTAGAAGATTGAAAGAAATGATCTGCAGCTGCTGTCTGTTTTTCAGTTAGCAGACCATGTCTTCCATGGGTAGGTCATAAATTCTTCCTTGCTGAGAGTATCGTTAATGTTGATTCCCCTAAAGAACCGTGGTAGTATGTGTAGTGTTCAGCACTTTTGTAATCTGCAAAAATGGGATAAAAAGTAGATAACAAAATCTGCATGTAATGCAGAACCACTTTAAGGAGTCAGAACTGAAATTAGTGGGGTGCCATCTGCAAAAGGATCCCATTCTTTTTAGTGCCTGATCTATAAAATATTAAATGGCATTAATGAGTACAGAGTAGAAAAATGAAATATACTTGGTTCAGTTTTTATTAGTCACTATTACTCAAAAGACAGATCTTGCTCTGAACAGCACTCTGACTAATCATCTTAAGATGGGAAAAATAGCAAATAGTGTTAAAAAAAATGGAAATAAAACCCCAACTGTATCTGTGTCAATGTAGAAATCTGTGGATTCCCACATGTTGGATGCTACACTCAATTCTGATCAGTCTTTACCTCAGGCTAGAAAAGAGGCAGAAAATTTGACAAGTATTATAGGAGGTGATTCATGGTTCCTAGTACAAGCCCAGGTTAAAAAACACAGGCTCTTCAGCTTGAACAATACAAGCAGACAAGGATTTGAAACGAGTTTATACAATCATGAATTGACATGGAAATAAATGAAGACTGTTTATTTGCTATTTTCCAAAATATAGGAAACACAGTTAAAACAGACTTACCTGCAGTCTGGGAGGCCCACCTAAACCTACTTTAACAATGTAGTAAGGTACTGCACTTGCTCAAGCTTGTATGCATCAGAGTGTAACTTCTGGCTGTTCTCCAGATTACCACTGTGTGCATGAAGTAAATCTCGCTTTGTGACCATCTCATAACTTGATAGTTTTAGCTGGAAAATCCAAATCAACTTTATTCCTATCATTTCTGTAAAGCTTCACAGAAATGTAGGGTCAAGAATGTTCTCCTTAGAAAGAATCTTGTTGCTTTTCATTAATACTCCAGTGCATTACTTGGGCAATTTCTGGGAATTGTGAAGTGCATTAGTATCTCAGTAGACCCAGTTATGTATGCTTCTTCTAGATTATCTAGGTAGCATGCATGTGATGCCAGCGTTGGTTTATTACATGAACTGAAAGCATGTTTCCAGCCAAATGGAGCATTGCAGAGTCAATGAAGCAAAATCTAATAAGTTTGCATCAGAGTCAAAGACTTTTGTGCAAGATATACTTTATTCATTTTGCCACAGAATTCTAGATTGTCAGTAACTGGTATCAGGGAGGGAATAAGCACAGAAGCATGGCAGAAAGTTATTCTTCCATGAGATTTAATCATTCCCACTTGAATGGACTTTTTGCCAAGTTTCTGCAGAAAACCTTGAACGTTGCCAGACAGCAAAGTGAAACTCTGTGAAAGGGTCACTCATGTGAAAATTTAGACAATCTTTTCACTCTTTCCCCTCTCTCACCCGAATTCTGTAATTATATCATATGAACTATGTCTCTTTTTATCTTTCGGGTCTCCCTACCCTTGTGTTGAATTCTGTGAATTGTATCTCCAGGTCATTTTTTTATATCTTTTCTCAGAATATTTGGGACAATGATAGGTCTTGCAGCCCTTATATGTTAGTGCTCTGGCATGTGATCTTTCTACTCAAGACTAAAAGAATGTGATGAATCCTTTACTCACAATGTGAACATTAGCAATATCAAGAAGCTCAACTTGCCAAAGATTTTCATTGTCACAAATGAGAATCAAGCAAAATGTATATGGTTTGAAACATCTATAGGCAAAACCTTGTGAAGGAGCTCAGCGTAGTTATGGATGGTCTAAGATTGCCTAAGAACAGAATGCAGTGATTGCCGGGGATGGGTGAGTCAAGAATAAGCTATATTATTTAGTGGTGCTTTGCAGATGTTTGATTCTGCTGTCTACTTCTGATTTTTTTTGTTGTTGTTGTTATTGTTGCTGGTTTCAATGGTCTTTTTTTTGTTGCTTTTTTGGGGGCTTTCTTTTTTGGAAGACAACAGTCTGTTTGAAGGCCTATATCTATCTCTCCCTGCTCCTCTTCTCCATTTAGGAGAAGAAACATAACTGCTCACACAGTTGTGAAATTGTGAAGACTTACACCTTCAGAGTTGTGTTCCATTTAAAGTTATGTCCAAAGAACTAATTTGAGGACTGTGTGGATGTGGAACAAGAAACCTAAACATCAGATGTAGTGTATGACAGTTCAGTGCTTAAACAAAAACATACCCAAGGTTTACAGAAAGACTGTTGTTGTTTCTTGTACATACAAGAGGTAATGTTTTGAAGAGAGCTATGTTTAGTCCTTAGATGTGTTCCACTTTTGCTTTAAGTAAGGCAAATGTGTTCTAGACTGCTTTGTAGGAGAGGTGGGTTATTTGCTTTCTTTGCTTGTGAAGCCATAGCTAAGTCTTCAAATATTTACCATTTTCGTGTTTAACTTTTCCAGGCAAATTCTATGTTTTAGAAGAAAGCCTTTAAAATGGATAAACTGTTCTTGATATGTGGTTTGTGTGTGTTTAAGGTCTCAGAAGGAGCTTAGCAATGCATCATGTCCACTTTCCTTTACCAAGAACATCTGCTGTTCATTTGTTAAAGACTGCAGCTTGACGCTAACATCAGTTTTGTTACAAGACTTACAAAGGAGCTGCACTGGTCAAAACCATGTTTCCCACCTGCACTGACCAAACAAATTAATATACAAATATACCAGCTGTTAGGTGAGGTTATAGTCATGCTGTTCATGTAGTCTCCACAGCTTTATAGTGCTTTTTTACTAAGACTGACAATAAGAGCTCACTTCAGTATGAACTAAAGATGTGATACTTTTTTCTGTTAGAGAGAACAGCTCTGTTCAGAGCTGCTCTGGATCGAGCATGTGTTAGGTGTATCCAGGTCTTGGCATTCTTTGCTAAATTTACTCTCAAGTACTTAATTTGCCTCACACACCTTTTGATCAAGGTCCAGACCAAAAAGCTCTCGATTCAAGGAAGATAGAGGACACTGGATCTGCTGAGCATGGAAAACAGCTTTTCTTTCTTTGTAGAACCTGGGATGAGCTGCATCCACAAAACATCTCTCACTGTCTGGATTAAACCTCTTGAGGTTGCATGACAGCCTTCAACTGTATGACCTTCAGATGAGCCCATCTAATACACAACTTGCATAAAGTGAAAAATATTCCCTCTCTTCTGAAACCTAGGCATTGGAAGAGGGAGTACACTATACAATCTCTGATGCATTTTGAGTAGCAGTGCTCTACATTGTTTTTTACACTTACAAAATTTTTCATGTTAATCACATTTCTTCAGATGCCTTCTTGATTCAGTCTGATGATTCAATATTGATGATCACTTTTGCAAAAGCTGCAAGAAGTTTATGCTTTACTAGTAATGAGTATTTGCTAGGCCAAGTCAGGTTTTTTTTTTTGTGTCAGGTTTTTTGTTTGCAGGCAGCAGAATAAAGGTCAAAGTTTGTCAGACATTCTGAATGGTTTTCACCATCTCCTTTTATGTTTCCTCCTTGTGTGACTTCGAATGATCTGCCCAGAGCATCCACTTGGAAGCTCAATGGTACCATCTGGCAGCTTATAACCAAGGCTATCCTCTTTTTATCCCTTTGCAGCTTCTGATCTCTGTGGCCTTTTCTGAGATGTAGTTTTCCCAGAAATGACTGGTTTTTGGTTGAAGGTGGGCATGGAATACAAGATGAACTACAGACCCTTCTCAAACTCTGTCATTCCTTAATGTTAATATGGGCAGGCAGACAAATAAGCAAAACACTTGCTGGTCTTCTAAAGGAGATCAGCTGCTGTCAGATATCACATACCAACCTATTGGCTGTTTTCTCTTAAAAGTCTTTTGCTTGTCCTATCCACTCTGGCTGTGGGAAAGAGTTTCTTCTGCTTTGCAGGTATCATTATGCATTAGAAACCATTTCTCATTACTGCTATTCTTCTTGCAAGACTTGTTTTCCAAGTCATTCAGACTTAGCTTTTGTAACGTATTTATGCTTCCAGACAGTACAGCCCATCTGCTAACTACGCTACTAACCATCACAGTTTTTAATAGATTACTTCTCTGTCTTGCAATGAATGAGATACAGGCTAACAGCACCACTTCTAATAGGTCCCAGGTCTGCATATCCCTAAAAGTCTCAAAACAAGTGGAAAAGTCTATTTTTGCATAACATTTTATCAGTGCACATGTTAATCAAAACAACAAACACTTCCATATATTTTTTGTCTAACGATAGTATTCTGTATTTTTCTGTCTCAATGTAATGGGCAGTTATGATACCAAGTTCTTCTCACTGAGAATCTGGTGTTAAAAAATGATGTCACTTAGCTTCAGGGACAGCAACTTGCTTATTTAGAATGTTAAATAGTACCTGCGATACCCTGTTGGTCTTTAACAGCCTACAAAGTGGACAACCTTCTTCAGAAGGCAGCAAATTTTGTTCAAAGCTATCTTTTAAAGTTTGTGAAGTATAAAAGGTGAATGAAGAATATTTCTTTCAGAACTAGATTTAAAATAAATTTTCATTAGATGGATTAAACCACCCAAATGCAACTTATTCTTTTATTCAGTGATTGAATACTTTACATAAATAGGTCTTAATTCTGGATTTTGTGGAATTAAACACAAAGGGAGTCTCCAGAAATAGGAATACAACTGAATACTATTTGTTGACAGAACCTGCATGCTTTAAAATTCTGCCTTCATGGCAGAAGGATTACCTCTTGGGACGAATTTTAGTCATTAGGGGAATACATACTGCAGCATATGAAATCATATCTACGAGGGGAGTTATTTTGAATAGTGACTTCATAACAATTATTTTATTGCTAGTCTTAGTATAACTTTTGGAGTACCTGTTTATATATGATGTAATCTGGGAGGATTTTGCTAAAGAAGATATCCTGTTGCTAGCTATTTTCTTCCTCATCTCATAGTGTGTTGATGTGACCTTGAGCGGCAACACGGGACATTTATCTCATCCTCAACATCAAGCATGGAACATCTCAGCCAGAACGTACTGCCAGAACATGTCCTGCATTTTTTGCCATTGTTTGCAATAGTCTTCAGGTGTTACTGTCAAAGTTAGCAACATTCAGTAACAGTACACACTCCTTCAGTGTTTCACAGTTGCTTACACTGTGGTTGATTGTCACTTCTGGTTGACTCTTTTTGAGTGCTGAGAGTTTGTGTTCCTTGTTAACTTCACTGGAGCTAGCAAGAGTTATTACAAAGCAGGATATGAGCCAAAAGAGTGCATCTTGGTGTCCTAAATGGCTACTGTAACTATGATGCATTTAAGTAGGTGAACCTATGTTATATAAACAGCTCTTTTATGGAGCACATATATAGGCCAAGTTTTAGAAAAATCTTTCCTGTGTTTTAACATGTAAAAGGATTGATGAATATATTTGTCATTGATGGTCCCTGAATGCCTTCAGATTTGTGACAATGGGGCTCGTTTGTCACAGCATCTGTGTTAATAATGCTATCCTCTAGTATACAGCTTCAAGGGATTTGTTGTATTTTTTTTCTCCTTATTTATCCTTCTTTTGAAATTTAGTGCCTTTTTAAAATTCATTCCTTTAGACATAGATGCAGAACTGAATCTTAACTCTGAAAGTTTCATAGGCAACAAGTTCTCTCTCAGCTCTTTCTACTTTCTGTGTTGATGCATGGAGCTCAAAGCATGTTTTACCTTAGTGGACTTCTCCAGGAAGACTGTAAGCAGACAAAAACTCAAAACTCATGTTTATGCTAACATAATGGTTATTTGCTGCTTGATGTCAGTTTTCTACTTGTTGGTATTGTAGAACAGGTAAAGAAAAACTATAGCCTCACTGGGACTGGCAATACTCACACAGACCAAGCTGTAAATAAAGGTTACAGCCTTCTGCTGCTGGGCATTAAGTAAGCAGATAAATTCCTCTTTTCTGTGGATTTATTCAAGGCAGATGTTTTTAGTGAGCTCTGGAAAGGTTAGGGAGGAATATAAAACCTGCTGCAGTTCTGGAATTGATCCATTAGGATCAAAACCTAGTAACCAGTGATTCATTTAAGGGTCCCTGACACTTTTATGGCAAGCCTATGTATTTCAGAGAGGGCTGGCTCAGTTTGAAACGCATTCCAAACCCAAACCTGAAATAAATCCTTGCAACAGAGCAATTCTGTAAACTTCTGCTTTCCCATCATTTTGATTTTGTCAAAATAAAAGAAGAAGAAAAAAAATACAGAGTTTGGGAAGAGAATGACTCAAGTCTTTTGGAAGGAAACAGCATGCTGATTGCCTGTGTTTGTAATTTTCTGTGTGGCATTTCTGCAACGTAACGGTGTGGATGAATAAAATAATACAGACATAGCAAGCATCAAATAAACACACATGGCAGAAATGGAAAAATACTTAATGTAGGCTCAGCCATGTGATACCAGAAGGACATGTATGATGGACAACCAGAGCTTGAGGAGTCAGGTAAAAATGGCCTTGTGTGGTCAAAGAGGGACTTAAGAATACAATAAAACAAAAAGAAAAATGGAAAGAAGGCTTTCCCTACTACTTTATCCCCAATTGTTCCATGGGATAGCTGATGGAAGGTTTATGCCTGAGAGATCTGAAGCTGGGTTGAACAATGCAGAGAAGAAAACACAGGAAAGAATGACTAACTGGAAAAAAGAAAAGTAAATATATTAGATGACTTGTAATTGATGACTTAAATTCACAGAGCAGAATCTCAGCAGCTATAAGTAGATGTGACTAGATTAATGTTAGTAAAGAGGTTGTGATGTAATGCACTTAAAAGATGTTTCTTTCTCCACATCAATTCAAGAGCTACTTGATCATTTTACTCTATTGTGTTACTTGAATTAACAATTTCAGTGTGATTTTGTCTCAAATATTTAAAATTCAAGGACATCTTACCATCCAGTGAAGTAAAAATGAGAGGTAGAACCTCCATTCTAATATACTGCCTGGCTTTGGGTAAGTCACTTAGTCTCTCAATTATCTAAAATGAGAAGATGGGTAGAAAGGCATTGATAACTTAATAGTAAGAAACAGTTCTTTTGTGGAAGTCACTTTCTATAACAGCGAGCACATTATCAGCCAACAAGAGTTACTCTGCTGTAAAAATCTCATATTGATGCTTCAGAACTCTTTTTTTTTTTTTTTTCTTAAAATGAGATGTGCTGAGAAAGATACTTCTGGGAGCTTGAGTAAGCACTAAACCAATGTAAGTAGGGCATGGTTGAGTGGGAGCTGCTGTGTTTCAGAGAACACTGGAAAGAAAAGACGTGGCCACAAAGAGCTTTAGAAAGATACTGTGGTATTTTTAAACAACAATCAACTCCTCTCTGTGCATGATCTCACAAGGTATTCTTCATACGTGGCTTTTGCTTAGGTAGACTCAGAAAGAACTTGAGAAGTTTGTACTGTATGTGGAAAGTTTCTCCAGCTTATTCAGCATATTCATACCCTTGGCAGACATTAATGTCCTCTATATATATATATGTATTGAGTGAATAGTGCCAGGAAGAAGGAGTCATCACATCACTGGCAAAATTAATTTGTCTTAACTGATACCTGAGGAATTAAAGGAAAGGGAAAAAATTCTGACAGTTGTAGGTTAAGCTCCAACAGATGAGAAACCCAGCTGGAGTGAGGTAGGGCTGGATTAAAAATTGAAGGTTTTGAAAGAAGAGAACCTAAGAAATGCATAAGGTTGGTTGGCTAAAGATTGTAATTTGGAAAACAAGTGCTCAGCAGAACTGAAATGCTGATTGGAAACTGAGGGAGAATGCTGAGAGGGCTTTGTACAAGCCATGACCAAGCCTTCTTCAAATCAAACAGATCATCAATATTTTGGCCACCTAGATTTGATAATGTAGTTTAAAATGCAACATTGCACCTTTCTCAGTGAGCAAACACAGCCACAACTAATACTCGTCCCAGCTGGTCTTGATCCACTCAGTTACTTCATGACAGGTAGGTAAAGGATCAAAGAGTCAGAAGATGGAGAGCTAACATGCCAAAACAGGGGAATAGGAAAGAAGGGGGGAAAACTGTAATCAGGGATTGTTTTGAAGATTGGGTGTAAGTGTGCTTACAATTAACACATACTAAAGTGACCTTCAAAGAAGATGGCATCTCTCATAAAGTAGAGGACGAAGCTCTGCCCAAGGAGTGAATTCTTTGGTGGAACCTGGTGTATGTCTACTTTTCCCATATTTTTTAAATGAAAGACAGACACAGATCCTCATTGGGTTTCAACAGCTCAGTTGAAATCAGTAACTCTGTTCTCAGTTATATCAACTGAGAATCTGCAGATCTGAAGGTATTAATGCTACAGGCATTAAGGCAATGATATATTAACATGGTTGCTATTTCATGAGCACAGGACTGGTTCATTTTGTTGAAAAGTCTCCTTTGGGCTACCAGCTCCTGAAGGTGAGCAGTATCTAGGTCTTTATGGTTCTGTCACTGTAACATGAGAATGACCCTTAATGACACTTTCTGAAATTGCAACTCCTTATCTTCTGCTTTTAAAGATCAAGACAAAAGTTTCTATGTACATTTCTTGCCTGTATATTGTCAGGAGCAACTATATCTTAGCCCATTTGAAAACTAGATGACTCCATACAGATTTATAATATAAGCATAATCTTTGGAAACTATCCTAGCAATTTTTGGTCTTGGGTACCTTGCAATCTTTGCATACTTAGAAGTATGGTAGCACTACTGGCCTTGAGCCTCTGAACAATGGGGATCTAGGTGTCAGGATTCTTCTTTGGCAACATCACTGTGCTTCTGCAGATAAGCTCTTCTAGTGGGAAACTTTTCTGTGCCTGACTGTCTATCTGCCTGACTAGTCTTATGATTTTAACAGTGTGACTTATCCAAGAGTTTTTTTCATTTCTTTGTGTTCTGCCATTTGGCTTGCAAAGAGTATGTGTTTAACAGCTCCTGTGTCAAGAACTTTCCACTGTATTTCTAAATGTGCAAAGTTTCCTAATATCATCATCTGTTTTGTTTGCCTTCTTTCTCCACTCTGTCTTTCATCTTTCCAGGTCAGAGGCTACCCTGAGCCTCAGATCACATGGTACAGAAATGGGCATCCTGTCTTAGAAGGTGACCATTATGTTGTGGACCGCAGCATTCGGGGAATATTCAGCTTGATCATCAAAGGTGTACAGGAAAGTGATGGTGGTAAATACACCTGCGAGGCTGCAAATGATGGTGGGGTTCGTCAAGTGACTGTGGAACTGACAGTGGAAGGTAAGAGGATACTTTTGCTCTTGTTGCAATTATTATAGACTTTAATTAATTGAACAAACTGGTTAAAACCACAACTGTAGACACATGCTTTCTCACTGGTGAAAGAGCAAGATTCATTAAGTGCATTTCACAGTTCAAGATATTTTGGAGAGACCTACGTGTTTATAGCTAGATAAAGCGTGTGTTTGGTTTCACATGTGTAAGATGAAGCCCAGGTAACAAAAGACCTAGCTTTAAAGACTTTGTTATAAACTTTGTAATTTTTATGGAAGCCACCACTCAGGACAGAAACAAAGGTCTGGAAAATTTACTTTGTCTCTTGGGCAGTAAAAACTATGGAGACTCTGCTTGCTTCACAGTCTATGAGATAGGCATGCTGAGGCAATGGAGGCTCTGCAGTTGCCCTCGATGCTTCCATTTGCTAAGCTGAACGGCTGGTTGTAATTGCCTGCTTAATGTCACATGGGAAACAGCCCAGATCAAACCCAGGAATTCTTAAGAGAACATCTGCATATTAGATAGTTGCAAACTGCCAAATTTAAAATGTAAAGCCAGGGAAGGATAGAAATCAATTGTACTGCTTCTCTCTTTGCAATTTGGTCATGACAGATCTGTTGAACATCAAAGCTCCAGAGGTCACAACTTTGTGTTGAATTCTTGAAGCAAAGAAAAAATCTGCAGCAGTCCTGAAATAGCCAGCATTTGGGTTTATTGAAGGTCAATATTTCTAACAGAATATCCTGAAATGTGCATAGATTTGACATGATTGTTACTGCCTTCTGTTGTCAAAATTATGCAAAATCTTCTTTTCCTTATTGTGTTAGATTGTGACAGCTTCTATGAGGTAGAGGGATTTTTAAAGCTGTTTTATATCAGTTTTTTGAACCTGAATTTGGCTGTAGTTTAAAATCAATTTTAGGGAAGTAGCTAATGACCAAATTTCTCAGAGTTTAAGAATTATATGGTCTTTATTAAAAAAAAAATCCCTCTATGCATCAAGGTAGCAAAGATATCTCCATGGGGCTGACTGCTACTGGAAAAAAAGAGTGACTGAAACATGATCTAGCCTTTCCATCTTGTCCTATCTGACAGTAATGTGAATTTTTATAAGATTCTAGAATTAAACTGTTTTTTTTTTTTCACAGCCCTCACAGCTGTTTGTCCCATGTCTCCTCTCTGGCTCTACCCCAGGTCACTGCCTGTTTTTCAAGTGTCAGCTGCCCCAGGGTGCGGTGTGCTGTAGGTGGCACTAAGCTCACACAGCTTCTGACTCATCTATCTCACCTGCAAGCAGGAGGGACTACTGTGCTTCACAAAGAATCATTTTACAGGAAAGATAGTCTGGGCTAGCACAGGACTGAAAGACATCTTTCAGAGTCCAAAACCAGTTTTTTTTTTTTTTTGTAGTTTAATTTGAATTAGTGCTGCAGAAACAAATTAGTTCCAAAATATTTTTACATGAGTAGTCTGCAGTGCTGTTGTAACTGAGGCCAGGGATTAGATGATAACTCTTGCTAAAACTTGTTTTTGAAATTGGAGAGCCTAACCGGACTAGAGATGATGTAACCTTATACTGCAGGTGTTGCATTCCTCCTTTATGTTTGAAACCTGGGGAAATGCATGTTTTACATAGTCTTCAGTATCTGTAATTCCCAATGGTCTTGAAAAAAAAAACACCTTATGACTTTCTGTCTTTCTGTCCTGTGCTTACAGGAAACTCCTTGAAGAAATACAGCCTGCCATCCAGTGCCAAAACCCCTGGGTAAGAAGTTCACTAGCTTAGATATTGTTTAACAAACATCTAAACATATTTTGATAGGAAAACACAGAAAACAGTTCTTTCTAAAGAATAACCACTTCTCATTTTAGATGCCTCTTGCATTTTGTCTTTAGCTCTGATTCACTTGGAGGACCAGTCAAAAGGGGTTAAATTTTTTTCTAGTTCTCAATATTTCAGAATGCCCCAGGATCCTTACCTGCACAAGACTCAAAGCTAAGGGAGGAAAGTAAAGCCTGGTGGTTAATAACTCAGCTCTGCACAGCATTGCGCTGGAATAGACTAACTGCTTGGCATGATTTCTCACACATGTGAGATGGGGAGAGCAAGAATGTATGGGCCCTCAGAGACAGCGCAGTGCCAGCTACAGCAACATCTGAAAACAAAAACTTCAGTATTTGTGAACTCATATCCTCTAAGCCCAAATCTCCATTTGTCACAAGCAAAATAGCTGCTGTGTTAGTAAATTGATTGAGGCTATCAGGAAGACATAAGCAGCTTGATACACTTGCTGCTCCCTCATACCTGGCTGAAAACAGAACGTTCATACTGATATCTGCATCACTGCACCTTCCTTTGCTCCAATGACACACCCTTTTGTTTCTGGTGTCTGATATCCAGAAACCCTTTCTCACATCTTCCATGAACTGATACTCTCCTTATAAAGCCAGTAGAAATACTGCTCTAAGAGTCATCAGTAAGAAACAAGAGCAACTGAAATCAGCATTCTTTCACATAGACACAGAATGGTAGGGACTGGAAGGGACCTTTAGAGATCACCTAGTCCAACCCCCTTGCCGAAGCAGGTCCAACTAGGCCAGGTTGCACAGGAATGTGTCCAGGCAGGTCTTGAAGACCTCAAGGTCTCAAGACCTCAAGTTTTTTTCTTATATTTAAATGGAACTTTTTGTGTTCCAGCTTCATCCCCTTATCTCTTGTCCTATTGCTAGATGCAGTAGAAAAAAGGATGCCCCAATTTCCCAACATCCACCATTTATATACTTATAAATAGTAATGAGATTTCCCCCTCAGTCTCCTCTTCTCCAGACTGAACAGCCCCAGTTCCTTCAGCCTTTCCTCATAAGGAAGATGTTCCAGTCCTGTGATCATCTTGGTGGCCCTGTGCTGGACTCTCTCCAGCAATTTCCTGTCTCTTTTGATCTGGGGAGCCCAGAACTGGACACAGGACTCTAGATAAGTCCTCACCAGGGCAGAGTAGAGGGGAAGTAGAACCTCCCTTGACCTACTGCCCACATTCTTCTTGATGCATCCCAGGATGCCATTGGCCTTCTTCCCCACGAGGGCACATTGCTGGCTCATGGTTAGTTTGTTATCAACCAGCACTCCCAGGTCTGTCTCTGCAGAGCTGCTCTCCAGCAGGTCAATCCCCAGCCTGTACTGGTACATGAGGTTGTTCCTCCTCAGATGCAGAACTCTGCACTTGCCATTGTTGAACCTCATGAGGTTCTTCTCTGCCTGACTCTCAAGCCGATCGAGATCCCACTGAATGGCAGCACAGCCTTCCGGGGAATCAGCCAGTCCTCCTAGTTTGGTGTCATCAGCGAACTTGCTGAAGGTACACTCTGTCCCCTCACCCAGGTCATTGATGAATATGTTAAACAAGACTGTCCCCTGAATCGATCCCTGTGGAACTCCACTGGCCACAGGCCTCCAACTCGTTTATATGCCATTGATCCCCACCCTCTGGGCTCTGTCATTCAGACAGCTCTTCACTATTCAGACACCTCACTGTCCACTCATCCAGTCCACACTATCTGAGCTTTCTGATGAGGATGTTGTGGGAGACAGTGTCAAATGCCTTGCTGAAGTCAAGGTAGATGACTTCTGCTGCTCTCCCGTAATCTAGACAGCCAGTTATGCACTCATAGAAGGCTATCAGGTTTCTCAAAGATTTCTCCTTGGTTAATCCATGTTGACTCACCCTGATAACCACCTTTTCCTTCATATATTTAGTGATAACATTCAGGATGAGTTGTTCCATCACCTTTCCAGGGATGGAGAGGCAACTGACTGGCCTGTAGTTTCATGGGTCGTCCTTCCTGCCCTTTTTGAAGATTGCAGTAACAGTGGCCTTCCTCCAGTCCTCAGGCACCTTGCCTGTCCTCCATGATTGTTCAAAAATGATGAAGCGTGACATAGCAACCACATCAGCCAGCTCCCTCAGCACTCTCCAAGCAACACAATGGATAAACTATAGCCCAAAAGAAAGAACAGTTCTGGACTGGAGTAACTTTTAGCAAGAATGGATTGATGGGGTGGTATATGCTGGTACATAGAAGAGCTGCCTTGCTGTCATGTACTTTCTGCACTTCATTTACCATTAAGTGAATGCCACGGTTTTAAAGCCCCAGGCTTAATTCTTCTAATAGCTGAATTCATTTCTTTATAAGAAGCTTGAATTTCAGCAGAATTGTTTCTGATTTATATCCCTGGGACTGAGTCACCCTGGATGTAGACAAAAATACACGTTTCTGATTGTCAGTGATCAGAAAACAGAAATTAAAACGGAAGATTTTATTTACAGCATTGACAGCAGTATTGTTTACCTGTGGTTTGGGTTTTAAAATTGACTGAGTTTACAGCAGTGAACATAATAAGTGAAACTGAGTAGTCAGGAAGGCTTCAACATGATGAAGTCTGTATTATGGATGTGCTACAGAAATACATGCATACCAAATAATCAAAGCAATAACGGGCAATCAAAGTTGGTCTTAGGTTCTGTAATACATTCAGACTTCCCAAGGCACTATCCTAATCAATTTTATTGCATGGAAGTAGAATGATTGTTATAATTTTCCATTCTCATATGTTTTATTCAGTATCAATAATTTAATGATATGGAACACTTATGTCTTACATAAACAGGGGAGAGGGAAAAGAAGAAAACATGCAGTTTATCTTTGTGTCCATCTGAGAAACAGATATAAAGCTGCAGGGTAGCTAGTAATTGATTGTATTGTATGTGTTAGTGTCTGTATATAGATATATAAATATAGAAACAGCATCTAAAGATGATCACTAAAAAATTTCTTTCATACACATTTATGCTTTTTAGTGGAAGCATTAGGAAGATTACATTAAAAGCTAGCAGATAATTATCTGATGAAGTATTTTCCATTTTAGCATATTACAGTCACTCTTCTCTCCTAAGACTTTTTGCTTGTTCTCTTGTCCATGTAAATCCTTTCATTATGGTATTGTCTTTTTACTCAGAAACCTTCAGCTGCCTATATGGCAGTCATCATGTCTTGGCAGTACCTTGGACTAAGGTGATGTAGTCTCTGTTAGTATCAGACACCTGGTAGAAACGGTGAGGTACTGACATATCTTACTTACATGTGATAAAAGGCCATCTGGAAAAGAAGTCTCTGAAAACAGTTCCATTTGCTTGAAATTAAAGATAAAAAGAAATAAAAATCACCATCTGCCATCCACTAATGTGTGTCTATGTTGTACCAGGGCTTCAGAGCAAAGAGTGTGAGTGTTCACGTTCACATTAGCAGACCTGAAGTTGTACCTGTTTTTTTTTTTTTCTTGCTATAATGGTGCTTGATGTTTTATCTTTTATGGCTGTGTAACTGTGGGTTTTGGAATGCAGGGACTCATGTCACTCTAGTTTCATTCCACATGTCATTTCCCAACTGTACCATCCATGTAGGTAGAGCTGGGCATTTACACCTAACAAACATGGGATGGATGGATGTTGGTTTTGTGCCCTTTTCATGGCAGCTTTGCAAGTGTTGTAGTGAGTGAGATTCCAAACAGAAGCCTTCCCTAAACCAAAAATCTTTACCACGACATGTCAGAAATGTTGTAAAACCAAGTTACTGAGTCATATATCAGAAATTACTGTGTCATTGCAGTATCAAAACAAATTATGTGTTAAAGAGCTGTGAACACTGAACAAGTATGCACAAATAATCTATTAGGAGGCAGTTAAGGAATGGAAGGTGATCAAAACTAAATGTATGCAAGGCTTCCTATCATTTGATTTGCCCAGCTCTGCTTAAAAGCAACTGAAAATGTCCCCAAGACCTGTTATGTGAGTTACGTGTGTGCTGGATGAGGATGCATAGCATCAAACTGTCCAGTTGCATGAGAAGTCAAAAGCAGTCATCACCAGCATTTCCATTTCTCCCATTGGCCAAAAAAATACTGTGTAACTGCAGTGTTGGTTACCACCAATTATATACCACTGGTCTAAAATGCTTCCTGAAGTGTGCTCTAACCACAACAGCTTCCAGTTCTTCTGTAAAACCGGGATGTCAATTACCTTTCCAGGGGAAGACTTTCTGTCCCATCTGTGGAGCACAGACCCAGCATCTGGGGAGAGAGTCCACCCAAGTTTGCAACAAAACCCAACAGGGTTGTTGTGCGTGAAGGCCAAACAGGCAAATTCTCATGTAAAATAACAGGACGACCTCAGCCTCAAGTAACTTGGTTTAAGGTATGATTTCCCTTCAAATTAATGTTTTCTTTCCCTTTTGAAATTCTGTGACTTGAAAGGATGAAACGCACTTGCTGTCACAAATTGTCATGGAGAGAATTTACATACAAGGAGAGCCCTATTGTTCTTCATTTTCATGCTGAATAAACTCCCAAAAGTTTATAACATTTCTTCTCAGTATAAACTTCTCCCTTAGCTGTCTCATTGTTCAAAATATTTGTACAAAAAAGATAATCTAAAAGCATCAAACAAGATACAGGTTCAATTATAAAAATAGCAAGTATGGGACATGCTTGCCCAAAGGTCTTACTAAATAGGTAACGGTAAATAGACAAAGGATGGGAAGTATGAATATTGTTATCGTCTCTGTTTTATAGAGAAGATCTGTAAGGATTAAATGCATTGACTGTGATTACAGAGGGGTCTCTGAGAGCTGTGAAAATTACAGCTGTATTTTACAAGTGCTATGTCAGTGTCTCAGTCATAAAATGCCTTTTCTGTATCACTCGTGGGCTTTTACATGTGTGAAAAGAAATTAAATTGAATTGAAAAGAAAATTAACCATTTAGAAATTAACAGATATGACTGGGTTTTGGCATGGTATGGTTGTTTTTTTGCAAATTAAAATAAATAAATAAATACATGGCAGATGAACAGCAGTTCAACTTTTTCAGTCTGAACTCTGCTAAAAGTAGTAGCAGAAAAGTAGAAACAAAGAAGATATGCATTAAAGTTGGGATTTGCGAGCAGAATTAATTACACATTAAAAAAGCACTGACTACTTAAGTCCTAGTGCCCCCTTTGGGCATACACAAGCTTTTCAACCACTTATTTTGGTCAGTGAGGGCTTTAAAGTGATAAATATTACAGTGATTAGGCTATTTTTTTTCCCTGAAACTGTTAGTGCTTTAGAGAATTACAAAGACATTCTTTAATTTGAAAGAGAAAATATATGATTGCTCTGCTGGCATCCTACTACCCTTCAGCCTTCAACAGACAGTTGATTTTATTTTCTGCTGGTGTCTCCAGGTTTTTGGGAAGGGGGAGTGGGGCAGGGAGAAAGAAAACCCAAAAAAAGAAATCTCGAGAATGGCTCATAGAGCAGGGAAATGCTTCCAGGTCATTGTTGGCTTCATTTCAGATGTATCCTTGTAATCTGTAATACAAGGATGCCAGAGAGCATCTCAGAAGACAAGCAGCCTCCTACTGTGGAAGCACTTGCTAAGATATCTTCTTTAGTTGGCAGCTCCACATAGAGTTTGTGTCTCCTTCTAGCTGCCCTTAGTTCTTTTGGGCCTGCTGGCTCTCTAGGCAATCTGCAATGCAGCTGCACCCACAACAACCTGCTTCCAGTCTCACCAGACTTGCTCAGATTTTCCAGCCATGGAACTCAGTGCAAAACAGTTAATTCAGTTCTCTTTGTTCAGTCCTGTGGGGTAACCAGTAAGCAGGGACTAGCACTCCAGCAGAATGGATCTGCTATTGGTACTTGGACCTACTTTGGTACTTCTTCATGCATTTTTTTTTTCAGTTTGGTAAAGGCTATAGTATATATTTTACTATTGATTGTCAGTTTCTATAATGCATTATTCTATAATCTGGCTTTCATTTGCCTGATTAAATGAATGAAGTATGCAAAGTTCTTGTTATTAGCAGCCCACTGAGTTTTGTTCATGTTTGTGTCCTTAAAAACCATATATCAGCACTTTTAACACCGATATATTATTCAGGAGTTCAGTAGTCATACTATTACTGGTCTGCAGATACCCAGTCTACTCTTTTGAATTTAACCTCAATCCATTGCTTTTATTTAAACTGGTTTTCTTTAGGTAATATTGTTTTTGCAGCTATTTTGAGTACCATGAAGCTGTCTTTAAATAATTCACATGCTCTGTGAAGCACAACTGTGTTGTTGACCTTTATTGGAGTTCTATTGGCATGTGATTGTTGCAAAGTGTGTTTTTGCATCCCTGTCCATAAGGCCTGGATTAACAGGTAATCATAGACTCATAGAATCGTAAGGGTTGGAATCATGCGTGTGCTTTGATTAGTTGCAAACAAGCTCAGGCCCAAAATGCTCCTGGTGCTATCAGAATGGTGCTGCAGGGTCTTGCTGAGTGGTCGTATTTCTGCTCTGCTTTGCCATCATAGAAAGAGCTCACATGACTGTTGTAACACATCTTTCTGGTATAGAGCCAACACTTGACTGCCTTCCACACGGCATGGAATCATTATAAGCAATTAAAATTGCACATTTCAGAACTAATAAATAAGCTTTTGTATAAATTGCTTACTCTCCTCGTTGTTTTCATTCTCCTTTTCTTACTTATTAAGTTGCAAAGAATTCTGTTGCATCACCACAAAACCTGTGATGTGAACTAGCTTTTTTTCTTTCATTCAGATAGGACTTACAGCACCCAGACAGCAGCAAGTTCACAGAGACTTCAGGAATGGCAGTATCTGAAAGCACTAGTGTTTCCCAAATGTTCACTGACCAAAGCCCTACAAATCACAGATTTGTACACTTTCCCTTCCTAAACTTCAGACAGGAAAAGCTGTGGTGCCTGATAACAAGGGACTCCTCTTTAATGACTGGTGCCGAAGCAGAAGATTTGCTTACAAATGAGGTCTTTGTCCATTATTTTGTAGAATTTATAGGCAAAAGTTGTCATTCTGATCATCTGTGTGACAGAGAGCATAGAACTGCATGCATTTCCTCCAGCCTCCAAGACATACCTTTGATTTAACTCCAGCATAGCACTGCAGAGGAGCTACATTGCAGCAGTGCCTCTCTTAATGTATGCCTAGTGTCACCTCCAGATGGCCACTGATGAGGTCCTCTTAGCCAGAATTTTTTTGAGTTCCTGAAGTGATACAACATAAAGGCACTATTGAGGAATTAAGAACTACTTCCTAACTTGGATGTTTTTGCTTAAGAGTGTGATATTTGACTTCTTGGAACCTACAGGAACAGAAAACTGGTTGGAGCCCACATACAGTGACACAAAATTTTTCAAGGAATACCAATGTAGTAGATAATGAAAAGCCAAAATCAGACTGGGATGAGTAGGTGGCAAAATACAGTGAAAAACAGCCTTCTACAGATACGAATTACAGAACTTCTAGGCACAGGTTTTTTTGTTTATACCATCTGAGTATTATTCATAGGTGGAATTTGGGTAAAATATAGATATCTTGAGCTGGTTTTGGCATTTTACCGGAAACGTCTTGCTCCCTTTCTCTTACCAATAAAGTTGTCTCATGATGTCTTGTGATATTTGCAGGGTGATATTCAGTTGCAGCAAAATGAACGTTTCAACGTGTTTGAGAAAACAGGCATCCAGTTCTTGGAAATCCAAAATGCTCAGCTTGCTGATTCAGGAGTTTACACATGCACAGTGGTAAACAGCGCTGGGAAGGCATCTGTGTCTGCAGAGCTCACCGTTCAAGGTACAACAAAGACTTTAAATGACAGAGCACAAGCGAACCACAAATATTCCTTTAAACTATCTTTGATTGTGTTCTCAGCATAAGCATTCACTTTTTATCATTCTCTTTGTTAAATGTGGTAGTTTGGAGTGTGCTACAGATGAAAACATTTGTGTTGATTCAACGAGAAAAAGACTATTTGATTGCTTTACAACAACTTTCTTTAAAACCAACAGTTCACTTTTACTATGATTTTGACCTCCATATGCTTTAAACAGAGATTTTCATTTTGGTGAATGGAAACCTTGCACTTATCATTATAATCAATAATTGATTTTATTTTTGTTGAGTCTCATCACCACAGGTGTGTATTTATACCAGTTCCCTTCTGAGAAACAAATATCTATCTTTATTTGGTAGAACCAGGGTGGCAGGAGGATGGAGCCAGGCTATTCTCGGTGAAGTCCAATGATAGGACAAGGGGCAATGGGTGTAAACTGGAATGTAAGAGGTTCCAAAGAAATACAAGTAAGAATTTCTACAGGGTGAGGGTGAAGGGAGCACTAGAAGGGGCTGCCCAGATGGGTTGTGGAGTCTCCTTCTCTGGGGACATTCCAAACCCACCTGGATGAGTTCCTGTGTGACCTACTCTAGGTGGTCCTGCTCTGGCAGGGGGGTTGAACTGAACGATCTTTCGAGGTCCCTTCCAACCCTTGAAATTCCGTGATTCTGTGATAACTCTAAACGGTAAGAGAGAAAAAACAGCTTAATGACATTAACAATCAGGATTCTCAGGTCCTGTCTCTATTTCACTGCTGTTAAAGGAAATATGTCTTTGCATAAGTAATTTAGGATTTTCTATTCCATATATGCATTACCATGTACAGTTAATTTTGCAGCTTGATGCTTCTTAAGAGTGCTCTTTGCATCAGCCTCAAAACCATATAGCCCTCAGCAATCACACTAAGGAGGAATTTTGACTGTAAGTGGGTAAGCAGTCACTGGACCCAATTAAATAATTAAATCAACAGCAGCTGGCTTCAGCTGCAGTCATAAAATCAGTGGATTGCATATGCACTCAGCAAGGAATTTTTTTATTCAGGATTTTCAGGGTCACAGCAGTGCTGTCCTTCTGTGAGATATCAAGACAAATAAGAGGATTAACGTTTGGGATCCTCAGAACCACAACTAACCTTTATCACTTAAAACTGTACTTTTAATCTCCAAATTCCAATCTGATGAAGCCATTGCAGAAGGAGCTTCTACAGGTTGCCTATTCAACTGATGTTTTCTAGAAAAGTCCATTTTGTTCAATAAGCCTTTTTTTTTTTTTT